>OZ026510.1:6733027-7333027 GCA_964019985.1 Aurelia sp. 4 Dawson et al 2005 | reverse complement strand
TAAAATAGCAGAAGGGCAGTTATATAACTGTGCTGTGCTAAATTTTATTCAATTCCAATGAGTCAACGTCTAATTCTAAATGGAGCGAATGAAGAAGTCTTCAGGAGCGATAAATTTTCTAAACTTTTATGATACCTTACAAAAACTGTGCCCGTGCCGTGCTGTGTTGCTGCTGAGGAGAAGCTGTAATCTCTATTGTTCCACTCTTCAATTTAGTTGCATTGTTTTATAGTACAAGCATCAACTTGGAGATTGTGACTTTGTCTGATTTATAGTAAGTTATAAGATCGAAAGAGTGATTGCTGATTTACGGAACACCAAAGTATAAACTGAGCCATATCTGTAGAAACAGGCTTGTTCTCTAAAAATGCCAAAATTGAGTAAATACTGCAAGGAAAGGCTCAATTGCTGTTTAGGAATGTTTTCTACAATCTTATAAAAAGGTTACAGCGTTGTTCATTGATAACAAAATATAATTGAACAATTTTCAAACATACAACGCAGTCCTAGAGCCATTTCTTTCAAATTTTACGTTACCTCGAAATCTTTGATGAAGAAAGGAACTGAAGCAGTCTTTTTTACCTTCGTGTGCAATGAATTAGGAACTATCTGTCTGCTTAGCTAAAAAAAGGTCTCAAATTCTGAATTGAATTGATCCTATGCTTCTGGACCTCAAAACAAAAAATAGAACAATCCAAGAGACAAGTCCTCCGCAGTAGACACAGAAATGGGGTGCAGTTCTTTGGAATAACCCTTATATTAGTTGCGAGCTTATTGTCAAGTAATACATTAGAAACCATATTTTTTCAGTTTTGCAAGACTTCAAACTGATGAAGTTACCAACTCAACTGGGCGGAGTTCGTCAATAAAGTATGTATTACACACATGTCATAATAAACCAAGCTGTTTGCAACTAATTTTGCACTCAGTTTGCAAATTGACATTACATCAGTCCGTATAAAAGCTATTCTCATATCCTGATTGAACAATTTTTGATTATTGTATTGAAATCTTGAAGAATGGTAGCCTCCAGAAGAATTTGTAAATTCTGCCTCAATGTTGTCAGCTTTTATATATATACATTCAATCCAAAAATTTACGTTACAAATTACTTAATACACTACTTAAACTACTTTACAATACTACGACGACGATACCAAGGGGAGCAAAATACTATGACAACCCCGAGACCTTAAAAAAAAGAAAAATTAAAAAGAAAAACATTTAAACGAAAACCAGACATAATTATTAAGAAAGATATGGATAACAAAAAAAAGGGTGTTGCAAAGAAAGAGTGCTTGGTGGCTGCGTGGTATGACTTGGTGGCTGCGTGGTATGACTTGGTGGCTGCGTGGTATGGTTGTCAGCTCTCTTCGTATGACTTCGTTTGAACATGCATCCATTTGAGATAAGAATGCGGCAATGTGGGGTTTGGGTATTTTCCTTCCTTTCTGTGTTTTATACACGTTTTTTATTTTAAGAAACTGGTTTATAAGGAACTAGTACCAGGATGGCGAAATATTTAAGCAACTGTAGTACTTTGTTCGAGAAGTTCTAAGAAATTTTTAAAAAGCATCATCAGAGAAAATTGTTGGAAAATTGTTGTTGACCCTTCGTTTTGGGTTTTGATACTAAATTTTCAACGAATGAATGAAGAATGGAAAAATTGAAAAATTTGAAAAACTTTTTAGGTAATATTCATAATACTTCTATGCTTTGAGCCCAAAGAATTTCCTTTTTTTGATAAAATTGAGCTGCATGTCAAGAAAGAAATACTAGGCAGTGGTAGAAACCACTTCCGTCCAAGAAATAAGATACAAATCAAGAAAATTTTAGTGGTAAAAAGCTGAAATTTTCATGCGAACCTAAAAATATTTTAGTACTACGGGCCAATCCAAGTTCCTTATAAAAGAATAAACGTGTAAGCTAACCCAGGTACTCTGCGCAAAACGTAGAGTGCGTATTTATTCATAATCCATTGACTGGTTTGACTTTCCTTTGCTGTCTTTTGTAACGAGTTACTTGATTATCCGACAAGCAATTTCTTTTTATGACATTCTGCACCATTAACTCATGATATCATGACGACATTTGAAAGGATCCTAGGGAAAATGGTAGCATCATATGTGTCGACAGGGACGCCGGAGCAATGGTAGGGCAAGGGGGTCGAAGCGTAACGCAAGGGCACTCTAGACCGATGATTAGGGAAGCGAACCGAAAACTGGGTGGATCTGGGGTCCTCCCCCAGAAAAATGTTTGAGGCCACACCTTTTAGATTCGCTTAAAATGCTATCAAGAATTGCATAATATCGAAATTGAACGTTGTTAAAGAAATATATTGTTCCATTAAAAGGGCACTCTTGCCCCCCTTGCCCCTCTTAGAAAAGGGCAGGAGGGGCGCTTGCCCCCCGCGCCCCCTCTCCGGAGTTCCTGCGTGTCGACTTAAAGGGACCCACATTTTCATTTCAAGGAAGGGGGCACTCCTGCGTTGTTAAAGCCCATCACAACGCAGCATTATCTTGACCAAAGCTATGATTTGCTCAAATAAGACACGATAAATGTCCGGAATCTATTCCTCGATTTCAAGTTTTGCCACAATCTGTTTTGCTTTTTATCGTTTCAAGCATAAAACGAACAGCGAGATTTATTTACTAGCTAACGCTTTAGAAAACTCTTCTCATATTCACCTTTACTAGATTACACTAAGGCAATGCCTTATGAGCCTCTCAATCCTGTTTCTCAAACGAGCAGCTTTCCTGGTACGCATGTTCTTTGCTATGTTCATTTTTTATTTTTAGCGATTTGAGTGGAAATAGCCATCGATCAAGGGGCATCGATTTCAACAGGTATGACACTGCTTTACGCTTGAAAGGTATTCAAAATAAAAGAGAGATCAACTACATTTGCAAACCCTTTACAGTAAATTAAAGGTAATGTGGTCATGCAAGAACAGTAGCTCTGCGGGGGGCATGTCAATTTCACGTAAAATCTCATGTGATCACTCAAGTATTTATACAAGCAAACTTCTGACTTACTTGCGGCTGGTTTTCCAGCGCTGAACCACGTCAAGCCTCGATATGAAATTTGACATTTAGTTTGCATGTGATCAGTTAAGTTCTACCAATCACAGTGCGCTACTTGAGGTTTCTTCGTCAGCGTCCTGTCAGCACATTTTGACAAAGTGCACACACAGATGGACACATCCTTTAATTCTTGAAGCTAGCTGTTCTCATCAGCAAGGGAGTGAATCGGAATTTATCTTTTTCACAGTTACAATTCAACTCCAGTGCAGAGCACAGGCCACAGAAAGCAAAGGTATTTTATTCCCTGCAAATACAAGGGATATTTACGTAGTATCAACTTGGGAATCTGCGTTATGAAACATTTTCATTTACGAGATGTAATTTCCAATCTGAACGGTTATTTATAGATCTCCTCTAAATCGTGCCTTAGTTTTCACAGGATTTCGAAGGATAAACATTTCCTTTTTCCTTAGAATGTTTACACAACAAAGAAAGTAAGCGCCATGTTTGAAGATCACTCGCACCTTGCTATTTTACCTTTTTAAATTCCTCGTGTGCATTTTGTTTTGCCTCGTTTGGGTTGTACAAACAAAACTTGCAGCAGCAAGTATCATACTCAATCATCTGGCAAATGGTCAAGCAAATGCCCAGCAAATTCAAACAGTGTATAATTTGTCTTGAGCCCCATAACACACTGTCAAGTTGTTAGCTTCTTTGGAAAGAAGTGAGTATGATAACATAAGTGCAATTAACCCATAACATAGAGCAATACCACTTAAACACATCATATTTCAAATACGATGAATTTCTTGCAAACACCCCTTGCAATAAACACCAATTGGTACCCATGGAACGTTGCAAAAATCCTGAATTTGAATAACATTTATCTTCCTCCGTACACAGACCTACTCCTTCTCTCCCATCTGCGGGAAGTTTGATTGATGACACAATGGCCCTAGAAAGGTAAGCATTTGAAAAGAATTTGCGTTGTGATCAAGTGAAGTGTTACAGATACATAAAATGCAAAGCAAGAACGATTAAATTTTTCGTAAAGAGAAATTGAAGCAATCATCCAGGCCCTTTACTCTGGACCAAACCCTACTTTGAAATATGCAACATTCAGTTAGAAGTGTTGGGGAAGTGTTCCTTTGAATCGCTCACAAATAATTTACTTGTGTTACTCTATTTCTTGCAGCATATTGGACGATTCAGCTGAGCAAACTGACGCAAACTTTGCTATGGTAGATAGGTACGCTATTTCATTTGCTCAGTATCAAAGCCTTTTATGCTCAATGCAGGTTTTTCATTCCGAACTAAGATGTAACCTTGGCCGAGTACCAACCGTTCTTAACATTGTAAGACTTTGATGACTGAAAGTTTCTCAACAGTTTATGCGAAGTTAAGTCTTCTCAAATTTATATTGCATTTTCTGTGGGGGTTCTCCCGTGGCCTAGTGAAAACTTATGGCTAGTTTTGTGAAACCACAGTTCTTTCATACGTTCATGATGATCCATCCAGAACTACCGAATGATCCAGTACAAAGACTAGCAAAGCTATGCTTCAGGCGAAGCGTAAGGAGATCTGCCAAAATAGAAGACTGTTTGGTAAAATTTTTTGGGAAAAATTTTAAAACTCTTCGTCGATCTGAGGGACGAATTCCTTGTTATATTACATGATTGTTGAATGCCAAAATAGCCATGATATTTTTTACTCTTTAGATCAGCATTACCATCGATGAGTTATTCATTGCAGCTGCTTTTCCTAAGATAAGAACTGACCTCTTCCTGAGAACATCTTCCTACCTAAATTTTAGCAATTTAGATGAAGAGCTAATCTAGCCAGGAGTGCTGGTTGATCACCATGTGAACTGGAATCATCCCCTAAAGCATAATTCTCTTGTCCCAAATTTAGGAATAAGAAACGCTCTCATTCAAGAAGTGCTACCGGTGCTGCAGCAAAAAATCGTAAAACGAAAAATAGACAAAGAAAGAATAAGGGAAAGTTGAAGTCATTGTTGGCCCATGCTGAAAAGGATAATACCATAGAACAATTGAAAAAGCAAGTTGCGGCTTGTAAGACAAGTGGTCGCCATAGTGTATATGGAAACATTACATACAATACTCGCCAGATACTAACAACGTCAGCCAATAATAGTTTGGCAGACCAAGCATCTTCCCTTCGGTTTTCCAAGTCTGTACATAACTCACGTGACACTATCATTAGGTCCTTGTCAGGGATGCCAGTCTTCGAAAATGATGCAGTTGCCATTGAAAATAAGATCATCGGTGCAGGGAGGTTTGGTACGATTAAGCAAGCTAAGTTGCACAAGCTAAGATTAACCGTGGCAGCTAAGATCATGGATACAGCTACATGTTCCAAAAAGGCGATCCTCTCCGAAGCCATCGTTGGCATGACACTCAGTGGACACAACAGTTTTCCGTATTTCTTTGGGTTGGTCGGTGAAAGTACCATCTTGATGGAGTATTTGCGTCCACCAAAGGGAAGCACAAGGGAGGAGGCAGCCCCGACTCTTGCTATGAAATTGAAGTCAGGAATATCTCGAAATGAATTAAGACATACATGCTGTGAGATCTTAAAGGCAATTGCATTCATGCATTCAAAAAAGATTTTGCACAATGACATTAAATCAGACAATGTAATCGTTAGCAACACTGTGAAAGTAATAGATTTTGGGAAAGCTACTTTGATGTCTAATCCAGTGGTGTACAACATTGCAGAAGGCAGCCAAGAGAGTGTCACCTATAACACACGGCACAGGCACCTAGCTCATGAGCTGAGAAACATATCAGGGAGCAAGCAAAGTGTTCTCACTGATACCTATTCTATAGGATACTTACTCAAGCACGCAGGAGGGACAATCTGCCATCAATCAATCATTCAGCTTGGAAGAATGATGAAGTGCAGAAATCCTTATTCAAGAATATCAATTGAAAATTGTTTGGACAAATTTCAAAAGTTAGAGGAGTGAGAATTGAGAATTATTTTCGCTCATAAAAAGACAAAAACTTCATATAACAATTGCCAATGCACGGGACAATCTAATTGGTGTTAAATAAGTATGCGGATTTGGTTTGCGCCAGGAGCAAAATTTAGCTTTAATCGACGACTAATGTCTCTCAGAATATATTCCTCGATAGTTAACTTAAACATTGGTACCATGTTTGTTGGTATTGGTGCTTTGAGAGCAGCAATATTGAGCTTCCAAGGCTAATTTTTTTGCTCTTAAACCACCAGGACCAGCAAAGGAGGTTGTATCTTTGTTCAACTTAATCATCAAGGAACACCTTGAGAGTGATAAGCTTTTGATTAAAGCTAAATTCAATTGCTGGAGACAACAAAAGCCGTATACATTTTTGTAATCTTAACATTGAATTTAACGATTTAAAACAGTTAAAAATTTTATCAAACGCCAACAACGTGTTTCACTGAAAATTAAGGATCACTACCTTGGACAGGTATTTCCAAGCTTTTATTATGTTTTTTGCAAAGCTTTTTAAAAAGGCTTCATGTGATATGGCCTGGCATTGCAAGTAAAATAGTTTAGATTGTAGATAAAGTTTCTCAGAAAGTTTTTCAGTTTAGATGGCTGGCGTATAGCAGGGCCGTAACTTCCTTGTACCATGAAGTTTCCCAGGTATTCATCTAAGGTACTGAAACAAGGCATCAAGCTCTTAATTTCATTTGTCCTATAACTTTATCATGACATAGCAAATGAAATCATGGTGTCAAGTTTTTTAAAACATATGAGGCATTTGACATGTGTATGCAAATGAGACAAAGCTTTAAGTAAGCTTTCGTGTATTTCTGGATGATTTTTAAAATGTCTATATGCTGCAATAACTTGGCTGTTGAATCGTAATATAACACAAACATATTTAACTCTTCGCGAGAGACATAATGCAATCGAAGCCAACACTGACTCAAGACCAGTACAGTTCGAAGGAAGAGCATGATTGCGCAAGATCGGCGATTGATTAGAGTCAAGTCATATAAATTTTGTCGAAGGTACTTTTTAAAGCTTCATGATACTTCATTGACATATTTCAGGGAAGCTTTGCCCTCAGATTTAGGAGCCAAATTAGATTATAATGCTCCAATAAGGTTTGTCGGCAAAGCATTTGCTTATGTTAAGAGACGTTTTGTTATCTTAGGTTGCATCAATTAGGTAAACACATATCTGCTTATCTTACAGGTTGAAGGTTATTTGCATTTCAAACTGAACCATTCCATTTGCAGGAAACTGTCAGGTATCAAAGATGATATTAAAAAGAATGAGGAAACATCTTCTGCACATATGGCGGAGGTGATGAGCTACCTGACAAAAATCGACCACAGATTACGTTCTATTGAAGAACAATTTCAGCACAAGATTGAAGAAAAGGCAACAGTACCCAAAGAGTTATCGGTAAGCTGTTTTCACTTGACAAAAAATGCTTTCCTTCGCAAGCTTATCAGTAAAATTTTCATTGCAAAGGCTCACTAACTGCAAGTTGAATTCATGAAGTGAAATATTTTTACTGTCGTTTCCGTTTAATAACCTAGAGACGATTTACTTATTTCAGCTCCCAAGATTTATTTATGAAAATTTGCAACAGTTGCAACGAGTCTCGTTATTTTATTGCAAGTGTCACGACAGCAGTTTCATTTCGACCCTCAGTACGACATGATAAAAAAAATTGAGCAAGTCGTAATTATTCGACGAATCCAAGTGGCATTATTAATGACGAACCCATGTGTTAAAGAAAAATCCAAGTAGAAAAGATTGGCATGTTAGTGACAGAATCCAGTAGTTAAGACATAATGATGAATTAATTAAGACATGATCAAGTAAATAATTATCAGAACGTTTCGGCACTCAAACTCTTGCCATCCTCAGCTAATAGATCAAAATACACGTGCCTTTTACATAGCACTGATCATAAAACCAGTTTAACTGGTCAGTCAAGACAACTTGGAAAAAGCAAGTGAGTAGTCTCGTTGTCATTGATGTTTCTTTTGCAAAGCCTAAATTCCCTTTAAATGTGAATGGTAATGCAAACATCAGCCAACTGAAGCTGTCATTTCTTTCGTAGAGGGCTGTTAAAGTTTTGTATAATGCCCTTCCAGATGATGAACAATGGGAGTTGCAAGATGTGTAAGTTGAGTTATCCTTTGTTTTCAAACCCTAATCTTGTAAGGATTGTCACCACATTCCAAGAATGTTGCCATGTTTTGTCAACTATTTGGTATAAGGAAAAGAATGCCTCTCGTTCAGTGCAAAAGGTCTTTTTCGATTATTTTCAGAGTCGTGATGCTGGAACATTTCGCATTCTTTGAGACTTACAGTTTTGCAGGTTGTACGAAACGAGGCTGCGGATAGAAATATTTAATTAAGACAATGACTTCATGAAAGCACGGCTCCTGTGCTTTCATCTGATTCATAATCTAATTAGGATATTGCAAATAGGAAGAATGCAAGCATTGTCTAAATGAGGTAGCGATCATTTGTATTGTTTTAGCTTTTGGAAGAAAATTGGAAGAAAGAGACTTGCATAGTATTTATTTCAATTGTTCTTGATTCTGAAGTCAGCACAAGAAGCTTGGACAGTAACAAGTATAAACCATTTGGTTGTTAACCATTTGGTTGTCATTATAGTAGAACAATTTTGAAACAAGGTGCATCAATGAAAAACACTATTGCACTCTGGAATGCCTGAAAACTTAAAATTTTTCAGCCGGAAGCCTTTTTTTTACATCCTGTAGAATGGTTTTACAGATATGCTTGTTTGATGTTTCTTGATGCAAATCTGCTTTTCCAGGTTCACTTGTGCAGTTAACGTTCGAATAACAAGTCACTTCGTGAATGATGTGTTCCAACATCTAAAGGAGAGTTACAGCAAGGGAATTATCCGAGGTACAGTATAGACAAGTTTTGCTTGTTTCTCACTGGCTCCTATGTCGTAAGCATAGTGAAGAGACAGAGTATTAAGAGAGATCGTCATTCACAGAAATGATTTAATGCTCAAAAAGGTTTCTTTGGAGTTGTAGTGAATTAGCAAGGAAAGTGGGGGATATATTGTGATGAAAAGAAACTGTTATAACTTTAATCTATATGGGTAAGCTATAGCTACGTTTATCATCAAAGCGCAATTCTTATCTAAGTGGTCAATAATTATTATCAATTTCTTTACCGTTGGGCAATAGTAAAAGTAGCTAAAAGCTAATTAATTCCAACCTAAAAATATTACAATACAAACATTACATAAAAATGGTGGATAAAATATTTACAAATTGTCAATATCAAACAGTATAAAAACAGATATCTAAAAATGTGCATTACAAAAAGCCCAGGTTGGGAACAAATGTGCGGCATAACCTGCATGAACAATTTTCTCCGTACCAATTCTTTATCTTTGTTTTAAACTGATAAAGGGATTCTGAATTGCGTATTGTTGGTGGTAACGTTTGCCATAGCTGCGGACCTTTAAATATGACGCTTTCAGAGCCGTTGTTGACTGATCTCACTCTTGGTTGAATAAATTCGTTATTGTTACGCAAGTTGTAATGAGTAATATTTTCACAGAAAATTTCCTGCATAAATGAGGGATTTAGGTCATTTCTAGTTTTGTACATTTCAGTCATAAGTATTTGCAAGTTCTTTGTATGAATAGTGACTGCACAGTCCCGCTGTAATAGGTCACTAAAAGTCGATTCGGTGTTCTTATATGTTATTCTCAATGCCCTTTCCTGTATTTTGTTGATTTTTTGGTTCAGCTGCCTGTTGTGGAACATCCAAACTAAAGGGCAGTATTGAAATTGACTGGTAATAAATGCCCTCATCAAGATTCTTAGTTTGTTATGATCCATATACGGGGATATGCGGGCAAGTGCATAAAGTTTATTACTGGCTCTTTGGCAAAGTTTCGAGACGTGATGGTCAAAGGAGAGTTTACTATCAATATGAACTCCAAGTAATTTCTCTTCAGAGCTATTAACGATTTCGGCGCTTCCAATCTTAACCGCAACTGGATCATCACATCTCTTCCCAATGACCAAAAGATAACATTTATCAGCATTTAATTTCATGAAGTTGTTGGCAAACCATTCTAATGCTACATTGCAGTCATTTTCAAGCTTATGAGTTATGTTTTCCAGGTTCTTGTCGCAAGCATAGATTGTGGTATCATCTGCATAATTACAGATATCTGAGCTTTGAATGAAAAGTAAGAGATCATTGATGTATATGTTAAACAACAGTGGGCCTAAGACTGACCCCTGAGGAACACCTCGTGTTAGTTCTTTCCAAGAACTGAAGGAACCATTTACCTTGACTCTCTGTTGTCTGTTTGTGAGGTAATCATTAATGAGTGTTAATGCTTCACAAGAAAAGCCATAGGCATGCAATTTTGCAATCAAGAGATCATGTCTAATACAATCAAATGCCTTGGAGAGATCCATCAATACTGCCCCTGCTTTACCACCTTTATCGAGGCTTATCTTGAATTTTTCTAAAAGCTGTCGAGAGCATGTTGAGCACTGTAACCTTGTCGAAAACCACAGAGAAGTGAAGATAAAAAAGGCGTAATAAAAGCAACTATCTGTTTGTCCATTATTCTTTCAAACAGCTTTGAGACCGTCTTTTCCTGGGTCCCGTTTAATAGTTGGACAAACGTGGCTATTCATACAGTCGACCGTTGCACCAGAGAATGACTTGACAAAAATTCTCTCGTCGGTATTTCCAGCAGCTTCGTTCATCTTGTATGACTGGATATCCTTTACCAGCGAGTCTCCGACAATTTCTACCGTTCTTCTCGTCTTCTTGCCTTCCGCTGGACTAGTATTTCGTCGAATATTGTTCACAGTATTGCTTGCAGCAGCAGGTCGTAATTCAAATGTTTCCCTTCTAACACTGCCATTGTTGGTTTTGCCTGACCACTCCTTGAGTACTTTTTGGTCCTGTGGGAGTCCTCCTGCTTGCTTCCAAGGGCGTGCAGTTGCACCGGTAGTTTCTTCTGTTAATTCTGCTTTTCTCTTCCATTCTTTAAAGTTTCCTGTTGTGTAGCGTTTTGATTGATTCTTAGTTGTATTATGCAATCCAAATAGCATTTCCTCCTCGTCCGATTCTGATGGTGCAATTGGAGAAAATCTGTTTCGGTTACAGATGAAAGGCTCCCATGTGGGCTTCGGAGACTCATTGCAGGCATGTTTCTTCTTTACGATCTTAAAATTTGGTTCAGGAATGGGATTAAAAGAACCATGCTTTCCACTCTCCTTGCTTGCATATGTGTCATCAGACTGAAAACTCTCAATGACCAAATTCTTTCGTCGAATCTCGTTTCTTAGTGACTCGTTTTCCTTTTTTAAAAGAGAGATTTCCTCCTTCAGTTCCAGATCCTTACTCCTAATAATGCTGTTCCTTGTGAATTCATTTTTCTCCTCGACTGATTTCCTCAATGATTCCACTTGTTGTTTTAATGATAGAAATTCTGATAATGGAGTGTACTTGACAGTTTCAACTGCAATCGTATCATTTGTTTTATCATTGGTATTCTTTTTAGTTGGTAATTCAGGCCATTCAGAGATATCAAGCACAAAGTAGGAGTCCTCGCCATCTTCTCCTCGGTTTTCGATCCGTTTTCGTTGCACGAGACGTCTGAGTGCATCGTCAACCTCATTTGATGTGCAAGTAAATTTCTTTTTTCCAAGTTTTGTGGTAATCGTGCTGCAATAGGGCCTTTTCCTATCTTTTGTTCTTATTTCGTTGATTGCAGTTATGACTTCTGTGCCCATATCCCATGATTTTGTTTCCTTTGCCATCTCGACCAATTTGGGCCTAACCTTCGGTTCGCCTTGCACGTGCTGCAGAAGTTCGCACCCAAATTGGCTTTAATATCCAGTTAATTCCAATGAAAGCTCTTGATTTGTCGAAGAATAAGTAAATAAAATGCTACCATGTAAAGTAAATAACAAAAAGATTTATTTAAAACAACGTAATGGATAAAATAAGACTGACATCGGAGCAACTCAAAAACACGTCTGCTCTCTGCATCTCCTGGCTGCGACCCTCTTCTTAATTATTTAGAAGCTCCATCAGTTTAAGTGGATAATCAGGGACGCCGGAGCGATGGTAGGGCAAGGGGGTCGAGGCGGAACGCAAGGGCACTCTAGACCGATGATTAGGGAAGCGAACCGAAAACTGGGTGGATCTGGGGTCCTCCCCCGGAAAAATTTTTGAGGCCACACGCTTTAGATTCGCTTAAAATGCTATCAAGAATTGCATAATATCGAATTGAACGTTGTTAAAGAAATATATTGTTCCATTAAAAGGGCACTCTTGCCCCCCTTGCTCCTCTTAGAAAAGGGCAGGAGGGGCGCTTGCCCCCCCGCGCCCCCTCTCCGGCGTTCCTGTGGATAATGAATGATGGATGATTGATGCTTCTTATGATTGCTTTTATTAGATAGTACTGGCTTCGATTCCAAGTTGTGGGTACGTTTCCTTTCAGATGCTTGTCATGTTTACTTCAAGTCTTTGCGCAAAGATTACCTGTCAAGGCATAACAACCCGGAAAAACACCAAGACATTGCTGCGAAAAAGAAAATGAGATCCAGGAGGCAAAGGGTAAATTGCTGACATCTTTCAATACGTTCAAGCAGGGAAAAGCCTTCTTTTATATTTGGTCAACTTATTTGTAGGTAGTGTGTCTATGTAAGTATAGGCTCGTATAAACCCTGTAAAAATATGCTGATAAGTTGTTGAAGAAGAACCTAAGGCAGCACACCGTGATTGGTAGAATTTAACTTATTGCATGCAAACTAAAAGTCAAATTTCATAACGAGGCTACCTCCTGTGGTTAAGCTCTAGAAGCACCACTGCAAGTAAGTCAAAAGTCAGCCTATGGATTTTCACCCAGGAAGGTCTTTGCATATGCACAATAACATGAAATGTCACGTGAGAGGATCAAACAGGCTGTATTTTTATGGATACATTGCTTAGAACCTATTTTTTCTGTGTCGTGTACTTTTTAGATTTTAGATCAAGGCTTAATCTCTTTTCCCCAGTTGTTTAGCAAGGGTTAATGTTCTTCACAAGACCATTTGCGGAAATATCTAGATTCTCTGCCTTTTAGTAGTTTCTAAGTAATGGAAGAAGTAGAAGAATTTCTGGTGGAACGTAACAGATTCTTAACAAGAAGAACAGGTCCCTTTGCTTATTTAAAAAATTCTTATTAGTATAAAACAAAGAATATTTATCGTCACTTCGAACATAACAGATGTATCGGAAGGATGTGGCGATTTTTCTAAATATAATAATCGATGTCTATAGAAGAGGCATACTTGTAACCATTTCACTCGGCATTGGTAGTTCTCCTGGGAAAGTGAGAGAGCAGCATGTGAGAATCATCATTGCTCTTCAAATGAACTTTTGAATGTTGTGTTTTTAAAGTTCTTAGCTCATCTTATTTGATTTTTCTTGTTAGCTGTTTGAGTTGAGGAGCAAATACATTGCTAAGGACGAAGCAGATTTGTGGAAGGATGTGACGCAGGAGCTAATGTCAGACGAGGAGGACAATGGGGATGCACTAAAGGTAAAGAGCCCCCACTGGCGTTGTGTCGAATTAAGTGGCCTGATCGAACAGCTGGATGAAAGGCATCAAAGACGGATGACAGCAGAAGCAAGGCAAGTTGTGCGAAAGAGAAGGCTTCCAGCAGAGTCACCAATGAAGAGGAAGCCTTCAAAGAAACTCAAAGAAACACTGGTACGAGACTCAAGTGACTCTGACGAGTAAAAAGTGGATGCTTGTTCATCTTTATAGCCGAGGGGTACAGCACTTCTTCGAATGGGCCTACGAGATGTTAAAACAGAACGATTTTTGCACAAGGTGTACGAGATTTTTTGCAGAGTGATGTGCCCCTCGTTTATAGCGAACCACTCATAACATGAGGGGGGTGACAGGGTAGTGGTACCATGGTACCAGAGGGTTGGTACCTGGTACAACATTGTGCAAATGTGGTGGAACCTGGTACCAAAAGTAGGGGTACCGGTACCAAGCTTAGATGAGTCTGTACCAATAAAAGTTTCGTCCTTGGATGACTTTGGAATTCCTAGAACAAATTTTAAGCTTTTACAGTGCAGACAGTGACAAGATACCAAGTCGACGTGCTCAGGAGTGGTTTGGTCTTGCCCATTGGTCTCGCGAGGAACTGACGTACACCTCCTTTCAGAATTCGTCATATTCATGATAGCTCCTCCCCCAAAATAGGTGGTACCAATACCTTCAATTTGGGTGGAACCTGGTACCTTATGAGTTGGTACCGGTACCGAAGACTCCCCCTGTCACCCCCCTCTAACATAGATATATCATATTAACATTCGGTACTGGTATATAATCCTGTGGATCAACGAGGATTGTTCCAGATCATCCAGAATATCCATAACTCCTCGTGTGGCTTCTACTTGAAAGAGAACATGCCATGTCGGTTTATTGTCTCTGTGTTTATTGATTTGAAAACAAAATTCAAAGAAGTGGAGCAAATCGAAATGTGCCAGAGATGCTTCCTTCGCCTGATTTTCCTCAAATTTTTGGAAATTTCAGTTATGAGAGTCTGAATGTAACACTATTTTTCACCAACAATTTGCAATTGAACTCACACGTGTTTTGTCTAGGTAAGTAGCAGGCTCTAAGTTTGTCTAGACAAATTTCTCGTTAGAAACTTTACTGTTAACTTTGCAGTATGGTTTCTTAATTTAGAAACATCAATGGAGGATTGCGTTAAAGATGGCGGCGAGGAATGTTTTACAGAGATGCATCGAGTTCTAATTACAAATCTTTAACGATACTATAGGAATTCGATTAAAGAGCGCAGTTCATCTCGGTAAAAAATTCCTCGCCGCCATCTTGAGCGCAATCCTCTATTCGGGCTCAATTTCTACAAAACGGTTTCTCGACTAATAAAGTATGTAACCAAATTCCTATAGCAAAAGCTTTTCAGGAGACCTTCTTTATTTCTTTCAAATTGTATTCAGGATTCTGATATAGATCTCTGAACCCAGATAATTGCACGAAAGAAGTGTGTTTTAAACAACAGTTATAGTTGCCAACAACATTTGAGTTAACAATGCACGATTACTTAAACCAATTTGTCTCAAACTGATATAACGTTGCTTCTCGCCTCGCAAAGTTTCTTACATTTTTTAAAGAAGTTGTTATCCAGTTTGCTGATCAAGGCTTCAAAGTGGCTCTTCGCTGACCCTTTTGGTTCAGACGAACTTGCTTTTCAAGGGCATACATCTGTCATTATCATACTACAAGCTAAACGGCAATTAAAAAAGCAACTCCACGTTTAGCATTTAGTTGATGTAATATATATTTGTCTACATTGTTAATAAATTGAGAGGATCTGATTGTGCAATCACTACTGTAAAAATTACATTTACGTTTAGTTTTGATCGAATCAAAGTGCTGTGATCAGATATGTTCTGTTTTCTGAATTCCTACTATGCGTTGTGTATAAATTAAGGAAAAAGAAGGGATGATAATAAGTTTTGTCAATATATGTTTAAAATGCGACCTAAGTATGATCAAAGTAGATTGAAATAGATATGACTTTAATTTGTACTTCCATCTCATGTCTACATCAGAATCAGAGTAAGACGAACACTCAGAGAGGAACACTCAGAAAAGTACTGTCCAAGAGTATTCCTACAATGTCAAACCAGGAAGCGTAGTGCTATATTTAATGTTACATGAAATATCCAATGAATTAGCTGCAAACGTCCCCTTCAAATAGTATGATGAACAAGGAACCCATTGAGTCAGTTTCTCACCGAAGAATTCAAAATCTCGACTGAATTTCCTACTCACATCAAGAATTTCACGTGGGGAAAATTTTGGTGTCCCCGAAGTTTCCGTCCGGAAAACTCAAAATCTCGACTGAATTTCCTACACACATCAAGAATTTCACGTGGGGAAAAGTTTGGTCTCCCCAAAGTTTCCGACCGGAAAACTCAAAATCTCGACTGAATTTCCTACTCACATCAAGAGTTTCACGTGGGGAAAAGTTTGGTCTCCCCAAAGTTTTCGACCGGAAAACTCAAAATCTCGACTGAATTTCCCACTCACATCAAGAATTTCACGTGGGGAAAAGTTTGGTCTCCCCAAAGTTTTCGACCGGAAAACTCAAAATCTCGACTGAATTTCCCACTCACATCAAGAATTTCACGTGGGGAAAATTTTGGTGTCCCCGAAGTTTCCGTCCGGAAAACTCAAAATCTCGACTGAATTTCCTATACACATCAAGGATTTCACGTGGGGAAAAGTTTGGTCTCCCCAGAGTTTCCGACCGGAAAACTCAAAATCTCGACTGAATTTCCTACTCGCATCAAAAATTTCACCTGTGGAAAACTTGACGTTTCACCAAAATTTACCTTCAGGAGAATGAGCACGTATGGAATGTCCTTAATGTCTCCCAAAAACACGCCTAGTGTAGACTAAGTTTCCAACTTTCGGAGACGTTGAATCTCACTCGGGAAACTATGGGTAAAAGTATATTTCCCTTTACCCGTAGTTTAACTATGGGGAAACTACGTGGGAAATTTGAAGTGTAAAAAGCAGTTTCTGTTGGAAATGGAAGGGAAATGGCCCGTTTACCCTCAATATACAACGAAAAAACTATGTCGAAATTCGAACTTTTCTTGCCGTGTCTTCTAATGGGGTTTATTTATCTCAGTTTCTCTCAGGTAATGTTCTACACGCCTACCATACACTCATTGTGTTGTGTACTTTTCTAATTTTTTCATCACGTCATAACGAAATTTCAGTCCTCCTTCACGTTATCAGGCGCTCAAAAATCAGTTTTCACATGCACGCTAGCACCGTGGATTACGCCATAACGTGCGGAAAAGGCAGCTTTCACGCCATCACGAGCAATAAATCCGCTAATCACGCATCACGCAAGATCGCTTGGGGGGCCACATTGTAGCGTTACTTGCTGTGAGAATTTTTGCATTTGAATCAAGTGATAACCATAGACGATGATTTTTAGCAACTCCTAATTTGAAAGATTTATTGAGATTTATGAGGCAACAAGATCGCGTTTACGCTGTTAAGAAGATCAAGTCTATCTGCATTATAAGTACGGCAGAGCAGAAAATAGTGTTCATTATCCTCAACACCATCATTTTTTGGGCACAAATGGTTCAAAGTATCCCTGGAGTATGCTTAAATTTGTGAAAATATGCTACCTAACTAATTAGCAACTTTTCAATTTGAACTCTCAGTTTTGCGGATCTTGGCACTACGCATGCGCACATTCTTTGCATTCAAATTACCCGCCCTTAATTAATTCATTGTTTAATTAATCAATTAAAGCAGCTGTTTGCTGCTTTTTCTTCCTTTCGTTTAAGGCCTAAAAACGAAGTTTGGAAGCAATGATAATGGATGAAGAGTATAAAGGATGCAAAACTGCAGGACAACATCAATTTATCAACAAACATCTAAAGTTCAGTTCCTTAATCACATTTTATGTCTGGTTATCGTTTCGTGAAAGTACAAACCTGCGAAAACAGAAACGATTCTCTTGAACATTGATACATACAGTTTTAGGACGAAAACATAACGTAAATAAAAATTATTTTCTCACTTTTTCAACACTCTCCTTTTCTTGTTTTAATTGTTGCAATTCTTCTTCAAGATGATCATCTTCAAGAAGATGATCAAGATTTTAATTTTCAATTTCTTCTTTTCTTGTTTTTCTTCTTTGTATTTATTTTGAACTTGCTCAAGCTCTTCTTTGTGGTCTGGAATTTTGAACTAATTCATTAATTGATTAATTTGAAAGCTGAATTACCCCCCCCCCGCCCCCTCCTAGCCTTCCAAGAGCATCAGAAAAGACTCTAGGCCCTGATAGGCTTAAATCATTGTTGTTCACAATTACCTTCATAGAATTGAAATTTACGTGTGGGGCCGCTAGGTTTTAATTAATTCTATCGTGATCTTCCCGATTTTGGCCAATTTTGCAACTTTCTCTTGACCACAAAAAGGAAATGTTGAAGTGAGCAAAAATGATTGCCCTTTTTAGTTTAATTTTACATTTTTAATAGTTAAACGCTTAAGGCTTTTGGCACACCAAATTTGGTTGCTCTATCTATTGCCAGTCAAGAGTTAGGTAGGTGGGCATCAGGAGCGGATCCAGAGAAAAATCTGACTATAGCTCAATCTGATATGCGCCGAACGCGCAGGGTACCGGGGATCCAGAAAAATTTTTGGGACCACGCCCTTCTACATTGCGGGAAACGCCTTTATTTAAAGGGAAACCACGTGGAAACGCCTTAAATAGAGTCTGCTTATTCTCCAGCACTCTTTTCCAGCACATCGAAATATGTGGATCTTATGTTCTGATCGATCATCAATAACCCTTGGGTATACAGTGCAGTTGCAAATTGACTCAGTGGAAATGAGATCATCCGATTGCCCCTCCTCAGCTATGGGATAATAAGACTCGATTGGTAGCTTTATGACACTTGAAAGACCGAGCAAGCAAAGAAATGAAGAGTAACGATAGTTTCTTGCACTTGCAACAGCCTCTGCAAATACAGCAGAAAGTCTGTTGCTTCGTGTACCAGGCACGTCTGCTGAAAAACACTTTAGAAAGGCAGTCTCTTTGGTCAAACCTGCGAGGGCTGTGTGCGATGCGTAGAACTGTGCATTAAGGTAGATCTCGATACAAGTAAGTGCCCTTAAGCAGACTGACAGGGACTCGTCACCAACCGGAGCAATGGAGCATGCATTAAATAGATTATTTCCATCGTCAGTGGTTCTAAACAAGGGATGAAAATTTGTATCGTTTAGATAGCCTTTCAAGAGAGTCAAAACCCCAAGACACTTACTCATACCAGACAAAATATTTATGTACTATATGTTTTCTTCCTAGAAACTGCTTTATTAGAAACTAGTACTATCATGACAAGATTTTAAGAAACTCTTAGAACTCTGTTTGAGAAGAACTAAGAAATTTTTGATGAGTTTAATGCTGGGATATTATGCCAATAGAGGATTGCGCTAAAGATGGCGGCCAGGAATTTTTTACCGAGATGCATTGCGTTCAAATTACAACTCTTTAACGATTCTATAGGAATTCGATTAAAGAAAGCAATGCATCTCGGTAAAAAATTCCTCGCCGCCATCTTTAGCGCAATCCTCTAGTATGCTCTTGAACCTTTATTCTAGAGAAGCATTGACTAAATATGTATGTTTTGAATATAATAGAACACTGCTATTTCTGTAAAATATTTTCACTGTCACGAAACATGTCTGCAGCAGTGTAAAGGACTACAATGATGATTCATCCATGTAAAAAATAGGAAACAAATAAAAATTTTGTGTGCTAAAGAAAAAGTTTATCTTGGCTTTAGGACTTTTTTGTACTATTACCTGATCCAAGTTTCTTAGGGACCATCGACTCTCGACTCTCATATTCTTAACGGCAATTGGCCGTTATGGGGGAAGGGGTCTTACCCTTAAGCTGTTAAGAGGGTAAAATATCATACTGAAATCTCCGTAAGAGGATTTTTTCAAGAGCATGGATAAAATCTCTAAAAACAATGCATGGAGTGTAGAAAAGAGCAGTTTTACGATGCCTCCCGATATGGCGTATTTTCGGTTGAAGAAAATTTTAGGTCGATCGGAGGCACTTGTGGTAGAAGGCCATTAACAGCGAGGAGGATGGGCGTTCCGATCTTAACAGCCAAGTACCGTTAAAAAATACGAAAATCGAAGGTCGATGGTCCTTTATACAAAAAATTTTCAACGCGATGAATGGTCGTAGTATTATCAACAGAGTGAAATCATATCTGATTGCAGTCATGACGAATCAAACATATCAAAAAGAGAGATGGGATGGTTGTTTGAAATTCCTTTGTAAAGCTCTGTTAAGCCTGGTTTTCATTAAATCGTAATTCATTGCCAACCATTGTCTTACAGTATCGCCGATGATCGCCGATGCTCTAAGACAAAGATCGACGATGAATTACGATTTAACGAAAACCAGACTTTTAGGCCATGCATTCAAGCCTTCACATCAGTCAACTTTTCCGGCTTTTAGCCGCTATCCCGCCAAAGTCTCGACCTGATGTAAATGCCCAGCTTGCAGCAAACTGACCCCTGACCACAGGGACCCCAGGAGTTGTTCGAAATATTAGCTACGTTTGAAACTGCAAAGGATTCGCAGCGCTAAGAGTGCCGTAATGAAGCTTGGAATCACATTCTTCTTGTTCCCCTCTTTCGTATTCCAATTCAAAACTGCTATTATGTAAAGACAAAGAGGCCTTTCATAATATTTGTTCACTCTTCATCTGTTAACAATGGTTCTACTCAAGTGTTCTACTTGGGTTCTACTAACAACAAAAGATCAGTGACAAGTAGACGTAATCGCAATGTAGAGAATTAGATGAAATAGGCCAAAGCATTGAACATAATTGGACAATGGCAGATTGCACGAGCGAGCATCCCCATGGAACGAAATCCCTTTGAAGAGGTTTGATCCACTGATGGGTCCCCTTGTAACCGTTCTGTATGAAATTCATCTCAAGAGAAACATGACACTAGGGGTGGGTGGACATTATACAGCAATTCTAAGCGAAATTGCGGTAATATGTAAGCACACAAAATACTTGATGCTCTTTACTGGGCGGTTCTTTATATCATATGTACCATAATAACTTAGACATTTAATTCATGGTTCTGGTGTTGCTTTGGCTCGATTGTAAAGTTCCTCGAATCAAGGCAGAATATTGCAGCTAATTCAACTAAGTTTAATGCAGAATATTGCAAATAAGGCAGAATATTGCAGCTAATTCAACTCCGTCCATGGCTTCAGTAAACCCTTTCGATTAGACATGAACAGTAACGGCGGTGGGCTATTAGTTTATGTCAGAGATGATATTCCTTCATTCCTGCTAAAGTCTTTCAGCTTTAAAGATGACATTGAATGCATTTGCTTTGAGATAAACCTTCATAGAAAGAAATGGGTCCTTTTTTGCATATATCGACCACCGTCACAAGAACAAGCTTATTTCTTCGATGAGTTAGGCAAAGCAATAGACCATCATAGCGAAAAATATGAAAATTTTATGCTAGTTGGTGACTTTAATGCAGTTGAAACGGATCAGGAGGTAATCGACTTTATGAATCTTTTCGACCTCAAGAACCTCGTTAGAGAGCCTACGTGTTTTAAGTCCAATAACCCAAGGTGCATTGATTTGATGTTGACAAATAGAGGGAGGAACTTTCAACAAACAACAGCTATTGAAACTGGATTATCAGATTTTCACAAAATGGTCGTTACAGTTTTGAAAACTTCTTTTGACAAGCAAAAACCGAACGTAGTTAACTACATAGACTATCGAAACTTTAGAGATGAGGTATTTCGACAGGATCTTCAGAAGGAAATTGCTGACCTTGATGTACAACGTTTGACTTACACATCTTTTCAGAGTGCCTTTGGACATGTCTTAGACAAGCATGCACCGATGAAAAAGAGATACATTCGTGCAAATGACAGCCCATTTATGAACCGAACTCTTCACAAGGCGTTCATGCTGCGCACGAGACTAAAGAATAAGTATAATAAGAATAGAGCAGCTGAAAACTGGGATGCTTTCCGCAGACAGCGCAATCTTTGCGTTAAAATGACCCGTGAGGCAAAAAGAGATTTTTATAATCAAATTGATATTTCAGCAGTTACAGACAACAAAAAATTTTGGAAAACGGTCAAACCTTTTATTTCGGATAAGAGCTCATCAAAATCACGAATAACGTTGGTTGAAGAAGGGAAAGTTGTGTCGAACGAGTCTGATGTGGCTGAAACGTTCAATAACTTTTTTGTCACAATCACTGATTCTCTTGGAATTATCGAAAATGAGAATATCATTCTTGCTTCTGATGATTTTAGTGACCCCATCGATGAAATAGTGTTTAAATTTTCGAGGCACCCAAGTATTCAAAAAATTCGCTCACTCGATGTAAAAAATGGTTCTTTCTCATTTGAAAAGGTTTCAATTGAAAATATCAAAAATGGGATTAGTGAACTAAACCCCTCTAAAGCAACCACTTTCAAGAGTATCCCTCCAAAGTTGTTAAAATCTGAGTCGGAAATAGTTTCTGAACCCTTGCAAATCATATTTAATAACTCAGTAGAACATTCTTCCTTTCCCGATGAATTGAAATTTGCCGATGTATCTTCTCTTTTTAAAAAGGACGTCAAAACCTTCAAGGGTAATTACAGACCTACCAGTGTGCTCCCAACAGTGTCGAAGGTATTTGAAAGGTTCATGGGTACTAAAATATCAACTTATATGTCTCAGTATTTATCATGTCTGCTTTGTGGCTTTCGTAAGGGCTATAATGCTCAACATGCATTGATACGGACAATTGAAAAATGGAGAACGTGCCTCGACAAGGGTGGAAAAGTTGGAGCCATATTCATGGTCCTTTCAAGGGCCTTCGACTGTATTCGACATGACTTACTGATCGCTAAGTTACATGCATACGGATTTAGTCGTGACGCTTTATTGCTTGTCCACAGCTATCTGGAAAATAGGGAACAAAGAGTAAAAATCAATGGATCTTTCAGTAGCTATAAGCATCTTCAGCTTGGTGTTCCCCAAGGATCCGTCCTTGGACCTCTCTTTTTCAATATCTACATCAATGACCTTCTGTTGTCGATTCAGGAGACAGATATATGTAACTATGCGGACGATACAACCATTTATACGTGCGATACGCGTCTAGAAAATGTAGTCTCCAGGTTAGAAAATGACTCCAAAATCATAATTGAATGGTTTCGAAATAACTACATGAAACTTAACGAAGATAAATGCCATTTTATGATTTTTGGTGAAAGAACAAATCAAGATGTAGGCATAAATATTGGCAACTGTACTGTCAATAATTCACAAGAAGAGAAACTTTTAGGGGTTTTGATTGATTCAAATCTCAACTTTGAAAAGCATGTCAGCAATATTTGTAAAAAGGCTGGAAACAAACTATTTGCGTTGTCACGCATGTCCACATATCTAGGAACTGATAAATTAAGACTGTTAATGAGAGCATTTGTAACTAGCCAGTTCCAATACTGTCCTTTGGTATGGATGTTCCATAGCAGAAAAATGAATAACAAGATCAATAGACTGCATGAAAGAGCCTTACGAATTGCATATAAAGACCATGCTTCCAGCTTCGAATCTTTGTTGAAAAAGATAGATCTGTAACAATACACCAGAAAAATGTGCAATTGCTAATGACTGAAATGTTCAAAACTATAAATAATTTAAACCCCAGTTTTCTGGACGAAATTTTTTTGAAAAGAAGTGTTAGATATAATCTGAGAAATACCAATACATTTTTACTTCCTATGGTACATACAGTTAATTGTGGTACTGAAACAATTCGATACAGAGGGCAGCGTATTTGGCACTATCTTCCACAGGAAATCAAGGATTCAAATTCTGTGCAACAATTTAAGAATAAAATCAAATATTGGACCAATAAAGACTGCGACTGCAGACTTTGCAGGCAGTATATTCCTCGGCTCGGCTTTTTATAGTTTTACACCATTTTTGATATGAACTTTGTACATTGATATGAATTTTTGTAATTTTATTGACTTGTTTTCCTTGTATATATTTATGTAACATTGTATTCAATTTTTTGGCTTGAATTAGCTTTTTAATTTCACATAGCTATGTAAGTTGCCAACTTGAAATAAATCGATAATAATAATGATAATAATAATGAAGCGAGTGAAAGAATGACAAGTAAAGAGAGTGTGGTTAGCAACTGGGAAGCTTTGTAACATACCGAATTGGGCGAAAGTTCTGAGCTCTTTCCATTTGTATCTTTGGGAACTGCAGTGCAGAAAATTCACATTCCCTGGTCTTAGGCCTAGGCGCTTCTTCTTGAGACTGAGGGCTTTTGCTCTTTCTCGCACGCAAAAAAGAATCCAGTTTCTCCTTCCTTCTCCATAATTTTTCTTTTCTTGCTTCCTCGGGCAGCGTTCTATTCTTCACGATTTCTTCAATCTCAAGTAAGGTCGAGATCACGTCCATTTTGACTGGCTAGCAACGACGGATTCTCATCAGTATAACCGCTCACTTTCGAATAAAACAAAGCACAGTTATGGAGACCAAAGTCCACTGTTGCTCCCGCCAAAATCGAGCATCAGTCAACTCCAACGTTGATTGGCTATCAGCCACATTTTCAAATTTCACTGTTGCTCCCGCTAAAATTTGCCTTTACAAAGCCGTAGCTGATGTGCGTGTGATTGCTGTAATTCGCGGACCACTATAGCTCGGAATGTCAGCATTTGTTAAGGCTCGTATCGCCGGAAAGAACAAAGGTAAAGATCAATGAGGGCGGTCTACCAAATATGTATTCTCCTTCGCAGTAGTTATCGACATCAAAGCTTGGAAAAGGGGTACAAAGCCTAGTTTGAAAGCTGGAATCGATGTATTACAAACGATGAGATGAAATTAAGGCAGGAAAGTCTCTAATCTAACAACTACGTCCACCAAAATTTATCACTATTTTTTTTAGAAAATCTGACTTATGCTTGAGCATCAGTAGCAATAGTCTGGATCCGCCTCTGGGCATCCCCTTAACTAAAATAGGACGTATCAGGTAGCCCAACCACTATAGGGTTACCCAATAATACCAATTTGATTTTAATGGACAATCAAGGAAAGTTCATCCTTATATTTTCTAAGAGATCTTAATCCCATTTCTCCTTCTACTTTCAGTAGGGTTATCCGTAGAAGTCGGATGTTGCACTTCAGAGTTTTTCTTGAATTTATTTCCAAAGCTGTCCGAATCCTTACAATATCTAATACTTCAATTACCAGCAAATTTTTTTAATTCCGCCATCATTGATGAATATTCCGTCTTTCCTAAGGTTCAGAAGAAAACGATCGCGTCATTGATGCCCGGGGGTATTTTCAATAGGCGGTTAAGGGGGAAGTGCCATTTGATGTCTGAAATCGCACCCTAATATTTATAAATTTTTACGAAAACGATTCTCCAAGATTTACAGTACATTGAAAATGCATACCGTCAAATTGTGGCAGCCATCCATATTTTAACAGAGAAAGTGAAATTTGATCAAAATCTTATTCTTCTGAAACAGGAAAGATCATTTGCATGAAGTGTGTGTAGGAAATATCTTCAGTTAGAGAATATCCTTAGTAAGCAACTTGTATCTATTTGGCGTAGTCATTGCTTTCGCTCCCCATGGCATTGTCTCTTTATCGTTGCATTGTAATTAGCAATGCATAGCAGAACGTAAAATTCGTTGCATAATCTTTTTATGAATATAAGAACAGGCATCTAAATTTCAATCGATTCTCAAAGCGCTACGAAAGAAGTCTCATATTCAAATATCATATCAGTAAAGAAATACAACACGACGAAGTCAATGTGGTGTTGTGCAAAAACTTAGCAGGATTTTCAGACGTCAGCCTAGTCAGGTGATCTAAACGAAATCAAGTGACGTCATTTTGCTTGCCTGATCAGTTATGTTACTTGTGCCAAGCTTACGCCTTTAGCACTTATGTTTCTGAGAATAAAGAGAGGGGACACTTTGTGCCTCTAGTCCCCCAAAAGTTTCAAATATAGGATTACGAGACTTTTGTGTGGCAAAGAAGTATTATTTGAACAGATATGACAAATGCATAACAAGTGTGGCATTCTGCGTTATGAATCTAGCTGCGTAATCTTCAACAAAAATAGTAGTGGCAAAGTGTGCAAATATTTTTGATGATTCTACGGTTTGCGAAAGATTTTCTAGCAACTCGAAAGTTAAAAATCTTCATTTTGAAAAGTGAGGCTTTATTTTCTCCCGTAAGTAATCCAGCTTATGCAGATTTGCTGCTTATGCGTTGTTGAATGTCAAGAAAAGGAAATCCTTATCTCTGTATTGTACCTTAAAGCCACGCCTGATACCTAAAAAGACGTCGAATGTATCTGAAGTCGATATTTTGAATTTCAAAAACTGAACACACTGTAGCCTTTGTTTCCAAAAACAGTGGCGCGAATCATTAAATGTTTTCTTAACCAGGGCACGAAGAAAGGAAGAAGTTGAAATTTTAGGATAACAGATTCACAGTTGAAACTGCTTAGGTGAAAAACAAAGATTTACTATCTAAGAGTTGCACTACTGCCGTCATAGCCCCAGTCGAATCAAGGAAGGCAGTTGTACATGCGAGCTTGCAGCGAAAGGTGTGTATGATCCATGTGTCTCTAGGTAACACAACAAGTAGGTGTTTAAATATGAGTTCATTTCACTTTCTAATATGGTATGAGATATCGTATAAATAGCAAAGAAACAAGAAGACAAAATGCTAAAAGAAAAAAGAGAAAAAGAGAAAATGTGTCCCAAGAGAGTACTTCTGTGGGAAAAGTCACCAACATCTTTGTACTAAGATGCGTCATCGCTATGATCCAAAACCTTTTGTCTTCCATTTATTACTTTTCGACACCGTAAAGAGATCTAGAAAATTGCGTTTCTATCATGGAAAACATTCATGGTATTTACTGGAAAGCCTGTATTGGGGCAGAATGGTTTTGCCTTTTCGTTTTGCAATATGCACTCTTAGCGAAATTGCATTTTCTTTCATAGGCTCTACTACTAAAGGGTGATAGTTAGGCAGATTCTGTCCGCTGGACCTTTATTTCATTCAAAATGCAAAAATCCTAGCTCTTAACTTAAAACAAAATACTTTAAGCAAGATAATTTTTCTCATTTTGAGATTATCTTATCCCAGGAGAAAAAAAATATTTCTTGACATGAGTTCTTGTTAAGATTTCATTTCTTATTTCAGGACTAATTGTTTTGAAACAAAAACAAGTTTTCAATAGTGTTTCTACCCTGGGTACCAGAGCTTCAAAATTTAAATGAAAGGAAAATTGGGAAAGGGAAAAGAGAGAAGCAAGAACTTTCTTTCCTTCTTTTCTTTTTTTCTTTTATTTTTTGGCTCTGGTACCCAGGGTTACAGTTTTTCTTAAATCAAGAAGGTATTTCTTCTTGGCAAGATAATTTTCCCTAATTTAAAATATATTTTCTTGAAACAAGAATCAGTTCGGAGGAATGTTTTCTTAAATCAAGAATACTTTCTTGAAACAAGATGATTTTTCTAAAAAAAAGACAAGAGCATTATCTTGTACCAGGAGGAAGAAATATTTCTTGACAAGAATTCTTATTAAGATGTTTTTTCTTGTTTCAAGATATATTTCTCAGAAACATAAGTGATAGAGGCGCAACCTTGGTACACGAAACATAAATGATCAGGCAAGCAAAATGGCGTCACTTGTTCTTGTTTATGATACAATAAATCTTAGTGAGACTATCCCTTGCTAATTGCTATACAACAATGCAGAGGCGATACCATAGGGAGGGAAAAGCAATGACTACCCTACCAAAATAGATGCCAGTTGCTTAGTAAGGATATTCTCATTTTCGATACTTTCTATTTGGGTTGCAGATACCTTATCTATGGTTTGAGGGTGTTGTGGCGCCGTGTTGTAATCTACTGACTTTGCAGCCAGAGCACTAAGGCGGACGGGGTTCAAATCCCACAAGCTCCTTTTCAGCGCCATGACTAGCGGTTGCAGAGTCGATTTGCTCCTAGCTAATTCTGCGATTCCAGCGCTTGGCGCTCAAAACCACAGCTTCGCCTTCACTTTATTTCTTGAATAGAGAACAATCTTCCAGGTATAGATCTTCAAAAAAGCCCTCATTAGTTCCTATCCAGCCCTCAAATAAACAAAATTGTTTCAGATGTTCTGTTATTAATATCAGTATGGTGTTTATAGCATCTATGTATGTACGTATGTATGTATGTAGGTAGGTATGTACGTATATATGTATGTATGTATGTATGTATGTATTGTAGGTATGTAGGGTTTGTATGTATGGTATGTATGTATAAGAAACGCGCGCGCATTAGATGCGTGGCGCGGGCACAAGTGTTAATTGGGGGGGGGGGGTGCGGGAGGTGTCACTGTCTTATTTTGTCTCCGATATGTCAACATTAGCTTCAGTAATTAATCCAGCTTTAATCGGCCATTCCTTCCCGTTGGAATACGGGATTTTCTGCTGAAAGTCCCTTTCGAAAACCTGCAAAACGATTGAAAACACCAAGTAAGATTTCCCTTTGCTCCCCTTCCTATCAATAATGACTCTTGGATGTGTTCATGTATTTTGTTCTCATGGGAGAATTGAATTCCTCGAATGAGTAATTCAAACTAGAGGGAGGCCTTTCAACCCGTCAAAAGGAAAGCATATGGAAAGCGTGCTGAAACTCATCACTGTGAAGTTGAAACTTTAGGGATTCTTGCTTGTAATTTCAGCATGTTTTTAGGGTTTCTCCAAGGGATTTTAGAAAATTGCTTACAGAATGTAAATGGAGTGACTGTTTTTAATAAAGAAAAATCTATATAATAAATTGAACATGTTAGCTATTCAATCAGGTATCGCAAAAAATCATTGCTTACATACTCAGAGAGCGGTAGGCTTCAGGGGCGGATCTAGCCCGAAATCTGACCGTGGCTGAGAGCGCGAAGCGCGACCCACGGGAAGGCAGCGAGCGCGAAGCGCGAGGTAACCGGGGGTCCGGGGGCTCCGCCCCCGGAAAATTCTTTGGGGCCACGCCCTTTACATCGTCGGAAACGCCTTATTTGGCAGACTGCCGAGTCAAAGAACACCCTGTCCGGAGGTCTACTGTAAAGGAAGTACAGGGTCAGAATATTAAATGAGTGCCGCAGAATAGAGGGGAATGATCAAGAAGGAACAGAGAGATGGGTGAATAATCCAGATGTTGAGAGAATCCCTATCATTCTGGTATGGGAGCTTTTCAGTAAATGCTCAGAGGGCAGTCATCGCATTCTTCGCTTTACTGAAACAAACTTGCAGATACCTCTGCTAAGAACAAGCACAGGCCAAAAAGCATTTTCGTATCGTGGAGCCAAATTATGGAATGAGCTAGATAAGGAAACTAAATTGGCATAGTTCTTGGCTACCTTTAAAAAATCCATATGAGAGGTACATTATATTTTCATATTCAGTTCTATTTTACTCTTTTGTACATTGTATTATAATTCTCTTAAATTTAGGCTTTTCTGTTTTTTTGCACAGGTCAGTTTGTAATGCAGTTATTTATTACTGAAATTTGTAACCTGTATGAATATTTAGAAATGACAAAAATAAATGAAATGGGTTGACACACGTTTTTATTAGAACTTGGACCAAGCCATAGTACTAAAAGTTTCTTAATTCAATATGAGATTTGGCCATTTTAGTACTTGAAATTTCTTAGTCGGTTTCTTATTTTTTGAATGCATGAATTATCAATGTGGTCTCTAACAATGCATAAAATACAAATGGTTATTAGTATTGCTAAGGAATAAAGTTTCAACAGCACATTTGCTATAATTCTCAGACATCCTAGTAACTAGAGTTTTCTAAATCTTTGGGCATCTTAGTTCTATTTTCTTGTAAAGACTTCTCTTGTAAAAAACGAGCAGGTGCACTGCAAATCATCTCTAACTCGCAGTTTTTTACAGTTTTGGCAAGGGGGCATTTTACTATTTGGCAAGGGCCATTTCAGAAGCGCCGGGAAGGGGGGCAAGGGGGGGGGGGGCGGCCACCTCTCCAATGTTCTCCAGGACAATTTTTCTGATTCTTCTATTTCTGGCGTAAAAATTGCGGGGGGGGGGGTACGGCCGATCTTGGCAATTTTAATGTGTACGAGCACAGGATTCTTCAATCTTGCCACCTCAATTGCATTTTTCCCACGATCTTTACGGCATTGACTCGAATTTTTTTCTCGTGGCGAAGCCCGCAGGCTCCCGTTCTACGTACGCTTCAAGTTTGCATATCTTATTAGCATAGGTTATGGAGGACGTAAGTCAAGAAACAGGAGAAAGAAGTTTGGTAGTTGCATAGGTGGTGCATGGTAAGAATCTTTCGCCGAAATACTGGAAAGTGACCCGGAGACTTCTTCTAAGGCCATAGCATAAGTTTACTCCTAGAGAACTTTTCTAGACGAACTATTATAGCGTTGTCCAAGACTTACATTTTTGGAGGCCTTGAAAGTTGGGTTGTGAGGACCGTTAGGGACCATTCTAGGAGAAAGAAGAGTGTGTGCGCAAAATTTTCCTGGGGGCTTTGCCCCCAGACCCCTCAGTGTTTACGGAGCTTTAAAGTTTCTGCCTAACCTAATGCCTTCTTTTTCACAAACAATGTATAATACCGGGTGTCCCAGAATAAACGCAACAGATTTGAATAATTCTAATGGAAGCTGTTTCATACTTGTTAGCAAATGATTATTTTTATTGAAGTCTGCAATTATTAGAATAAATTTTGATATATTTTCCAGTATTTTTGGTGACTTGGCTGTTTTTAAAAATCAGCAAATTTCAAAATTGCTTCCACGTCAAAACCAGTGCTGCTATATTAGCAATAATTGATTGAATTGTCAAATTATGAAAAATGACAGTCTTAGCAATTACCAAAGATTGCTGACAAGCCCTTAAACACAAAAGTTGATTGAACATTGAACAGATACTTGCATGAAGATTTCGGTCATGACTTTTTGTCATTTTGTCATTTAGAATTGCTTTTTCTAATATGGCTAGGCCATTCTTTCAGTGATGCTTGCAATTGGGAATGAACACTGAGAGCTCCCTTGAAACTAGATAACTCGTAAATCATTAAGGGATCTCCTTTGTCACAGTTTCTTGATCAAATTATGTGCTTGTCTGTAATCCTGTAAAGTTGCAGATTATGCGACATTGGTAATTTTGCATTATGCTTTGCACTAGTTGTGGGAGGTCTGGTTTTGCCATGACAGCAAATTTTGAGTTTGTCGATCAATAAATCTGCAACCAGGTCACCTAAAATTCTGAAAAATATCTCAAAATTTAATCTAATTACTGTAAATTTCGAGAAAAATTATTGTCAAATTTGTAGTCAGAAACAGCTTGTGTTAGAATTTTTTAAATCTGTTGCGTTTTTTTTGAGACAGCCGGTAGCTACTTCATATTTCTGAATCTGAAAGTACGCGACAGCCGTGTGACAAATTTCATGAAAGAGTGGCGTGTGGTAAATTGGTCGCTGAAGTATTTGGGGATCCAAAGGTTGGACGCTCGGTCGCCGATTGGACGTTATTTTCTAATTGTGGACAGTGTGGAACCCTACTCGTGTTGTTTTAACAGACTCATTTAATCTTTATGTCAGTCTATGAAAAGGGCGTTGGTCGCATCTAAGGCCAAGGTAGAGGGTGTGGTCCAAGAAAAATTTTCTGGGGCTCCGCCCCAGACCCCGTCCCGTTTTGCCCCTCCAATAAAAAATCCTGTCGGCGCCACTGGGCCATTTACGGACTTTTGCTGGAGTTTGCTGGGAATGGGATGGCCCTCGCCCTTTATTGGCTTCTTTCAACAATGTGTGCAGATGGTGTGCAGCTTCCTCAAAATAATCCATTCACGAAGGCGCATTTTATATTGTTATCTCAAAATTCAAAACAGGATCTCGGGAGGTGATTTAATGATTCCGGTCTTTGAAAGGTTTATTTGTTTTTCTAACAACACCTTTGATTGATCCAACACTATGGATGTTTTGTTTCGGGCCCCTGCTGACTGCTTTTGACAAAATAGTTTCTGGATAGCAGGTCCGAAATATTTCCTTACGTGCAACGTGATGATGTTAGTGTCAGTATTTCAAAACCATAAAGCTTGCACAGAGTCTCAAGTTCTGATCAAACCCATGAACTAGATTGTAGTTCTAACCTCCATTTAACCACTGATAATATGTGATAACACTAACATACTGAACTAGGCCATAGTTCCCGTTGCGTCAATACAAATACAACATCGTTGAGCAAGGTATATTCAGACTCTGGTATATTTCTGCAGCTCTTAGCATCATCCATATTCTGCAGGAATTTTCACTGAAGACATTACAGAACTCCTTGTCCATTTCTGCCAAGATATTCAGCAAATTTATGATCACGCACTGTCACTGCGGGCCGCCATTATTATGCAGGACACGAAAGTCTATCACACTGCACCTAGCAGGTGGAGACTGGGACACAGTTTCACTGGGTTGGTAGATGGTTGCCTCATCTTAGATTCTATTGGCCTGCTGTTTCAAAATGAAGAGTGGCTTTCAGTGGCTCCCGCCATTTTTCGCTTGATTTTCCGCACGATGATTGGTTGAATCCAGGTGACCGTGGCTCAGATCTGCCAAGTGTGGCTCCCGCCAATTTTCAAATCTTTTAAAAGTAACTCATTGATTGGCTGTAAAGATTTTGCAGCTGCTGTAGGACTGGTTCCAAGTTTGAACTTCGTGAAGCTTGTTCATTGAATTGAATGAGACAAGTGATCGCCCTTGAGGTTTGAGCCCACTGAGGGCAATTGTGGCGGTGATTTGGATGGATGTAGGAAAAAACAAGTCTTGAAATTCTGACCGTGGCTTGAGCGACCTTCGCCACCCCCTAGATCCGCCCCTGGGCTTTCAAACGCCGGGTTTGTTTTGACTCACCCGGTAGACCTTGATACAAAGTCGCAAAAACCTATTCAAATACGGACTTGCCGGTTTCACATCGCTTCAACCACGTGCATCTTTATTGGCAACCCTTGCAATTTGTTAGCAATGCTTATATTTGAAAACAGAAAGCCTTGTTTGCAGCAATGAAATTTACTTCACCTCGACTGGAACCTTACTTCGTGTCAAATTCTATAGGATGCTTGTTCTCAATAGTCCTTGAGGAGAGTGCAAACTCTTTTGACTGCAAACTGTGAAAGTGGATTGGAGCGCAAGGTCTTACAAATATGTTCTTATGCTGTTAGTTTTGCTGCATAGTTCAGTTTTAATTTTGCCATCTTGGATCTTCACCATCGTATCAAGAAATCAGTGTCGGACCTTGAGTATTCCGATATGACCTTGATGTTCGAATTATAGTTTTTGTTAGTAGCGTATTGGATTATGAACGGACATAAAATTGCAAAGACTTTTCAGGTCTACCTTCCATAAGAAAAACAAGATTTACTATGAAGCTGACCAATGAGACAGGAATTCAGTTATACAGTGTTTCTCGCCCTACCCCAGGAGACTTTCTCAAGAACCTCCACTGCTGCTACAGATATGGAGCTTCAACCTTTTGACTTTTTTCCAAATTTAATCGGTCATCATGTTTTAAGAATATCATGGTCCGTTGTTTTGCCGAGTGACCTCTAGATGCCGTTGTTTGGAGAAAAGTCATAAAGAACATCTCAAGGACATTGCTAAAATTTTGCAGCTACCACAGCATAAAGTTGTACTTGAGTTGATGCCCATGGCATATTTCATAAGGCCATTTATCTATGTAGCTTCGCTGTTTGAGTGAATTAGTGAAATATGTGTCTTAAGATTGTTGAAAAAGTATCAGGTTCATTGTTCTTGGCTGCCTTTTAGACTCGATTACAGGTCGTAGTTTTGCTTTTTGCCTGAACTGATATCGCTACAACCTACGACTCATTCCCATACGCTTGCGGAAAAAGTAAAGTTTCCTACTGATTCTATTTGAAACCTTTCCGCTGCTCTACAAAAAGTTCGATTGAGCAGTGCTGGAGTCTCTATCACTATTGTATACATTCGAACATTCTACAAAATGTATCTGTGACAGGATAACCCGAGGGCCAAGGCACACAAACCCAAAAGAACAAACTTTATAACGATTTTATACACACACTGACTTGATGTAAGTGAGCTAGGGCCTACTCTGGCTCGCCTGAACCCAACTGACTAAATCAAACGACATCACTTCTTAAATACTGAAAGCTGTCCTAAAGACAGTCGCATTACTTCATTACTCTAAATAAACAACAAAGAGAAAATCTACTCAAAAACCTCAATCTCGTGCCGATAACACCTCAACAGAAACACAATAATCGTCTGATGAAATTTAACTAATAAAATACACAATAAAAGTAGAAAGTACCTTCAAACGTTAGAGTATCCATAGAAACCAATTGTAAGCAAATTCTAGAACAAAAGGTTACCTAATGTTCTAAGAATACCACGAAACAGCAAATTAAGAGACGGGAAACGTCGAGTAATCTTGTGTCAATCACAGTATCAATCTGTCGTTCGATTCGTATTCTTTTTTAGAATGTAGCTGTATGTTTGTTTGGGTTTGTTTGCTTGATAGGGTTAAAGTACACTCCTTTTGATCTTATTTTGATAATTACATTGTTTTTGATATGTAACTGGAGAATACTCTTTCAGCAATCAATATGCACTGCAATTTTGCACCTTCATTGGATTGCCAAGATCACATAAAATGGACATGCATCCAAGTATGATCATATGTCAAAGAAACACCCCTAGTGATAACTGCTTGTTTATCATCCCCACTTTATTTGTAATATCAAATTCTTTCTAATTTGATCAAGCAATGAACCCCATATAATGCTTTTGTCACCAAAATACTTTATCTTGCATTAAAAGATCCCGTGTTAATCTTTGAAAAATGAAGGTGAAGGTGAAGGTGAAGTTGCGTTTTTCAGCGCCAAGCGCTGGGATCGCAGAAATAGAGCAGACCTAATCGAGTCCGCGACCCCTTGTCATGACGCTCAAGTGGTGGGGCTCTACCGGGGCTCGAACCCACTCCGCCTGACTATTCTGGCTGCAATGTCAGAGGATTACACCACGGCGCCACAACACCTTCAAAATAGAGCCTTCTGTTGCTCATTAGGTTTATTACATCCAAGGGTCTAGAAAGTAGGTGCTCGTAAACTTTGGCAGTCGGTAATAGTGTCTCTGCTGGCAAGATTAGAAAACTTGCATTCATCAGCAGTGCCAATTTTGCAGCTTGCGGGTACAACAAAAGATTATTGCATCTGATAAGGATCTATTTTCATCCTTGCAGTCTTTAAAACTCTACTTACACCTGCACCTTTCACTTCATTCCAATCACCACTAGGCATAGGCCAAGCCATATATTCCAACCTGGTCTCTAGGCTGTAAAGATAAAGGAAATGAAAAAGTAAAATTCTAAATACACAGTGTACAAATATCTTGGTATAAAGCATGTCAACCTTTGCAACATGTTTTTCTTAGGCTGTTCGTAAATAACTGCTCCATAAAGTTCAACAATGAAACAAAGAAATTACTCTTCATAGAACATATGATTGCAGAGACATCTTTTAGTGATCAATACACAATTGAAAAACTTTCGTTATTTATTTGGCAAATATTGATAAATGATACTAAAATTATTTCTCTTTGGATGTTTTGCTCATTTCAATGCCAATAAACAATAAATAAAAGAAAAACCAAATTTGCCCCCAAAATTTGGGGGTTTCAATTTGTTGCATATTTGCAACATTGCCAAATAAGGGTGCAAAATACGGAAGAATTTTCTAAGAGAGGTATTCCTCATTTCGTGATATATCTTTCATTACTGTAATGAAAACATAATAATATCTCACAATGATAACTGGAGTGCAAATTTACATGATGTTCCGTAGTAAAAATTTCATCAATCCTTAATTTCTGGGGTGTTTCTGTCAAAGGGGCTTACCCGCAAATGGGAAATTTGAGATTGTAGAGTTCAGAGTTCTTCTATCTATGATAAATTTTCAACATCGTAAAGTGCTATCCATGATAAACTTCCCTTGTTGAATTCCTCAATAGTAATGGAGTGTTTCGTAGCATTATTGTAACAAGTTCTGCAAACATATAACATGCAAATGATAAATTTTGTATGATTTGTGGTGCAATCAGTGAGATTTTCACCCATAGAAAGAAGTTCATCCTATCATTTTTCAGACATTTATATTATTCCTCATGTACTATCCATTTCCTTTTTGTGAATGCATGATGTTGACTAATGCACAAAATCATTGTTTACAATCCTCCAATCAGCTGATTATCATCACAATTATTATATGATCATTGTCATTTGAGCAAAAGTAACGATATCCTTAAAGTAAAGTCACATCCTCTGAAACTTTTGCTTTCTAATGAGTTCTTCACAGCAAGCCACTTTGTTGGTAACAACTTCCTAGAAAAAGAAATAACATTTAGCGACCAGCCAGTCAAAAAGTTGGAGAAGTGCATAGTTCTGAAGAAATGCTGATGAATCTTCTATTTTGCTAGTGAAAGTGCACTCAGGGATTCATGAAAATGGTCAATATTGGCAATAAATACCTCAGATGCCCCCTTTCAGCACACTGTATTATTGGGCCTAAGCTGAAAATTCCATTACCTTTCTTGGCAATGTTGCATATTTGCAACAAATTTCTTTTGAAAAATATTTTCCAAAGAAAACGACATGCAACACCGAACAGGCAAACTGGATTGACAAGAGGCACCTCTAAATGCCAGATACACACACATTCAGGAATATTGGGAGAAATGAGTTTACAACGTTTGATGGCCGATTTAGGCCCTCTAAACTTACCTCAAAGTACGAAATTCTGACATTATCCCTCGTCACTTTGTTGGGCTGCTTCCGGAAGGCCGAAGATTTGAACACAATCGCAGATACCATGCTTACATTGGGTTCTGGGATTTTCTTCGTTTGAAGTAGAGGCTTTTTCAAAATGGTTTCCTGAACAATTTGTTGCAAATCTGCAACTGCGTCAAATAAAGGGTTATTTCATTAGAAGCACAATACAATCTTATGGCGTAAACTGCAGATGGTGCATGCACATCAGACTGCAAAGATTTCATAAAGAAATTTATAATGCAAAAGGATCTATTATCTATCGATGTCCACCACACATTCCATCTCAATGATAACAGTTGGTTTATCATCTATACCATATTTGTAAAATAGATATCTTGGTAATTTAAATCACACCACATAACACTTTTGTCACTAAAATACTATATTTTGCATTAAACGATATCATCTTAATCTTTAAAAATTGAACCTACTGCTTCTTATGAATGGTTTTTTTCTACCAAAGAGGGTAGAAATTGGATGCTCTTAAAATTTGGAAAGTTGTAACAGCTACTGCTGAGGTTACTGTTCCCCAGGCCAGCTTGGGAAACTTCCATTAATGAGCTGTAGAACCATTTTCCTTGTGAAGATAGATTGTTGCCGAGGCAAAAAAAAAGAGTTTGTGTAATGCATAATGATAAAATATATAAAATATTTTATACTCTTTTGACACACTTCAAGTTAGCTAAACAGTTATAAAACAGTTGTAAAACATGTTTCGACCTTCCGGTCCTCATCAGCTTGCCGCTAAAACAATATGTTTTTGCATCTACTAACAGAGGATCTATTTTTACTCTTATAGCCTTTAAATGTCTACTTGCAGCTGACAGCTTCAATTAATTGTACTTTCATTTTACACCATGTTTTTGAACCTGGTCTCCACGTTGTAAACCTAAAGGAATTAAAATGTAAAATACTGAAAATAAACAGGACATGCATAGCCTGTAAAATTGTCTTTCTCTGATAACTACAACAACTTATAATTTCCTCTCTTTGAAAATATGACTGATAATGCAATGAATTGCCTTGATTTTACATTTACAGCAGCACAACACTCTTCCTTGATGTCATAGCATAATTTGCTTCTGGGTCGACATTGAAATAGCATGAATAAAGTCTGTCTTATTTTCTAAGAAATGACTGTTCAAATTGTGTCAAGGATCTACTGTTTTAAACTTTCTTAGTAAAGCCTCTCTTGTAAACCATGCCTGAAATTTTAGTCGTAGATCTACTTTCAAGCCCACCCATAATGTGAATAATAAGGTTCCAGTTCCAGAAATAGATAGCATGGGGCCTAAGGCAAGCAAACGAGGAAAAGATCACTTCACATCCTTGACATCATTTAAGATTGGGAGGCGTTTGGCTATCGAAATGTTGGCTAACATTACCTTTAATCTGCATTTTTTATCAATTTCCTCTAATCTGATAATGCTCCAAGCCGTTCCAAGTCTGCTAAGAAGCCCGACGCAACAGTGATCATCTGGGAAGCAATCGGCAGATATTTTCCTATCATCCCGCCCGTCCTAAAGAAGTTAGTGTGAAGGAATTTCCAGAAAAGGCTCCATACCGCATGCGCATTTAAGATTCACTCCAGTGACGTAATATGCAAACTGAGTGACCGTTGAGAACAAATGCAAGAAACAATAGGGCTAATGTGCAGGACATGGTGAGCCCTGGTGAGCCCCAAAGCTATTGTTTACCTAACGAGTCAAAAGGTCGGAAACCCCGGTTATGCATGTAATGGTCCTTTTGTGTTTCCTTTGTTTTGATTATTAAATGCACAATGGTTGGTTGACACAAGAACAAAGCTAGTCGGATAATAGTTTACCTACCTTATATATACAAGGATAGTAGTCGGATTATAGTTTACCTACCTTATAATAGTTTACCTACCTTACATATATTCTGGGTGAGTCAAAAAATACGCCCGGCGTTTGAAAGGCTACTGCTGCCTGAACATATCAGCAATGATATTTTGCAGTATCTGCTTTCCACAGTCCAATTACTTTTAGAAATTTGCAGTATCTGCTTTCTGCAGTCCAATTACTTTTAGAAATTTTCGTGCCTAACATCCGTCTCTCTGTCAAGAATCTGCTAGTAATTTTCTAAAATGAATCCCTTTGAGAAACCCTAAAAAACGTGCTAAAACTACAAGCAAAGTCCCTAATGTGTTTATCTCACAGTGATGACTTTCAGCACACTTTAGCACGTGCTCTCGCTTTGGCGGAATGAAAAGTCTTCTCTCTAGTGTGGATAACTTATTCAGGAGGATTTCATTCTCGCACGAGGACAAAATACATGAGAAAACCCAAGAGTCATTATTCCTAGGAGGAAGAATAAAGGGAAATTTTGCTTGCTGTTTTCGCTCGATCTTGGGGGGGTTTCCGAGAGAGGCTTTCTGCAGAAAATCTCCTATTTCAACGGGACGGAATAACCGATAATTACTGAACCTAATTTGACATATCGGGGATAAAACAAAGATAGTTTTCAACATCAATGCCTTGATATTGAGGGATGAGGAATTTTTTCAAACGCCGGAGGTTTTCATTGACTCATCCGGTAGATTTTTTACTTTGATGTTGCCTGCTGTATTATCTTGTTCTGGAAATGTTTTCTGTTTATTTCAGCAGCTCCATTTTTACCATTTCCCATTGTTTTGAAAATCTAGCAAACGACTCTCGTGAACAATGAATCACTATGGTTAGTTTTAAAGCCAATTGTCCAAAATCCCATTAATGTAAGTTTCTTTGCCATTTCCCTTGTAGCTTTGGAGAAAAGCAAAGGGGGTTACTGGAAAAACGCCTCGTCAGGTCGAAAATATCAAAATCCTACCATGTCCAAATTGTATTAACGATTCTAATGGCAGTCCATTAAAACTCGAAATGCATTTTGGATGGAGTTCCTTGCTATTTTCCTCATTATCATCGTCATTGAAAGCATAACTTGTATTTAGTATGCAATAGGCTAATCCATAGGTAATCGTGGTAAAACATAATCTGCCTGCTATCTGCTTCTATGAACGAAAGTAACTCTCTTTAGAAATTGCTTGATGCTGCCCTTTGCAACAATTCTCGCAAAATAAAGTTCAGTCAAATTCTCAATTTCTAAATTACGAAGGATTAGCAATGGCATTGAATTTGAAATTCATATGAAGATTGCACCTACAAAAGAAATGCTGTCTTTCTACCGGGTGTCTCATAAAGAAGTACCCCATTTTGACTAAGCAGGAGAAGGAAAGGATAAAATATCGCGTGTTTTTGACTTCATAGCCATATTTGATGATCTTCAATTTTAAAAGCACATACCTTGCACTTTAAAATCGTCCTCCGAATACCGGATAGATGAGTACGAAAAGTCCAGCTTGACAGTGCACTTGAAACCAGATGCATTTCTCAAAGGGCCTAGCCATGATTTGATATCAAAGGCGTATTGCAAAAGAATTTCTGCTTTTACCTTTGTTTTTCCTTTTGAAAAGAATTATACCTTGAAATGCTTGAATAGAACATTTCGGCAATTAAAAAAGGAGACTAGGGAGACCGGTTCTACAAACAATTATTCTTTTACAGAATGAATCCTTGCATTGCATCTCATCTAGAGTGTCAAAAAAGACGAAAAGGAGCATATTCAAGCTCATTTTGGAGATGTGGCACGACTTAATCATCCTTTCCGCATCTTCATTACATTTTATTAATCAGGGCGATGTCCACGAGTATCTTATTTTTTTAAAAGCGACAAACTGAAAGTTAAGGTTTCAAGTGCTTTGGAAAATATTCATGACATAAATCATGGCTATTCTCATGTTCAAAACCTCAGGTTTAGGGTGCACTGTACACTTAGATTTTTCGAGCTTTTATCTACGGTTTTGGTGCACGATTATTGAGTCTAACGTATGTGAATCTAAGTTGAAGATCGATGAATGCAGCCGTACACTTAGACAGAAATAATATCTCATCGGGTTGTGCCATCCTACAGTCAAAAGGGGTACCTTTTGAGACATCCTCTTATGGCGGGGGGGGGAGGGTTCTCCACTAAATTTCGGATAGGGGTGTGCCGCCAACAATTTCAAGATGTAACGTTGGCTAGACCAATTTTTGTGAAAATGATACTCTTGGCTAGACTAATTTCTTCATCAAAAGTTCCCTGAGTTGGCGTTTTCTAGACAAAACTTGCCAGGTTTTTGCATTTTCGGAACCAAAATTAAAAAAAGGCTTTTTTACAGGGATTAACGAAATTTGACATTTCTTTAACCAAATTTGCCAAAAAGCATATCCTTGCCCTGACCAAATTCGACTAAGATTGCTGGCAAGTATATCCCTTGCTAGACTAGAGATCGGAAAAAATACACCCTTGCCGGCAGCATATCCACAGGTACCTTTACTATGGAAGATGCCCCTTCACCCTTTTTCCTGAATTCCTTCATTGAATATTTGCTTATTAAGTAAAATTTCTCAACAAAACCTTTCGAGTAAATAGAAATTTCATTTTTCTTTCTACAGCTGATGTGACACTGCTTAGTTCATCAAATCTCGAAGCTAAAAGTTACCATAGCAGTTTAATTTCTGTCGATACATTTCAACATTTGACAAATAGGAAGTAGATAATTAATTATCTAAGCATGGAAGAATTTGATTATACAAGAAATCATCTGGTCAATGTCACATCTACAACGTATGAAGCACACATAGGAACTCTGGCAACATCCATGCAACCACAATCATCTCTTGCACCAAGCGTGACAACTTTAAATGTAGATTTGCTGACATGTTTCATGTGTATTGTTATCGTCATCACAGTGCTCGGTAACAGCATTGTCTTCATTACCATCAGGATATCTAGAGAACTACGCCGCGTCACATACTATTTGATCATGAATCTGGGCATATCTGACATGTCTGTTGCTCTGTTGTCCATGCCATTTTGGATCTCATACTTGCTAACGGGGTGGCCTAACAGCAAGAGTGGAGCCATTTACTCAGTTTGGATTTGCCTTGATATACTTTCCAGAACTTGTTCAATAATGAACCTGGCTGTGATAAGCATCGAGCGTTACATTTTTATCATCTACCCTCTCAGATACGAAAACATCGTACGAAAGAGAAGAGCCTGGCTAGCGGTGGCTTTTGTTCTTACCTACGGTATTTTTACTGCCTGTCTCGGATATGTGCAAATTTCAGTAAAGAAGAAAATAATCTCAGCTGGAATTTTTGTGCTGGCCTATGTTATCCCTTTAGCCATAAAAGTCTTCACATATCGAAGGATCCATAGCGATTCCAGACGACAACGACGCTTCACGATCCAGGAACTTAAGCTTATGCAGCGCTTCAGTAAGGAACGAAGAGCAGTGACTACAAATCTAAACACAGTTCAAAATTCATTTGGCAGCCAACGTAAGTTATAGCGGGAACGCAAGTCTTCTTGTTGATTTTTCTGTTGGATTGTACTTTGATTAGACCCTTGCATTGCCGTAAAAATTCCTTCTATTTCTAGTTTAGTTGCGTATTTTCGTGGCTTTCTATTTTGCCAGAAGGCTTCTCTGTCCTCCATGCTCTTTGTGGTATCTTCTTCCAAATTCATGTAAGGCCTTAAGTAGCGGACGATGGATACAAATTAAGCTTATATCTCGTTAAAAAAAACACCATCACCTTCTTTAAAAGAACAAAAATGATATCAAAGAAACATGTAGCTGGAGAGAAAGCTGTTCATCCTGCAAGAAAATCAAGTAATCAGTTATCAACAACGTTATATCACCAAATACGAGTTTCATCGCAAGCTCTCCAGCTGCTAGGATGTCATCACTGCTATTTACTTGAGTAATGAATGTTGTATATGAATTTGCGTGTGATTGCGATACTCGCTACGTAGGAAGGACATCCTAAAGACTTGTTGACAGCATGAGGCAACACATACGCCAAGTAATAAAGAAAGGTACTGATAGGCGCAACGTTCTTTGTCAACCCAAACGGAAGTGTAAAGCTAACCACGCTAAACCAGAAAGTGACTCTGTTATTGGTACCCACCTCTTGAGCAGTTTTGAGTGTGGTAGCAGCTGCACCGAGGATATTATCCGTATTTTGAGTAGGGCAAGGACTGCATTTCATCTTAACCCTATCTGACCTGGGCGTTTTGAGACACTCAATGCCTGCGGGGGGGGGGGCTCCCTCTTTATCTCTGTTCTTGGTTGGGATATGGCAACCTAATCAGCACAAAGGTTGTTAATCGTATAAACAATGAATTTTTTAAACAATATTCTAACTAGCGATGTTGCTGTTGCTGCTAGAGCATGATTAACATTATGATGCATATGACGTCATAAAAATGAAAGCGTGTTACAAAGTCGTGGAACTTTACTTTTTCGTAAGGAAATGAATATGTAGATGAAAATATACGTACATTCATAGTTTAGGCTTAATTCGACCAGCTAAACAGGATGAATAGAGGTAAAAAGTATATTTTCCACAGATTGTGACGCGACAACTTTGTTTCATTTTCATTTCATTTTCATTTATTTTCACAGGGTAAATACATTCTTTAACTAAGGTATCTACTGTTTTACAATGTGCCCTGCTTTAAAACCCTAACTTACTTAATTACATGAATTAATTAAGATCAAAATCCAATATATAAGAAAAAGAAAAGTATAAAAAGAAAGGTGACTCTGGATTCAAAAATGTGGCTGATGTTGATTTCGATCATCAACTTCTTTGATCTTTCAAAAAAGATTTTAATTTCGTCTTGAAAGCAGCTGGCGAAGGAGCAGTTTTTATTTCAAGGCTTAATTGATTCCAAACAGTAACCCTTCGATACGAAAAGCTTCGCTGCCTATTTGAGGTTTTACAAAAAGGAATTCTGAGGTCAGTGCTGGTATTACGTAAAGTCCGATTGCAAGACTCGGACAACTTTTGAAACATCGACTTCATATAGGGAGGTGCAAGCCCATGCAAGGCTTTATATACCATGCAGGCTGTCTCGAAGTCAATCATCTCGTTAAATGTTAACCATCCTAGTTTTGATATTTATGGCAGCGATGCATGGTCAAAGGGACTGTTTGTCACGACACGAGCTGCCCGATTTTGTAGCCTTTACAATTTTCTTAGAGCAATATCACCAGCACAAACCCAGACAGAGCAGCAGTATCTAAAGTGCGACTCTACTATGCTGAAGTACATCCTTTGTATGGTTTGCAGTGAAAGATATCTCTTAGCATACTTGAGCATTCCAATTCCTCTTGAAATCTTACCGATAGCAACGTTGATTTGCTCTTTCCAGTTTAATGACGGATCGATTTGAACCCCAAGATATTTTATACTTCCAGTGGATTCGATCTCATCGCCATTTATTTGAAAGAGGAGAAAACTGTTTGAATCGTTGCTATCTAGTCTTCTGAGGTTTGGTACAGTACCAAGGATCATGCTCTGAGTTTTAGTCACATTAAGAGACAATTTATTCCCCTGAAGCCACGAACTAAGATTCTGAAGATCTGAGTTTGATGGCATTGCACAGGTCAGAGACAGATTTCGAGGAATAGGAAATGCTTCTATCATCTGCATACATTGTGACCTTAGTTCTTTGTAAGGCAAACGGCAAGTCATTGATATAGATCAAAAATAAGAGTGGACCAAGGCAAGAGCCCTGAGGAACTCTACATTGGATGTTTTGTATTTCAGAAGTTTTGTCATTTACCTTACGGCATTGCTTCCTATTACTTAGGTATGATATGAACCAGTCGAGCTCCACGCCTTAAGCTCCATAGAAACGCAGATTAGCTATGAGAATATCGTGATCCACTGTGTCAAAGGCTTTCTTTAGGTCGATGAAAGTGACTCCAGAAAAGAGTCCCTTGTCAAAACTTAGATACCAGTCATTGGTACACTTCAGTAAGCATGTCAATACGGAGTGAAATAATCTGAAACCCGACTGGTCTGAGTAGAAAAATTCATTCTCAGTAAAATAATTATATACCTGATTGAAGACTATCTTTTCAAATAATCGTGAGACTACAGGAAGCACAGAAATAGGTATATAGTTAGATCTATCTTCGGTGGAGCCATCTTTGTAGATAGGAGAGACCCTCGCAATCTTCCAGTTTCCTGGAAAGCAACCTCGTGAAATGGACATATTGAATATACTACATAATGATGGTGCAAGAGCAGGCATCGCAATTTTGAGAAAAGAACATGATATACCGTCAATGCCAGAACTTTGAGAAGTTTTAAACTTATTCATTATTTTGCTTAGTTCATCAGGGCGAATCGTTTGGAAGTGGAAGCGCGCATGTTTCTCGTTTATTGAATAATCACCATTAAGAAGTGTTACCATGGGGACAAGGCTAAAAATAGAATGCCACAATTTTTACAGTTTTATCGCTGTATGGAAGAAAACTAAGCTTACTAAATCTTAGATGCATTCAGTAAACATAGAAAAACCTATGAATGAACGTGTACGGTGGGGGGGGCAGAAGCCACAGTATCCGCCCTCCCAGGTCAGAAAGGGTTAAGGTTTTAGAAGCTGTGTTTATTAAACTTCGGGAACCCTCGCTTTTCCAACAGAAGAAGTTTCTTTTAACTCTGCAACTGTCCTGATGCACCAAAAGTTTTGGCACTCATTAATGGGATGGCCTTTGCTTGAAATTAAGCCAATAAGTGGTTAAGGTGTTGACGTTCACGTGACTCTCAAATGTCTTTTGCTTTGCTAGATATAAAAACAGCCGGGTCTTGTCATTTGTCTATGTTTCGCATGAACCAAACTGAAGAGCCTGCAATGAAATGCATATTTGGTGTAATAACGTCGTTCATAACTGATTGCTTGATTTTCTTTCTGGTTTAACAGCATTCTCTCCAGTTACGGGTTTATCTTATTGTTGTTGTTCTTTTTACACGAGTTGATGGTGCTTTTCTTACAGAATACAGGCATATTGCGCGTCCATGGTTTATTTAGATAAGTCCCCTAGTTGAGGTCATTTTAACATTTTGCACCACTTTCATTTGTTTATTTATGTAAGGCATTGTTAATTTTTTATGACAATATATGACATCAGTGCATTAGCGTGCTCTCGGTGTTAAAAGTATGATATGCTTTAATTTTCAAATTGAGACGAAATGATAAGCTCCAAAGAAAATTCCCATTTATCAAAGTTATTTGATGCTATAGAAGACAATTGCTCTGGGCATAATGGTCAACTTCTGAAGCAGGCAAATACAGTTTTGGATTAGCTGGTTAGCTTTGTCCTGGTGAGCCCAATGGCCTTCTTGTACACCGCGAGAGCATTTTTCTTCTTCTTACTTTTCTTCCTATCACCTTGCTTTTCCTTTTGAGCTTTGATTTGGCTACAAACTTCAGACTCAGTGTCATACACAATAGATGTTTTGTTTTTCACTCTATCATTTTCTTTGGATGACGTAGAATCTGATTCCTTTTCACTTTGGCTTGATTTTCCACGCGGCATTCTTGAGACTTCTCCTTGGTGCATTCTTTTTTCGCAACCGATTTGAATGTCTCCATCAATTTTTCAATAACCCTTCGCCTCTGATCGAGCTGCTTTTCCAATTAAAGAATCCTGTCCTCTAGGCTTTTGATAAAAATTCACTTGTAATCTAGGGAGGCTCTGGCGGGGCACGGGGTGGTAGGAGATTTGCTCGCATCCGATGTCGAGTGACTTGACATCAAAGCTTTCAGTCAGAGAATCTCATCATCAAGGACCGAAATACAGGGGGGTCCAAGGGAGCCATGGCTCCCTCAACATTTTCGGTAGTTGCTGCAGTAAATCTTTATTCCGTTATTATTTTATTTTTTCAGAATATCAGATAGGTATTCCACATTCTCATGTTTATTTCTTGTTCAATTTCTACCTTTCATTAGTCTCGGAAGCCCTTTGGAGGTACTTACAAGCTTACAAACTTGTCTTACCACAAACATGATGCTGCTAACTCTACAATAGTCTTTGGGTAAATCAAGTTTTTTTTTTTTGGTTTTTAGGGATGTGTACATCTCAACGTAGATTTGCCTGTAATGTAAGTCTGTATTGGGGAACAAAGATTAGCATCTCCAAGACCCCCTTCAAGGTTCTGGCCCTCTTCGCTCCTCACCCGGTATGCCCATGGCCCCCTCAAATAAAAATTTGTATCTCGGTCCTTACCCATCATGAATAGATTTACCGTGTAAGCATTATCGTCTACTACTCGACAATGATGGCCCACCTCATCTGTTGCCGTCTGTTTTTCATCGGTTGATTTGGCTTGGACACTCATTCCCATCTCATTTGTTGTCGTCTGTTTTTCATCGGTTGATTTGGCTTCGACATCAATCTGGGGCAAGGGAACATTGTGCATGAGGTTCACGAGAGACATTGTAAGTTCAAATCTCTGCTTGTAATCAATGTCAAGCGAACCCTCATTGTTGCACAATATACCGTTGCTCAATAACAGTTGGACTTGGTTAAAGAAAGGATACTTAAAAAAGGAGACAGAAGGGATGATAATGGCGGCCCAGGATCAGGCAATCAGGACAAGATGGGTGCAGAAGAATATCGATAAGATGGATATCACTGAAACGTGTAGGATGTGCGGAGACAAAGAAGAAACCATCAGCCATATAGTATCTGAATGTAAACAGTTAGCCCAGAAAGAATGTAAACTTAGTAGACATGATAAGGTTGCTGCCATACTACATTTGGACATTTGTAAGAAAAATGGATTCGAATGTGGTGATAAAAGTTATGAACACGTCGTTGATAGCGAGAAAAAAGTTTTGGAGAATGAAGATGTTAACGTTTTGTGGGATTTTCCAATTCAAACCGACAAGAAATTGGATCATAAAAGGCCAGATATCACAATGATTGACAGGAGAAAGAAAGTATGTTGGCTAATTGATGTCGCTTGTCCATTTGACACAAGAATAGACAAGAAAGAACATGAAAAAATAGAAGCGTATACAGAGCTGAAATATGAAGTCCTGAAAGTATGGCGGGCGGAAGTGCAGAAAGTCTTCATAGTCCCAATCATCATTGGAGCACTAGGATCCGTCACAAAAAAGCTTGGAACGAACTTAGAAATGATCAATTTTGTCAAGGGAGTGGAGCCATTGCAGAAAGCTTGTCTACTGGGAACAGCTAGAATTATCAGAAAAGTGTTGGACTTTGGTGACTAAAGAGACAAATGACTTACTATATAAAGCTGCGGGAGGTGGCTTGATAGTAAGATGAACCCAGCTGAATTGTACGAACTGTGAAATTGCAAATAATAATAATAATAATAATAATAATAATAATAATAATAATAATAATAATAATAATAATAATAATAATAATAATAATAATAATAATAATAATAATAATAATAATAATAATAATAATAATAATAATAATAATAATAATAATAATATAATAATAATAATATAATAATATAATAATGTAATAATATAATAATATAATAATATAATATGGAAGTCATCTGGATCAGATGGTGTACATGGACACTGGTTAAAAAGCTTCTCAACTTTACATGACACAATAGTTCAACAATTAGGAGAAATTTTAACATCTGGAGAAGTCCCTAGCTGGATGGTAAATGGCAGAACGACTTTGATCGTAAAAGATAAGACTAAAGGAAATTTGGTGTCAAATTTTAGGCCAATAACGTGCTTGCCAATGATGTGGAAGTTGTTTACTGGAATAATTGCTGAAGAAATATACAGCCACTTAGAATCAAACAACATACTACCAGTAGAGCAGAAGGGTTGCAGAAAAAAGAGTCGGGGAACCAAAGATCAACTACTCATAGATAAGATGATACTGAAAAACTGCAAGAAGAGAATGACCAATTTGTGTCTGGCATGGATAGACTATAAGAAGGCGCTTGATATGGTGCCACATTCGTGGCTGTTAGAATGTCTTCGTTTGTATAACATTACACCGAATGTGATTGAAGTGCTCAGTAAATCTATGAAACATTGGAAGACATCACTGACAGCAGGAGGAATGACACTAGGAGAAATAAATATCAGAAGAGGCATTTTCCAAGGCGACAGTTTGTCACCAATCTTATTTGTTTTAGCATTGATTCCACTCTCAAAGCTGCTTAATGACATGAAAGATGGCTACCATCTTGGAAAGAATAGGCCAAAAGTGAATTATTTGCTTTATATGGACAACTTGAAGCTTTATGCAAAAGATAAAAAAGAATTAGACACTCTCATCCAGACAGTCAGGGTGTTCAGTAAGGACATAGGAATGGACTTTGGAATAAAAAAATGTGCAATGATTCAGAGGAAGAGAGGAAAATTTGTAATGAGTGAAGGAATTGAATTGCCAAATGGCAAGAAGATAAGATCACTAGATGACCAAGAGGGGTACAAGTATTTAGAAATTCTTCAATTTGATGATATAAAGCATAAGGAAGTGAAAGAGAAGTTAAAGAAAGAATATGTCAGAAGAGTGAGGAAAATACTAAAATCTCATCTGAATGGTGGTAATGTCATACAAGCCATAAATGCGAGGGCGGTGTCCATAATACGATACAGTGCAGGAATACTGGACTGGACAAAATTAGAATTACAAGAACTGGACAGGCAAACGAGGAAGCTGTTAAACATGTATAGAGCGTTACATCCTCAAGCTGATGTAGACGGATTATACTGGAAGCGAGCAGAGGGAGGAAGAGGATTGCTAAGTGTTGAAGAATGTGTCAAAATCGAAAAAACTAATATTGGCTATTACATCTGCAACAGCAGCGAAAGTTTATTGGCTGAAGTTCGTAGAGAGGGCATTGTATCTGATGAAGGTGACCCGAAAGATAAGAAGAAAGAGCTAACAGAGGCAAGGAAGCATAAATATCTCCAAAAGAGACTTCATCCAGTATTCTACAAAGAGACAATGGACGTAATAGATGAAGAGAATTCATGGAACTAGCTTAAGAACGGGTACCTAAAGAAAGAAACGGAGGGGATGATTTTAGCGGCACAGGACAAAGCCCTGAGAACGAATTGGATAAAGAGGAATGTTGATAAAGAAAATATATTATCAAAATGCAGAATGTGCGGGGAAAGGGAAGAGACAATCGCACATATAGTATCTGAATGCCAAAAATTAGCACAAAGAGAATACAAAAGCTGGAGACATGACAAAGTGGCAGCTGTCATTCATTGGTACCTGTGCAAGAAGTTCGGATTCGAGTGCGACGACAAGTACTACAACCATATAGTGACAAAAGAAAATAGGGTACTTGAAAATGATGAAGTATTATTACAGTGGGACTTCTCTATTCAGACTGAAACTCGCATTGATCATAACAAACCAGACATCGTGATAAAGAACAAGAAAGAAAATACCTGCCAAATATTCGATGTGGCATGCCCATTTGACACTCGAATTTGCATAGAAATTAAATATGTAGATCAAGATGGATGTAAATTCATAGTTTTGACTTAATTGGACCAATTAAAACGGATTAAGAGAGATACAATGTATATTTTTCTCAGAGTAGTGCACGACAAATTGGTTACCATGGAGACAAGGCTAAAAATAGAAAACCAAAATTGTTACCGTTTCATTGTTTTATGATGGAAAGCTAAACTTGCTAAATCTTATAGGCATCAAGCAAACACGGAAAAACGTACAAATGAAAATGTACGAGGGGGGCCGAATCCGCCCTCCAAGGTCAGATAGGGTTAATGGGTAGGTGGGGCTCTTTAAGCATAATGACGGCAATCCATCCAGGAGAAGGACAACTTCCAACTTAAAACCAGGGGTGACTTAAAATCATTTAGGGTATGTTGAACTCGTAAACTTTGCTTGGTAATCAACCCAGGAGATGGAAAACCCCGAATTAAATTCAAACTATTTGATGAGGGTAGATAGGACCTCTAAGCTTCTTTACGCAATCCTGTCTAGTGAGATGTTTATATATATAATAAATAATTTATTTTTAAGTTGGCTTACAACTCTAATAGCTATGAAAAGCTAATTAATGCCAACTATCTATCATACATATAAAAAATGTTCAGAAGGAATTTTAAAGAAAAAATGCTAAATAAAACCTAAACCCGAAATGTATGTCTTACACAATCTACAGTCACATTCAATTGTGCAGGTTCTTAATTCTTTTTTAAAAGCAGTCAGTGATTGGGACTCTCTAACACTGTGAGGTAATGTTTGCCACAGCTTTTGACCCAAATATCTCACAGTTTCTATGCCATAAGAAGTTGTCTTGGCATTAGGAATGCCAAGAGTATTCTTATTTCGCAAGTCATATTGTACATCTCTTGCCTCAAAAATCTCACTCATGAAACTAGGATTCAGGCTCTTTTTGGTTTTGTATATTTCTATCATCAAGTACTGTGGATTGCGTTGGTGAATGGATACTGCATTATCTAATTTCAGCAAAGATTCGTAATCGGCGTGACTGTTTTTATACACAATTCTGAGTGCTCTTTCTTGGATTTTATTTACTTTTGCATTGAGGCCCCTGTCATGGAACATACAAATTAACGAAAAGTAGCTAAACTGAGATTTTATGAAACTATTCATTAGCAGACGCAATTTATCAGGATTCATGAAAGCAGATACCCTAGCAAGGGCATGCAGTTTTTGGCTGGCTTTTTTGCATAAATTTGAGACGTGACTTTTGAAATTCAATTTTTTATCTATTGTCACCCCTAGCAACTTTTCTTCAGAGCTTTCTTTAACAATAGCCTCACCGACTGTGACCTTAATGTCATCTTGGCTTGCCTCAAAAGTTAAAAGATGGCACTTCCCTTCATTCAATTTCATAAAGTTTTCAGGAAACCATTTTGTTAAAACAAGAGCATCAGTTTCTAACCGTTCCAAAACTCTATCTAATTGACAGTCAGCAGCAAAGATAGTTGTATCATCAGCAAAGATACATACTGCCGTATCCATTACCGAAAAAAAATAAATCATTTATGTAAATATTAAAAAGAAGAGGTCCAAGAACTGATCCTTGCGGTACACCTGCAAAGGTCTCTCGCCAAGTGCTGAATGAACCATTTACTTTGACTCTCTATTTTCTACCAGTCAGATAACTATGAATCATCAGCAAAGCATCGTTGCAAAATCCATAAGCACTTAGTTTTGCAATTAGCAGCTCGTGGTCTATGCAATCAAATGCTTTTGAAAGATCCATTAGCAAAGCTCCAACGACTCCTTTTTTGTCTAGGGAAGTCTTACAGGTATCCATTAATCTCAAAAGCGCATGCTTTGTGTTGAAACCTTTCCGAAAACTACACAAGTAGGGAACCAAAAATGTATCTGCATAGCCAGTCATCTGGGCATATAGAAGTCGCTCAAAGACCTTTGATAATGCGGAAAAAACTGTGATAGGACGGTAGTTTCGCTTCTTTGTGGTTTCTTCATTTTTTAATAGCGACGTTATGTCTCCTAATTTGAGATCTTCAGGAAACGTTTTCTGGAGTAATGAATTGTTAAAAGTTTCCACTAAAAATTGTGCAAATATGTCTCGATTTTCTTTTAGTATCCGTGCAGGAATACTTTTAGCTGTGGACGCCTTTTTTGGGTTCAGATTCGACAATTCATCAATGACTGCCTTCATTGTAACTGGTTGGAAGTCAAAGGATTAGTCATATATTTATACTTTTCAACAGCAATTTCAACAGGGTCCAACAAATGCTCTGTCGGGACAGGTGTGCACTCACCAGGGGCAATATCCATTGTCTTCGTAATATTAGTGAAAAATTCATTAAAGATCTCAGCTATTTCACTGTCATTCGTAATTATCTTTTCATTCTCAACAAGTGTGATACTCGAAGAGGTTTGTACCTTGTCAGTAAAAAGTGCTTCACAGTTCTCCAAAACTTTTTATTGTCAGTGACAGAGTTCATGTCAAGGTTTCCATAATAAGATGTTTTTGCCTGACGCAAAATTTTCACACGCTTGTTTCGCTGTTTTTTAAAAGCTTTCCAGTTTTCTGAGGTGTTATACCTGTTCAATCTATTACGTAACTGTGTGCGGAGCATAATTGCCTTTCTTAATGTTTTAGTCATGAAAGGTGTGAAAATATTTTTGTTTCAAAGGTACATGGTTATTCAGCACTTCTTCGGCTACAGAATTGAAATTTTCAAATACTGAGCATTCTCCGTTGCTCTTAGCTAAGTTGCGTTTAAAGTCATTACGAAACTTAATAGGATCAAACTTACTGTAGTCTCGGTATGTAACGATTCTTGGACCTTTTTTAACAAAACCACTCTTCAATACTGTTAATATCATTAAGTGAAAATCCGAAAGTCCCACATTGTCGTAGTATTTTGGATACCGGAGGTTTTATTCGTTAGGAACATATCAATCGAAGAGGGATTTTCAGCAGATTTATAACAAGTAGGACTTTTTATCAAGTTTCTCAACCCATAGACATCCATGAAATTGCTAATTTCACAATTTGTCTCTTCCGAATTTAAATCTCCAACAATGACAAAGTTTTCGTATCGAGGAGAAAGTTGGTCCAGCACTTTTCCCATCTCTTCAAAGAAAAGCTTCTCGCATTGAGAAGGAGGGCGATAGGCACTTATCAGTGCCCATTTTTTCTTGCCTACATTAATTTCAGTTAGTATACATTCAATTGTATTGGTAACATTTACCTGCTTTATTTCATTTGCTGGAACTTTATCTCTGACATACACCAGGATCCCTCTACCATTTGAATTTCTATCACAACGGAAAGGTTTTTTGAAACCATCAATTAAGAACTGACTTGTGGGGAAGGATTCATCTAATTTAGTTTCCGAAATTACCAAGATATCAACGATTTAGCAACCAGAAATTTAAGACCCTCAATTTTATTTAGGATTGAGTTTATATTCAGATGTGCCAAAATCAAGCCTCTTTTATTTTTATGCCTAATAGCTGATAGTTTGGTAAAGGCATGTTTTTCTTCAGTATCGGAATTAGCAATTTCATGGGAATCTTGATTTTCTAAAATAGGAGAAATGTACTTAGCTTTATGTCTACCATATCGAGTCCAATCATCACATCAATATGCTTTAAGATATTTCGTGGAATTATCTGCAAGGAGTACCGTGCCCATTCTGTTTAAGTGCAACGAGCTTCCATTCAGATGTTTTGTTTCATCGATGTTTTCGTGTTCAATGAAATCTAGATCGTTTGTTTCGCATACGATCTTTAATTCTTCATTCACAGCTTTAGCTTTCTCATTTAACGTTGAATTATCACCTCGAGATATGATAGCTGACACAACAACTTCATTTTCTCCGCTTCTTAAAGTCACTGCCAAGTCACTGATTTCATTCGCAATAGCTTGAGCTGGTTTGTCGGTTCCTAGTGAGTTTGTCCCAACATGAAGGATGACAACGTCAGGGTTTCTTTTCATCGGTGGTTTTGAATAATCTACCATGTCTTCTGCATTCGCTCCGCTGAAGGATTTAACATAAACATTTTGCCCATTTCGCAAGGATCCTTTCAACTTTCTACCATCCAAGTGCTTTACCATAGAATCACCAATAATAAGAATATTCTTTTTATTCTTTTTCCACTCTTTGTTCCTTTGATTCTCTTTTACTGTGTTTTTATCCTTTGACAATTGTACGTTGCTGGTTTTTGTACTGCAACTTTGCGCTTGGTTTTCGAGTGTTTCCGAATCGCATGACTCATCATCATCTGAGAGAATTGAAAAATGATTTTGCCATGCTAAACTTTTTCTGCTAACAAACTTTGCACTGTTTGCCCACATAAAGTCATTAACAGCTACAAATGCCAACAGGCGCAACAAATTCCTCCTTAAGACATTACTCAGTAGGATGGTGGGCCAGCGCGGTGCTACAGGCGCCGCGCAGCAAGTCTAGTCTAAGCTACCCACCGTAAGAATCTACGATTATGCTCTAATGCAATTTCTACAAGAAACTGAGAACGATCTAACATCACTAAATCAGTTCATATATGCAACGCAACATCGCTGGCAACTACCAAGAAAATGGGGATTAAACTGAAGAAAATGGCTCCTACAAGAAATTTTCAAAAGCAACCAACATGGAAAGAACGAATGACCAAAGAAATTAGAATGCTTAAGGGACAATTATCGATCTTGAATCAGTGGTGTAGAGCTTAGGGGGCTCAGGGGGGCTCAGCCCCCCTAGTTATTTTTTCCACGATTTTGGGGGAGTTTTAGCCCCCTAGTTTCTCTAATGAAATTTTCATTTTCTTAAGTTGTTTATCATGACAACAGATGAGATCTTCAATGACTTTGAAATATTTATCTTCATTGATGTCTCGCAGCTTAAATGGACCTGCTGAAGATGCCAAAATTGCTACATCAAAATGGATTAAGAATTAGAAGAGTACAAACAACAAACAAGGAATTGCAAACAGACATCTTTTAATGATTTCAACAGAGTTCAACAACTTTTCTGCTGAAATATCACTATCTAAAGCCCAAGGTGGGCACTCAGTACATTTGCATATCGAGGGGGGGGGGTGGAAGTCAGTCAAAAAATTTTCAGACAACCCAAAAATGTCACTTCATGTTCATTGGAACCAGAAAATATCAGGAAATATTTCTTACTTTGAATCTTGTACATAAACATAAAATATCCCGAAATAATGCAAATAGTAGTCAGGATTGCCTCCAGCGAACCCAGAAATATAATTCAACGATGCTTGGTGTTGAACATGGTTTTAGTTTTATTTGGACCCAAAAATATCACTTTTGGCAATATTCTGACCCAAAAATATCGGACTTACCTCCATGTATGTGCATGTTCTGAGTGTTGCGACAGATCAATACGTTGACTATAGTCTCTTCTTATACTTCTCATACAGCTTTATTCTCAACGTCTAAATCAAATCTGAAATCTATTTGCGAGCTACGGCATATTTATAGTCTCTAGGAATACTACTAGAAATTTCTGTCCTAGAATATTTTAGAATGTTGTAACTATTTTTAGTCTCTAAAAGATAATGAATGAATAATAACATTAAGTTCTGATATAGTTCCTGTTTGATGCTAGTTCTTTCTAGAATGTTCTAGTCATGTTCAGATAGTTCCAGAATGTTCTTTCAATTTCATAATCATTCGCGACACTGAGTGCCCCCCTGTGTGTAAAGCTCTCTCGACAAAATAGTTGCTGAACTCTGTTTATAAAACATTGATTGATGTCTGTCTACAGCTATGAAAGGACACGGTTATATTGTTTGGACTGAAATGGCTTTTGGCTATAGAGCTACCGCTATTTTCCAAAATAATGCAAACTAAAAATCATTCGAAAGAGCTTAGCAAGAGGAGCCTGATTCTTTGATTCTAGATGCTTGAGTTGTGACACTTTGCATATTTAAGGGAAATTTTTATCCTTGCAAAACAAGTCTGGTCTTTTGAACTGATGCCTTCTGATTAGGAATCTGCAAGCTGAATACGGAAAAAGTCTTTCGCCATGAAACGCTGAGTTCCGGAATAGCCCCGGGTCAAAGTTATTTCTGCCAATCTCTTTAAAGAAAGTATATGATCACAGCAAACTGGCCACAGTATACCTTGTCAGGGGACGGTCAAACCAGACACTTAATACCAAATCTACTACATGGTGCCGTTTAAAACTACCTGCATTTTTGAATGATGGGGGAAATGAGAGGTGGGGGAAATGTAAGAAACAAACAAATAATATTCTTTAAATTGTGCAACTCCTGCAAGAATCACTGCTCGCTTAACTCTGTCAAATGATATCTAGTTTGAATTATTTTGGAAAACAATGGTAGGTATATGGTAGAAAACCATTTAACTCTACATAGTTTTGGTTATACTTAAGAATAGCAAGCAGTGCTGATGCCTGAAATAAAGAAAGCATAATTTCAGGCGAATAAGTATAAAACTTCAAAGGGTTGATAATGTAAAGCAGTATTTCCAGGAGGGTAGCAGCAGTCTCAAAGCTTTTTAGTAGGTCATACCTCCGAATCCCTGCATTCGTCATAGACTTCATCCCTCAGCAGCTCTCTACCTGAGCCCCCCTAGTTATCAATCTAGCTCTACACCACTGTCTTGAATGAATTATCTAAAGGGATGTCATAAAAACTAGAAAGGGAGAAAAGTTAAGAGGAAATATAAATTGTTCGATATGAATAAACAATTAGAATCAAAAGAACTAGTAAAGCAAAAACTACAAGTTAAGGCTCAGCATATCAATGAGATAAGAAGCAACAACAACAAAAACTTCAGTACAGACATGCAGAAGTTCTATAGACAATTGGGAAGAGAAACTATAGAAATTAATGACCCACCTGAAATGCAAGAAGTAGAAGCGTTTTGGAAAAACATCTCGAGCAACAAAAATGGTTTTTAATGAGAAAGCTGAGTGGATCACAAGAGAAGAAGCAAGAACGAGGGCTACAGAAGAACAGGACTGGGAAGGTATCACAACCAAAGAATTAAACAAAGCCTTAACTGAAGCTCATAAATGGAAATTGCCAGGGCATGACAAGATACCAAATTTCTGGTTGAATTCCCTATCATCCGGACACAAGTAAATAACGAAGTCATTTTGCGATATTATGAGAAGCCCAGAAAATGCACCAGAATGGCTGTTGCAGGGGGAAACGTATGAACTACCGAAAAATAGCGAAACCAGGAATCCAAAGAACTACAGGCCAATTATATGCCTAACAGCAGTTTTCAAGTTATTGACATCAATCTTGACAGAAAGAACATACAATTTCCTCGTTAAGCATAACATCTTATCATTGGAGCAGAAAGGCTGCCGAAGGAATTCCTATGGCTGTAAAGATCGCATGTTACTGGAAAACTGTTCCTCCAAAAACCGTTATCTTAGCACAACGTGGATCGATTACTGTAAAGCGCTCGATAGCATCCCCAATTAATGGATCGAAAGGCTCTAGACATGTACAAAATTTCGTCGATTATAAAAGGTTTCCTTCACCAATGAATGAGTATGTGGAGCACCAAACTCATTCTTAACCCTATCTGACCTGGTTCATTTGTACGTTTTTCCGTGTTTGCTCGATGCCTCTAAGATTTAGCAAGTTTAACTTTCTATCATAAAGCAATGAAACGGTAACAATTTTGGTGTTCTATCTTTAGCCTTGTCTCCATGGTAACCAATTTGTCGTGCACCACTCTGTGAAAAATATACATTGTATCTCTCTTAATCCGTTTTAATTGATCCAATTAAGTCAAAACTATGAATTTACATCTATCGTGATCTATATATTTCATTTCTATGCAAAAATTAAAGTTTTGCGACCTTTTAACACACTCTCGTTTTTATGACGTCATATGACGTCATAATATTAATTATGCTCTAGCAACAACAACAACAATGCTATTTAGACCATTGTTTCAAAGAGTCATTGTTTATATGATGAACAACCTTTGTGCCAAGTTTGGTTGCCATATCTAAAGCAACAACAGAGATAAACAGGCGGGCGGAATCCGCCCCCCAGGCATTGAGTGGTCCAAATCGCTCAGGTCAGATAGGGTTAATCAAGAGCGGACATGTCACACTGAGGACGATGGTCCTACCTTCGTCCGAAAACTGGTCGTTCACGAAAAACTTTTTCACCATCGTTGTCCCAAAAACTGGTTCTTTTGATGACACATTTACGTTGTTATTTTTTTTCGATTTGATGGACAACTTAATCACTGGCGATTTTTGTCCCAAAAACCGGTAGTTTCAGCCAAATACCGTTTTTCGAAAGAAAGTTGTACCCGCAGCCATGAAGGCACAAGTGTCCCAAAACCGGTTTTTCTTGCCCACCAAAATCCCACATCATTCGCAGTGAATCCAGTGTTTATTCTGCAGGCATCATTACCGTCGTAATTACATTTAGAGAGCAGCAGTGTCCCAAAAGTGGTAGTCTTCAAGCGGCAATTCCGAGGTGGTTCCTTGTTTCTAAAAATTTTGTTGATATTTCTCCTGGTTTGTCCCAAAATCGGTCTTTTATCTTCATTTGACGGACAAAGGTAGAGCCACTTTAGTGCAAAAAATGGAATTTCAGGCCTTTTTTTGTAAATTTTGCCGAACAAAGGTAGAACAGTTTGTGTGGAAATTTGAAAAACTGGTCTTTTGAGCTTAAACTTGGCGGACAAAGGTGGAACCAGCTTACAGGCAAGCTTTAGGATTTTGACCAAATAGGATGTGAGGAAACTTGATTTTTGTGAGAAATTAATGGACAAAGATGATTGATTTTAAAATTTGACCTTTGTCCCAAAAACTGGTTGTTTTGGGCAAGAAAGCCATGCTGTGTCATAAAAGAACCGGTTATTTTTTCCAATTCCTTCAGACAAAGATAGGGTCAAATATTTTACAGTACTTGCTCGCCCCTGGGTTAATCATCGGAACGGGACCGACACATCCAATAACATTAAGATTGACCGTGGCATATTTTAAGGGGACTCTTTGTCGCCACTATTGTTTTGCTTAGCTGTCGTACCTTTGTTCAGTGTCTTAAACAACACAAAACATGGTTATAAAATCTTTGATAAAACCATCACACATCTCTTTTACATGGATGATCTTAAACTTTATGCACAAAATGATAGTGATCTGGAGGGGCTACTAGCAACTGTGAAAGGCTCAGTGATGATATCAACAAGGAATTTGGTATGGACAAGCGCGCTAAAGCTACTTTTAAAAGAGGTAGACTTATTTCAACAGCATCCATTACATTGAATGGTAACACAAAGATCAAATATTTGGAACAAGACGGGACATAGAAACACCAGGGGGTCAACGAAGATAAAGGGATCCAACACAATGCCATGACAGAGAAGATCAGAAAAGAGTACTGTCGGAGAATAAGGTCGATTATGAAAACAGAACTGAATTCCCGGAATAGGATTCAAGCCGTCAACTCACTTGCTATACCAGTGGTGCAAGACAGCTTTAACATCATCAACTGGAATCTAAGTGACCTCCAACGCATGAACACTGAAACAAGAAAATTGATAACAGCAAATAGAATTCATCACCCAAAAGCTTATGTTGATAGATTCTATTTCCACCGTAAAGAGGGATGTAGCCTTATCCAACTAGAAATGTCTTACAAGACCACTACCATAGGACTCGATACTTACATCCAAAATAACTACGACTGGATGATACAGTTAGTAAACCAACATGAAAGAAATAAGAAACTCCACTTAGTCACGAGAGAGGCACAGCGATACAGGAGAGAACTAAACACAGATAGTTACAACGTAGAAGCCACAATACCAACAAAATTAGCGAAAAGTAGCAAAGGAAAAGCTAAACAAGAAATTCTAAAAGGAATGTTGGACCACTGGCAGGAAAACCACTTCATGGCCAATACACTAAACGTACCAAGGAAGCATATGTAGACCAGGAAAAAATGCATCTGTGGCTATGTAACTCAGCACTGAAAGCAGAAACTGAGAGCTTTATCTTAGCGGCACAATATCAATGTCTGCTCACAAGAAACTACCAGGCTAATATCCTACACAATGGAGTAGACCCCAAATGTAAACTCTGCGATGAGAAAATTGAGACCATCGACCACATTATTTCTGGATGCTCTAAACTTGCTGCAACAGAGTACGTAACTAGACATGACAGAATAGGCCAGTATTTGCACTGGAACATTTGTTGTCATTACGACATCCCACACCCTAGAAACTGGTATGAACATCACCCACAGCCAGTTATGGAAGGAGATGTCACAATTCTCTGGGATTTTAACATCCATGCGAACAGGCAGATTAATGCTAATATCATAATATTTTGATGGTCCCGCAAATCGATAACTACTTACATTGAAAGGAATTTCCCCAGGATATGGGCTGTCGATGTTAGTGTAATTTTTTCAACTTCACAGATGTTTGATTTTCCGGGGATTTGATCAACAAAGTCACTGGATCCTTTCTTTAACATTCCTAATGCTCATAATACTACAATTGGCAATGTAATTGTTCTTAGCTACCACATCCTGTTTATCTCTATTTCTAAGTCCTTTTACTTTGCTAACTTTTCGTATTGTTTCACCGAGATATTTCGATCAGCTGGCACTGACATATCTATCAGGAAACAGGTTTTTGTTTCTGATCTTTGGTAACAATATCAGATACACTTGGTCAAATTTCCAGAAGGACTGTCATGACATAGCTGCTAGCCCTAAGTCTATGGTAGTGACTCGGCTAGTAACTGAAAATCAACTGAAATCAAAGCTAGAAATTCAATTCAGTTCATAATGATAATAATAATAATAATAATAATAATAATAATAATAATAATAATAATAATAATAATAATAATAATAATAATAATAATAATAATAATAATAATAATAATAATAATAATAATAATAATAATAATAATAATAATAATAATAATAATAATAATAATAATAATAATAATAATAATAATAATAATAATAATAATAATAATAATAATAATAATAATAATAATAATAAGAAAGAAAAAACATGCTACGTTATTGATGTGGCATGCCCTTTCGATACAAGAGTTGAAAAGAAGGAGAAAGAAAAGTTTGAGCATTATACAGATCTGAAGTATGAACTTCTCAAAGTTTGGAACATGGAAGTAACAAAAGTATACATAATACCAATTGTCATTGGCGCTTTAGGAACAGTCACCAAGAATGTTGCAAAATATCTCGAAAAGATTGACTTCAAATCAGGATTAGATCCTCTGCAGAAAGCCTGTTTGTTGGGTACTGCCAGAATAATTAGAAAAGTTTTGGACTACAACAAATAGGACGAAATGGAACACTAGAAGAAAAGGAATGACGGTTTAGCAAGAAAAGACTAAAGATCTATTATCTCAAGCCACGGGAGGTGGCCTGATCATAGACAAAACACTGGTATATCATCAAGACCATGAGAAGAGTTGAATAATAATAATAATAATAATAATAATAATAATAATAATAATAATAATAATAATAATAATAATAATAATAATAATAATAATAATAACAATAACAATAATAATAATAATAATAATAATAATAATAATAATAATAATAATAATAATAATAATAATAATAATAATAATAATAATAATAATAATAATAATAATGATAACGAATATTTAACAGATCCATCAGAGATGGCTTTTCACTGTTAAAGTTGTAGTACGTAAATGCATTTTGTTACAGATATTTACATAAAAAGGAATGTCTCTTAAGAAAATTAATTATGTCTTTCAGCTCTATTAATTAGAAATCTATTTGACAAGCATAAAAAAATGTGTCATAGTTTGAGCAGTTTCTTATTGTCTCTGGCAGGGAGTTGAATAGTTTAGCCGCATGGTCTTGAAATTTTCCGCTTTCTTTCTTTGGTACTTCCAGTGATTTCGTGCCGTTCAATCTCAGTTCTCTTTTATTTTCTCTAACATTTAGTTTTAAATGGTCAGGCCATGTTTCCGAGTTTAAAGCCTTGAAAACTTTTTTAAGGAGCTTGAAATCTCTTCTCTCTTCTATCGGAAGACATCCTAATTTCAAAATATTTTTTTGTACTCTTCGCGTAGTGATTAGTAACGAAGGATGCGGCTGCAAAATGTACTCTCTGGAGACGTTTCTGAAGCATGAAAGTTAGAGGCGTGTATACCTGATCACCGTAACCTTATTTTGATAAGAGGAGAGATTCTGCGAGCTGTTTTCTGAGACAAAACGGGGCAGCGTTCTTTAACTTCTGTAAAGTTGAGAAGGTTCCGTAACATGAGCTTGTGATCGCTTTAACATGATCCTCCAATTTAAAATGTTGGTTTATAGTTACTCCACTCCTAATAGTCTGCATCTCTCTGTTCTTTCCATCTTCTTTCCTTTAATACAAATTTCTGGCTCAATACCTTTTTTAGGCCATGTCTCCTTGACATTTTTTGTGTTGACAGTAACATTAGTCTTGTCTTTCAGCCTTTCAAGAACAGCTAAATGGTCTATCACTATTTTCAAATCTGTGAATCAAATTTTCCCAGATTACATGGCCCAAATGTTTCAAATATAGCGTGAACAAGGCAATAAGGACGCGAAGAAACACTGAAACTGGCACTGAAATAGGCTATTGAGAAAAGTCATTTTCACATCGAGGGGTGACCATTTGGAATAGTCTAGATCACAAAATTCAAATTCCGGGGGTAGGGGCACTTAGTATACCTTGCCGAGGGGAAGGTGTACTCCATCTACGGTACTGTTTTCACCCCTTTTTCTAAAGACAAAACTTCAAAAGAAGAAAAATTTTCCTAGAGCCGGTGTCAGAAAGGGCATTGTGCTAGAGTGAGTTGTCATTTCAACACTTTCGATGTATTATTCACCCCCAGAGTATACCCCCGGTCGATTTTCCCAAAGCCGTACGAAAAGTTTAGTTCCCGGAATGCACACCAAACACCCCCCCCCCAGAAATCAAGACAAGTGGCCCCCAGGCACCGAATCAGACCGTCTCCTCCGCCATTAATCCCAAATCTAAACCAAAGGAAGGATCATAAAACAAATTGTACGCATTTCCTTCCTTCTTCTTTTCGATAGGACCAATGAAGTGTAATGTTTCTTTTGAAATTCTATCTGACAATGTATTAAGCAGTATTCAGAATTTATTGATAAATTCACTCTTTAGTCATTTTCTATTTTAAAAGGGCAGATTGTAAAACAGTTTTTTTCTCATCAACTGAATTTTTTCACCTTGTACAAACAATTTGAAATGAATTAATCATTGCATCATTTAAGTGACAGTTGTCGATGGAAACCTGCGTGCTGCTATCAAAATCAGAGAACTAAAGTACCACCATAACTATGTTGAGTAAAAGTGATTTTCGATGCCATTTCGGCTCTATTTGCATAATAGTAAAAGCTAAGGCCCCTTTCGAAAGAAGCAGAGGAGCCCAGCATTTTTATGAAACATTTTCGAAATTAAAACGTGCAGCAAGGGGGGGGGTTGAAATGTTGAAATAAAGCCTCAAAAAGGCAACTATTGTCCTACGCAGCCGTTGAGGTTGATAAGTATAGGGGTGTCGGCAGGGGTAATCGGACGGTGGTGGTAATCGACCACTTTTGAATAAACCTAAGAAACTGAGGGGTAAATCATATTCGCAATAACTTTTAATAGGTCAAGATGATTGTTTGCATTATATTCTACCAGTTTACATAGTGAACATCCCCAGGGAAAGCCCTCTTAAATGCAAAACGTGATCAAACAAGTCACTGTTAATACCTTTTCAGCATGATTGCGGTCAAGAAATTGTCGTTCAGAAAGTTGCACCTTCATAAGAAGCTTTGAATTCGTGACAGAAAGAGTCAATAATTTTGAATAAACTAAAGAGATAGAATGTCCGACATGAGACTGAAATGTATGAAAGTGGCTGAAACTTAAAAATCTCCCAATAAAGGGGGCAGCGTTTTTTGTTTCAATCGCCCTGAAAATGTTACGGCGGAGGCTTTGGGACACCCAGCAAATCATCCCTGGAAAAGAATGATTAGTCGAGCGCGAAGAAGCCTTTCGAAGCGTTTGCCCACAGCGAGTGTTTTCGCAAACAAAGAGGAAGGCTTTTGTACAAAAAAGCAAATTAACATGCATATTATGCTTGGCCATCTGATACTTTAAATCAAAGTTTTTTCTGCTATTTGATAAAGTATACAGGGAGTATACATTTAGCACAAGCTGGGGAAAGTTCATTGACCTCTTCGGGTAGCCTGTCCTTTTCTTTCATCAGAAGAATAAAATTTTGTACATATATCTAATTATTCTCAAATTTAATAAATTGGCGTAAAATGATGTTTCATACTAAAACATATTCCGTGAAATTTTCAAATTAGAGTATAACTAAATTTGATTCAAAAACTAGTGCATCCCAGTGAAAAGTAATGGTGAACTCACTCAACTGATAAAAATACTGTTTTCATTTCGCTTTAAAACATGTAGGATGAACCTCCTTTTGTTAATGCAGTTCGCTTTTTATGATGTTAGTGAAGAGCTTTGCAATTGATGCTGATATCTCATTTTGGAAAATCAAAGAGTTACTCTCTGTTAAAGTGTGTTGTTTTGTGTGTCCTGTAGGTTCCGTTGTAAACAAAAGCAGAGAGCAAAATGTTGTCGTTTTTCAGAGTACATCAAGTTAAGCAGATAAGTCAATAGAATGAATAATTCCATAGTATAAATCAAAAGAAACGATTTCTTGGCATACTCTGCAACTTTAACTTACCGTCTGAAAACCACCACCGGTGTTCGAAAACCACCGCCGGGCTCAGGAGGAAAATCATTGACCCCAAAAACGAATCAGGCAAATTCGAAACCAAATGTCTTTGAGCAAGCAAATATGCTAAAAGGGCTGCTCTTTTACTGGATGATTTTAGTTTTTGTCTGCAATGCATTTTTCTTGTCTAAAAATTCAGTTTTCCTTAAGTGTCCGATTACCACTGCCGGCACCATATGGTAAAAAAGCTCTACTCTAGCTGAATCCATATTTTTGCTCCATTTATTTGTTAGCTTGGTAGATTTTCGACTACATACAAAGAAATGATCAACAGTTAGCAGACTTCGGAAAATCTGATTTTCTCAATAGCGGGGGAAGCAGCAAGTCGTTACTACAAAAAATAAAAATGACTTTATCACAGTGAAACTGTATCGAACATGAAAGATTATCTCAAGGGAATTGATCCGAAAGTGACTTTTTCATGCTATAAACGTTATTTAACATTCCACAGCATTCTGGGCCAGTTTACAGGATAATACACCAGAGAAATTGGAGCATGTGTTTTTCAGTATTTGGGGTCGCATGTCAATCAATTAATATATGGTGATTCATATACATATTCTTTGTAATATCCAGGGGTACAATCTCTCCCTTGGTACGGGCGGAGATAGGGCCATGCTGGTATGTGGGAGCATGGCTAAAACACCTAACTAGGGGACATACGACCCGATCCTAATTAGTTATCTATCTTTCAAGTAGTGTCATTGACAGTCTGAAGATTGCTGTTTGCTGTTCTTCACTGTTCCCGGTTTCGTCACTGTTCTTGCTACTGTGCTTTCTTTTCCTGTCTTTGTCAAGGCTTGTGCCTTTTTGATGTCAGCGCACATGCCTCTTTGAGCTCTTCCCTCTACTTCCTTCTTGAGCATCAGCCTTTCTGCGATGTTGAGGGGCCAGTTTTGGTCAGGGCCTCCGGCGTCGTGGGGCCGGGGGGGGGGGCTATGGCCCCTCCACTTTTTTGCGAAAAAAATGCTATTCCAAAATTCGTTGATAATCGTTTTAATTCTCTTTAAAACCCTATGCTCATTCAAATTCAAGAAAATTTCCTAGCATCCATTCGATTCAATCCCTGTTCTGATGATAAGGGAAATTTCATGTCGGAAACTAACAAGGTCACAACTTCACTATTGTGCATATTCACAGACAATTTTCAGTAACATCCATGTTACATCTTTTAAATCACTATGAATATACAAGAAATCTAAAGCTATAGAAACTGCCCCAGGAAGCAGATAGTCAAGGCAGAATGCAAAGACCTCGTACCTCTTGGGCACATATCTAGTAGGCAAGCAAGGCAAGTGCTGCTTGCCAGCCAAAGAAGATGCTACTTTCTAAAAACTATACTCTTTATTGGTAGGGTATCTTACAAATATTTACTTCTCAATTCTGCCAGCCTCAATTCAAAATGGGGATTTTCAATGAGGTGAAAGGCGTACTCTAAAAATTCTTTCAAGGGCTGCAACCCCCACACCCCTACGTTAGGACCCCTACTTCAGGACTTTACCGGCGCTTCACGCTCGCACACCTCAGTCATTTTCCCTCTAGATCTGTCCATACACCCCCCAGTAACGACCCCGCTGGGCATTAAAAATACGGCGGGGAAAGTTCCCAAATCATAAATTTTCAGCGGGGATTACAAAAATCATGGCGGGGAAGGGCAAATTTCGGCGGGGAAATTAAGACGGTGCATGATGCACTCGCTAAGCTGCTAACTTCTCGAAAGTGAAAGAAACATGTTCTATCTGGCATGATGCTCATTGAACAGTCTAATGATGATCAATCATGACTTTCTTGACGCACAATGATGATTTCGAAAATACGTCAGATTTACGTGACTTTCCCCCGACGTTGAATGATGATAGTCCAACACGTCCAAAGCGACGTGTCAAATTGGTCTTCTATCCGTTCAAAAATATTCTACCCATTTAATTAAGAATATCCATAGCTCTATAGTCGAAGCAATTAAATATTTGTAAAGGTACTACCTGGAACTGTGAACGCTACTCAGATACCAGAGTTGCAGTAAATGTCTTTTGCTAGTACGTAACATTTTGGTTATAGGCAATATTTTTGGCTAAAGGATGCCCCATTCGTACTGCAAGTTAAACCAGCTGCAACAAAGCCAAGTTATCGAATGGGGCCTTCTGATTGGTCACTCCAACAAATCCAATGATTTGATTCGTTGAAATTTAAAAGCTGGTTTAACTCTGTCGGTGTGAATGCAGTAATAATCCGATGTTGCAGCAGAGTATTTAATGAAGCGGGTATTAACAAATTTTGTAAATAGAGGCGGGGAAGCGCTTCAGCGGGGTCGTTACTGGGGGGTGTGTCCATGGGAGGGCAGCTTATCATCAGTGGCGTAACGCACGGTGTTGGGATTAGAGCAACTCCTAAGGGCCCCCGAGCTTTAGGGGCCCCCGAGGGGCCCCTTACCAATGTCGTTATCTTCTATGGAACAAGAAAGTTTTAGCAGATGACTTAACAAAGATCACTTTCTATACTACATCAAAGCTTAACGTTCGAAAGTTAGCATGTCGTCGATCACAGTCCTTGTTGCTGAATTCAATGTCGAAGTTCTTTGATAGATACAGTTTCCGACATTCCAAAAAAGAATAGTTCAGAAAATCTTCCAGAGGGGATACCCCCAAATGTAGCTCGCTTCTCTCAGCCATCATCCCCCAACATTTTTCTTGTGCAAACGTTTCTTTAAATATGAAACTTCCATAGGAGCCGGTTATGTAGGTTTTGCTGTGCTAGACACGCCCTTGATTTCGCCGATAAAAACCCTGCTTTGATGTTGGAAATTTGGCATACTTTTGTTGATCTATTCGGTCGCATCTGAGGGCCTCTGTATGGCTAAATTACTAGGAACCTCGAGCAGCTCCGTTACGCCACTGCTTATCATATTGGGCTATGGTATATTTTCATATCAAACTTTGGCCCCTCCACTTTTCAGGTTTCGTCGGAGGCCTTGTTGGTTCGAACTTTCAGTTCTGTGATCTGATTATGATAACTGCAATGCAATCGATCGGTCTTCCGCCTTTTTGCTATGAACTAAGATGGTGATTGATCTAATTCTCTAAAATACGCTATAAGGATATAGGATTCTACTTCTATGCTATGTCTCAATGTATATTGTGCACATCTCATCTAATGAAGAATGGTCGCTGTGCATGTGAAGTTGAACTAACTTTGTCTGTCCTGATTCATAATCTGACCTGGGTTGCTTTTTGCAATTTGACCTAGCTGTTCTGACATGAGACTAATCACATCACCTGGATTTCTTTTTGCAAGTGAGCCAGCTTCTCCGACCTGAAATACCTACTATTTAGCTGGGTTGCTTTTGCAATTTAACCAGCTTTTCCGACCGGAAATACGTACTATGGAGCTGGTTTCCCTTTACAATTGAGCCAGCTTTTCTGACCTGAGATACATAGTATGGAGCTGGGTTGCATTTGTAATTGAGCCAGCTTTTCTGACCGGAGATGCATACTATGGACCTGGGTTGCTTTTGCAATTGAGCCAGCATTTCCGACCTGAGATAAATAGTATGGGGCTGGGTTGCTTTTGTAATTGAACCAGCTGGTCTGACCTGAGATACATACTATGGAGCTGAGCTGCTTTTGCAATTGAGCCAGCATTTCCGACCTGAGATACATAGTGTGAGATGGGTTGCTTTTGAAACTGAGCCAGCATTGCTAACCTGAAATACATACTATTGAGCTGGGTTGCTTTTGCGATTCAGCCAGCTTTTCTGACCTGAGATACATAATGTGAGATGGGTTGCTTTTTGCAACTGAGCCAGCTTTGCTGACCTGAAATTCATACTATTGTGCTGGGTTGCTTTTGCAGTGAAGCCAGTTGTTTTTGAATTGAATTACATAGTATGAGCTGCAGTTTGCCTTGCAACTGAGCTAGCTCTTCCGCCCTGACGTACTCTATATGAATTTAGCTGTTTCCTACTGGGCCAGCTATGTGGCTCTGACTGACATAATATGAGCTGGGTTGCAGATGCAATTGAGCCAGCTATACTGCTTTGATTTATACCAGGTGTGCTTGAGTTGACATGAATTTTGAGGCCTGCTTTTATGTTACTGATGAGTTTGTTTGAGCCAAGGGCCCCTTTTTTGTTTCATCAACTAAAAATACGACTAAATTACAATAAGCTATCAACTAAATTACGATAAACCCTTGATGTTACTCGGCTTTCCAGCAACAAGACCTATTCCTTAAGGTGGGTTGCTATATATATGTGCTTGGTTGTGAGAGACGTGAGATCAACTTGTCCACCACTAATGAGTTCATTTGCCATCTGGTCCAGATTTTTGCAGCAAATTCCAAGGACTATAAAGGAGGCTAATGACAACCAGCCCCCAGGTATTTACCCCTGCTCTTAATCCCATGAGACTAACCTGGTGCAAATGAGACCAAGTTGTATGCTATTAATGTGATACTGTGTGTGAATGAGCTGCATTTTCCTTTTGTGGATCATATTACATTTCTGGGTTGCTGGGCAGTGGAAACCATGCTGTTGATGTAGTGTAGGTTAGCCCAGGATACCTGTTTGATTCTATTACCTACCAACATGACCGCCTTAAGATCAACCGCTATGTTCTGTTAGCTGGGTATCTAAATGTGTGCAGAGCGACTTGTATGGAACTAATGAGTTGCTGTGCTGTTTGTAGGCCATCTGGTGTGAACGAGGAAATGCTCTAACAGCGACTTCCAGTGTGCATATCTGAGATCTAAATTCTCAAACTTGATAGAGAATCTTGGAAACATCAGGAAAGATAATCCGAAAAGTTCCCATGCCTAGCCCCCGCAGTTTTTGCAGAAATGGGGGGTAAAGTTTGCATTAAAATGCTGACGTCAGCAGAAAAGAAAAATGTTCTGTACCGAGGTTATTTGAAAAGACTGGTTCATGACAATGATTTTACGTAGTATTGAGATCACGTTTTATCGAAATACACTTTCATTAGAGCAATAAATAAATGCACAGATAAATAAACTCAACTTTTCTGAGAATGACGTCATCGTGTAAAGCAAACAGTGGTAACAGAGTTCGTTAAAGGTCCAAAAACCTAAAATCTGTGTCGCTTATCCACAATGACAAACAACCGGTGGTTAGGGGTAATTTGACATGGGGAATCTGAATATCACATTTAAAATTTAAAAATAGAATCGGTTACCATGGAAACAAAAGGACAAAGACATTTTAGTACTAATGAGCCCTATTTTCTTGGAAGGATGTGTGAAACTATACATTTTTAACCCTATAGTGGTTGGGCTATTTGATAGTCCTATTTTGGTTGGGGGGGGCAAAAAAGCCCCCCTACCTAACTCTTGACTGGTAATAGGTAGAGTGACCAAATTTTGTGTGCTAATAGCCTCAGGCATGTACTGTCTAAAAATGTAAAAATTAACCTAAGATTGGCCCTCATTTTTGCTCACGTCAGCATTTTCCTTTGTGTGGTCAAGAAAAGCGGCAAAATTGACTAAAATCAGCAAAATCGCAATAAAATTAAATTTGGAGCACATTTTCCACCCAAACATGATAATTGTGATAGAATGTATCGAATAACACTACACTACAAAAGAAATTTGCAAAATATTCAACTTACGTTCCTTTTTTCGCGATAATTGAGATTTGAGAATTTGCGATTTTTCCAGGGTCAGTCCCAGAAAATTGTCTCCCGCCCCCTCATTTTTCAAAATATTTTAATGAAACTTTTTGAGAAGTTGTACAATAAGTAGTTGCAAAAAGTCAAGAAGTTTCATGGCTATAAATATTTTCCTAGCAGAGTTATTAAACAAAATCTACTAGGGGGGGGCAAATTTGCCCACCCCCCCAACCAAAATAGGGTTAACGTTTTAGATGCAGGAGAGCGCAATATCTAAACAGCTTAATTTCAACTTTCAGTCTGAAATCATTAGATAAGTATGTGGTGATGAAAAATTGTAATAAAATTTGGAATTAAGACTTTAAACCTAGGGAGAATGGGGGTCAGTGACAATAAGAGGTCTGAAATCTTTCCTTGAAGCAATATTTGCAGCCTGTGAATCGTGACGAGGCTGATGCAATTTGGCGCTTTTCATCACAGTAACCCATTAAATCTTTCACACGCTGTTTACTTTAGCGTTAATCAGTCAATGAATAATGCAATAATTTGCAATGTTTGGAGTCTCCAAAACATTAGAATCTATAATTAGGGGTCAGCGGAGGGAATACTGGCATGGATCCCCTCGTCCAGTGAAATGTTGAGACTGCTCTTGTGCTTCCAAAACCCAGGGCCTCTTAGATTATTAAAAGGAACGTAGGATTTTGAGAAAATTCACGTTCTCAGCAAAGAAACTGTTTCAGGACTACACTGCCACATAATGATTGGGAAAACATTAACTGTTGTCATGACATTGTCAAAATTCAGCTTTAAAAAGCAAGCATCATCAAAAGAAACATGGAACCTCGTGATGTAACCATTTCATCCCAACGTTGATGATGGTCTTTTGCTCCCCATGGCGTAACGTATAGTAGAAACGTATAGTAGAAAGCAATACTTATTGTAAAATTTTTATTTGAATAAAAAAGATTCAGCAATCAAAATTGTCCAGTTCACATTCTTCATCGGAGTCCTTGCAATTCACATTTTCCTGATATCATCATCACCACTGCCTACATTTTCATTGTTCTTGATACATTCAACGACTCAAGCGACTCAAGAAGAGGCACTTCAGGCGATCCAAAACTGTGTAAGTGACGTAAGGAAGTGGATGCGGGCAAATAAGTTGAAAATAAATGATGGAAAAACAGAGTTTCTCCTAATAGGTTCAAAGAAACAGCTTAATAAAATTACAATCGATTCAATAAGAATAGGAGAGTCAGAAATTCAGCCAGCGACTTCTGTAAAAAATCTTGGTGCAGTCATAGATAGCAACCTTAGCATGGAAAAACACATTACAAATACATGCAATGCGGCATTTTACCATATCTATAACATCAGACAAATAAGGAAATACCTCAACAAAGAATCAACTGAAAGAATGGTACATGCCTTTATAACGAGTAAGCTGGATAATTGTAATAGCCTTATGTATGGTCTGCCAAACTGTCAGATACAGAAACTCCAAAGAGTGCAGAATGCTGCTGCAAAGATAATAAGTGGTGCACGAAAGTACGACCACGTCACTCCATTGCTACGAGTAGTACACTGGTTGCAAGTGAAGGAAAGAATCGAATTTAAAGTTCTATTATTGACTTTTAAAGCACTCAATGACATGGCGCCTGAATACTTAAAAGACATGCTAAACATTCAAAGAGAAAGATATACGTTGAGGTCGACAGAGTCTATATTGTTGATGATTCCAAGAACAAAATTCAAAACACGTGGAGATAGATCTTTCGCTGCTGCAGCTCCAAAACTGTGGAATAAATTGCCAGTTCAAGTAAGAAGATCTCAAGACATTGGAACTTTTAAATCAAGATTAAAAACACATTTATTTACTACTGCTTTTAACCAATAAGTGACATTTCATTCTTTAACATTTCCTTTTAGCATTGGACCTGTATATTGTGTAATTAAACAAAATATGATCTTACTTTTTACTTTGGAAGAAAGTTGTACAGCGCCTCAGAATATGTATACATAGATTTTGGTGCTTTATAAATGTATTTTTATTATTATCAATAATAATATTAAGGAATATTATTATTATTATTATCATTATTATTATTATTATTATTATTAATATGATCATTATCATTATTATTATTATTAATAATAATATTAAGGAATTTTTTACCAAGATGCATTGTGTTGACTGAATTCCTATAAAACAATAAAATATTCGTAATTAGAATGCAGTGCATCTTGGTAAAATGTTTATCACTGCCATTTTTAGCATAATTGTCTATTACATATTCTGCTCAATCCTAATACAGTAAACATCCATGCATAAGAACCTCGTGGATTGAGAACCTCCTGAATCAAATTGTAAAACTAGGCTCCCATTTTTTAAGAAACCTACATCCTATCCATTGTACAAGATGCTGACTTGCAAAATTTTAGGGTTTAGTAGACAGGTGTTGCCCCCTGAAAAGCAGCCACTTTTGGTTGATGGGGCCACCGTGTATAAAGAATTTAAAATGAAAAAATGAACAGGTGTTTACTATTTACACTGTTGCTAAAAATATATGCATGCTTAATGTTGGAAATCAACTTTTGAGTGGCAAGTGAATTTTTCATGGAATACAAATTAAAATTTTCAGTACCAGAATCTATTTATTGAGTGTCAATCTTTTATTAACGACATCAACACAGAAAGTTTCAAAAGCTTTGTCATCAATAGTTCTATTTTGTTTTTCAGTTGTATTCATTGGCCCATCATGTAAATATCTATAACAGCACATTCTATGGTATCTTGCCTCTGCTGCAACACAGCCTTTGTTATGTACATGGACAGGGATGCTTTCGTCCTCTTTGCTTCTTGTTCTGTAGCTTGCTCCAGAAGACCAGCTGTTGACATTTGAGCTAATTTCAGCTGTCGCTTCACTCCTTGTTTGACAGTCACCTAATAATGATAAAAAGGAATGAGATCTCACAGGATTATAAACAGCCCATGTTGTGTATGACAATCTAATGGATGGGAAAGAAAAATGCCCTGGTTAAGTATCTCTTTTTCCTATTAAAAGATGGGTGCCATGAAACTCAGATCATTTACTTTAACTTTCAAAATCTGTCAAACTGTAATTTCATACAGAGGGTCAATTGAGAAAGAGCTTTTCAGCTGAGTTATAAAGGAGGGTTTCTAACTTCTAGGAGCCTGCATAAAACTGACAAAAAGACTTTCCAATCATAATATCGCTTGCCAAATAAATTTTTGAAATTAATACCTTATCAGTATTATCCAAATGCGACCAGGTATTTTGCCAATATAGTTGAGAGAGAACATCTCCTATTGGTCTCATTGTCATGATAATATGGTTCATTTCTTGCTGACCCTTGTTGGGAATCATCATCGGTACTGGTCTCAGCCTGATGGTTAATCCTGTCTTTCTTTGCGCTTTCTGGATTCTATTTTTGCTCTCCTTAGTTTTGCTACATTGGTGAAGAGACGGTAAACAAGAAACTCGAAAGTAACACAACGGCATGGATTGATTTGGCCCGTCTAACTCTGTCTAATGAATGAATTCCAAAGATTTTCCGTGAATTTTCTATATGCTGTGGGTCATTCCTCCCTTCCTTCTGTATTCATTCAGTGTGGCAGCTCCAAATGTCCTAGCATCTCCTCCCCTATCTTCAATGTGAATGACACAAACATTCAGAAATCCTCATCAGTAGGCAGACATCGCCGCGCCGTCTTTGTTTTGTGGTTGCCAATGCCTGCGCAACTCATCTGATTTACGGACCACGGGAAACAATGGTAACTTACAATAGAAAGTCGGTCAGGAATTTATAGATTGACCCTAATCCGTGTTGATAATTCAAAATTAGATTAACATTTTCCAAAAAGAAAATCCTTTTTGCGAAAAAAATGGCGCCTGTTGGGGATGGGAACTTTTCAAAATCTGAAATGCAACCCAACAAAGTTGTGATTTCATTTGATAAATCCGAGATCTTGGAGGTGCACAATGGAAGTGAACGATATGGGATCACAGCAGATGGCCTATTGGCCCCCGTTTCCAATAAAATGAAATTGACTTACAGGGGAGGCTAAGTTACATAACCCTCGGGTATTTACAACTACTACCACAACCATCCGATGGCTGCTGTGCTAATGAGATCAATGCATATGCCATTGTTGAATTTCTGTTGAGCAAATATTCTACTCTTTTCCACTCTCATTATTACATTGCTGGTATGCTGTGTGATTAAAATCAACTTGTATGCTGATAAGCAGATGCAGTGTGATTTGGCCCTGCCAAACTTTAAATTTCACTTCCTACAAAACAATTAAATTACGATTAATCCACATTACTGCTAGAACTAAGACCAAACAACGCGGAATATTCTGGCAGCTGGTTTTTTATATGTGCAGACCAACTCGTATGCAACTAATAAGTTACTGTGTTGTTTGGCCAAGGTTACCAATCAAATTAAATTAAATGAACTACAAGGATGCTACACAAACCCTCTGAGCTTACAACTACTACAACAGCCATAGGATGTTTTAGCTGTGTGCAAAAGAAAACCCAATTCACAACTATAATTATTAAGTTGCCATATGAATAAATTCCTTTTTTCATGTTTCATTATTACGTTACTGGGTTGTTGTGTGTTTAAGACCAACTTGCATTCAGTGATGATCATGTGCAGCGAGATGGGACCCGGGGAAAGCTTGAACTTCACTTCCTACCAATACAACTGAATTCAATTATATAATCCACCTTAAAGCTACAACAATGAGCAAATGACCAAAACATTCACTTGCTGGCTTGTCATATGTGCTGGGTTGCTTTTGCAATTGGGACAAATTTGTATGCAATAATGAGATGCTGAGCTTGGGTCTACTATCCAACTTCAATAAGCTGCATCACGACAAGCCTCTTGGCATCTACAATTACTCTGGAAACCGCAGGGTCTACTAGCTAGGCTGTTGTTGTTCAAATGAGACCTACTAATCTACTGCTAATGAAGAGCAATGTGAGTGATTCCACTTTTCTTGACGTCTTAAGACCAATAAGAGTAAGCAAAGTTACAATAAACCTATAGTTTCTATTTCTACTATAACACCAAACTACTTGCAGGGAGGGTGGGAGGAAAAAATCTGAACTTGCCCAATTGATTACTATGGCTGCTCATGGCTGCCAAACACATGAAAGCTGCAGCACTAATAGCAGGATAAGCCGCCCCTGGTAATAGGCTGAGGTTAGTTTTACCAATTTCAAGTCATAAGACCATACTCCTGGAAATTCGTAGTATATTGCTACGTTTTCCGCTCATGGCTTGCATGATATGAAATTTGTAGGAGAAATAAAATACTGTTATATCATGAGAATGATCACATAACGTGATTGAAATGTGTGTAAACCAACATTAGCCAATTTTGTGCATCATTCCCAAGTGTTTTCAACAAGAAAATTTGAATGATGCGGGCGCTTCAATTGTGAGCTTTGAATTAGTGTAGGGGCATGTTGATGCCTTTCTCGCAATCAGCATCTTCTCTCGCTTTCTTCATAATTTCATCAATCTCCCGCATTGTCCACTCTTTTATGTTATCTATCCACTGTTTCTCTGGTCTGCCTCTTCTTCTTTTTCCTTCTACAATTCCTTCCATGGTCACTTTGGCCAAGCTGTTGTCCTGTATAAATGTGCCTAAACCATTGGTGCTTCCTTTTCCTTTCAGCTCCCATTAACCTTATCTTATAGTCCTATCGGGGATTTGCAGTTTCCTTAAAGTTCACATTAACCGTACATCTCCGAGATACGACTCTGCGAAATAGAGTTAAAAAGATTTTGTCTCCCATATGCACTTCTATTGTGCTTTCCCTAAAGTGAACCTAATTTGACTTTAATAAAATATCGCAAATTGTCATCAAATTTACGTCATATTGAATAAAGAATTACTAAGAGGGCAATTTCTAACGTACTGAAATTTCATTTCTAGGCCATGGAACATTAAATTGTGGCACTTCAGCTCGCAATGTCATGAAAGAAGATGGAGTGGAAATTCAGCTTAGCGATACAACTGTCTGCCGTTTTTCCGAAGGAGAAAATAATTTGCCTACCACACTACAAAAACAAGTATGCAAAAGAAAAAAACCCATTCAATGTTCTCTAAGCACTGGACCATCCTTAAGAAGCTCTGTGGGTCATAATACCTTTGGGAATAGAGAAGAATATGTCTCTTCGTACGGTAAGCATTCAAAGTACGGTTACGCAATATGGTACAGTTTCAATCCAGTACAAAGTTGTTACTGTGCACGAACATTAATGCTGCTCCAAAAATTGATCTTCATTTCGTTGACTGTTTACTCTTTACAGGAGCAGATCCAGGGATAATTCTGACTCAGGAAAGGTATTGCGGACAAAACCCTTTTTATATAGTGGGTAATACCCTAATTTATTCGGAAAATGGGGGAAACGACAATATTAGCTCTCAATTTGCAGAAAATTTAAGTTTGAATTCTCCTAAGCTGAAACATTTCATAAACCCAGTCCGTCTTAAAGTCACCACGTAAAATATTTCAGATGTGTGGCCTTTCTTCTCCTTTTGCCCCTCTACCCACACAAAGCGTTCTCTGTTCATGTTTAGCCACAGATGACTGTGACTCAGAATTAAATTGGTCTGACTTTTCCTCAGGGCCGTAGCTACATTAGGGGTGCTGCGTGTGCGGCAACTTCCCCCTCCTGGCCAAAGGTCGGTCGGCAAATCAAGTAAAAGCTACACTTGGTCGGTAAAATAGGAAAATTCTTGACGTTTATTTAGCAGAGACAAGTCGGCAAATCATTTGAACTGCAATTTACAAGTCCTACTTAGGGTGTGTTTTATTGGTGCCAATTCTGAAAACGGCTAACTCAGAAGACTTGGAATTTGCGTTTTATTGACAACCAAATTCCGAAAACGATGCTTTGGTAGGTTTGGAAGGCCTACCGGAACCTTCTGACCTCATACATAAAAAATCATTACTATTTGTTGTAACCTGCCTGTTTGTGTGGAGTGCGTGAATGCAATAGAAATCACGTCAGTTTTTTTTAATTTCAACAAAACACAACTGAATATATGAAAAAGTTGCACAACTACAGGAGCAAACAGCAATCAGGGGTTTTTGTCTATAGTGACGTAATTACTACACTATTGTTTGGATAATCTGACTGATGCTTGAGCATCAATAGCAATAGTCTTTATTCGTCTCTACTTTACCTGTTCAATGCTTCACTTCTGCTATCTTGGTGCAAACAATTTTGAGCATATGTAGCTATTTTTCTATATTCTCATAAAATTTACACAGACAAGCACTTACAATGCAAAAGCTAAGGGAGCATGAAAATACATAACAACCGTAAGACTTCCACTTCACATGGAGACACAAATATTACAACATTGCTACAAGGTATTAAGCTACAAAAATAATTAGAGTATGTAGCTATTCCTGGGCTATATCTTTAGAATGATCACGTCAGTTCCAATAATGATCTTATAATGAAAGGGAGTTCTGTGTCGCCAAGCCGTAATAATGATAATAATAATAATGATTATTATTATCATTATTATTACGGCTTGGCGACACGGAACTATTATTATTATTATCATTAACCCGTCATTTCCATTCGAAACCCGTCATTTCCAACTGTGGTTTTTTTACGGAAAAAATTTCGGCATTTTTGGACCACTATTTGCAACCTTTAGCGAAGAAGGTGCGGTCATATATAAAAGACACGCGAATCACTTCCTTAAAAAATCATAGATCTGGATGGCCTCCCTGAGGGTGCTATATTATGTACGGTGGATGTGGTGGGGCTTTATCCAAGTATTCCGCATGAAGAGGGTTTGGAAGCGTTAAAAGGGGTACTTGAACATCGGGAAGATAAACCATTTCCACGGATACCCTTCTTGAATTAGCTCACGTTGTTCTTAAGAACAATTTTTTCGAATTTAATGGCAATTTCTATCAACAGCTTAGGGGTACAGCAATTGGTACCGAATGCGCTCCTTTATACGCGATCCTTTTCTTGGCAGCGCTAAAAGCTACTTGCTGAAGCTCAAAATAAACCATGGGTATGGTGGAGATACATAGATGACGTTTTTATAATCTGGCAACATGGGGAGGAAAAACTGAGGGAATTTGGGAACTTTTTAAATGGAGCGCAAAAATCAATAAAGTTCACTGCTGAATGGTCTACAGAAAAGGTTAATTTTCTTGATGTTCAAGTCGTCAAACAGGGTAACAAACTTGTAACAGATTTGTTTACAAAGCCTACAGATACCCATCAACTCTTGCATCGAGCTTTATGTCACCCTAACCACACAAAAAGGGAATTCCATATAGCCAGGCCCTTCGAATTCGTCGTATTTGCTGAGAGGAACAGTTTTTCCAAAATAGGATGGGAGAATTAAAATCTTGGCTTCTAGAAAGGGGCTACAGTGATGGTGAGGTTGACAGCCAAATTGACCGGGTGCGGGACAAAAATCGTGCTACTTTATTGGATGCCAGGCCCAAGGAAAAAGATGATATGAAAATACCTTTAGTACTAACTTATCACCCAGCCATGCACAAAGTTTATGAAATCCTTCGCGAAAACCAAAATGTGTTGTTGGTAGACATGGAACACAAGGAAGTTTTTAAGGACAAAATATTTGTAACGTTTAGGAGGGCAAAAAGCTTGAAGGACAAACTCGTGCAAGCTAAGCTGCCAAGTATCGATGAAGAGTTGATGGAAAAAGGCACTTTCAGATGCAATGGTAGAAGGAGTTGCCAGATTTGCCCTTTGATGAAGGAGGGGGATACGTTTCAAAATTCTGACTCTACGAGGTCTTTCAAAAACTTCTCGGGGCGATTTGATTGCAACTCTGATCATGTGGTTTATTTGTTGCAATGTGAGTAATGCAACATGAAGTATGTCGGTAGTACTAAGACGAAATTTCGGCAAAGGTTTAATGTTTACAAATCCTATTTTAGAACATATGCACGCAAACACAGCGAAAATTCTCTTGATAAGGGGAAACCTGTTCCACAAGCAAGTTTTTTCAGTCATTTTTTTGAAAACGGAAACAACGGAAATTTTCGGGTTTGGATTAAAATCATAGATGGGGCTGATGATGTTTTTTCGCTTCGTAGGAGGGAATTGTTTTGGCAATATCGACTTGAAACTTTTCCGCCAAAGGGTCTCAATGAAAGAGCTGCAGATGTAGAATTGGACTTGTTTGCATGCGGAACGGCTTAAATTCTACCATTGTATTTGATTGTCCCAAGAGGTTATACTGGTGTCTGTTTTGTGCTTGCCCTTTGTGGCTTCGCGTGGGATTCAGCTATTGCTAAAAGAAGAGTTAAGCAGTGTGCCGTTCCTTCGGGGAGTCACTTGGGGGAGCTGCAAGGTTGCCAGTGTAACCTCAAAGGATTCAGTATGAGTTTTAAGAGAATCCAGTCCTTTTTCAAATTCACAAAGGAAAAAAGTTTATTGTATAATCATCTGGGATTCAGCTACTGCTAAAAGAAGATTCAAGCAGTATGCGAATTTTTCAGAGGATCACTTGGGGGAGTAAAAAAGTTACTAGTATAAGTTTAGGAGCTCCTAGTCCCTTTTCTAATTCACAAAGGGCACTAGAAAATATTTTAACTTGTGCATAGCAACAAAACTTCTATTGTTTGTTGTAAGGTTTTTCAGACCATTTGTAAATATAGCATTATCAGCATGTAAATAATTTTAAGCGTAAATAACGTAATGTCTATAAATTCTCGGCTGCCATGTAAAGTTTTTATACCGAAGAAGATTTTAATCGAAACGTTTATGTGATCCAATAGGGTTTGTCTTTATATTTTATTTTCTGTTTGGCTTGAAAGATGGTTTAGTTCGCTATAATAATAATGATAATGATACCTTTCCTACATGACCTCTTGTGGCGCCCTAGACTGGTCTCCTGACAATCAGCATCATGTGAAGCGTCAAACACAACCTCTCCATGATGAAGACCGTCCGTGCGTGGTGAAGAGCCACATCCTACTCGAGGTGACCCTGTGTCAAGCAGAACATGGCGGATCTAAGGGCGGATCTAAGAACACGGCGGACCTGGTTACAAATCCGTAACTCAAGGTGTTCACCGTGCCGAAGAATGGATGGCTACAACGTGATGGAGTCGCAAACGGGGGTCACGGGGACTCAGAAATTCCAGATGGTAACTGGCGTGGGATATGCAACCTCTTGGCAGTAAGGCTAAAATGCATCCTACTTCCCAAATGATAACAAGAAATAAACCATGCCGCATCGCTCGTCGCGCGGATCAACAAGGGGCGCGTCCCCCAGGGCAAGACTCGCATGGGATCGAAAAGTATGCAACTGAGTCTACCTCTTCCACTGGTCAAAATCCGGCAGGGCACCAGGTCGGGATAGCTCCCACCCCTGGCCCTGCGGTTCAACCATCTAGTACTAACAATCAAAAGAAAACAAGACTTAAATGGAGAAGGGAAGAGTATAGTGAGGTAATGTACTGCTTTTACTATGCACTCGAAAAACCTGTCAGGAATAATAATGATGACACCTATAACACATGGTGTTCAAGGAGCAATGACAGTGAGAAAACGCAAATGCTTGACCCAAGCAAGCTAGCCAATGTTAGAGGATATATTGTTCGTAGCAAAAAGTTGACAGATATAGAAATCTCAACGATCAAAGACCGAGTAAAAAATGACACCAGAGAGGTACAAATAGAAGGAAATGGAATCGAAGGAAATCTAGATGAACAAGAACTTGAAATGCCAAATAATGTTGATGTAGCAGTTGAGAAGAATTCCGATGACTTGGAGCCGCATGAGGTTGTCGTAGATGAGGAAGAATTGCTGGCTATGAATACGGAGATCGTTGAAGAACTATCAATAGTAAAACCTACCGAAATGAATGAAAGAGAGACACTATTAAAAATTAGACATCCCCATAAATATAAAACTATATTAAACATTGGTAACAAGGCTTTAGAACAACTCTGTCTTGACATGAATCCAGATTTAACTGAATTAAACGAACTGATTTACGCAACAGGAAGAGTCCTCCAAGCAAAATGTGGTATTAAATCAAGAAAGAAGAAAACGAAAAGGATGCCTAGCAAAGAAAAGTGGCAAGTGAAAATAGAGAAAGAAGTAGAAAACTTTAGAAGGGAAGTATCAATATTAGAAGAATTACAAAAGATAATGGGGAAAAATCAGGGAAAGCGAGGAGGGTAATAAGAAAATACAAAATACTCTCCAAAGAGCAAATACCAACGATTAAAGAAGAAGAACTGAAACAAAAGATCCAGGTTAAGGCACAAAGGTTACGTAGATTTGATAAGTGCCAAAAATTCTTCAGGAAAAATAAAATTTTCGAGACTGACGCGAAGAGGCTTTACTGCGAAATAGGAAAAGAAACAATCTCAGTGGAAACGGTACCATCTGAAGAATAGGTCCGGGAATTCTGGAATAATATCTGGGGAAAAGAGAAACGTTTTAATGAAAACGCAGAAAGGGTACGAGATCTCGAGAATAGCACTAAGGATATTCCCGAACAAGAATGGGAGAATATTACCACTGAAGAAATTGAAAGATCGCTAAGAAAGTCCCATAAGTGGAAATCACCTGGGGTTGACATGATCCCAAATTGTTGGCTTCATACTCTCTCTTCGGCGCATGCCAAGTTAGCGTCTAATCTTAACGCAATCATGAAAGAACCTAACCTAACACCTAAATGGCTCTGCCATTGGGCAACTTATCTCTTAGCCAAAAATAGCGAAACAGAGAACCCAAAAAATTACAGACCTATTACATGTTTATCAACCTCCTATAAGTTACTACCTTTTTTCATTTCATTTTCATTTCATTTTATCATTGTTTAAAACACACGAGATCCTTTCAGCAAATTAATATCCTATTAACAATATTTCTATGAAATAATATGAGAAAAGAAAAAAAATTGGAATATTGCTGCTCTACCAAGGGGTCGTGTTTAGGTCCTGTGAAAGGTTCAAAAGATAATCTCTAAGACCTGTTCTAAAACGAGCGATTGAGTCTCTTTCTCGAATGTTGTCAGGGATATCATTTCAGTTTTTGACACCAGAGAAGTAGAAACTTCGCTTTGCATATTCTAACTTAACTTTAGGAATTTGTAGATCTCCATGGTTTCTGGTTCTATACTCTGAAATCATGCATCTTTCAGTGAACTTATGGCGAAGATTTTCGGGACAGAGGTCATGCAAGATTTTATATGTCATGACTCCTTGGTCAAAGGAGATCAATGACTTTACAGAGAGCCATTTGCAAGTCCATCCGTCCTTATACTTGGCATTCACTATTGGCTTCTTTGCCCTTGTCTGTAATCGTTGCAATTGGGATAGTTTGGTGTTGGAAAGAGTACTCCAAACAATGTTGCCATAGCGAAGATGGCTTTCAAAGAGAGCTTTGTAAACTTGATCAAGTTTCCTTTGCGGAAGGATGTTTTTCAGCTTTCTTAAGGAGCCCCCTTTCAGCTTGTTTTTGATAGCTTTGTACTGCTCTTTCCAATTAAGGCTTTCGTCGATGTTGATCCCTAGGTATTTTGTCTTGTCAACCCTTTTGATAACTTCATTATTGAGGACAAGATCTGGCAAATCATCACCTATCTTATTTAGTTGTCGCCTGTGGCCTATAACCATGTATTCACTTTTGCTGGCATTCAAACTAAGTTTATTAATCCTCATCCAAATCGATACATTTTCCAGCTCGTTTTTCAAATCTGTTAGAAGTTCATTCAGGTTTTCTGATGCGATATTCACACATGTATCATCAGCATACATATTTGGGATCGTGCTTTTTAGAAAATTCTCAAAATCATTAATGTATAGTATGAAGAGTAAGGGTCCTAAACACGAGCCCTGCGGAATACCACACTCAATGCTGCTTTTGCTGGAAGTGGATCCGTCAAAATAACAGAACTGCTCCCTATTGGTCAGATAAGAAGTGAACCAGCTGTGGGAAGCACCTTCAGCACCATACTCTCGCAACTTCGACAATAGGATTGTATGGCCAACGGTATCGAATGCTTTCTTGAGATCAAGGAATATACTCAAGTTTATTTTCCCCTCATCAGATTTCTTGAACCACGGGTCTATAACATTCAATAGACATGCCAGCGTACTGTGTAGTTTTTGGAACGCAAACTGGTTTAAACAAAGCCTTTTTTGTTCCTTTAGAAACTCCATTAGTTGGTCGTGTACAATCTTTTCTAAAATTCTTGACACAACTGATAACACTGAAATAGGCCGGTAGTTGTTTACATCTGTTTTCCTGCCCGCCTTATGAATAGGTGTTACTCTGGCTAATTTCCAGATCCGGGGGAAAATACCCCGTTCTAAAGATGCATTGTATATCAGTGTCAGTGGTTTCGAAACTACGTTTATGGCATCTTTCAGTATTTTGACGGGGATTCTGTCAGCACCAGGAGACTTCGAGTTATCCAGAGCTTTTATAGCACGTTCTACATACCCTACATTTACTGGCTGTAGCTTAAATTTGGTTCCTCCGGTTTTATCTCCAAGGTACTTAAGAGGGTCATCGGAAGGCTGAGTTTCTATTTTCTCCGCTAACTTAGGTCCAACCGTCGTAAAATGTTTGTTGAAAGCTTCTGAAATTTGTGAAGCTGATTTTAGTTGTGTGCCTTCAAAAATGATGTTTTGAGTTACAGTTTGATTTGAGTTCTTATGTAAAACCTTATTTATTGTTTTCCACATAGCTTTCGGATTGTTTTGGGTTTCATCAATAAGGTTATAGTAGTATTCCTGTACCCTGGCACGTAGTTCAGAAGTGACTTTATTCCGTAACTTCTTATAGTCTGACCAATAGGAAGCATCTTTCTCGGACCTCTTTTTTGCTAGATCACGTTCCTTCATCCGGTTTTTTATTTCTACAGTAATCCAAGGAGCGTGATGGCTTGTTATTTTTCTGCGCTTTAATGGTGCATGCACCTCCAGAAGAGATGAGATAACACTATTAAAGACCGAAGCCATGAGATCAGGGTCGCCATTAGTTGCACATTGATCCAGACCATGGAATAAATTGAAAATAATGAACTTTCAGAAATGAAAGTCTGGTGTCATTTTCTTAAAAAAGGATGCACTGAGGGTTAACACAAAGCAAACCGTTTGAAAATCGGGCTAAGATGAGCAAAGAAACATGCTTCCAAAGTTAACCGAAGTGGCAGGTGTTTGTTTACATTGAGATTTCCTGTCAGATTGCCACTACAACAAAAATTTTCAAACTCCCATTGCGCAGCTTTCCGTTGCCCGATTTTCAAAACTTTTTTTTCAGTTGATAGCCTATTCTATCTACTTTAAGATCATGTAATTGCTGAATTGATACAGAAAATGGTTTTCCCTTTTTAAAGCATTATTTCTTTTACATATTTTCTCAAAAAAAATTCCCTGAAAAACTTCAATATCTCAATTTCAAAGCTGAAACAAAAAAAAAACAAGCGTTTGCAAGCGTTAAAATCCATTTTTGCATTAAACTTCAACATCTTGGCAACGTATCTTTCAAATATTTCGTTTTAATTCGTTTTACAAACTTGCAAAACTTTTTTTCTAAATTACTACCACTTTGTCTGAAAAATATGATGATTATGATGAATATACTAATTACCCATGTCATCCGGTTAAAGATCCAAAAATCACTAACAAAGTGCAAGTAATTACTTTACAGGGCTTTTTAAGGCTTGGGCCGAGTTAACACACTGTATGATTTTTTTATATTTCATCCAATGTGACATATCTGCTTTGCCATTACAAGCACCACAAAATTCACATAATAGCCAATGACAGCTCCTTCCATCAACCGTACTTTATTCCAACTATTTTTAGATATCTGACACTAAACATTGCACTTGTCCTTCCAATGTGTAAAAGTACCCCTTGATAAGATACATCCTATTTCAAGATCTTGATCAACTACAGTTGTTCATGCTTCATATTTTTCTTGAAACTGATCTTGATTATCAACATTGACGTAGTTGTCAACCTTTGTAAATTTCCTCAAGTCTCTGGGGAAAACAAATGGAACAAACCAAAATGTTCTTTTTGAGGAGAAAGTCATAGAGATGAACCATAGTCGGTAACTATCATCATCGCCTTTCACTCTCGAAATTCTGATGGATACTTAAATGGCTGTGGAAATAGCCAGTGGCGATTTGCTTGATCAGACTGTTGAAGAGGAAAATTTCTCGGACAGAAACCTTCCAGTGGCAGCAAAATTACGAGTTGTAGCAGAGAAGCTAAAGTTTGAAAACAATCTTTCCACTCCAGTTAACAAACTACAGGGTGTTTTAAAACAAGTATACAGGGTTCGTGACAAAACCGATGAATGGCGACAGAATGTGCGTAGGTTTGAAACTGTTATTAACAGAGAACAATGAAAAATGTTTAAAAGTAGGTTTCTCAAAGGTGTGAGCTCGGCCCAGGCCTTAAAAAGCCCTGTAAAATATTTACTTGCTCTTTGTTCGTGATTTTTGGATCTTTAACCGGATGACATGGGTAATTAGTATATTCATCATAATCATCATATTTTTCAGACAAAGTGGTAGTACCTTTGAAAAAATTTTTTTGCAAGTTTTTAAAACGAATTAAAACGAAACATTTGAAAGATACGTTGCCAAGATATTGAAGTTTAATGCAAAAATGGATTTTAACGCTTGCAAACGCTTGCTTTTTTTGTTTCAGCTTTGAAATTGAGATATTGAAGTTTTACAGGGAATTTTTTTGAGAAAATATGTAAAAGAAATGATGCTTAAAATGGAGAAAACCATTTTCTGTATCAATTCAGCAATTATATGATCTCAAAGTAGATAGAATAGGCTATCAACTGAAAAAAAAAGTTTTGAGAATCGGACAACGGAAAGCTGCGCTATGGGAGTTTGAAAATTGTTGTTGTAGTGGCAGTTTGACCGGAAGTCTCAATGTAAATAAACACCTGCCACTTCGGTTAACTTTGGAAGCATGTTTCTCCGCTCATATTAGCCCGATTTTCAACGGTTTGCTTTGTGTTAACCCTCAATGTACCCTTTTTTAAGAAAATGACACCAGACTTGCATTTTCGAAGGTTCATTTTTTCAATTTATTGCCTAATATTCGAAATCTGGATCATTGTGAGTTGGGGCAAGCATCTCGTTCCAGTCAATGGCTGACAACTCGTCCAGGAATAGCTGCTTATCATAGTTTCTAAGGCTACGTGTTTCGACTATTTTCACTTGCTTATCTAAAAGTCGCTTTGCATTTAGTTTCCTAACTGCAAAGAAAAGGTATGATCGACCATTCCTAATTTTAGCACGCTCGCTCTCAAAATGTAATTTGGGTGATTGGTGGCAAAGTGGTCAATAAGAGTCTTAGAAGTGTGTGAAGCACCATCTTTCTCTAGCGCAGCTACCCTAGTATATTCACTTATTTGCTGCTCAAATTGGAACTCAGAATAAATTGATTTTATGCTTTTGGTGCACCCATCCTTGTGATTTTTTAGATCACAGTTAGTGTCACCAATTAAGATAATCTCTTTATCTTCTGCATCTACAGCAGAGAGTATGTTCCTTAATGCCTCAAAACTCTCCTTGTCATTGCCGGGGGTTGGGGGTCTGTACCAACAAATAACTATAAAATTTCTGGCATGCAAGGGAGTGATCTCTACGGCTACGATTTCTAATAGTGGATCATCAATATCGTATCTACGATTATGGCTAATGCTCGAGTTTACATAGATAGCTACACCACCGCCGTTGACATCTCTGTCTTTACGGTGGATTTCATTGCCTTCCAGCTCTACCTGTGGGTCTGTAATATCTTTACTTAACCTCGTTTCATTCAAACCCAGAATGTGAAATTTGTGCTCGTTTATCACATGCTCAATTTCACAATGGTGCTTACGTAATGATACAACATTAAGTGATGCAATTCGTAAACCTCTGTCCGACTGCATTCTTAAATTACGTTGCGATTCGCTTAGATTTTCCATTGAACCCGTGTACCCCTACCAATACTCTACATATTTCTTGACATTCCGTGCTAATCTTTTTGCTCCTCCTTGGTTAATATGTAAACCATCATCACAGATATTACCATATAAAATGTTATCATTATCAATAAAGTCTATACCCTGCAGCATGAATTCTTCTTTTAAAATCTTATTTGTTTGAAATACTTTAACGTTCATACCGTTTGCAGCAGCATTGCCCTTCCTTCTGAAAATAGAGGAGTATGCGAGTTGGGCTTTGGAATTCTTTTGTTTAATTTTCTTGAAGGTTTTGACGACCTTTTCAGCAACTTCTTCTGGGGTCGAATCACGCAGATTATTGGTGCCCGTATGCATAATTATTACATCTGCATCACAATCTACATGATTAGCTGCCTCTTCAACTTTCATTCCTGATTTTGCATTCAAAACAACTTCGTGATGATTGTTTGACATTTTGTCAGCATCCATTCTACGCAACTGTGAGTCACCAACCATGCAAATTTGGATAGGATGGGGCGATGTTTCATTGGAAACCATTTTGCTGAACTTTGATGATCCATTTCGGTTATTTGATGATCCATTTCGGTTATTTTCCTTTCCACGAGCCTGTTGCTGATTCTGCGTGTTTTTCTTCGATTTACCTTCTTTGTTTTTATGTTGTTTGGCTGTTCCAGTGCCGTGAGCTACTGTGTGTGATTCACTGGTAATGCTCGCATGGGCAGCTCGAGGGATCTCCGGTTTTCCACTGCTGTTGACACTCTTGTTGGATGCTTGGGTTCTCCAACCTGTTTCATTGTATTCACTTCACTTGTATGTTTTTCCAATGAATCGATGAGAAAGGTGTCGTGTCTCTTGAGAGTTGGACTGACTTGTTTACGAGCCTGGAATATTTCGAGGTCTCGTAACCTAATTTGTAATTGAAAATTTTCCTCCATAAATTTACGAGAGTTTTCCCGTTCCAAATTCAACATATCGTTGGTTTTTTGAAGACTTTTTGCGAGGTCGTTGACTGTTTCTAAAAATCTGCTTGCATGTGGAAACCCTACATCGGGTTCTACAGTATTCGCGGGTCGCATTTTTGTAGCTTTGCTAGCTTCCTCATTTGATTTTAAATCATCAATAAAACTGGCGATTGGATCACTATCCGGAGGATGTTCCTCAATTATAATGCTCTGCTTCTGTTGTGAGCCTTTAGGGATGGCAAGTGAACATTCAATCTTACCGTTCAAGATCATGTGCAGCATGCGCTGATGCGTATCTTATTGGGCTAGGCCGTGTTGCCGTTCTAAACTTGACGAGACAGGAATGAAATCTGTTCGCTTTTTCTTGGACTTCAGCCTGTTGATTTCTGAAAGAATAATGTTGTCAAGATCCAAATCATCTGCACTATTTATGCTGCCGATAGAAGCATCTTTGTTGTTAGCTTTCGCAACTGATTTAACAGACACGTCTGTTGCCTCTGCCATCTTGTGCCCAACTACATTCAATTTTAACTGAAAGAACCTATATGCACATGGAAGAACATAATATTTTCCCAACGAACAAAAAGGATGTCGCAGAGGATCATACGGATGTAAAGATCAACTGCTCATAAATAAAATGATTCTCGAAAATGCTCACGCTAAACACAGACACTGAAATACTGCCTGGATCGATTATGAAAAAGCCTTTGACAGTGTCCCACACTCTTGGATCTTAAAATCTTTAGAAATGTTTAAAGTTTCTCCTGTCTTAATCCACTTTCTTCGAACCAGCATGTTATTATGGGAGAAAAATCTTACTCTCAGCCACGTAAACGGTATTCTTATTTCAAACGGCATGCGAATCAGATGCGGTATCTTCCAAGGCGACTCTCTTTCGCCCCTTTTATTTTGTATGGCACTTATCCCACTCTCCCAGCTTCTTAACAGCACAGGGTATGGATATAAGATCATGGAAAAGAAGATCAATCATTTGTTTTATATGGATGACTTGAAGCTTTACGCTCAGAATGATGGCGAACTAGTACCTGTTAGCTCTCCCCGAGACCTTGAAGTTCCGGGTTGGCGTCCGGCGGGGGCTGGTCTGTCTTATGGGTAGGGGAGACTCTTTAGCTTTGGTTCGCAACCCCCCTAGAGATGGTGTCTCGGTAAAAATACTGGTGGCAGTGCACCTTTAAGCGCAATCCTCTTTTGAGTGTAAAATGAATCAAGAAAATATTTCAGATAACAACGTGAATGGGGCTGGAACCTGTATTGGTGAATGTCCTTCCTTCGGCAGGTGTCCTGTGGATGAGCAGCGCAGGCCCGGTCTTTATTCAGCTACTGCCAATCGAAGAAGAGATAAAATAAACTGGAGGCCGTTTAATAAGGTTGTAATGGAATGTTACTACGAAAGTGAACCAGATAGGAGAGGTTTTATGAAGAGGATGAAAAGAAATTGGGATGACAGAGGTTTGTTTGAAGTATCCGCGCAAAGGCTCCTAGATCAAGTCAGGGTAATCAAGACAAATGAGTACTTTAGCAAAGTTGAACTAGAGGAAATCAGGAGGAAAGTTGAGAACAGAAATAACGAAGAAGTGCAAGCAAGCGAGGAACAAGACAGTAATTTTTCAAAACAAAGAATTAATACAGAGAATGTCGAAACCAGCGAAGAAGAGAGACCAAGACAACTGGAAGATGAAAATGAACCAACGCAGGGTGAAACAGAAATTGCAACATCAGAATTTCATATATTGACTGATTCGGAATTAACGGAAGAACAGCTGGAATGATAAAGATTATCTGTGAATTGTCTAAAAAGAAGGAAAAGATCACAAATGTCTCTTTTAGAAAAGCAGATCGGAAAAAGCTCAGGGAGATCACTAGCAATGTGAATAAGGTATTGAAATATATTATGACAAATGATGTAACAGAAACAAACGATCTGATAAATGATGTAGCTGTCTATTTGAACCAACGGTTAGGATTGAAACAGAGAAAGGATAAAGTGTCTCAAGAACCATTTTGGAAAAGGAGGATCCAACGGGATAGTAATGAGTTGAGGAAAACTGTTGGCAAATTAGATCGTTACGCGAAAGGACAAATAAAAAATATGAAGAAACTAGAACAGATCTGCAAAAAGCATCATGTGAAGAAGAAAGGAGTAAAGGTTGTTATGGAAGAGCTTAAGCAAAGAATAACAGCGAAAGCAGCAAAGATAGACAGATATGAAAAGCGGATAAACCAGTTTAGAATAAACAGGATGTTTTCATCAAACCAAAAGCGAGTTTTTGTAGAATTGAATGGTGAAGTAATTAAAGAGAATACAGTACCAAATGCGGACGAAAGTAGAAAGTTTTGGAGTGAAATATGGGACAACCCAGTGGAACATAACGATGATGCAGAATGGCTACGAGAGATCGAAACTGAATCAATAGGAGTAAATAAACAAGATGATGTTAAGATCACTGCCCAGGATGTAAGAAAGCAGGCGGGAAAAATACCAAATTGGAAGGCAACCGGGCCTGACGGAGTACAAGGCTATTGGCTGAAAAACTTGTCATCATTACACGATAGAATTACTTGCCAGTTAAATGCGGTAGTCGAAAAGGGAGACGTCCCAGCATGGCTGACGTATGGAAGAACGGTATCATGTGTGAAGGACAGAAGTAAGGGAAATGCTGCGAGTAACTTCAGACCTATTTCATGCTTACCACTAATGTGGAAATTGCTAACGGGTATGCTGTCCGAGCAGCTGTACGAGCATGTAGATATTAATGATATGTTACCATCAGAACAGAAAGGCTGTCGTAAAGAGAACGCGGAACGAAGGATCAACTACTCATTGATAGAATGGTACTTAAGAACTGTAAAAGAAGGCACACCAACCTAGCTATGGCGTACGTGGACTATAAAAAGGCGTATGATATGATACCACACTCGTGGATACTGAAGAGTCTACAACTGGTTGGGGCAGCTGATAACGTTGTGAACGTCCTTGAAAAGAGTATGACGAAATAGAAGGTACAGTTGAATGCAGGAGATAAAGTATTAGGGGATGTCAAAGTCAAACGTGGAATATTCCAAGGAGATAGCCTTTCACCACTCCTATTTGTTATCTGTCTCATACCAATGTCACTAATTTTGAGAAAGATGAAAGCTGGATATAGTTTGGGAAAGAATCAGCCAAAATTAAATCACCTTCTATATATGGATGACCTAAAGTTATTTGGACAGAGTGAAAGAGACATAGAATCACTTGTAAATACAGCTCATAGATTTAGTTGTGACATTGGCATGCGATTCGGTATAGAAAAGTGCGGTGTAATTGTCATGAAGCGTGGAAAGATGGTAACTTGTGATGGAATTGAACTACCGGATGGAGAGAAGATGAAAGGCGTTAGCGAAGAAGGTTGCAAGTACTTGGGTATAGTAGAACTAGATGGGATAAAGGAGAAAGAAATGAAAGAGAGATTAACGAAGGAATACAAGCGAAGGATTAAACTTATATTAAAGTCAAACTTGAACAGCAGGAATGCCATCTCAGCAATGAATATTTGGGCAGTAGCTATGATGAGATATGGGGCTGGGATAGTGAAGTGGACGAATGCGGAACTGGAGAAACTAGACAGACAGACAGACACGGAAAATTATGACAATGAATGGAGCATTACATCCAAAAAGTGACGTCGATAGATTGTATGTTGCAAGGCAGAGAGGCGGAAGGGGATTGCAAAGTGTATTAGAAACTGTCCAGTCAGAGGAAAATAGCCTTAGATGGTATGTTAAAAACAGCCAAGAGCAATTATTAAAAGCAGTGCATAAACAACAGGAAATGAATACTGACATCATTAAGCCATCAGAGTATAAAGATCAAAGAAAGAGAGAAAGAGAAGTCAAATGGCATGAAAAAGTAATGCATGGTCAGTTTTTCAGAGATACGGATGGGATAGTAGACAGGAAGAAATCATGGTTGTGGCTAAAAAACGGAGACCTGAAGAAAGGAACAGAAGCACTGCTTATGGCAGCACAAGAACAAGCAATACGTGCGAATTAAGTTAAACATCATATCGACAAATCAAGAGATTTCCCGAGTTGCAGAATGTGTGGTGAGAAGGGGGAAATAGTGAGCCATATCATCTGTGAATGTAGCATATTAGCCCAGAAGGAATATAAGCGACGCCACGACAACGTAGCACGGATAGTTCACTGGGAGATTTGCAAGAAGTATGACCTACCCACGGCTGAACAGTGGTACAATCATAAGCCAGAAGGCGTTACTGAAAATGGAAGCATTGAGGTACTGTGAGACTTTAACATAAACACAGATTACGAAATTGAGCATAGGCGACCAGACATTGTTGTCGTGCTAAAACCAGAAAAAGAGTGCTTAATCATTGACATAGCTGTACCAGGAGATACAAGAATAAAACAGAAGGAACAAGAGAAAATTGAAAAGTTTTAGGATCTAAAAAGAGAAGTTGCAAGATTATGGTGCCTTCGAAAAGTAAGTGTCATTCCAGTTGTAGTTGGTGCATTGGGATGTGTCACAAAAGATGCAGAGCAATGCATTGAGAAGATAGGAATCAAGATCAGGACTGAAGTGATACAGAAAACGGCATTTTTAGGAACAGCAAGAATATTGTGAAAGGTTCTCGAAACCTGAGGCTAGTTGTTCTAGCTTGCGTTCGGGACGAACTTACCAGGAACTTTTCTTTCTGTGATAAAAAGAACATAATAATAGTAATAATGATAATAATAATAATAATAATAATAATGATGATGATAATAATAATAATAATAATAATAATAATAATAATAATAATAATAATAATAATAATAATAATAATAATAATAATAATAATAATAATAATAAATTCAGTGGTGCAATACAGTTTTAACATCATCAACTGGAACTTAAGTGACCTCCAACGCATGGAAACTAAAACAAGAAAATTGATGACAACAAATAGAATGCATCACCCAAAAGCTGATATTGATAGAGTCTATCTCCCCCGCAAAGGGGGCGGCAGGGGCCTTATCCAACTAGAAATGTCTTACAAGACCACTACCATAGGACTCGATACTTACATCCAAAATAACTACGACTGGATGATACAGTTAGTAAACCAACATGAAAGAAATAAGAAACTCCACTCAGTCACAAAAGAAGCACAGCGATACAGAAGAGAACTAAACTTAGAAGATAATGACAACGTATAAGCCACAATACCAACAAAAGCAGCGAAAATTAGCAAGGGAAAAGCTAAACAAGAAATTCTAAAAGGAATGTTGAACCACTGGCAGGAAAAGCCACTTCATGGCCAATACCCTAAACGTACCAAGGAAGCTCATGTAGATCAGGAGAAAACGCATCAGTGGCTATGTAGCTCAGGACTGAAAGCAGAAACTGAGAGCTTTATCTTAGCGGCACAAGATCAATGTTTGCTTACAAGAAACTACCAGGCTAATATCCTACACAATGGAGTAGATTCCAAATGTAGACTCTGCAATGAGAAAGTTGAAACCATCGACCACATTATTTCTGGATGCTCTAAACTTGCTGCAACAGAATACGTAACTAGACATGACAGAATAGGCTAGTATCTGCATTGGAACATTTGTTCTCATTACGAAATTCCACACCCTAAGAACTGGTATGACCATCACCCACAGCCAGTTGCGGAAGGAGGTAATGTCATCATTCTCTGGGATTTTACCATCCATACGGACAGGCAGATTAATGCGAATAGACCCGATATTGTTATCAAAGATCTGAAACAAAAAACTTGCTTCCTGATAGATATGTCTGTGCCAGCTGATCGAAACATCTCGGTGAAAGAATACGAAAAGTTAGCAAAGTACAAGGACTTAGAAATAGAGATAAACAGGATGTGGCAGCTAAGAACAATTACATTGCCAATAGTAGTTGGAGCATTAGGAGTGTTAAAGAAAGGAGCCGTTGACTTTATTGATCAAATCCCGGGAAAATCAAACATCTGTGAAGTTCAAAAAATTGCACTAACATCGACAGCCCATCTCCTGAGGAAATTTCTTTCAATGTAGTTATCGATTTGCGGAACCATCAAAACATTATGACACTTGGTCAACTTTCCAGAAGTAATGTCATGACATAGTTGCTAGCCTTAAGTCTCTGGTAGTGACTCGGCTGGTAACTAAAAATTACCTGAAATCAAAGCTAAAAAACCCAATTCATAATAATAATAATAATGATAATACCTTTTTAATGTTAGCTTTACAATAGCGTGAGCACTAATATACACTAACATAAAGCAATTTTAGTGATTGCATATGGAACTTTGATTGTAAACGTTGCATTCAAATTCATTTTGAAAAACCAGTCTTTTACAAGAGTTTTGAACTGGTTTGCGTTCCTGGATGACTTTATTTCATTTGGAAGGGAATTCCAGATCTTTGGACCCAAAAAGCTAATGGATTTTATACCATAATTTGTAGTTTTAACTTTAGGAACAGATAGAACGTCATTTCTTCGAAGATTATAGCTAGTGGGTTTTGGGAGAAAATAGTTTTTTGTAAAGGCCAGATTTAAGTTGTGCAAAGTTTTGTAAATTTCAACTGCCAACAGTCTAATAGAATGGATATGAATTGTAGTAGATTCGGTGTTAACTAGGAGATCTTTGTACGATGAAGTATAATCAGAGAGTGCTAATCGTAGGGCCCTCTCATTGACTTTTTCCAGTTTCTTTTGGCTGGTTGTACTGCAAAATAACCAGATAAGGAGGCAGTAAGTGAAATGACAGAGGATGAATGAATTAACAATTACTTGTCTTTCTTTGTTACCTATGAATCGTGCTAGCCTTTTGATTGCGTTTAGCTGCAAGGCAGCTTTTTTGGAGATTTTATCAATATTTGAGTCAAATTTCAGTTGTTCATCAATTCGAATTCCAAGTAGTGTTACTTCATTACTTACGTTTATTTCAAAATCATTGCTTATTTGAAATGCTTTGACATGATTTTCATTGTTGCCAACAATTAAGGATTGGAATTTAGATGGGTTTGCTGTCATATGATTTGAATTAAACCAATCAATGCATTTAGTGGTGTTAAGTTGTACTAATCTATGGAGTTCATCCACATTTTCAGCAGATATAGAAATTGTGTTAGCATCTGCAAAGTTACATAAGGAACCTTGCTGAATAAATAGAAAGATGTCATTGATAAAGAGGTTGAAGAGTAATGATCCAAGTATTGAGCCCTGAGGCACCGCTTGGTTTAGTGGCCTCCATGAACTAAAGTATCCACTGACCTTCACCAATTGCTTTCTGTTTGTGAGATAACTTTGTAATAGTTTGAGCGAATTTATACTAACACCATAGGCAGCTAATTTTGCAATCAATAGGTTTCTTGGGAGGCTGTCAAAGGCTTAGGATAAATCCATTAGCACGGCTGCTGTATGTTTTTTTGCTTCTAAACTAGTTTTCCACTCCTCTATCAGCATTATTAGGGCATGCTGGGAAGAGAAATGTTTTCTATAGGCACATAGGAAATTAGAAAAGTTTCTGTCGAGAAATGGAGATAGTTGAAGCTCAATTGCCTTTTCAAAGACTTTAGAGAGTGCTGTTAGAACACTAATTGGTCGATAATTCTCTTTGTTGAAAGGATCTTTCTTTTTGTACACGGGAGAAAAAACTGCCAATTCCATTGAACTAGGAAATGTTCTTTGAAGTATACCTTTGCTAAAAATATTAGCCAAAGGCCCTGCAATGATGTCAGCAGCGAGTTTTAAGAGTGAACACTTATGATATCATGACCAAAAGCTTTATTGTGGTCAAGGCTAAGCATAATTTCTTTTAGTGTATCTTTAGTAATAGGTTGGAATTCAAAGAGCATGTTTGTTTGTTCAGAGGTCTCGTCCATATCACCACAAGAGAAGCTTCTTGGTTTGATCTATTTATCTCAGCGATATCTTCATAACTCAATGATATTCAACGAACTAAAACATACAAATCTACGCTTGTATTTATACCAAACATCAGTCCAAAGTCCAGCTAACTTTAGTCCCAGACGCCTTTGTCTGGGAAACTATAAATACTACTATTTTACTGCAAATACGTCTCATGAGAGTTCCTTATTTCTGAAAGTCTAGATCTTGTTTCTCGCAGGAGATTGACCTTTCGACTCAGAGGTCAAAGTCCTTTTCACTGTTCATAACACTCCCCCGCAGTCCAGTACGCTGGACTCTATCCCGTCTTCTCATCATGTGGGACTAGCAGAATCAACTTCGTGATCGGTCTTCTATGTATTCCATGCGTCGTCTTCAATTCAGCTGAGCGCACAATCCCCTTGTCATCACCATTGACTTCAACTATCCTTCCAAGTAGCCAATGTCCCCGTGGTTGGTTGGCATCCATGACAAGGACAACATCACCTTGCTGTATGTTCCTCTTCTTCTCATTCCACTTTGATCTTTGTTGGAGAGTAGGAAGATACTCCTTTTGCCATCTTTGCCATATTCTATTGACAACGTTTTGACAATGCAACCACCTCTTTTTCAAGGATGTATGCTGACTTTCTAGATCATGCTGTAGGATCAATGTTGTACATTGGTTGTTCAGAAAGTGCGCAGGTGTCAATGGCTCCATATCATCAGGATCATTACTGATGTACGTCAGCGGTCGGTTGTTCAGCATTGCTTCGCACTCTGTAAGTACTGTCATCAATTCTTCGTCAGTCAGTTCTGCACCCTTTGTTGTTACAATCATTGCTCTCTTTGCTAGCTTGACTAGTGATTCCCAAACGCCTCCCATATGAGGAGCTGCCGGTGAGTTAAAGATCCACTTGATGTTTTCATCTGTTAAGCGATTATGCAACTTCGGATCCTTGATCCATTTGCTCAGTATGTCTTGCAATTCCCTATCTGCACCAACAAAATTTGTGCCACAGTCAGAAAACATTTGCAGTGGTTTTGATCTCCTTGAAATGAATCTTGTGAAGGCCTTCATAAAATCATCTGTTGACTGAGAATAGGCAAGCTCAATGTGGACGGCTCTGGTCTGGAGACAAGTAAACAATACGCCATACCTCTTTTCCCGTCGACCACCTCTGTATCTTGCTTTGGTGATAATGGGGCCAAACAGATCTACACCAGTGAACTTGAAGGTACTTCCACATGCCTTAACTCTCGATGCTGGAAGATCAGCCATGACTTGCTCCAGAGGAACTCCCCGTAGTTTCTTGCACACGACACATGATCTCAAGATTTTCCTCACCATTGCTCTTCCTTGAACTGGCCAATACTTTGATCTGACTGCATTTAGAACATAATTTGCGCCGAAATGTTTCACTTCTTCATGGGTTTCTCTGATGATCAACACTGTTAGGTGAGACTGCTTTGGTAGAATGATTTGGTGGCGACTCGCATATTCAAGTGAAGCTCTTCTCAATCTCCCTCCAACTCTGATCAATCCTTCTCCATCAACGAATGGATTCAGATCGTAGATGCTTGACTTTTTTGACAGCGGCTTCTTGTTTGAAAGATCTTGCAACTCTCTCTGGTAATATTTCTTCTGCTCCTGTTTGATGAGCCACTGTTCTGCTTCTTGGAGTTCTTCAACACTAATGGGTTCCAGTGCTACATACTCTCCTCCACATCGTCGTTGTTTCCACAGTCTGAAGGGTCTTCCTACATACGCAACAACGTTTCTCAACTTCTTTAAACTTGAAAATAATTCTATTTCCAAAACTTCACTCTGGGTGGCAACTTCGACAGTATGTGTCACTTTCCTCTGTTCAGCTGCAACTGCTTCGTGATCTTTGTCTTCTACACTTCGAGGCCAAACGTCGTCTGACTTCTTCAAAAATTCAGGGCCACTGAACCACTTGTTATCGCAGTCTTCCAGCTCGCAAAGATTGATACCTCGAGAAGCAGTATCTGCAGGATTATCCTTCCCTGCGACGTGATGCCATTGATTTATTTCAGTTGATTCTTGTATTGATGCAACTCTGTTTGCCACAAACGGTTTCAACGTACGACTTTCAGACTTAATCCAGGCCAGTGCAACACTGCTGTCTGTCCAGAATGAAATTTTTGCCAAAGGTAGATCCAACTGCTTTTCAATGAACTGCATGAGCTTCACTGCCATCAAACACGACTGGAGTTCTAGCCTCGGAATTGTCATCACTCTGAGTGGTGCAACTTGTGTCTTTGCCATCAGCATGTGTACTTGTTCAGCTGATCCATTTTCCTTGACTATTCTCAGATAAGCAACAGCTGCCATTGCCTTCTCAGATGCATCTGAAAACACATGTACCTCCAGTTTCTTCCCATCAGCTTTATCAGCATTGATGTGTCTTGGAATTTTGATTCTTTGCAAACCTGGTAGTTGATCATGCCAAGCTAGCCACTGTTTCGTCATGTCTTCATCTAACAGATCATCCCATTCTAATCCTCTTCGCCAAAGATCTTGCAGAAGTATCTTTCCAGTTATGAGGAATGGTGCAAGGAATCCGCATGGATCGAAGACTTTGGAGATATGACTCACAACACTTCTTTTTGTCCATGAAACGTCATCTTCAGAAGTACGGAATGTGAATGTATCAGTCATAGGTTCCCAGTTTAGTCCAAGAACTTTCTGCCAATCTTCTCCAAGTTGTTTGATATCCTTTTTTCTTTCTTCTGTGATCTCTTCAAGGATTTTCTGGTCATTGCTGATCTAATTGCGCATTCGAAATCCACCCTTCTCTAATACTTCGCATGTGCCTTTGACAATATCCTTTGCCTCTGCGATGCTTGTGCAGCTGTGAAGGAGATCATCCATGTACAAATTTCTGCTCAACGCATTGAAGACATCGACATTGCTACCATTGTGATCTTCCAGGACTCTTTTGATGACATGGCAAGCGAGGAACGGCGAAGGAGCATCACCAAAAATCACGGTCTTGAACTGATAGATTTCTGGCTCGTATTGGGGGTCTTTTCTCCACAAAAATCGGTGAAAGACTTGATCTTTAGGATTCAACAGGATTTGAAGAAACATCTTTGAAATATCACCAGCAACTGCATATTTGTATCTTCTGAATCTGAGTAAGATGCCTGTCAAATCGTTCAGCAAGTTTGGTCCTTTTTCGAGGAGATCGTTTAGTGAGACACCCTTGACTTTGGCTGCAGAGTCGAACACTATTCGCACTTTGGTGTTCTTTGTATCTGATATAACAGGATGATGTGGCAGATACCAGCCTTCTTCGGTTGGTTGCTTGTCGATCTTCTCTGCATACCCTCCAATGAGATATTCTTCCATGGCTGAATGATACTTCTTTTTCAATTCTGGGTTCTTGTCCAATCTTCTTTCGGTCATGTTAAGTCGTTTCAAAGCCACGTCATATGATCCAGTTGGTTTCATGATTCCTTGTTTCCAGGGAAGTTGTACTTGGTAACGATTGCCAATCTGTAGTGTTGTTTCCTGCGTCTGCTCTTGCACTTCAGCCAGCCTTCTGCTGTTTGTGGGTACATCTTCAGCAATTGTTTCTATCTCCCAAAATTTTCGCAACGTGTAGTCAACACTTGTTGGTTCATCTTCGAGTGAGCATACCACATGAACTGATTGACTGTCATCCAGTTGTCCCAGTGGGCCACAAATGCTCCATCCAAGTGGTGTTCTCACTGCATATGGTTCATCTTTCTCCCCATATCTGACTTCAAGTTGACGCAACAGACTTGGACAATCTTGGCCAATCAAAAGGTCTATAGGGCCATCTACCAACTGCACTTCGACATGTTCCAGGTGTTTGTATCTCTCTCTCAAGCTGTTCACATTCAGGTATGGCAGGTGATGACTGATCTTTTTGACAACATAAGCATCTTTGAAAAATGAAGTGCCACAACTGGTGGAGATTTGCAATGAAACTGAGGTTCGTGCTCTGAGATCTTCGTTCCCAATTCCAGACAACGTCACACTGGATTTCTCTTGTTTCAGATCGAGGCTGTTTGCAATCTTCGCTGTAACAAGTGTAACTTGGCTTCCAGGATCTTCAAGACAATTGATCTTTATGCATTTTCCACTCCTGTCGATCACTGTAACCATCTTCACTGGCAACCCTGTGCATCCCATGAAATGAACATCGTTGCAGTTTCTTGTTGTCATGGCAACTGCGCTTTGACTTCCATTGACTGGTCTCGTTGTATCACTTTTCTCAGCATCACTCGATGACTCTTGACTCATTTTCTTCACGCCATTGTCAGAATTGTTGCGCAGCATGGGATGAGTCCATGTCTTCCTTCCTTTATCATTCATGTTTGCTCTGCACATTCGAGCCATATGTCCATGTTGCAAGCATCTGAAGCAGGCACCCTTGTTTCGCACTTCTTGTTTTCTCATCTCGACGTCCATCTTCTCGAACTTTTGGCATTTGTAAATCACATGATTTTCTTGACATAACCAACATTGTTTTGAATCTGGTGTATGACGTCTACTGCTGTTGTTCAGAGTCGTATGTATGCTGTGCTTGGGTCTTGTTTCACCCAACTGTTTGACGTCTGCTTTCTCCAGAATTCTGACCCGCCTTCGCAGCCACTCACACAACAGTCGAATGTCAGTGCTGAGATTTCTGTCTTCTTTGTAACTTGTCCAAGCAACCACAACATCCGTCGGCAGCTTAGAGAGTACAACCTTGAGTCTTCTTGGATCATAATGATGGCAGGCAACATCGGGTCCTTGAGCTTCGAGGATTTGAATGTGAGCTTGAAGATCGTCGAAGAATTTCCTCAAACTGGATGTTTCCTTTTCTTTCACTCTGAGTAAATCTTCTATTGCTCCAAGATGGAAGGCTGCAAGATCATCATCGTCACCAAATCTTTCTTCAAGTGTCTTCAACACAAGGGGGTATGACTTCTCGTCGAATGGAAAGCCTTTGATGCAGTCCTTTGCTGAACCAATGACGTGCTGTTCGAGGATTGCAAGCTCCACAATCGGTTCATATGGCTGGTTGTCTACCACTGCTTTGAATGTTTGTATAAACCTAGGCCACAGCTCCTTCTTTCCATTGAATTTTCCAAGGGGAATGATATTTTCACCACCAAAAGTCAATTGCATTGTGGGTAGTCTCATCGTGGATGGCTGAGGATCAGCTTGTCTTCTTGTAGGCTCATTTGAAGCTTGCTTGGATTTTGAAGGGGATGGGTGTGGGAGGTTTGGGGAAGGGGGGTTGGGGTACGTCACATCTGGGGGACAAGGGAGTAGGGAATATGGCTGGGTAGTGGGGAAAATGTGACGCTCAGGAATCAGGGGGGTTTGGAGGGGTGCTCGAGTCAAGGGGTTCAAGGATCTTCTGGGAATGGTGTTTCCAGCAAAGGGATTTGGGTCTTTGGGGCCTCGAGCAGGTTGGGAGGGGATCTTGAAATCTTGCCATGCTCCATTTGCACTTGTCTCGTTCTTCACTGTTGTTGAAGCACCATACTCGTTCTTCTTTTCTCGGGGATCAGGTTCTGCTGAACATTCTGAAGAGTGATATCTTTTTTCCCTTCTCGCGGTGTTTTGTGGTTGGCGTCTGTCACTTCCTGTGCTCGATGAAGACATTGAATACTTCCCAGATTTTCCTGATGAACGATTTGAACTGGTTTTCCTCCTGCACTGTGCTAGGTATGATTCTGCAGCCTCGATGCATTGCTGGAACTTGTCTTCTGTGCTGAGAAAGGTCGTGAAGGCTCTGTCAATTTCATCAGAATCTTCTAAATTTTCAACATACTCATCGTTGAAGTCTCGGAAGCTGGTCATGGCTTTCTTCAATGACTGTATATTGAAGTCCACTTGCCTCGGTTCGCCATTTTCAGACACTTGTTTATTCACGTTGTTTATCAGCCTCGTCACATATGACATCTTGCCTCTTCGGCTTGCTTTCTTGGCTAAAATCTTCGCAGTCTTGATGGATTCTCGTTCTGCTGGTAATAGGTTTACATCCCTCTGTCTGTCGGGTTGAAATTCCCGGGTCACGGCACCAGCTGTTTGTTCAGAGGTCTCGTCCATATCACCACAAGAGAAGCTTCTTGGTTTGATCTATTTATCTCAGCGATATCTTCATAACTCAATGATATTCAACGAACTAAAACATACAAATCTACGCTTGTATTTATACCAAACATCAGTCCAAAGTCCAGCTAACTTTAGTCCCAGACGCCTTTGTCTGGGAAACTATAAATACTACTATTTTACTGCAAATACGTCTCATGAGAGTTCCTTATTTCTGAAAGTCTAGATCTTGTTTCTCGCAGGAGATTGACCTTTCGACTCAGAGGTCAAAGTCCTTTTCACTGTTCATAACAATGTTGTATTTCAAATTTTTTTCTATGCTGATTATGCTGTTATGTTTTTCAAATATCTTGATTATTTGGTGCAAAGATGAATCAGAATCTTCTCTTAAGTGCATTTGTTCTGTGGTTTGGCCAGCACTGATGAAGTGTTTATTCATGATTTCAGCAATGTTTTTTGGGTCAGTGAGACAGGGCGGAATCGAATCGTCAAAATCGAAAGTTGGAAGACAACAACTCATGCCGTCGAGAGTCTGATCGAGGGAAACGGATTAAAAGTTCTCGATTGTAAAATGCTTACTATCGGCAATTCATGGACGGAAAATATTGATTACTTGTTACACTTCTTGTTCAGTTTTCTTTCGTCTTTCTTTTGACGGAAAATACATCCATGCAAACACAATTCCTTACGCAGAAATGAGGGGATGAAATGGTTGGTCACATCTCAGCAGCGACCATTTCGAAACTATTCATGTCACAATAGTCCCAAAGATAAGGCTGTTTTCCAGTTCATAAGGAATTTTATTCTTTCGACTTGCACTTTAGGGATGCCTCCACCATATATCAAGAGTTCCCGTAAATGCAAGGTTGTTCTTGCTCGCTACACCGAGACAAAATCTAAGTTTCATTAATTCTGAAACTTTTCAACGCTCTCAAGATTCTACAACGATGTTAATTCAAAGCAGCGACCAGAGTTGGCTAGAATTGCTTGAAATTACTTACCAATTGATGAATTCTTGTTCGAACTAGTTGCAAAATTGGTTAATCCTCCAAATTCAAGAGTTTTTTGCACAAAATGACCATCATTTGTGTTGAAGACTGGCGATATTTACAGTAAATCCAGAATTCTTACCTAAATTGACTTCTTTGATGTTTCTAGTCGCTAGAGATACTTTGAATCGTCACCAAAACTTCACTGACGTATAAAGGACTTGAGAATGATATAAAAGATGTAATCTTAGTATTTTAAAATCAAAGCGTGAAGTCTCTAGAAAAGAGTCGTCTTCTCTGCATCTTCTTTTTCCCAACGCAATCGAAATGTTGCAAGAATTTCACAAGGAGAATACTCCAGTTATCTGATGTGACACTGCATTCGAATTTCAAACAACGGAGGTTGAGAGGTTGACAGTTTCCAGTTTTACAAAGGTTTCATCATCATTTTCATAAAAGATAACAGACGGATGTCATGATGAGCTGGGAAAGGATCTTATATTCGGCCCAAAAATTAAGAAACATTATGAAAAAATATTAAGAAACGTTATACCAATGAGCTAGTTTCTTGAAAAGTAGTTAAGTCTTCCTAGCTTTACGACCTTTCATATTTTTTCAAGTGGATCTAATAGCTTTTGCATATTAGGCACGATTATGGACAAAATATTTTTAGCATGAAATTAATCGTGTCCTCGCATGGTAGGCTTTGGCACAAACCTTTAGCAGAAACTTGCTTTGAGAAAGGCTGATAATTTAGGATTGTTTTGATAGATGCCACATTGTGCAGCAATTTTGTCTTCGTGTTACTCTGTATGGTCAAATTTTAGGGCCAATGTCATGACATGGATCACCGTTACCTGCTACGAAGGGCACCTCAGTCAATTGACAAAGTGTACGGGATGTTTTCAGAACAAAAGGATTTATACGGATTTTTGATGGCTTTTCTTGAAAACAAAAGGATTTTTGCCAAAGGCGTACGAGATTTTTGGGAGTGAAATGCCCCTTGACCTGCTACATCAGAGATTCCGAATTTAGAAAACTCATCACTTTGCGTGCAATAATGTCTTGACACCGGATGAATTTGCAACCCATCCGGACCTGATTTACTTATTGCAAAAGATGTACAGTTTGAATTATTTCCCAGCCATCGTCACATGCCCTTTCAATTTAGCCCTTCTTCAAAAATCAAGCGAGTAGACACGTAATCCTAAAAAATAATTGGTCTCACATGGGCTACGGTTCAGGCACCAAAACGTTTATGTGTATCACTTAAATTTAGAAAAAGAGGCCATAGTACTAAGAGTTTCTTAATTTAACAAGAAATTTTGTCTAAGTACTAAACGCTTCTTAATTGGTGTCTTATTTTTTGAATGCAGAATTATCAATGTGGTTGATAAAACTGCTGCACATATGTTTCTTGACATTTAAAAGATCATATAGGAATAAACAGTATTCTATTATTTTTAAAACACAAGTGATTAGTTAATATTGCTCAAGAACAAAGTATTATTGCTATAATATCCATGTTTTTTACTTTTAAAAGTTTCTTAATGTTTCTCAGATATAGTACTACAGTTTCGTAAAATTTTGGCTATCTTTGCACTAGTTTCTTATAAACCAGTTTCTTTTAAAAACGTGTATTGAAAAAAATTACAAAATTGCCTATGATCATCGTTTTCTTCCCAAGACACTCCAGCAGCATTGTAGTTTTACCATTTTAACTTGATTTGTCTGTGTTTCCAACCAAAAGAATCGAGGGCCAAAGAGGAGGGATGAAAAAATGAGCCGCTGAGGAGTGAGGATGGAGGTAGGAACAGAGAAAAGAAGTCTTGAAATGTTCTGAAACAATAAAAACAAATATCCCTGCTTTAGGAGCTGGATGGAAAGATGTCACAGGCGTATTCTTGTCCTGTTTGTCTCGGGATTTCAGGAAATGATCACCTCACAGGCACAAGGCATCGTATGAATCGTTCCAGAGGTAGAGTCTCTCTCTCTCTCTCTCTCTCTCTCTCTCTCTCTCTCTCCCCCTCTCTCTCTCTCTCTGTCTCCCTTCCTTTCCCCTCAGTTCTTTGGCTCTGAAAGCACCATACGATAGACGATTTGAATCAGTTTTCCTAACTTCCAGAACAAACTAGAAGGTCAATAGGCCTAAGAAAGAGTCCAGATTTTTTTGCCTACATTGACGCATTTCATCGCCTTTTAGTGGCTTTCCAGCTGCTTTTTATTGCCAGCCAACCCTTTCAAAATGCTTTCCTTTTATTTGGTTTCAATACGCAAGCATTTGCCTCTCTTGCCCCATGCAGGACCTGGCTCAAGTGGACTCAGCTTCAAACAATGAAAATGTGATCATCTGTTGAAACATATTCGATAGTTTTTTAACACGAGCAAAACATAAAATTAAGCAAGCAAGATTTCATTCAAAAACTGCAACTTGGTAGACTTAAAAATACTTTTTGAGGAAGCTTGATTGGTCAGTACAGTGGTTTCGTCCTTTTCTCTTAATTTTCAAAGAAAATATCTGATTTCTGAGTTGGTGGTAATCGCAAATACATTATAGATCAAAATCCTTTTCTCTTCTTGACATCCGTCATTAATCTTAACTTCTGTAGCTATGTCTCATTCATTTTCAAAATATTTGCTCTTGGCTGCTTTCAAGACTTATATGAAAATATCGATGAAACCTTTGTGAAACTGGAAATTGGCAACCTATGTTGTTCGAAAGTCGAATGCAGTGTCGTAGAGAGCTGGCGCCTTCTCCTTGCGAAGTTCTTGCAACTATTCGATTGCGTTGGCAAGTAGAGGATGCACAGAAGCCGATTCTTTTCGGGAGGCTTCACGCTTTTGATTTTTGAGTACTCAGATTACATCCTTTACATCATACTTAAGTTAGTTTAATTACTCAGATTACGGCATTAACTGCAGTATCCTTTATACGTTAGTGGAGTTTGGTGACGATTTGAAGTATCTCCAGCAACTGCAAAGATCAAAGAAGTAAATTTAGGCAAGAATTCTGAATTTATTGTAAATATCGCCAGTCTTCAGCGTAAATGATAGTCAGTTTGTGACAAAACTCTCGTATTTGGAGGATTAACCAACTTTGCAACTAGTTCGAACAAGAATTCATTCATTGGTAAGTAACTTCAAGCTATTTCAACAAACTCTGGTCGCTGCTTTGAATTAACATCGTTGTAGAATTTTGAGGGCGTTGAAAAGTTTCATAATTAATGAAACTTAGATTTTGCCTCGGTGTAGCGAGCAAGAACAACCTTGGATTTACGAGAACTCTTGATATATGGTTGAGGCATCCCTAAAGTACAAGTTGAAAGAATAAAATTCCTTATCAACTGGAAAACGCCCTTATCTTTGGGACTTTTGTGACTTGAATAATTTCGAAATGGTCGCTGCTGAGATGTGACCAACCATTTCATTCCCTCATTTCTGCGTAAGAAATTTGGTTCACTTGAATGTATTTGCCGTCAAAAGAAAGACGAAAGAAAACTGAACAAGAAGCGTACGATGTTATCAATATTTTCCATGCATAAATCGCCGTAACGAAGCATTTTAGGATTGACAACATTTATATTTTTTCGTCAATCAGAATTTCGATGGCGTGACTTGTTGCCTTCCATCCTTCGATTGTCGAGCTTTTAGTGCGCAGGTGCGCATCGTTTCCGCTCTGTCGGTCAGTGATCAGTGAGTCATTTTCTGATAGGCAGATGTCTGAATCACCATGATTTTTACCAAATAAGTATGGTTTTAGTTTTTTCCAAAGCGATTTTGAATCTAAAGTACCGTTTTGACAGATTTTCCTGAAGTAATCTGATTTGAATCTTTGTCTCAAATTAGCGCAATGATTTCATTGTTTTTTGCATTGTTCAAAGTTATCTTGTGTACTGTTCCTGTTGTACTTGTTTTTGAGTCTTGTTCTGAGTTCAATTGCCTTTCGGTGCACAGCTGTTAGGGGCTTGTTGTCAGCTCTGACAAGTCTTTTTTTCAGAGGTGCATGAGCAATTAACAATGGAGCAAAAGATTTTTTCAAAGGTATTGAAAGAATTCTCAGCACTATCTGAATTTTCACAAAGGTGGAAAGGTGCTTGTTTCAGATGCTGAAGAAAAGAATTTGTACTGAAATTTTTGAAGTCTCTATAGTGTACAAACTTAGCATGATGCTTTGAGAGTTGTGATTTCCAGGCAGTCAAAATCATTTTGTGATAATCACTTATGCTGGTCTCGATTGCTTTGCTATATTTGAATTGCATTTTATGATTAGTAAGAATAGCATCAATTGATGATGGATTGCAATTTGGTTTAAAAGCAGGTGGGTTCTTTTATGAGGTTTGAAAGGCCCAAAGAACTGCAAATAGCTTTCAGATGTAGGTTATCTGGAGTTGGGTTTAGGTCACGAATTATGATAAAATTTTCATAGTTTGGGCTAGCTTTATCAACAATTTTGACCAGCGAATTTTGAAAACATTCGTTGCTTGAATTGGGGGGGGGGGGTTATAAGTGGCAACTAGAAATCACTTTTGCGTCATTAGATTTATTTCAAGACAAATATTTTCTATTTGGTTTTCTTCAAAGCTGTTAATTCTTTTGCTTTTGATTGAATTTTTTATGTAGACCAGCAAGCCGCTACCATGAGCATGTCTGTCTTCCCGGTAAGGTACTTTGTAGCCTGGTATTTGGAACCGACTTTTAGGAAATGTGTAATCGATCTTTGTTTCACTTAAAACAACAATGTTAAGTGAGTTTGAAGTTATCAAATCTTTTAGTTCACAAAATTTGTTTCTGATACTGTTTATGTTTAGATGAGCAATTATGTGATTTTTTGGACATTTTGTGCGCGTATCTTTCAAATCTTTGTAAGGAGGTTCTTCATCTTTCAATAAGCTCATTCCTGTTTTCTGAGGAGTTTTTTGAGGATTTTTAGATGATTTCAGTCAATAACCTACCTTTATGCAATCTCTGAAGTTACAAACAAGTCTTGCAGTACCCCTTCTATTTAGATGTAGCCCACTGTTATTAAGGTAATCTACATTAATGTTTCCATTGTCCAGAAAGTTGACATTAGTTTCATGGCAAACACTTTTGAAAGCATTATTTAGTTGGTCAACATTGGTATTCAAGTCTTTGTTCTTAAGTGATGAATGACTGAAGACAAATAGATGGCACAATTGGGTAGTTTACCTTTTATGTCATAAATGATTGCTTTGATTTCCTTGTGGATGTTTCTTAGTGGCGTGGATTGCATCAAGTCATTTATACCACAACGGATTATTATTGCAGCTGGCTTTTTGGAAAGGCTTGGCTGAAGATAATGTTTCATTTCCATTGATGTCATTCCACTGATGCTGATTTTATTGACCAATGCATTAAATGTTTTAGCAAGTTTATGAGGCTGGATGTCCTTTATCATTGAATCTTCAATAATTACCATGGTTTCTCTTTGCTGCTGGGTGTGTGGTCTGCTGTTGAGCAGTTGGCCTGTGTGTATTGTCATTGTTCTCAGCCTGTTCAATTAGTGGTGGTCTTGGCCGTTCAGTAGGAGTATTATTGGAGGCTTTTGGTGGATGAGTTGTTGGGATATGGGATGAGGTGGCAGTGATTCTCAGGCAGGGTGGGTTTGGAAGGTATTCAAAGGCACTGATTTAGGCATATTGGCCAGTGGACTATATCTATTGTTTTCCCATGCCCATGCATTTCCACTTTTTGGCTTAACAGTCTTCAAGGCTTGTGGGTAATTATTTGGATAATGGGCATTCCTAGTATTTCTGATGTTTTGCCATGGTGTATCAGGTTGCACTTGCTTGGGATCATTGGATTGTCTATCATTAATTAATGTTCTCAATGCAAAGATTTCATCCTTGAGCTCTCTGTTTTCTTTTAAAAGTCTTTTGTTTTCATTTTGTAGGTTAGCGTGGGGACTGTTATCCTGTTGTATTTCACAGTTTTGTGAAGCTGAGTGAAGGGCCTTGAGGCTGCATATATCCTTTTTGATACCATTTATTTCTTTCCACATGGCTTCATTTGGGTGGGTTTGGTTGTGAGGTCTATCGTACTCTGTTGACCATTTTCTCTGCATTGCTGTTTGCAAAATAGAGTTGTTCTCTGGAAAAGATCTTAGGGAGGAATTTGCTCTTGAAACTTTCAAGACCCTCACCTGTTGTGACCACTGTGCAGGATGGAATGTGGATGTTTATTTTAACCCAGTTATGGTCATGTTTACCCACATTGATGACTATTTCATCCAGCATGTCCTTTTCGTTAATGAGATCAGTCCATGATATGTCATATGAGTTATCATCACCCATTTTTTCATAGATAATGTTGTAGAAGGATAAAATGGTACTGGCTGGGTGATTGTTGCTTGTTGTTTAGTTGTGGTTGGGCTGTTCTCTAAATTTATTAAGGAATTTCGTTGGGTTGGGTTTTCAGCTTGAATAGAATGCAGCTGTTGATGTTGTATATCTTTTTAACACTGTTTAGGTCTGTAATTTTACTTTGTGGTAGGAGAGGATTTTCTTTCTTTTCGTTTTTTGATGTTGCTGGTTTAGGATCTTGTCTTTTTCCGCGTTTATCAAAGGCTTGTTATGGGTTTTGTCAGCCTGATCTTTCGACGGAAATCTTACGAGTTCATATGGTTTGCGTAGTATGAGATCACCTTGGCATAAGCTTCCTTCCCTTTTTCGCAGTCGCTGCATTTAAGGCTTGGTCCCGGGTTTAATTCAACGTCACCACTCAGGATGAGAAGTAATGCGAGGTAGGCCCTTTTCCCGCCATTTTCCAGTGGCCTAATTATCAGTGGAAACTTTCTCCTCGTGATTGTATTCTGGCACAGGTAGGTTTCCAAATTTCCTCCGAAGAGTGTTTAGTTCCCTGTTGTTTCTTGACGCAATTTTCTGTTTAATCCGACAACGTAACTTTCGATTAAACTAAGAAGTAATAAAGCAGGAATGATTCCCGTGCCCGCCATCTTGAACTCCTGATTCATGTGATGACCCCACCAATCATCCATTGTTCACCAGGGCCGACGAGAGGGGGGCAGGAGGGATGATTTGCCCTTACGCCTCGGGGTCTAAGGGCCAAATTGAGCTCGCTATTATGCATGTGACTCTACAGCACTCTCTTATGAGCACGAAAAGCCGGTTTCCAGAAATCCTTCTCTCTAGAAACTTGTTAATTGCTCTGCAACCAATGGCACTGTCGAAAATTTGTAAAAAAAAGCATGGGATTGCTCACATTCTTGAAAATCGAAGGATAAGTTAACGAAAACTGTTTATTTTCACGGCTTTTGAGATCATTAATTTTAAGATACTGTACTAGAAGAATTTTATTTTCCACCCTGCTAATCCAAATATATTAATCAAACTTTTTTACAACACACACAACATACTCACAGACACACTTGCAAAATTTTAAGTTAAAAGCTTGACAAGTTTTTCCGCAAAGAAGCTCTAAAGTTTGGGAGCCTCCTCGACAAGAAACACAAAAAACTGATCTGTCGATTACGATTGGAAACTGCGAAGGAATCAGTGAAGAGCTTGCAAGCACGAGTGGAAACAAGTTGGCAGTCTTGCTACATATGCTGAAAATTGAACAACAAACCACAAACGCAAACTTTGCCTTCATTCCTTGACCAAATAAGGCCAACGTGACTAAGGATTTTCGAAATCGATAACGTGCTTTTCTTGAATTTCAAGTTTACTGTTATCTGCGAAATATTTGCTTCTTCCCTTCTTCTTAACCTATGTTTAGACCTTAAAAATGCTTCCATCGATTTCAACCTGGCGTAATTTCATGAATATTTCGAATATAAGAAAAGTTCGCCAGGAAAATGAGCTCGCACACCAACTGAACACGTACGAGAAAAAAAAGTAGAGCCTTTTTTAACAGATTTTAGGGAAGGGGTGAAAACTGGCCAAAAGAGGGCGTTACCCGTCATGTGATTAAAAATTCTCGAACGGCATTGGCTTTCAAGGATTGAAAAGTTTTAGGGTGTGCCTGTGCGTCAGCCAATCAAAGATTTGGAACCTTTGCTATCAGAACCAAACTTAGTACTACACAACAGCCTCGTACTTCTCACTGCCAACATCTTCTCTGTCAGACCTGCACCCACATCAACCAATCGATCACGATCACCAATCAAAACCGCTCCTGCTATACCAGATCCCACTTTACCTGTTCTTCATCCTGTGTAATCTATTGCATCATCTGCACCAAATGGCAATCCTTTTACATCGGCGAAGCTTCTCGACAAATCAGCAACCGTTTTGGAGGACATAAACGCAATGTAAGAAACAAGATCCATCTCGAAGAAAACACCATCCATAGAGGATAGCGTTGATTTAGCTATACTCGTGCTGGAAAATTCTGTCCAACAAAGTGACGAATTCCATAGGTAAGGTCTGCGGTAGAAGAGCCTGAGACTGTCAAAGAATTGAGAAAACGAAGAAAAGAGGAGAGAAGAACATATCTGAAAGTGAAAGCCTTACATGGCTTGCCCAAAGATTGCGCAAAAAGAATACAAAAGGAGGTATGATTGTGTTGCAAGATCACTCCACTGGAACCTATGCAAACAAAATGTTATTGAATGCTGTAGCAAAAGGTACGAGCACCAACCAGAAAGTGTTATAGAGACTGAACAAAAAAATTTTAAGGGATTTTATCATCCAAACAGATAACACAATCCAAGCCAGGAGACCTGGTTAAGTCATCGTAAACAAGATTGAAACGAGATGTCACATGATAGATTTAGCGACTCCTGGAGATGAAAGCGTATTAGCAAAAGAGACAGAGAAAATAGAGAAATATGATGAACTACGGAGAGAGCTTGAAATGTCGTGGAAGGTCAAAGCGAAAGTTGTTCCTATCAATGTCGACGCACTTAGAACAGTTGCAAGGAACTTGAACAGTTATCCGAAGGAATTGGAGTAAATTTATGATTCAATTAATGCAGAAGTCTGCTCTTCTTGGTGCCGCAAGAATCTTGTGAAAAATACTCTATGTCTGAAGTCACAAGTAGTGACATGATGTCAGTTTAAAAACCAGTCAAAGAAGAACATTAGGACTATGACAATCCGAAAAATAATAATAAAAACAATAAAAATAATAAAAATAATAAAATAATGAAATAATAAAAATAATAATAATAATAATGATAATAATAATAATAATGATAATGGAAACTTTCATTCAATATATCCTAATACATACAATACAAAACTAAAACCAAAATCTATGGCATTAACTCGCCAACAAGGGGCATTAATGACATACTCACACAGGTGATGTAAAAGTTAGAAATCAGGGACCTAAAAATCTAAGAGTTTTGGATTTGTCCATTCCTTGTTTCTACAGCAAAAAATGAAGTAGGATGCGCGAATACAAATGTTAATCATCCTTTTGGTTACATATTTTATTTCTGTGTCTGAGACATTTAGGTTAGATAGCAGTTCGAAGAATCTTTTACTGTCCTTTCTGATGAAGCCACATGCCCCCATTGAGACATTACAGTACACAACCTTATTATATGATGATTTCAGTCTGTTCATAAGTGGCTTGTATTTTTCTCTCTTTCTTGTGCTGCTACCCGCCATGTTCGTCTCGAAACAAACCGTAAGCTCTACAAGTGTGACGGTCTTGTGTTGGACAATAACAATATCAGGTCTTTCCTGATCCCCTGTTACTATGCAGGGAGATGCAAAGAAGGGCAGATCATCATATAGGCTCTTACATGATCTTGACAACGTATTTGCAATGATCTTCAGAACGGAATTATGTCTCCATGTATAGCGTCCTTGAGTAAGAGCGATGTTACAGCCTGCAACAACGTGGCCCAGTGTTTGGGGATCGTGACACAGTGGGCACATCTTATTTTCTGCATAACCCCAAATCTGCATATTACTCATGTTAGGGAGAGTATTATTCAGGTATCTTACCGTGTAGTTGAAGATGTTCCTTGGCATAGCCTTCTGTACAGACGACCACACTGTTTTAGTGTTTCAAAGAACACAGTCCCATACATGACGCATGACAAGGCCTTGTGTCGTAAGATTTTCTTTCACTTTATTTGTAAGATTTAGCCTGATAGATTTAAGGACGTTCTTCGTACTGTTGAAAGAATCGTATTGGCGACTTTTGTCATTGGAAAGTTGGGCTAACTCATTAATGTCTTTGTTGACAGATTTCTTTGAACATTGCCTCATAACAACCTGGCATTGCTTGAATTTTGTACTTATATCTTGGATGTCGAGACCAAATTGGCTTTTCGAAAGCATGATGATCGACAGTGATCCAGTTGCTGGAATTTCAAGCCATCTTCCCAGATAACTATGAGCAAGGGAGTATAATTGATTTATCACCCAGGTATGCTCAATGTCCGCGATTGTCAGGTGCCAAGATAGTTTACTCATTAGGTAGCGAGAGTAGAGCATGATTTTATTCTTTGGATGTAATGGTAAGCTGTCAACTATAATAATAATAATATTAATATTAATATTATTATTAATAATAATAATAATAATAATAATAATAATAATAATAATAATAATAATAATAATAATAATAATAATAATAATAATACTAATACAGATACTTCAAACAGTTAAAAGATTCAGTGATGGCATCAATATGAAATTCGGGCTAGATAAATGTGCAACAGCAGAATTCAAGCGAGGTAAATGGACCAAAACGACATCAATCATTCTTGAGGAAGAAACAACCATCAAAGAGCGCAACAGGAGGATAGCTATAAATACCTGGGAATCAATGAAGCTGAAGGTATTCAACATGCAACGATGAGAGAAAAGATAAGAAAGAGTGAACTCAACGCAGTTAATAGTATTTCAGCCATCAACTCGCTTGCTATCCCAGTCATCACATATAGTATGAATATAATCAATTGGCAAATTAATGATATCAAGAAGCTAGACACTAAGACAAGGAAATTCTTAACAATGTATGGAATGCACCATCCGAAAGCAGACGTAGATCGACTTTACCTACCAAGAAACGAAGGAGGGAGAGGACTGATATAAATAGATCTGACTTACAAGATAACAACTACTGGTCTCGAAACATACTTGAGAAAAAGCAAGGACAGAATGATGAAACTGGTCTTAGAGCTCGAGAAGAAAAAGAAGTTGTATTCTGTTACGAAGGAAGCTGCTAAATTTCGTCAAGAGCCAGGAATCGACCAAACAGAGCACAAGGAAACCGATAGTGTCACGAAGAAAGCCAAAAAAAAGTGAAGGACCTAGTAAAAAACATGGAAGGGAACAGATAGGAATAAAATGGGAACAGAAACCGTTGCACGGTCAGTACCTGAAAAGAGTGAAGAGACCAGACATTGATGAAACGGAAACACGTAAGTGGTTGAAAAGCTCAGGACTAAAATCAGGAACAGAAGTCCTAATCATAGCGGCACAAGACCAAAGTTTAATGACGAAACAATATCAAAGTGAAATAATAAAAAATGGAGCGAACCCCAAATGTCGGCTGTGCAATGAGTATAATGAAACCATTGATCACATTGTAAGTGGATGCCCATTGTTAATGAAATCAGAGTTCATGCAGAGGCAAGACCAAGCTGCATCATACATGCACTGGAAGATTTGTAAGTCATTTAGTCTATCTGTAGCGGATAAATGGTATGATCACAACCAAGAAACCGTCATCAGTAACGGTCAAGTTATCTTAAAATGGGATATGCAAGTGCACACAGATAAAGAAATAAAGGCCAATAAACGGGACATCATTATCAAAGACCACATCAATAACATGTGTCAATTGATTGATATGACGATATCTTTGGACAGAAATGCATCGATAAAAGAAGTCGAAAACTTTTCAAAATACAAAGACCTAGAAATTGAAATAAGTGAAATGTGGAAAATGAGAACAATTATAATTCCTGTTGTTATAGGTACACTTGGAGTTATAAAAAAAGGAATGAGATCAAACATTGAAAAGATACCGGGCAAAATAAGCTTAGAAGAACTTCAAAAGATCACATTTCTTGGCACTGCTCATATCCTCAGAAAAGTTCCGTCAATTGACCTATGAGGCCTTGTATATCCTAAGAACTATGGATTAGATCTGGATCTACAAGAAGAAAAGCAAGGACTTTAAGAAACATTGTAATATAATAGATGTCGCATGCCCATTTGATACAAGGGTAAAGACGAAAGAGCTTGAGAAGGTTGAACGTTATCAGGACTTAAAAAGAGAAATTGGTAGGATCTGAGAATGCAGAAATGTATGCGTTGTTCCAATTGTAATAGGGGCGTTGGTACATTGAGCAAGAACTTTAGCTCATGGGCAGCAAAGATAGAAGTAGAAGAGAAGATTGACATGATACAGAAAGCTTGTGTGTTAGGAACGGCAAAGATCATCAGGAACGTTCTAGATATCTAAGGTCAAGGGTATTGACTTGATATCTAGCTGAACAACAAACCACCAATGACGTAAAAAAGATGCATGGTGTGAAAAAAAACAATAGTAATGATAATAATAATAATAGTAATAATAATAATAATAATAATAATAATAAAAAATAATAATAATAATAATAGTAATAATAATAACTTTGTAGGAAAAATGACTCACAACATGAAAAGAATTGGTACGAACACAATCCACAAAGTGTAGTTGAAAATAATAAATGTAAGATCTTGTGGGACTTTACAATCCAAACGGATCATTATATAACAGCAAGAAGACCAGACATTGTAGTAGTGGATAAGGATAAAAAAACCTGCCAGCTCATTGACATAGCGTGCGCAGGAGATACAAGAGTGAAAGAAAAGGAAGATGAAAAAATTGTTAAATATCAGGACTTAGCCAGAGAACTCCGCAAGATATGGAATATGGAAGTGAAAGTCATTCCAATTGTAATTGGAGTGTTGGGAACGATACAAGCTCGGTTAAAGGACAACCTGAAGGAAATTGGAATTCCTGTCAAGGCATCGCAAATCCAGAAATCAGTGTTACTGGGAACAGCAAGAATTTTGAGGAAGGCTCTTGAAGTCTGAGGATACTTGTTGTAACTTGACATTCAAGATGGTCTCCAATATATAGAAACTGTATATTGTGCGTAATTTCAATAATAATAATAATAATAATAATAATAATAATAATAATAATAATAATAATAATAATGATAATAATGATAATAATAAAAATGATAATGATAATAATAATAATGTGGCAAGAATGGTGCACTGGGCGATTTGTGGAAAGTATGACATTCAAAGAGATGACAAATGGTATGACCATAAACCTGAAGGTGTCATAGAGAATGAACGTGCAAAAATTCTGTTGGATTTTATGATTCAGTGCGACCATCAGATGGAGCATAGGAAACCTGACATCGTCTTGATAAAGAAAGAAAGCAAACTATGTTGGATCATAGACATTGCATGTCCAGCTGACAATAAGGTGTGTGATAAAGAAGGAATGAAGAAGGATAGATATGAAAGATTAGCATTTGAGATAAAGCAGTTGTGGTCAATAAAAAAAGTGACTGTCATACCAATAATTGTTGGTGCTTTGGGAATAGTGAGTAAAGACCTTGAAAACTATATTGACCAACTAGGGATTACAATACGATTTGAACACTTGTAGAAAACAGCAATTCTTGGAATTGCTCGAATACTTTGGAAGGTGCTTGAAAAATAAAGATGTTACCTCAGTTTACTGGCAGTAAACAGCTAACACCTTAATGTTACATCTCCAGCTGAAGAAGAAACAAGCTGAGCAAAGGGAAGAACATAATAATAATAATAATGATAATAATAATGATAATAATGGGAACTTTATATTTTTTCAATAAAATTTAAAACTACTTATACTATACCAGTCGATCTCCTCTCTAATAACAGGCAGAGATACAACTGCTGGATATCAAGGAAAAGAAAGATGCTTGGATATCAAGATTTTCTAACCCAAGAAAATCGTTTGACTTGAACCCCCCCCCCACATATCAGGAAGTTACACGTGCGATTCGCAAAAAGAAATCTTCCGGGAGTACATGCCCCCTTGACCAAATATCAGTCATTCCTTTTAACCCTAATCCGCATGGGGGGGGGGTGTTTTCCACCCCCCCTCAAGGTTTTTCTTTCCGTGTGTTTAAGAGACATCACCTATGTCCCCCAAACCCCTCTGACTTTTACTAATTATCTGTTCGCCACATTTTGATCAAAAAATTTTTAAACAATAGAGCTCACAGGTCACGTGATATGCCCATATTTGGAAGCAGGTAGCAGAAAAATCATTGTTTTTGATGATTTGAATGGAAAGATTTCATCAAATTATGAAGTATTATACACCAAATGAATCAGTAAACGAAGAGCTTTAATTTGATACAGGAATTTATGGAATTTGATGATGTCAGCATTTTTTGATGATGACGTCATTTTGGCCGCCATTTTGGGCTAATTAGCAAGCTTTTTGAATATTTTCGAAATTTTTCGATTGAAAACACTCCAATGATACGTTTGTGATGGAGTATTACCACCTTTGCAGCTTCTTTTTGTCTATTTCTACAGAGAACAAATTCAATGCATTAATGACGTCATTCAGATTGGCTAATTTCTGCCAAAATATCACTCCAAATTCATTAATTTCAATGAAATGATATCTTCATATCAAATTTGTGGCTAAGTTGAACCAAAAACTACCAAATCTTCATAGAAAACCTTCTTTGAATTCAAATGTAACTTGGAAACCTGATTTGCATTGATTTTAAACTTCATGACGTCACTATGACGTCATTAGGCGTGGCAGCCACACCCGAATTACGCTACATGCTAGAAATTACCTGATCTATAACGGTGCCAAGTTGCATTGAATTCTGACCAGGCTAAGGCAGTTTACAGAGGGGGGGTGGGAAGAACCCCCCCCCCATAAATGGTAGCTCGAAAAAAGCCCATATGGATTAGGGTTAAGCATTGTCCGTACTTGAGGTCATACATAACAGAACTGAAATCAGTAGTCTGGCGTCAGGGGTCTGTGCCCCATGAATGGAAGAGGGCAGTAACAATTTTACTTCATAAAAAAGGCGACACATCACATCCTGCAAATTTTAGGCCAGTCACATCGGAGTCAATACCGCTGAAAATATTCACATCGTGCTTACGGAACAAAATATACAATTTCCTGAAGGAAAATGAGATGATCGAACACAGCCTACAAAAGTGTTTTACCCCTGGCATCTCTGGAACTTACGAACACACAGCACACATGGCCCACTTGATAAATACTGCTCGTCGAAAGCAGCGATCTCTTGTAATTACATTAATTGACCTCAAGAACGCTTTTGGGGAAGTTCATCATAATCTAATCAAGGAGATCAACAACTATCATAAAATTCCTCTACCGATCTCTGACGTCAATGACAGCCTCTAAAAGGAATTTAACACATCCATCATCACACCTGAATTTCGTACACCATTCATAGAGGTAGGCCGGGGTGTTCTGCAAGGTGACTGTTTGTCCCCATTAATATATATATTACGGAATAAAATATACGATTTCCTGAAGGACAATGAGATGATCGAACACAGCATACAAAACGGTTAATATTAATTTATAATTTTAATGTAATAATAATAATAATAATAATAATGATAATAATAATAATAATAATAATAATAATAATAATAATAATAATAATAATAATAATAATAATAACAATTATGATAATAATAATAATAATAATAATGATAATAATAATAATTATAATAATGATAATGATAATAATAATGATAAATAATGATTATAGTAATAACAGGTCCTGGGTACGACATTACTATGGATCCGGTTGTGGAGTTTCGACGTGGGAGAATGAGGTTAACCTTTGCCACAACTACCTCCAGGTCACCCTTGAGCAAGGTGTAGTACCTGTCAGCTCTCCCCGAAACTACGAAATACCGGGTTGGCGTCCGGCGGGGGCTAGTTTGTCTCATGGGTAGGGGGGACCCTTTAGCCTTGGCTGGCTGCCCTTCTAAAGATGGTGTCTTAACAAAAATACCGGTGGTTGTCTCACCTTATCACCACTACCCTCACTCGAGTGAAAAATGCAAACAAATCAATTTGAAAATAACGACGTAAATGGGGTTGGAACAATAGGTGAAGATTCTTCGTCCGGCAGGTGTCCTGTGGAGCCGCAGCACAGGCCCGGTCGTCATCAAACTACTGCTGCTAATGCAAGAATGAAATGGACGAAGGAGGTTAATGTAGCAGTAATGGAATGTTTCTATCAAAGTAGACCATTCTCAGAGGAAGGAAGGACAATCCGAGGATATAGGCAGAGAATGCACAGGAAAAGGAAAGAAAGATTATTGTTCCCAGAAGCTGAGCAAAGATTGTGCGACCAAGCAAGGATGATCAGAAAAAATGGTTGGCTAACACCAGTGGAACTGGGAGAGATAAGAAGACGAGTCATGCAGGAGGAACATGAAGCTCAAGGAACCTTGCGGGTGGAAGCGAATGATGAAGGGGCAAGAAGAGATGAAAATAATGATGGAATTGATACAAACAGTGACGAGAATGTACAACACCTTATAACAGCGGATAATGGACAAAGTGGAGAGAATGTACTGTCTGAAACCAATGTATTGACTGACATTGAGCAAGCAACGGAGGAAGAAGAGGAGATAGCGAGAAGGATAGTAGAGTTAATGAATAACATGGAAGAAGAAGGTGCTTGCGACTTTAAGAAAGTAGATAAATCAAGAGTAGACGAGGAGACGAGGAGAGTCAACAGCGTGTTAAAGTATATCGATACCAAAAATTTATCTGAGACAAACAAATTGCTGAAAGCTGTTAGCATCTATGTAGCAGAAAGATTAGGGATAAAGAATAAAAGAGGGCTAAAGCGAAACAATGAACCATGGTGGAAGAGGAGAATTGAAAATGACATCAATATACTTCGGAAAGACATAGCAGTATTAGAAAGGAAGAGAACGGGAGAGCTGAGAAGAGAAGGAAAATTTAAGTTTCTGCAGAAGAAATATAACTTATATAGAAAGGGACTCGCAGTTGCTATTGAAGAATTGAAGCAGAGAGTAACAGCAAAGAAAGCATAACTAAATAGGTATGAGCAAAGGATAAAACAGTACAGACAAAATCGATTATTTTATATAGATCAGAAGCGATTCTACCAGGAGATAAATGGGGAGACAAGGAAAGAAAAGATTTTACCTAATGCGGAAGAAAGTAGAAAGTTCTGGGGAGGAATTTGGGATCATGCAAAAGAGAATAATAAACAGGCAGAATGGTTACAACAAATCAAGGAAACTGAGACATATCCAGAACGAGAGGACCTGCATATTTCTAAGGATAAAGTAGAAGAGCAGAAAGATGCCAAATTGGAAAGCCCCTGGACCTGACGGAGTGCAGGGATTCTGGGTGAAAAAGCTAACCGCGTGCCACCAAAGGATCCAACAAAAGGAAACGCTATAGACAATTTTAGACCTATCTCATGTTTACCGTTATTGTGGAAGTTAATGACAGGTATACTAGCAGAAAGCATGTATGGCTTCTTAGAGAGCAACAACATTCTACCTAATGAGCAAAAAGGATGCAAACGTGAGAGCAGGGGAAGCAGGGGAGCTAAAGATCAATTATTGATTGATAAAATGGTCCTGAAGGATTGTTAGAGAAGACACAATAATGTAGTGATGGCCTGGATCGACTATCGAAAGGCATACGGCATATGATATGGTGCCGCACTCATGGATTATTGAATGCTTAGAAATATTTGGCATTGCCAGGAACGTAGAACAGTTTATTCGCCGGAGTATGGCTCAATGGAAAACGGAATTAACATCATGTGGAGAGAGGTTAGGTCATGTTCACGTTAGAAGAGGGATTTTCCAGGGTGATAGTTTGTCCGCTTTATTGTTCGTGCTTTGTCTCATACCTTTAAGCCTAGCATTAAGGAAAGTAAAATCTGCGTATGAGTTTAAAGATAGACGAAGAAAGATCAACCACCTATCATTTATGGACGACTTGAAGATTTATGGTAAAAGTGATTCTCAAATTAGACTTGCTCCAAGTCTATTCCGAGAAATTCTCAAATCGACACGCTAGTCAAAACAGTACACCTGTTCAGCAAAGATATTGGAATGGAATTTGGCGTTGAACTGTGGTGTTTTAATCTTAAAGAGGGGCAAATTGGTACATCGTGAGGGAGTTTGTTGCCAGATCGTGAACTGATGAAGGTTGTTGAAAATGACGGGTACAAGTACTAAGGGATCTTGGAAATAGATGGAGTGATGGAAGATGAAATGAAGATGAAGTTTAGAAAGGAATATCTAAGAAGGTTGAGATTAGTATTGAAGTCGAAGCTCAATGGAAGAAACAAGTTCCAAGCAATAAACACTTTGGCCGTAGCGTTACTCAGATATGGAGCAAGTATCATAAAATGGAACAAAGAGAAATTACAAAACATGGATAGAAAGTCAAGAAAATTATTGACGTTGTATGGTGCATTCCATCCTAAAAGTGACGTAGACAGGCTTTACTTGCCGAGACCCAAAGGAGGAAGAGGCTTAATAAGCTTCGAAAGCTGTATAAGATCAGAGGAAAACAGTGTTGGGTGTTATATAAAGAATTCTATGGAGCCATTGTTAGAGCAAGTTAGAATGAGTGGTGTAATTCAAACCGAAGAATGTTTGCTTAAAGAATAATAAAAGAAAAAAAAGACAACAGAGAGAGAGGAGAACTGGAAAGGGAAGAAGTTGTATGGCCAATACTACGAGGAAGCTAGTGATGATATTGATAAGAAAAAGATGTGGAGATGGTTACAAAAGAGTGATTTAAAAGTAGAGACAGAAGCTCTTATTTGTACTGCCCAAGAACAGGCAATAAGAACAAATTACATCAAATTCAATATAGATAAGACGATGGAATCACCTATGTGCCGAATGTGCGGAGAAAGGGGGGAAAGCATAGGCCACATAGTTAGTGAATGTGAAAAACGTGCTCAAAGAGAGCATAAAAGGAGGCACGATAATGTTGCAAGAATTATTCATTGGACATTATGTGTCAAACATGACCTAGAACGCGGAGCTAACTGGTATGGATATAATCCACAAGGTATTATTGAGTCTGATAAGGTTAAGATGCTCTGGGACTTTATGATCCAGTGTGATCATTACATAGAATGTCGCAAACCAGATATAGTTGTGGTAGAAAAGGATGAAAAGAAATGTACAATAATTGATATTGCCACTCCAAGAGACAACAGATTTGATGCAAAGGAAAAGGAAAAGATGGAAAAATATGATAACTTAAAGTGGGAGATCAAGAAAATGTGGTCCATGAAAAAGGTAGAGATAGTACCAGTGGTTATTGGAGCACATGGAGCTGTCAGTAAGAATCTTGAAAAGTACAGCAAGGATATTGAGAAGAACATTAGAGAACTGAATGGCAAAGGAGAAAGATCAGGATAGAACTCATTCAAATGATGCTACCAAGGACAGAAGGGCGTAGCTAGCAGATAAGACAATGTCACCTTAGTTTACTGGCTGTAGACAGCTGACATTGGAAATACCAGGAGAACACCAAGCAGTGCCAACTGAGATAGTAATAATAATAATGATAATAATAAAGATATATTAAAGATCTTTGGCATTTTGATAGCATGAAATGGGCTGAATGGCATCTTAAGCCATCCTAAAAGCAGTGATCGAAAATATTTCCTTGTCACTTCGCTGGCAAGAGGCCTCCTTTGCAGCTTCGTCCCTTGGCCTCGAAAAGCTCTTTACGGCTCTGTTATTCACCTATTGTTTTCTGCAGCTTGTTTGATGGCTTCACCCCCCAAACTACGGAAAGGTGACAGTCAGACATCCACTTATATCTAAGCAAAGGTGGCTGACATGAGTGGGCTGAGTGTTTGGTTTGCTCTTTAATGGATTACAATAATGCATCTTCAAAAATTGCTTTCAACATGTGAAAACTCTGTATGATACTAGCTTTCAAAAGACTGAAAAATGGCGCTTTGTTTACAATTTAGCGGCGAAATCCCTCCAAGTAGCAAAGATCTACTATGCATGTTTCCCAACTTCGATGTATCTCTTTGGAATTTTTTCAAACTCTGAATGGTCTGAATCCATCTTTCTTAAAAATGTATTTACCATATTAGAACCTGCAATTTTCTATCGCAAATTTCTAATGATCTTACTAATTATTGTTCAAATCAGGTTACTATCGGCACGGTCTTAGACTTATGACGATGAACCCCTTGTATCCCAAGAGGGACTCGTGATGAAATAGTGAAAAACTTGGTCCTATTTTCAATGGAATTATGATGGAATCATTGCTTAGAATCTCAATCTGATGGGAGTGTTTTCAATTCTTAAATCGAGTAAAAAAATTCTATCACATTTACACCGTAACAATAGTAATTCACAAATCTTGCAATCTGATTGGTACTTTAGGAATCGCGAAGTTTTGGCCTAAATAGGGCCAGGCTTTTCAGAGTAATATTATGAGTCTCTGTTGACTGAAGCGCCATCATCCAGTGAATGATCACAGGGAGACACGAGACTCATCGTCATAAGTCGAGCTCGGTCTCAAGTTCTGATGATATGATATGGTGTGATATATTATTATCCTTACACGAAAGAAAATCCCTTCAGCTTAATTAAATAACAAAAGAATCTGCATTAAAACTAGCCTAAGATACTGTTCTTCCAGGGGGTCGTGCTTTTAATTAGATTGGTGTTTTCAGTCAGCTCTTCAAGTACTCCTTTAGTTCTTTTTTAAAGCGACTAATAGTCGGAAGTTCTCTAACAGCAACTGGAATTTCGTTCCAGACTTTTATAGCAGAATTTCGATACTCTTTTTTGCATGCTCTGTGTTTAATCTAATAATCTGAAGATCTCTGCAGTTCCTTGTTGCATAGTTTGACTGCGAGGATCTTTGCTGAAATTTGTTTGAGAGGCTTTCAGGGCTTAGTTTGTTCTTTATCTTATATGTCATGACCGAGCTATCAAATCGAATTATATTTTCAAGGCTCACCCAGTCACATGACCAGTTATCCTTATATCTGGCGTTTTCCACTATTGATCGGGCCCTGTCCTGTAAGCGTTGGAGGGTATCAAGCTTTGTTTTTGGAAGACTGCCCCAAATTTCATTGGCATAACGTAGATGGCTCGCGACAATAGCGTAATAGACACTACATAGCTTGCTGTGGGGAATTATGTTTTTAGATTTCTTTAACAATGCAAGTCCACCACATATTTTACCCTTAACAGTATTGAAATGCTCATCCCACTTTAGGTTCTCGTCGACAGTTACAACTAGCGATTTCGTGTTGTGACACGTTTGATAACTGAGTCATTTAACATGAGTGCATTCGAGATATTCAATGTTTCTACTTTACGAGAATGGCCTATAATCATGTATTCTGTCTTTGCGGGGTTAGGACTTCGTTTATTTATTCTAATCCACTCCGCAAGGTTGAGCAATTCATGTTGCGCCTCGAAGACCAGTTTTTCGATATCGTCCGATGCGATCGTTGCATTGGTATCATCGGCATAGAGACTAGAAATTTACAGCTTATAAAATCGACGGGCGATGTTATTTCAAAAGCTTAATAACGTAATAAGATGGTTCCAAGTGCAACTACAACACATTTCGATTATTGTATAAATAGTTTAGAAAGCATATTAAAGGATATAAGTGTCTGTCATATTTCAATCTGTTGATGAATCAATGGATTTTGATTGGCTTTTATTGTGCAGTTTTAGATCGCAGAGTACACGTTTTTTTAAAGGAAACTAGGATCATGCGATAATACTGAAAGTTTCGTAAGTTAGCACGAATTTTTTTCCACTTTAGTACCGGGTGTCAAAGAAAAAGTATACAGATTTGGTCGACCCTAGACACTAGAATGCAGGCTGAATCAATACGAGATTTTTTAAAACATTCCTTGATAGCTAACCTGAACATAGATACCGCGCTTCTTGACATTGGTGCGCTGAGAATTAAGATATGAATATTCAAAGGACAAATCTACCTCCACCTCCAAAGCAGCGCTTTGACGTTTTGGCCTAAGCAAGTCTTTGAAGCGCGGTGAATATCAACGAAATTTGAAGCACTAGGGGAACAAGTAAAGACGACACAACAGATGTGGTTTACAAAATGCTGTTCATGTGAGACCTATCGTCAAGGGAGCTTCGAAAACAGCTTCATCCATCTCAATATCAAAAATTCATTTTGCACATACTATTCATCGGTTAAAGTAGTCCCTGAAGCATCAGCATACTCCGTCGAATCATTCCTTGAAAAGAATTGTTATCAGATCTCTCAGAAGTGAAAGACGGGAAGGTCTGGAGATCTTGGCCTTGGGGGCCAAAAATGTCTCCTCTTTTGTTGATTACCCAGCCAGGAAAGCAAAGTACATGATGCTCGAACTGATTCCGAGAGATTCCGTAAAATCTTTTAAAGGAATGAATCTTTTAAATTCCGAGTGATTCCGTAAAATCTTTTAAAGGAATGATTCGATGATGCCAAAAGTGCGTTAATGGTCAAGGGAGTACTTTCACAGATGAATGCGTAAACTAAATTTTTGATGCTGAGATGAATGAAGCTGATTTCGGAGCTCCCTTGATGATAAGTGTCACGAAGATAGAATTTCACAAAACACAACTACTGTGCCGTCTTTAGATTTTCTCCGCATGCTTCAACAAATTTTTTCGATTTTTCACCGTCCTTCAAAACTTTTCTTAGCCCAAAAAGTCAAAGCTCTGGCATAGAAGTGGAGATAAATTTGTCCTCTGAAGATTATTATCTTCATCTCAACTCACCGATATCAACATACGAGGTATCTATGTTCACGTTAGCTACCGAGGTATGTTTTAAAAACTATTTTGAATTGACTCACACTATATCCTTGTTGCTAGCTTCGACGATTTCCTTTTTTGAGACGTCCGGTACTTCAAGTTTTTTAATTGGTTTCTTATTTTTTGAATGCATGATTTAACAATGTGGTCGCTAACACTGCTGCAAATATGTTTCTTGACATCATATAGCATTGAACACTGTTCCGTCTTGATGAAAGAACAAATGGTTAGTTAACATTGCAAAGGAATAAAGGTTCGACGATGTGCTTGCTATAATATCCATGCTTTTAACTTTGAAAAGTTTCTTAATGCTTCTCAGACAAAGTACTAAAGTTTTCTAAAATCTCAGCCATCTTATTACTAGTTATCCTGCATTTTATAAAAAATGTGTAAAATACAGACCACCAGCATATAAGAATCTACAATTTTGCAAGTTAGCCTGACTAGGATCTCATGTATTTGCTTCTTAGTGTCAAATGAGGCTGTTCAGGTTCTTAAATTGGTTCTTATTTTGCTTAGGGCTTTCGGCAATTTCCTTTGTTTATTGTCAGTTCACAGCACTGGAGCTAATGAGGTCTTCTTCACTAGGTCATTCACAAAAAAGTTTGTGGGAGAATCAGGAACTTAGATAATCCAATGAAAAGCCTTCAAATAGTCACTTTAGACAAAAAATTAAATCAAATGCTGAACAGGAAAGCACCTATTTCAAATCTTTAGAAAGCTGGATATAAGATTCTTTGACTTAAATTTCTTTGAACTGAAAGGTTATCAACCACTTTAAATGTCTTAAAAGATGCCAAACAGATGTTGACTTAACTAGATATCTAAAGTGCTGGGAACATCTAAGTTGTGGAGGTATGTTCGCAAAAATGACTAAATGATTAAAAAGAGCTAAAGACAGCCGAATTGAAAATTTTGATATGTTTTCAGTCGAAGGAAGCAAAGCTTCCTATTCCTCAGTCAATGATGGCAAATGCAGCAAATTCAGAGTATACTGGAGAAAACTGACTTTCGAAGATCGAAAAAGAGTCAACAGTGACAGAGGAGAAGCCATTGAATCTGAATACGACAGTATGGAAGAGCGCAGAAGAGCTGGTATTGAAGATTGGATAGCATACGTAGATAGGTTAGAATCAAAGGTCGAGATTGAAAATATGGCTTCTCACAATGATGACATGAAGGTAATGATTTTAGTTTTATATTCAATGAAATTTGACAATACAAGGTACTTATCTAATGCTGCTTACAAACTACTGATTTCTAATGATTCCAGTAAAGATTTTGCAATGATTTCTAATGAGGATGTAATACAATTTTTCTAGAGAATTTAAGAAAATTTTACCACATCCTGAGCCGTATTAGGAAGTCAAATTTCTTAAAGTGAAGACAATTTGAAGCAAAACTTGTTTACCTCATCTCGTCACTTTTTTCAACCTGAAATTTTCATTCCCTTTAAGTTCCATTCGCTCAGTGACAGATTTAGGAGGGACCAAGTGGGGAAATTACCCGCCTTCACGAAGGAAGCTCGGCTTGGCAACCCCGCCCCCTTTTAGAGAAAAGTGCGTCTCTCATCGTGACCCTAAGCCGCTCTCTTTTACCAGTCAATATCACAACTGCAGGCAAAAAACAGATCATGACGTTATTTGATAGAAGACCAAAGAATTTTCTAGCAAGAAGTCCAAAATTTTCGCCCGCCTACGTTGCACTTGCTCTCAATCATACTTTCAGCGCCCTCTCTGCAGGCTGCTCCTCTCTCAACTTTGAGCTGGATCCACCTTTGCATTCATTAAAAATTTCCCATTTCCATCACCTTTTTAGCAGAAGTGTTTCTGTGTAACAAGGGAGCCTAACCGGATGTTTACATTTGCACGTGAGCCAATCAAATGTGACCATGATGTTACCAAACAAAACAATTGACGGAAAAAGTACCCCTCGCAAATAAGAGTCATGCAAGTGATTGTTAGGTCGATTCAGTAAAAATTGTATCTTTCAACACTCTATACTGATATGGTTAAATTGTCCTCGAGGGTCTTTTTAAAGAAAGCATCAATTCAAAGAAAATGGCTTTGACTAAGGCTTTAGGTTCTTGGTCCTTTAAGCCCATCAAAACGACGTAAATTCATATTAATGTCTTCCCATTTTCTAGCTGCTAATGAAGTTAAGTAAGTGCTGCTGAATGTGTACACAATACAAATTTTTCTGCAAGTTCCTTGTTATATTGATAGCAGGGTTGGAATAGTAGCTCAGTACATACTGTGACGGTTCACTAATGTTATGATACGTAATATAGTTACGTACCTCAACTTCAGATCTAGTATGGAGGAGGTCAGTATGAAGAGAATACTGCTTTGTCTTACAATGCTTTGTTTTAATATAGCAGGGTCATATACAGAAAGAAAACAAGACTTGCCCTATTACACTAAAACTAGTTGTTGATACGTGCAGCCCAGCAGAGCAGCTTTTGCTCGATCCAGCAATTTGTTACAATTGAGAACAAAATCTAATTTATGATAAGGATGTAGCATCATTGCTTTCGAAATTATTTGGGAACCTCGAGCTCCCTGCTTCGTAGCAGCATGTTCAGCGTTCATTGCAAATGGTGCAATTTTTGGACAGGGTTTTCTTCCTCACAAAGACACAAATCACCTTGCAACCCAAAGCAGAATTATTAAATAATTGAGATTATATTACCGAAAGCCATTGTTGTGACAATGACATTCTTTTATGAAAACTAGGAGAAAACGGACGCAAAAATCAGACTGATTTTTCAGCACACTGAGGCCTTTCAAGCTTGTGTTATCATCAGAGTGTGACTCTGATGATAGTCTGATCAACAGTCACACTCTGATGATAACACAAGTTTGAAAGGCCTCAGTGTGCTGAAAAATCTGTCTGATTTTTTGGGTCCGTTTTCTCCTAGTACCTTATTATTCAGTATAAGCAACAGTACCAAGCTTTTATGAAAATTTTGTCCCAACATCTGATTTCACGGTCAAAGCCCTCATGATTTCCAATTCTTTATATCATCGTAATTTCCAAACGAAAACAGATATGAGAGTAAAAATTTGCTTCTATGCTAAACTTTGTAAGCAGAACAAGATTTTAGCCTCACAAATGCGAAATCTCAAACAACAAAAGACTTCCGCTTTTGCACCTCTTATCTTGAAAAGGTGGATTACCTACTCGCTCCTGTCATCATGTTGTGTTACTCAAAAAGGTGGGACACATATGAGGACGAGAAGACACTCCTCCTTCAACACGCGTAATTAACTAACTGAACGAATGTCCATCACATGTAAATACAAAAACGACCACAATTATCATCATAATGATGGTCTTAATGCAACAGGAACCAATTCAAATATATCAACGTATGAAACAAACTCCTGTCGGCAGAGGGAAGGATCTAGTGGTTTAAAAAACACCGCCTCTAAGGTATTGAGGTAGAAGGGAGACCTTGCCTCACTCCACATTCGGAAACTATTCTCGCTATAGCTGTTGCTACACACATTACTTCTCAGTAAATGAGTACCAATCGCAAAAGCACTATCTTATTTAGTTAGGCCAGATCCTTCCTTCTGCCTACAGAAGGAGTCAGTTTTCAAATTGCTATTATTTTTGGCCTTGAGCCAAGGGCATTGGCCTTTGACAGCTTTCGATTGAATTTAGGAAATCAGTGGCTTAGGTTTGTTGATACTGTGAGCGATTTCAGTTATCTTTTGTTCGTCAAGTTACAAAGCAATCTACTTGTATAAGAAAACTATGTGCTTGTAGTGTAACAGCATTTGATATTCAATGAATTGAATAATGAAACAATCCCAATAAGGTAGAGCAGAATGACTATTTGATTTCATGATCAAACTAAGAATTGAATTTTGCTCTTGACCTTATTTTGAATTCGCAACAAATACCCCCTTAAAGAAGACTGGCAGGGGAAAATTTTAGGCATGAAATTTCTCTACTTTTTGCTGCCATACATTTTGCAGCTACTCAAAAGGTTTCATTGAAATATTTCTACTAATGAGGGGATGGCAGGCAGTTTTCTGGGACTTGCCATGTAGCAATTACCAATTATTGGACTTAAATTTTTGCAAAAAACTACAATCCCACTACAATATTTTACAAATTTCTTCTACCAGAGTTGTTTATTTTGCCTAATCTATGATAATTCTCCTTGCTGCACGGAAATAGTGCTACAAGTTCAATTCTATCGCAGTTTTTTCAGTTTCTGGCCAATCACATGCTTTTCTTGATAATCCAGCTGAGCAACACAATTTTTTAGTCACATTCCTTGCCGGCAGAGCAAATGTAAATTGCACGAATTTCTATAGATTTCGTCGTAACGTCATTGCAAAAAGGCGCAAATTTCGAAAGATTACATCGAAATTCGGATTCTATATAGAAATTTAGACCCGAACGGTAGGGTTGGATCTCTTTATGCTAAAAAAACGTCGTTGAAAAGAATTTGGTCTCTTATTTTTGGCCGCGACAGTTGCTAATCACTGTAGTTCACGCGGTGTACGAACGAGATTCAATATACTGTGGTGAGGTTTAACTTAATCTGCTGTGTCTTCCCTTCCGCTTAGCAGCACCTTCGCTGTGATCATTTTTTGCCCCTGCCGACTGGTCGCCGACGGTTGGTCCAACCTCCACATCATCCAACAGAGTCCATTTATGGAGATCTCTTTCCTTTATAGCATCCGTTGGAAATAAAGGAAGACAGTGGAAGAACGTGTCGCATCGATGAATCAAGTGAATGTTCTGAAGAGCAACTGTCATCAAACTCCTTGCAAACAGGCCGAGCAAACAAAAGAGCAATTGCAAGCCCACGATATTCACTGACATCAACAAATGAGAGTACACAAGGCACCAAAGCAAGTCAGAGGTATCACTCAACCAAGCCATTGATTTCCAAGTAATTCTAATGCTTTAATTTTGAATTGAAGAGAGAGTAACGGCGCAAGCGAAGTGCACGTTTAAACTTTCCCTAGCTCCCGTAGGGGTGATATTATGGTTACTGTGCTCCTTCAAGTGACCGCTGTTGGTGTCTTTTCTATTAGCTTTCTCAAGTGCTACATATAGTAAGTGACTAAAATATGCACAATTCGAGTCGGAATCAAATCAGATTATGGCCAGGAATTATTACAATATCTAAAAATTGTGCGCTACACGCTAGAAAATGAGAAATGAGAAATTTCCGCTCCCTATGGCCTCCGTGTACATCCATATAGTTTTAGCATTAGCCTCAACAAAATTGTTTCATTCTCAACATATGAATCCAGTAAGGGATGTCCTACGTTTGCTTTACGCTTCTTAGTGTTAGAATAAGTTGTGATACAACTTTACCCTTTACCCCTTGCCACGTTTGAAATTCAATCAAATCCTAACCATAATCCATATGTGACTTTGTCGAGCTACCATTTTTGTGGGATTTCTTTTTGCACCCCTTACTTCCTATAAAGAACAGCCTTAGACTAATCATAATTCAATACAACTTTCGACAGTTACAGGGCAAGTAATTTGTAGCGGGTAGCGCAATTACATTGAAGCTGTTTTGCCCGGTGACGTCACAGTCATGTGATGAAGTCGAAACTCTGTAGCAATCAGGCCAGTAAGCTATATTTCAATTTAGAGAAGGTTCGCTCTAACAATATCGTTGTAGTGACAATAGTAGCATAGGTCGGGTTGGGCAGCAATATTTGCCAGTGATGTTAGAGCGTGATTGGGAAAGGCGTTCTACCCAAAATCTGATAACTTTAAGGAACTTTCAGTACTTGCCTTAATGAATTCATGGTTAGTATAGAAAGTACCTTTATTGAAACCATGGAAACTGGTACATGCGCTGCACTGCTAAGATAACAATGCGTGCAAAGATATATTTTTATTACCTTAGCCCTATCTGGACCCGACTTTTTGTGAGTATCATCAGACCGGAGGGGGGGGAGCTAACTTAGCCCCTCCTCGGAAATCTGAGTTGATAAGAGCAAAAGGGATTAAACTTGGCTTTCTAGTGTAATTTGATGTTAAAAGGTTGAATGTCTAATTTCTCCTACCGCAGTTGTGGCTCCTTTGAAGACGTCATCACCTTTCTTTGATTCTGGCCAAAACAGTACTCTTACTTATCTGACGGTAAAAACTTCTTCAAAAGAAAAATTACGCTAGCTTTAACTTTAATTAACTGATAAGCCATCAAAATATTGTAGAAATATGACTTTTTGAAAGAATTATGAAATTTGTTATCTTATATTCATTGTCTAAATTCATTAGGTATATGACATCTCTCTCATAAATTGAGAGTTGGACAGAAAATTGCATCAAGTTATCTTCCTTCTGTCAAGAATTTTTTAGTTTGAGGTTAAAAAGGGTGTGACTTTGAAACAAACAACAAATTGAAACTACTCCCTCAAAATAATATTGTGCTTCCAGAAATAAATAAAGATCGCTACAAAATTTGGAGAGTTGTGTAAAGGATCGCTAGGAAAAGGCACACAAAGACATAGCCTACGACTTAGCAAAAAAGTTACCTACACAATACCAGCCCAAATAGGGTTAACAGCTCCTCTTTCTTAGGTTCTTGAAGCGAATCATTTTTCTTTATCGACAGTGCAAATTTACCATATGACATGGTCAAAGAAAACTTTACGGAAAAAATCTGATTGCCCCTTATGAAATTATTGCAGAAAACCTAACAACCCCGCAGCCCTTTCCTTAAAGTCCTTAAAATTTATCTGCCCTGTATTCATGAACAAAAAATGTTTTACTGTACGTATCACCGAGGAAGTAGTCAAAGACCATAAGAAAATCAGTTCTTGTCCCAGTTTTCAATGAAAAATTTACTTAAGAGATATGACTGATGCAAGTTGCTGACGAGAAAATTTTGTGTCATCTAAACATATATCCTTCCAAGCATTTCTCTGCTTGCATGATTCACAACTTTGCCTTCTAAAGGAGACATTTCAAACTTCAAATTTTATCTTGAGCTCATAAAAGTACCTACCCCGTTGATATTTGCTTCAAAAAGATGTTGACCCACCTCTGATAAACTCAATAACAGTAGGGGCCCCGTTACGTTTTACACCAGTCATGTTATAAAATAAACTTTGCTCTGTCTCTTACCACCAGACAGCATGTCTGATCTAAACCACATGAAGGAAAACAAACATCTTTCCAACCTTCCCTTTCGAATTCCAAGGTAAATCGTTGATATAAATACTGGTGTATCAATTGATAGACTCACACCATCAATGGTCAACAATGAAGAATTCAAAATAGCATAAGGCAATCAATGGGTGTCTCACCTCGCCTTTGAGAAAGATTGCAGGGAGCAAATTTAACATTTGAATGACTTTCAGAACTAGGCCAAGGGTGAGAGGTAAAATTGTTTCACCTATTGTTCCAAGTTAAGACACACAACGGAAATCTGGAACATCACATACAGGATTCTTGTGTTGAGGACGCAACAATTTTATTCAGGTTTACAAGAAACTTGTTTCGGGGTACATGGAAGCTACAGAGGGAGGCTAAGTCTGATTTTCGCATTTCCTTGCGTACAGCTTTTTAAAAGAGTCTGGTACCCAGAGTAGGCCTTAGCATAGCATTTTTAGGACTTTTTTTGTTTCCTTAAAAAGAAATTGTTAGGAAGGACTTTGATTTCAAGAATATAGCGTGAATCAATCCAAAATGATTTTCCAAACATACCTCGGTAGCCAACTTGAACATAGATACCTCGTTTGTTGATATCGGTGCATGGAGAATGAAGATATTAATCTTCAACAGACAAGTTTGCCTCCACCTCCGAACCAGAGCCTTGACGTTTTGGCCTAAGCAAATTCTTGAAGCACAGTGAATAAAATCACTAGAATTTGAAGACAGCACAACAAATGTGTTTTACAAAATACAGTTTACGTGAGACCTTTCGTCAAGGGAGCTCCGAAATCAGCTTCATTCATCTCAATATCGACAATTTACCTAGCACTTATTATTCATCGGTGAAAGTACTCCTTTGAGCATCAAATCCCTCTTAGGACCGTCCAATCATTCCTTGAAAAGAATTTGTTATCAGATCACTCGGGATCCAAGACAGGAAGGTTTAGAGATCTTTTAGGGGCCAAAAGACATCTCCTCTCATGTTGATGACCCACCCATGAAAGCAGCTTCGAAGATACGTCATAATCAACCCGAACTCTCGAGAGTTCTGATAACAAATTCTTTTCAAGGAATGATTCGACGATGTCAAAAGTCCGTTGATACTCAAGGGAGTACTTTCACTGATGAATAATTTGGGTAAAATAAATTTGCCGATATTGAGATGAATGAAGCTGATTTCGTAGCTCCCTTGACGAGGGGTCTCACATAAACTGCACGTTCTAAAACACATCTGTTCTGTCGTCTTCAAATTTTGTTGATTTTATTCACTGTGCTTCAAGAATTTGCTTAGGCCAAAATGTCAAGCTCTGGTTTGGAGGTGGAGGCACATGTGCCCCCTGAAGATTAATATCTTCACTCTCAATGGACCGATATCAACAAACGAGGTGTCTATGTTCAAGTTGGCTATCGAGGTATGTTTTGAAAATCATTTCGGATTGATTCACGCTATATTCGTATCGCTAGGGTCGACCAAATCGGGATACTTTTTTGAGATACCCGATAGTTTATACATGTGTGCTGCTACACGATAATGAAAAGAAAAACAACAACAGTGGTGACTGGAAGAGTACAGTAGCTTTAAAAATCACTGCAAAGATGGTAAGAATATTGAGAGAAAGAGAAGAAAGCGATTCCACTTCCTTGTTGATAAAAACAAAATACAAATGATGTCATCTACCGAGCTAGACAAGTGAGCAGGCTATCTTGAATCTATATGAATACTCTGTAACGTAGATTAAGAAATACTTGAATGTTTCTCCATTTCACATAGCTTTAGCTACGTTGGTGGACCAATTTTTTGGCACTTTCTGATTGCTAAGTGAAGATAAGCGTCTCCTGTGGTACCTCCCTTGTCGCAACCGACAGAACATCACAAAACTCTGCTGATTAAATATATGTCTTTTCTTCCCGTAGTTCAAAGAAGCTATTCAGTTCAGAAGGCTTGGCCGAGATGAGACACAAGCGCATCGTTTGTCTTAGGCACCTCAACTTTGAAATGAAAGCTGCAAAGCTCATCGCAGCAACTATGGGAGCTTTCCTCGTTCTTTGGACACCGTTCATGATTGTTGTACTCCTGACTAGTTTCGATGTACCTGTCTCTATGGATACGGTTATCGTTGCGAAATGCTTGCACTACGCAAATAGTGCAATCAACCCAATTCTGTGTGTTGTGCTGAATAAGCAATTTAGAAGAGCTGTGAGAAACTTCATGAGGAAATTGGGTATAGTTAAAAGTCATAGCAATTGAAGCTTCTCAGTGGACGCAAAGGAGGAACAGTCCTCTACAACTTTTCACTCATATTTGACTATGAAATTTTTGGTGCATTTTATCCGTCAGAAAAGATATTGCAGAATTCATGGGACATTGTGTTTATCGCTCCTTGCAGATTTACAAAGCAAGACCATTCTTGGTCATTATTGTGGAAACTTAACACTTGTACCACCTACCACTTGCTGGGGACAGCAACACCAGCATGTATTTCAACTTTTTTGGCATTTCTTTGCTCATTTTTGCCTATAATAGTTTGTTTAATTCAAGTGACGGCAGGTTCCTTCGTTCTAGAAACAACATCACGGTCTAACCAATCACTCATTGAAGAATGCAAAGCAGGATCTTACTTCAAGGACGATCTATGACGATTTAACGACGATTTAAAGCCAGCATGCACTCCAACTTGTGTGACGTTTCTTTACTCGCCTATAATGATTCGTTGAACTCCAGTGAGGGCAGCTTCCTTCGTTCTAGAAACAATACCCGGCCTAACAAATCAATCATTGTAGAACGCGAAGTATAAAAATGGAAAGTATATGTCAAGAATGGTAGACAAATTTGTTTGTTCTAAGGAATCAGTCGAAGAGACTGGATTTTATTCATCAGAGTGCAAAATCACTCCCGCGGTCAGGCCACAAAAGTTCTTTTCCATAGTTAATGAGCCGCTTAACCCTATTAATACCGGGCTTTTTGGACCCTTGTAGTACCGGGGGGGGGGGCACAAAGTGCCCCCCTCCGTAAAGTTGCCAATATTGCAGATATGAGAACGAAACTTGGTACAATGGTGTACAGTAACAAAATCTACACGATAGGCAACTTTTTCTATTTTTCATTACATCCATGACGTCACAATGATGTCATAATTGAGGAAAATTTCAGTATTTGCTTGCTGTTTGCAAAATTGACAATATTTAAGTTTTTATTTGACTATTCCTTTTCCAAATGGACTAAAGTGTATCACAAAGCATTAATAAGTAAAAATCCATAGTATAATATCTATTTAAAGTCATTATATATATCATATATTCATTATTTATATAAACCAGTTTTTCATTGCTTAGTTTAAACCCCTAATTGTTGATGTAAATACTCTGAAATGCCTCAAGACGATGTAAAATAATTAAGAGAATCTTTTTAGGTAATAAAAATTTTTCTAATACATTTGTTATTATCTATATGACGTCATAAACATTGATGACGTCATTAAGTCTAAAATTGCTGACGTCCTCGAAAATGAATAAAACTACATATCATCTGAAAGCTCTCATCAAGATCTATCGAATGGTATTGCTTTCAATGACATGTGATCATTCTAGGATAAAATAAGCGTCTCTTCTTTTCTTTCAATGCCGACCACGGGTTGAAAAGACGTAAGTCACGTGATCAGTGTCTATCATTTTGAAAAAATTTTTAGGTTTTTAATTAGTATATTAAATTTGAGGAAAAGTCACCATGTTTCAGCTCTGTATCTTTTGAACTGACAGCACTGCGTCAAATAATCTGTGCCGCGGGCACTTTGTGCCCCCCGGTAGTAATACGGCTTAAAAGATTGACGTTGAGATTCCTTACAAGAGACTTGAGTTAACCCTATTGTACCCGGGGGTGGCAAAACATGCCCCCTACACAAACTTTTGATTATAAAATAGAGAGTAAAAAGGAAAGAGAGCTGAGACATCCATGGAATTTCCTAATTTTCATTGCCAATTAAGTTTTAGGTCTTTCATTGTTATAATTTCAGTCACGTGACCAGCAAATATCCATATTTGGAGTGAAGTCACAAAAAATCACAAAAACAATCATAACTTCTTTTTCTAATTTTGTGTTTGGTACCAAACCATTACCCTTAAGGATCACTTTCATTTGATATATACATTATCAATATTTGCTGACATCAGCAAATTATAAGTTTTGTGACGTAATTCAAATTAATGACGTCATATTTCTAATAAAGGATGATAAAATTTCAAAATTTTGCTATAAATCGATGGACAGTGATCCTTTCTTTACTTTTAAGTCCTTTATTCGGGTTACAAACCATATTCTGTGAAATAGTTAGCAATAGAAATAATTACAAACCACGTGACCAACAAGCACCAGATTCTATAATTAGACTTCTAAAAGATGTTATTACTATTGTACGAAGTTACCATAACACAATAATTATGGTTTTAGAGATAATTGGGGGCATTTTTTACCCCCCCCCCGGGCAGTGGTCTGACCCAAAGAGCCGTGGTACAATAGGGTTAATTTGCAAAATTTATAATGCAGGGATTTACGCCAGTAAATGCAGCTTAACGACATGCGCCACATTTTTTGTTCCTATCAGCATCGCCCCCCCCCGGCGACATCTTTGTCCTGCCAGGTCAAGTGTTCCTGTTGCCCAGTCCCCTTGCGATTTGTACACCATCTTGTTTATCACCGTGCTCAAGTAGTTCTCCTCATCGATCGTTGCTGTTTCAAAAAGTGAATAGTGTGTATAATTAAGCACGATGTCAAGGAGAAGTACACCTTATCAAGTAGGAAATGATCCGGAGCGCGATCGGACATTGTCTTTAAACGATTGGATGAAGGAAAAGAAACAGGAATTATATAGATGTGCATCGGCCTACGGCTTGTTATCGTCTAGCAAGAAGGATTCGATTGCAACACGAATTTACGACTATCTTTACCGCCCTCAGCCACCTTTATACGTGAATTGGAACGAAGAGATATTGTAGACGAAGTTACTCACCAACCTGATGTTCAACTTCAAGCAAATGAGACTGACGATGTTCTCCAAGACCAAGTGGAACTGGAAATGTTACCAACAGAGCCAGCCCAATCTGCGTTTCCTGTTGCTCAATTACGCGCCATCATTCGAGAAGAAATGCAAATTCTACAAGCAAACCAAGCCTCTACCAACGGGTTACAGTTAGAAAATCAACAGCCATGCCCATTATCACCAGCCTCAATCGTTATACCTTGCCCCGAAGATCCTGTTACAGCATCTACTCAAAATTTGCCTGCCTCAGCCAACACACTTCCACTTCATGCGGGTGCCAACGCCGCACAAACCCAGCCGACACAACAACTGCAGGGTAATTTTCTTATACCCTTTACTTCAAGTTTCAACACTTTACCCCCACTGTCTGTCAGCAAAACTTCTAAAAGCCATAAAAGCCAAGGAGTTTGTCTATTTCAATGCCTTACTGCCATCAAGTTTATATGACCCATCTCAGATGTCCTCATTCAACCTTCAAATCCTCCCATCTGAATTAGGGGAAAACACAGTTTCTTTTTCTCCAGCCAGGCGCCCAACCCAAAAAAATCTCTGACTCTGCGTCATGGTTGGAAGCCTGGAACATGTTTATAAGAGCCTCTGTCCACTTTCACCCATATCTAGCTCAGGAGCTCCTGCCATATCGAGAATCCATGTGCACTTTACAGCAGAATTATTCCTTTCAGGCATGGTCTAAGTATGACATAGCCTTTAGACTATTGATTGCCACCAATAAATCTCTATCATGGACTCGTACCGATGAATATCTCTTCAACAAATATATTCGCTGCAATACAGCATTGTCAGCGGTATCAATCCCGCAACCCCGCTGTTTCAAATGCTCCACACCAGGCCATTACGCCAGTTCTTGGTCCAATGAAACCTTCCGGCCAGCAACAAATTTTCGTGCCTTCAGCTTCGCCAACAGCACCTGCCGTTTCTTCAACAATGGTGACAACTGCAAAATCAAATCCTGTTCCTGGGCTCATAGGTGCAACAAATGCGGAGGCCCCCACCTAGGCTCTTTGTGTAAACAAGCTAGCAAAAAACTTTAATGCTCTGCCAGCAGAAGTATCAACCCCAATTAACATTTTTGAGTTATCAAAGGAACTAATCAACTACACAAATATGGGTTTTGCTGATGCACTGATTTCTTCTTTAAAACATGGTTTTCGTATTGGCTATTCAGGCCCACAGTTTGTTCAGATTGCAAAAAACCTCAAATCTGTACACTCAAACATTGACGCACTGACAGAGAACATTATAACAGAGCTACAATTACATCGAATAGCAGACCCTTTCAAAGAAATGCCACTACCAAACTTTCGTTTTCCTCCGATCGAAGTTGTACCAAAGAAGAACTCTGATAAGGTACGAATGATCACTGACCTTTCCTCACCTAAGGGGTCAACCGTTAATGACTTTATAACCGATGAAGAATCAGCTATACAATTTAACCACTTTGACACTGCAGTCAACATTGTAGCTGGGCTAGGTAAAGGGTGCTTGGTGGCAAAACTTGACATTAAAAGTACCTTTCGCATATGTCCAGTGTCTCCAGTAGATTGGCACCTGCTGGGTTTCAAGTTTCTGGACCATTATTTTGTGGATCTCAGGTTGCCCTTCGGGTTGAGATCCTCTGTAAACAGGATTCACTAGTCTTTCTAACACACTCCTGTGGATAATGCAAAATAATTACAACCTAAAACACATCACTCATTAGCTTGATGACTTCTACCTTGCTGGAGCGCCAGGAGAAAATGAATGTCAAACCAGTTTAGAGAAAACAATTGATTTATTTAACAAACTGGGAACCCATCTAGCTCAAGAAAAAGTAGAAGGGCCAACAACAGTTATTACTTACCTCGGCATAGAGATTGACTCAAAAAAGATGGAACTTCGTTTACCCCGGGACAATAATATGCCTCCTTGTATGATTTACTACAATCATGGGCAAACAAGAGAAAATGCACAAAGAAAGATCTGTTTTCCTTAATTGGTAAACTTTCATCTGCATGCAAAGTAGTGCCTTCAGGTCGTACTTTTCTTCGCAGGCTGATTGACTTATCCACCACAGTCAAAAAAATGTCACATCACATTTCGATAGATGCAGAATCCCGTAAGGATATTTCATGGTGGGCAAAGTTTCTGCCCACCTGGAATGGCAAACACAAAATTTTAGAGCAAGCCACAGCTTTAACAACAAACATAGAACTTTATACTGAATTGAGAATTTCTCACATACTCAATCCAATGGAAGGAACTTTTTCCCATATACATATCATGCCTCCTCTGGGCAAAGTCATTCACAGGCAAGAGATTACTTTTCCACTGTGATAATTTAGCCATTGTCAACATATGGTCAACGAAAGCATCAAAATGCCCAAAGGTAATGCAGCTTCTGAGGAAATTGTTCTTTATTGCAGCTAACAATGACTTTACTATCAATGTGCAACACATTCCAGGCACTGATAATTCTATATCGGATGCATATCTCGTTTGCAGCTCAATCGCTTCCACAAACTGGCACCAGGTGCAAACAGCCAACCTACCATCATTCCAGCAAGCGTGGCTACTTTAGCAAATGATGTTTATTCACTGCAGCAACTTTCTATATCTGCATCTTCAGGTAAAACGTATAAACGAGGGCAGGATTCATACATAGCCTTTGTAATTCGTTCAATATTACACCTTATCCACTACGAGAATCAACACTTCGTCTCTACGCAGGATTCCTTACCTGCACGCACAGCTTTGCCACAATTCAAAGCCACTTAGCAGCAGCAAAGCAAAAAAACTTGGAGCTCGGTTTTCCACCCAACTTCGAGCATATGCACCTGTTAAAACTTCTACTGAAGGGAGTCAAACGTCTGAAAGGTGCAAGAACCAAACCTCCACGCCTTCCAATTACAATCAACATAATGAAATTGTTGAAAGAATCTCTACGCACAGCCACCATCAGTCCTAAAGACCAAATTATGTTATGGGCTGCATTCACCACTGCATTCTTTGGATTCCTGAGGGAATCTGAATTCTGCTTCCCTACTCAATATTCATTTGACCCAGCTTGCACCTTACTTCGTTGTGATATCACAACTCAAGAGTCTCAATATCCATCTACATCAAAGCTTTTAAAGTTGGCCAATTTCGTCATGGCCAATTAATCACAATTGCTCCTTCAGGCACAAACATCTGCCCGGTGACAGCACTAAAAAAACTTACCAAACTGCACCAACCCAAATTATCCTGTTTTTACTTTCGAAAATGGTGGTTTTCTAACCAGACAGTTACTATCACTAACACTGCAGAAACTGCTGGCATCTACCACTGAAAACTCAACGTTCACGTCCCTCAGTTTTCGGATTGGAGCAGCAACAAGCGCAGCTGCCGCGGGGATCCCTGACTGGCTGATAAAGACATTAGGCAGATGGTCCCTGACTGGCTGATAAAGACATTAAGCAGATGGTCCAATGACTGCTATCAAAGATGCATTCGAACACCAAAAGATGTCATTTCTTCTGTTCCTCGTAAATTAGCTCGTACTAACGTAGTGGTTGGTCAGTAATGACATGTAGGGTAAGATCTGGACTTCAGGTAGCTTTGGGGCGTATCTTGGCGGCTTTTGGCCGCCCTCACAAAATGGTGGCAGTATTTTGTAGCTTATTTCAACATTCTTGGTCAAATTGTAGTGCTTGGTAATTATTTATCCTCGTCATAACAGCTGATAATTCCCCAACCAAACTGAGGGAGAAGGGGTGTTATCAGCTCCTATTTAGATAAGTCTTGTAGAGACTTACCCATTATCTTAACCGATTGAAGGAGAAGAGGTTGTTTCAAGTAAGTCATGTAGGGATTACTTCCCAACCCTCAACCGAATGAAGGAGAAGAGGGGGTATAGCTTGTTGTTTTGTTCTACAGTAGTTGGCTTGACAAGATACGACCTCAATTGCTGCCAAAGATTTAGTTGTCTATATCTAGTCATATCTTGAAAAAGGGCCACACAGATTATTATCGCATCCAGCTACCTCCGTTCTTTGATACCAGGCATTACCAGCGCAGTTGGCGTTAAACATGTTTCCTGAAACGGAAAAATAGAACAGGACATGATAGTTAAATTCAATTTCTTGAAAATGCAGAATGGCTGTTTACAGAGCTTGAAATGAATCAAAAGACAAAGTAATTCAATGGGATCTGACAACCAGGAGATCAAAGCAACTGAAACATGCAAGCAAACAATGAGTCGGGAGAAGAAAGAATATTGTTAACCCTATAGTGGTTGGGCTATTTGATAGTCCTATTTTTGTTAGGGAGCAAAAAAGCACCCCCCCCCTTACCTAACTCTTGACTGGTAATAGGTAGAGTGAGCAAAGTTTGTGTGATACTAGCCTCAGGCATATACTTTCTGTAAAAATAAAAATTCACCTAAGATTGGCCATCATTTTTGCTCACCTCAGCATTTTCTTTTGTGTGGTCAAGAAAAGCGGCAAAGTTGACCAAAATCAGGAAAATCGCGATAAAATTAAATTTGGAGCACATTTTCCACCCAAATATAATAATTGTGATAGAATGCATGAAAAAACACTACACTACAAAAGAAATTTGCAAAATATTCAACTTATGTTCCTTTTGTCGCGATAATTGAGATTTGAGAATTTGCTATTTTCAAGGGTCAGTCTCAGAAAATTGTCTCCCTCCTCCTCGTTTTTCAAGATATTTCAATGTAACTTTTTTGAGAAGTTGCACAATAAGTAGTTCCAAAACGTCAAGAAGCTTCATCGCTATAAATATTCTGCCAGCAGAATTATTAAAAAAATTCTACTAGGGGGGGGGGGCAAAGTTGCCCCTAAAACAAAATAGGGTTAAATGTACAGGGTGTCTCCAAAAAATTGTTCGATGTCTGATAAAATGTTGAAAAATAACGATAATATGAAAAAGGCTCTTGGGAAGAAAACCATGTTTCTAAGATTATGAATTGATTTTAGAGAGCAGAATCTAGCAAATCGGTTGAAAAGTCACTGATTTGTGAGCTTTCAAAATAAATAATACGCGATAGCTGAAGCCAGAGACCCCCAGATTACCTGTAATGCAAAAAGCTCAAAGACCCAGATAAAAGAAGCTTATTCAATGTCATACCTCTCGTTGATATCAGACCAAACAAGGTAGGACTTCTAAAGTAATTCAGTCATCTCGATCATTGTCAAAATTTGCTTAACATTTCATTTTTCCAAAAACAGTGGCTCAAACATAATCGACAGAGATTGACTCTGTTTCCTCAATGCATCCATATGCTTAAAAGTCAGATTATCGTAAACCTGCTAAAATCATATTTGCTTAGTCCTGAAACAACTGAGAAATGGCAGAAACGATGGCCTATTGGAGTTTTACGAAACATGACATCTCGAGGCCTCTAGTTTAAACTTCAAAGGCTTGTAGCTCCATAAATTTTTAGCCAATGTGCAAGGTTCCTCTGTCAAAAATTAATCTGAAATTTCAGGAAAAGGTTCACTTGACCAAGTGTCTATTCAGCATACCGTAACTTTTAGTATTTAATTAAATGTCGGACAATTTTTTTGAGACACCCTGTACTTCCAACTGCCGATGGGGCTTACTGTCAAAATAACCCGTGCGTTACGCGTGATAGCAAAATCTCGGATTGAATTGTGAAATTCAAATAGGAATCCATTTTCAGTCTCCATGTTTACATTGTGGGTTTAGCTCCCTCCTTCAAAGCAGAAACATTGAATGTTTAAGATGACAGCAGAGCTATGATGATCATGTTGTAACTCTCACCTTACACTTATTATCTTCATCATGCATACACGTGACCACGAATAGTACATAGTCACACTATGGTGATGGGGATACTGATAGGGCTTCACGCCTGTTTCATTGACAAGGTAGTTTAAAATCTAGTGTTTTATCGTTCGAGAGGAGAATTTGTTACCAGAAAGCTTGTAAGAAAGCATAAGAGCTGTTGCGGAATGAGTTTGGCTTCATTCGAAAGAGTTTACTCATAAGTAAAGTCCAAAGAGGCCCTCTTTAAAGTGTCTGACATAGAAGAGAAAAGAGCCGAAAAAGATTATGCAATTGCTGCCCAATGCTTCATCAAAAAGTATGACCATTTCGGGTTTTCCCCGATAACTGTGTCCACATATTCTGTTCCCGGTCGCTTTTATGACTGATGCTTCGTCAAAAAACATCGTATTTGCGTCCAAATTGCAGATCATCTATAAAATATCATCAGCCTTAGCATCATCACGTTCTCTTGGAATCGTCGAAATCTTTTTCTTTGTGTTGCAAAGTGCTGTGTTGACTGTATTCTGCCCTGGTAATTATACGGCATTGCAAATGCCTTCTGCCTGTAGTTCTTCTCAAATTTTTTCATAAACCGTTGGTTTCTTCAAGTCTTAAATTTCACATGGCAGCAAAACGTCGTTCAGTTCAGTTTAGTTTATATCTAAAAAATTCCACTACATACAAAAAATCTCTTAATATACACTACCATAACTAAATAAGAAATTACAACAGATGACAAACATACATGACAAATTTTACAATAATGGTACATAAAATTTTGTATGGTGGGGAATTTCTTAAGGAGGAACTCTCTCAGTAGGTAAACTAATCGAGGAAAGATTACCCCCTATGCTAAAAACTTATCATTCAAATTATGAAATATTTTCAGTGTTTTGATTAATTAATAGGCGGAAAAGTTATCTTATCAAGGTATTCAAGACTGGTACGTTGAGAAAAAATGTAATTTAAGATCACGACGGAAAATCATTACTGAAGAATACTGTTTGAAACAGGAAGGAATGTTGTTCCAGGATTTAGCGCCTGCATATTGAATTGATCGTAAGTCATATTGCAGAGTGTTCGTACGTGTCATGAAAATATCACCTTTGTGAGCCTATTTAGTATCATACTGATGAACAGATGACAAAGTTTTAAAAAAATTGTGAAAGAAGGCAGTAGATATCAAGTGAACAGATTCATACACAAATATAAGCAACTTAAAATTGAAATAAATCATATAAATTAAGAATTTTTAATTCAGAGAAGATTGGTGTAGATGGAGATGCAAAATTCTTGAAAGCAATAGCTCTAACAACTTTTTTTTGCAGAAGGTATATTGGTTTAGTATAGTTTTCATAGGTAAGACCCCATACAATAATTCCATACTGAAGAAAGGAGGCAAACAGAGAGTAATACAAGGAACTAGAACACTAGTAGGTAGCAGATGCCTTATTTTAAAGAATATACCACTAGTTCTTGCCAACTTCTTTGAAAGTTAACTCAAGTGATACTTCCAATTCAGGTTTTCATCCAACAGTAGACCGAGAAACTTGACATATTTAGCCTGATTAACATGCCCTTTGCCAATCTTAATGTTGACAGTTTCATCTAAAGAATTTTGTGGGGAATGGAAAATGACAAAGTTTGTTTTTGTCTATATTTGATGCAAGTTTATTAGCATCAAGCCATTTTTTCGCTTTCTTAAGTTCTTTGTTGACTACTTTTTCTAGTTTACTAAGATTGTCAGATTCAAAGTAGATGTTTGTGTCATCAGCAAAAAAATATAAAATGATAACCTGCAAGATACGCTTGGAAGATCGTTTATATAGATGAGGAAAAGAAGTGGACCAAGGACAGAGCACTGGGGAACACCGCAAGTAACATTAAGATTCCTAGAGTTGTGGCTGTTAACAAATACATGCTGACATCTATTGCTAAGATAGGAACTAAACCATGCTAAGGCAGTACCTCATACACCGTAATGTTTGAGTTTATTGAGCAGAATCTGATGATTGACCGTATCAAAAGCTTTTTGTAGGTCAATAAAAATCCTACACCCAAAACGTTTGCTATCTATAGTATTTTTAATAGATTCTGTTCGACTAATCAAAGCGTGGTTTGTTGAATGAGAAGGACTGAAAGCAAACTGAAGATTGTACAAGATTTCGTGAACTTCCAAGAAATTGTATAAGCGCTTGTACATCAGTTTCTCTGAGATTTTACTGAAAACAGATAAAAGAGAGATTGGTCTATAGTTAGAAAGTGTCACAGGACAGCCCTTTTTAAATAAAGGTATGACTTTTGCATGCTGCCTTTCTTCAGCAAATATACCAGAGAGGAAAGACTCTTTGATAATTTGGGACAAAGGAGAAGAAATATGGGGAGAGAGAATTTTTAACAATTTTATGGGAATATTATTTTGAACCTAATGATTTACCAGCTTTTAAGACATCAATTATATCTGATATTTCATAAAAGGCAGAAGGAGTTATAAAAAATGAGTTGGGATTTTCATTATCAAGGTAATCTGAGGGGGATTTTGGAAACCTAGGTATTCTTTTAGTAACACCATCGGCTACATTAACAAAAAAATTATCAAAAATGGTAGCCATAGTTGCAGAATCAAATTTTATCAAATTTTGAGTAATTATGCTTATAATATGACATAGATTTGTTGGTGATGCCTGTTTTTCAGCAATCAAAAACTGCGGAAAGTGATCTAAATCATAAGTCGTAAGTCATCTTCATTTCATTTCATCTAATATTATTTAAATTAATATTGTTATTATTATTAATATTAATTATTACTAATATTATTATTTTCTTAAAATTATTAAGAAAAAACTAATTACAATACAAATTTCCTAAGTTTACTCTAAATTATAAAATATATTGCCTGATCTTCCATGGATTCGTGCGGAGCTGATTTCCGTTAGCTCAAAAGGTGGGATTTTAGTTTAGTCTTTGTTGGCCCTCAAACCCCTGGGGGCACAACGCTTCGAGGGCACTTTTTCCTTGAGAAAAAGTGGCATTTTCTAATAATAAAACGGACACTTCTTTGTTTATTGCAAAATCTTTTCCAGACCCCTGGGCATGTTACTCCTGTAACTTCTGAACTTTCTGTGTTATAATGCCCCTGTTCGTACAGCAGGAGTATTCTCTGCCTTTCGTTTCCCGATGTAGCTTGTCCCTGGCAATAAGACCCCTCGGGTAGGTTCAACCTCGGTGCATCGTAGACTAAACTAAAAGTGTGTGTCTGAAATTCGACAGCTGATTCCCAAGTCAATTTTTAGTGGTCATCCTAAGATATCTGATCTGAGTTCTAATTTGACTATAGTCAATGAAAATAAAGAGAAGTAAATGAAACCACAAAAAGGAAGCAGATTTAGATTTGAAGTACCATTTTGTGCTCACGGGGACCACACGTAGCGCACGAGTTGTTTTGACAGTAGAACACTTTCATTCTAATGACGTCATATGACATCATAATGTTCATTATGCTCTAGCAACGCAAAAACATAGCTAATTAAACCATTATCTCACACATTCATTGTTTATATAATGGAAAACCTTTGTGCCTAATTTTGCTGCCATATCTCCAACAACAACAGAGATGAACAGGCCCTGAGTGTTTCAAATCGCCAAGGTCAGATAGGGCTACACAGCAAAAACAAATTGGATGTACTGGATTTTCCATATGCAGTTTAACTGGCTGTGTACGGAGTATTAGGGGCTTTCCATCACCCATAGTTATACCGACGAAAACTGGATTCCGGATAACGTTGTTTGCAGTTATACAGTGTTTTTAGGATTGGATAACAGTGTTTGATAAATGCGGAGTTATATGGTAAAAACATCCACATGCCATTTATACGGAGTGAAATCCTGGAACCGGATAACGTTGCTTATAGAAATGCCTCTCGAGGATCGTTCATGTGTTAAAAGATTTTAACTATCAAAAAGCGGTTCAAGATTCCCTTAAACAATAAAAAATATATGTAATCGCCCTTTGGATCCTGAAATAAAGAACTGGGAGACTACAACTTGAATACACAATACAGACAAGGGCAGGTAAAAAATATGGCGCGCTTTCTTTTCGAACTTTCATTTGCTTTCTCTATTTGAAAATTGCATTCGCACAGCACAGCAAGTTTCGTTCAACCTCCAATTTGAAAACTTTCAGTTTCCACACGCAGTTCTCCGCGAATATTTTGAGAACTCAGAATAACAGGGCGTTTTATGGCTCAAACACCAAAATGCTAAGCAAGCCATGCAGGCAACACACTTTGACGTTCGAGGTATGTTTTTGATTTTTATGCTGACGCCTTGCGTCCATCGTTGCTGACGCTCATCGGATAAGACAGAGGATCATGGGCAAGTTGCACCTTTCATTAGGCACATGTCAACGGCAAACAATGTTTGAGGTATTAACAGAAGCAACTGAATATTCTAAAGAGTTAATCGTGCTCACTGGTGTTGGAGAAACCCCGACGAACAACGGACACTTAGTCTGTTAGTTTCTGGCGCCATTTATGCTTCACCGTGTTGTCTTGATTAGCAGCATGTTTTTACGATCAGAATACTCCAGCATAAAGTTACAATAATTTTACATACGTAGTGTCTGCATGAACTTTATTGGATAGCTGCACGGTTTCCACAAATCTAGTTTTTTCTAACATTAAAGGCATTCTATATCAATGGAATATTGATGGTTTATCCAGAGTTCTCTAGAGATCTGCTGCACGCCTTTATCCGGGGGTATCCGTCGTCGGGAAGAATAGTTTTCCGAAGTATTCCTGACACCGTACAGAGTTTAGGAGAATATTCCAGGGCCTTTCTGGGTTTTCTGCATCGGAAATCTGAGTTGTTCCGGGCCCGCAAAGCAACGTAAAGCAAGGAGTCCGTTTCCTAACCTGTCTAATGTTCGGAAAACTCCGGAAAACGCAAGTTTTACGACATAACAGAGGTACTGTATAACTCCGTATAGCAAAGTTTTCCGGAGGAATACCGTATTTTAAAACTCAGTAAAACAACCTTGTTCTTGCTGTGTAAAGCATGCCAAGCCATTCTTACGGAATAAAATTTTGAAAAGCATATACACGGGTATTGTGGAGTCCTTTTTTGGTATTGCTGCTCTGCTTGGACCTGTGCCAGCTCAACAAGAATTAATTAGTTGCGAAAACTCCAGAAATGTGCTGCAAGAATTGTGAAAGCAGCAGGTTTGATGCCCTGGGCAGTCCAGGTATAGAAAGTCAGGGTTGGAAGACCACTCAGGAACTTATTCAAAATGATTCTTGAAGAATGGTCTTCCATTCCATGCATGATTTGGCTCGCAATCCTTGTGTAACTATTTCACAACAAACTCACAGTGCTTCTCTTACATTCTCCTTAATACTGAGACATATCTTACGCTACATCCCAAGAGAACTTCAAATGGCCGAAAATCCTTTTCTTGTAGAGGAGCAAGGCTATAGAATAGCGTCTCTGCTGAGTCTATGCAGCCATCCTCTCTACGTTGTTTTAAAGTGAATATGACGCGAAAATTTTTATTGATGAAAAACGTCAATTTGAGTATGCTGATTTCGAATTTCGTCATTAAACTTTCCAAAACTGAACCGTTTTTTAGTTACAGCCTTTTGAAAATCAAATTTCTTCACTAAAAAGTGTCCGGGGATCTGGGTCGAGTTTTTGGACTTGTGACGTAAAGTGTTTGGGTAGGATGACAGGAGATACTTGCATATCAAAGGATAGTACTGTAGTCACAAGGGTTTTAGGGTTTCATAGTTGCCCTACAGAAAACCTCCACACTCATGTGATTCAAATGCCACGGAATTTATATTCTTGCACTATTTTAGCAATTAATTGATATCTTTTGAACACCTGAATTCCACGAATTGGCACTCAACTAATGCTTTCCTTGATGAAAGAAGTGGTATCATATTTAACCACGGGGATATTGCATTGTGACTAACAGGATGACTCAGAGAAAACAATGAAAGTACAATGGGAATGAGCTCATCCTTTCATCACAACTGCTCGCTTGGTTTCCTCACAATTTCAAGTTTCAAACCATTGCAAACAGAGTCCAAACAGACAGCTTCGCTCGAAGAAGGACTTCAAACTTCAAACATTGTTGTACAGTGTCCCAAGTGGACAGGTTGTTGGAAGGGAGGAAAAGAATTCAGGCCAGAAGTAGTTTGACTCTTGTTTGGTCAACTATGGCCATGCTGTGAACGCGAGGGTCTACGTGTTTAGGCCATGTCCATTCTGTCTGGTTGGCACTCGACTGGAATACATTTATTTCGCTGTAATCGCTGTAATTTTTCATGAGGTCCAGAGATATGCTGATACTAAAGAAACTTTGCTTTGGTAAGTGCTGATTTTTTACTTAGCGCTATCAGACTAAATCAAGGACAAGTCTCGTAGTTTGGTGTCTGATCACTCTCTTAGGAGAATTGAGAACCGCGTAAAATCACAGATATCATAATATGTCTGGTCAAGCTTCCTTCCCCAGAGTGCAGAACTTCGTCCCGTGAAATGCCACTATTCAAACAAATGTCTGAAATCTTTGCAACATAGACTATCATTTATTGTTATTTCAAACCCGTGAGTTAGATATGCAAAGGTTGCTGCAAGATGACATGGTTTTGTGACATACAGCTTGCAAAAAAGCGTTCTTTACCACATTGACGAGAGAAAAAAATATTTGAAAACATTGTAAATTTAACAGTTGAAGTTTTCAAGAAACCAGGAGTGGAATTCCTTAGTTTTGATCGGTTAAAATGGTGAATAAACAATCTAAACCTGGCCACTTATCAAGGTTTCGTAATGGTTTCATGTATGAAGCATTGCATGGTGTTCTCTTTCCACAAACACTTTACGTCACAGAGGCCTGGTAATCAACGGTCTGACCGCGCAGAGTTGCCGCCACTTTTCGAAGCAAAGTGGGGTTGCTCAACCCCATTTTCTGAAGAAATAAGCGTCTGAATTAAAAAATAAAGTACACCAGCGTGACGAGCGATGTTTAATGCATGATATTAGACAATAAAAATTTTCGCGTCATATTCACTTTAAGGGATAGTGCAAAATTCATGATATGACATGGCCGGTGGAGAAGAAAACTGTTTGAAAAAAAATTTGCTCGCCCCGTATGAAATTATTGCAAGAAAACTAACTGCCCCGTCGCCCTTTCGTTAAAGTCCTTTAAAATGTATCTGCCCTGTGTTCATGAATAACAGATGTTTTACAGTACGTATTATCGATGAAGTAGCCAAAGACCATAACAAAATCAATTCTTGTACTTACGAATGTTGTTCAATGAAAAATTCACTTTGAAGATCAAGGAATATGACTGATGCAAGTAACGGACAAGGAAATTTCGCATCATATATCCTTCCAAGAATTTCTCTGCTTGCATGATTCACAGCTTAGCACTCAAAATGAGACATGAGACATTTCAAATTTCATCTTGAGCTCGTAAAAAGTTTCTGTCCCGTTGATATTCGCCTCAAAAAAGTTTTGACCCATCTCTGATAAGCTCAATAAAAGTAGTTGCCCCGTTGCATTTTGCACCGGCCATATTATAAAATAGACTTTGCTCTGTCGCTAAACGAGCAATTTTAGAAAAAAATTCTATTTTGTAAATAATAGAAGTTGCAAATAGAAATTTTGTTGCAGATCGATTCTTGGTATGTATATGATTGTTTTAATATCTATTCTGTAATTAAGCCTGCAATTTATTTTGCTTTATGGGGTGGCTTTTGAAAACTTAAATCAGTGTCGAATGGCTAACCTCCCCATACTTGATAAATGATAAAGGAAGTGAAAAATGCGTGTGTGTGTGTCTTTGTGTGTCTGCATGCTTTATGTGTCTGTGTGTATTATAAATCAAAATGACTTTGTAGTTACAGTAGCACCTGATCTGTTTTAGTTATTTACATGAAACAAATGAATTGATATGAAGTAAACATTGAATTAAATAAAATGTAAGTAAAATCGTATCTGGCCTAAAACACATACAATTGCTGTGTTACATTGGTTTGACGAAGAATATGTAGCTCTCGAGCGTTGTGTGATATTAATGTTGCTATGTTATAAAAATTTGTTTTTTCTATCTCGAACCTACTCATACCGTAGTAAATATCCATATAGCCGGACCAGCGTGTTGGTAGCCAGTGGGGGGGGGAAGGGTTCCTCCCTTTTCATCGTCAGCTCTTCCGCCATTTACTCTATTTCAATGGTGTTTGCCGTTTGCATTCACTACTTAACACATAGCTGGGATCCAACAGGTACTATATTTCTAAGTTGAAAGGACCTCAGAGTAATAGCTATTATTGAGATTGGAACATCATTTGGAAACCGCAGCTTGAGAAATCGTAGGGCAAGTAAAGGGATAAAAAACATCATGTTGTTGGTTACCTCATATTTCAATCATGATAAAGCTGAAAAAATTTATGTTTTGATAATTAGTAACTTCCTTGTGATGGTAATTACGTTGACCAGTCCATAATAGAATTAGTAGTGAGCAAATGACAAAACTCGGGAGGCTAAGCCGTGATTAAAAGAACGTTTCGAACCTTCCTAGGTCCATCCTCAGCAAGTTGACTGGGTGGGATTACGATTAGATACTACTAGGAGACACGCTAGTGGGAGTTGGGACTTATTCCAAAAAGGGCAAAATCGCCATATAAGTTAGAGTGAGTGCAACAAAGGGAGGAAAAACAACTGGGGAAACAGCAGGAACCAGTTTAACAGCTAGCAGGACGGAAAAAAAAACAACTCAGAGCAGTACCAAGGGGATTGATGATTGCTGAGAATTAAGGGAAAGATGGTCCCGAAGAATTAAAAGGCTTTCGTGAATGAGAAGGTCAAAAGAATGCTCAGTTTTGATGAGAATATCAAAATCTTCAAGGGATCCATTGTGGCCGGATTTAGAAACATGGTCCCCAATGGCGGAACAGTTACTTTTTATCTTTTGACCTGCTTTGCTGATTCCCAAGTGCTCTCTACAGCAAGTAACTAGATGACGGGTTGTTTTCCCATAGAACAAGGCATGGCAGCCAGGACACTTATATGAGTAAACTACAGAAGAGCACATGATAATGGGGAAGCGGTCCTTAAACCTAAAATACATATGATGACAAACGCTTGGGAGAATTAAAGATAACGTTAAGCTTAACGTCAGGGTAACATTGTTTGAAAAGCCTAGTAAGCTTAGTCTCAACTCGTAAGCTATAACTTCCTAGAAAGGGGAGACAAAACATAATGAACTGCTTTTCATCTCGAGTAGGCGGAGGCTTTTTACTAAACTGTTTGTCCAAGAAAGTCTTAATGAACGCGGTCAATAAGTGGCATAGGGAAGGAGTTTCTTTCAAAATTCCTTTTATTCTAACAATCTCATCTTGAAAATTAAAATACGTAGAACATATGTGAAAAGCGCGGTACACAAGAACCCTAATTAAGTTAAGCTGGTAAAGAAACAAACGTATCTTCACCGGATCTGACTCACTTCCTTTCAAACTACTAAGATATGGAGAGTGCAAGGAGTTGCGTTTGAAAGGGAGCGAGCAGATCCATCGCTGAGGGAGGAGCGGAGGGTAGATTTCGAGTTCCATTGCTTGTAGCTCATAAAGAATGACTGAATAGCCTCGTTGAATTTGTTTAAATAGGTAGAGGTCCCTTGGGGTGAGAAGGTACGGGCATATATTTACTTTTGTTGAAACTCGGAGAGACATATCCGGTGAGAATACAAACGTATCTTCACCGGATCTGACTCTTCCGTTCAAACTACTAAGATATGGAGAGTGCTTCGGAGTTGCTATAGAAAATGACTTAAGTCACTGAACAAACTCATGAAAAATACTTAGAAAACACACGGGAACAGAAAGGACTAGTACTACTTCCAATACTCAAAAAGGAAAAATAGAAGGCTGAAAAGTTCTATATAGTCCAGTTTACAACAGAAGCATAGTGCTCACACTCTAGCTGTCAAATAACTTTTTAAAACCGTTCAAGAAGTCTCTCTCTCTGTATTCCTTTCCCAGAGTCTCTGCAGATGAAATTGCCGAGAAAGTAGGATTTTTCATCGATGAGGCTAAGATTGAACTTGCATCATTCATTGTCAAAACCTTGTCACATTGCGAGTAGTAAATAGCAGTATTAACACTTTTCCAGCCAACATGCTCAGCAGTTGTTGCGTACGGAACTCCAAGGAGGGAAAGAGTAATTGAGCAACCACTGCGAAAGCTATGCATTGTTTCTCCGGTATTGATAGATAGATCTGTCAGATGCTTGCGAAGCCGATTTGCAACTGCAGATCCTATAAAAGGCTTATCTGTTACATAGCCATGGCGATCTGTTGAATGGAGGAGGAAACCAGGGTTGAGATTGATACCTGCTGCTTTTGTGACGGACAAGTAGCATTTGAGGTTTTTAACAGGACAGACGGGTGAACCAGGAACCTCTCTGATAGCGAAAACATTTCTTCCGTTACCTCTGAGGGTCTTGCCGAAAACTTGATTAAATATGAATGCGTTGTTGCCTGGCGTAGTGAGGACATCTGAGACAATGACACGACCGAGGTCTGAGCCTCTATTCCCAGAGAAGAAATCTATTGAATAGAATGCTAAATCTCTGGCAAGGATGTAGAGCTGTGAGGGTTTAACACCGGGTTGGTGCATGAGGTTGCGTAAAAAAGAGGTCAGTGATACTAATTTGTCCATGAAAAAAGGCACAGCTTGTTTTGAAAATATTCTGGCTATAGTTTGCTCTTCCAAAACCAAAGAATGATATTCTTTAACTGAAACATGTGTAGCTGGGTTTCCAAGATTCAATTCATCATTCCAGGGAGAACTTCTTCCGTTGTGTTTAAAAATAGTGATAAGTTTCCCTATGTTATTTATTATTGTCCCAGCTGATAAACCAGTATGACAAGGGCATTTCCCATTATCGGATGCTCTATCCGGACTGCTTCTTCAGTGTGAGATAGTTGTTCCGAATTGGTCTCTCCAAATCAGGAAATTGACAACATCGGAGGGTGAAGCTGTGGCAATGGATTTTGCAGAAGGCAGAGAGTCCAGGAAAGATTCAAGCTGTCGTTGAAGGCTATCTTTTTGGCGTTGGTATGGTTTGGAGCTTCGTAGGTTTTCAAGCTCTTTCAAGCGAGATTTTATTCTGATATTGTCTATTGCAACATGATCAGGAGATGCGACTCGTATTATAACATCTTTTCCATAACCACACCTTTGACAAAACTTATAGTCAAAGTCGTTTGGGTAACTACAACGTGTAAAACTCAACGCAGGCTTCCAAATTCTTGGCACCACTGGAGCAACCTACAATGATGAAGTTAAAAACTTAAAAGCATATAAGTCCCACGGAAGGGGCTTAGTGTGCCAAACTTTAGTTTTTGTCGGCGGGAACATCAGGATGAACTCTTCGCCCTTCTTTCCAAACTGAATGTAGGACTCCGCTGCCTTGTTGATAATTGGCCACCAAAACTTTCTTGGCGAAATATCAGGTATGACTATTGTAGTGGGTACTTGACAGGGCAGAAGGAACTTTAATATTGGGCCGATCAGCACAAAAGGGGGGAAGATGTAGTAAATCTTTGCCGGTGATAATTGTTGTGAAAAGACGTTAATGCCACTTGATCCTTCACATGGGAATGGAGAGAAAAATTTCAAGCTATGTCCTTGGCTATCTGCTCTCACATTTGATGGAATCGCCATCATGTATACCGTATGGGGCCCAAAGGTGCGGTCAACTAATCTCCAGGATGATTCGGACAGGCAGCAATCTATGTCGGAGGAGAATCTAGATGGAGCATCAGCTGACATGCATTTCGAAGGCAAGTAGTAGAGGTTAAGGCTGACGTTTAAATTTAAACATAGCAAGAAAAGAGTTTTAATTTCATCTGTGAGGCTGAGATTCTTTCCACCCTCATTGTTCCAGAAGTTTAGTAAATTCATATTGTCTACGTAGGCATCAACACGTGTATTGAAAATATCACTTGCAAAAGCTACTAATGTATTGTGTAAAGCCTTTGCCTCCCGAAGAGCAATTGGAACGGCTTTTTCTTCAGGGCACCAATAGTCTCTAGTTGTTTTAGATCCGGCTGGCAAAGATAAGACGCCAGCCCATCCAGAATTTGAAGCGTCAGAACACAGCATGATAGAGAGATGTCGTTCATCTTTCCAACGTAGAGATCCTTCCCAGTTATCTAGAAAACGCCAGTGTTCCAACTCCTTTCTGAGCCGCCCAGTTACCAGAACAGGTCTTGAATTTTTAATTCCTGAGCTTATATTAGCGTCAACTTCACGTGTGTACAGACGTGCAGCAGGTAGAGCTAGCGAGAAGGAAACAGCCTTTCCTACAAATTGCTGTAACGTTTTAACAGAAACATTCTTTAAACAAATGATGGATTCCCTTAGATCCGCAAATTTTTCTTTTTTGTCTTGGGGAATTGAAAAAGACTGATCCTGAGAATTTGATATCAAACCGAGGAACAAAATGCTCTGGGTTGGGCAGAGAACGGACTTTTGTAGGCCAATAAAGTAGCCGCAGGAAACCAAGGTGAGAGCAGAGATAAAAACCACTGTGTTTGCAAGCTCGAGATCAGACCAGTTGGAGGTGACTGTTTTTGCAGATTGAAGTTGTCCAATGTGACGATCGTCAATATACTGGATAACAGGGATGCCATTTGATCGGATGAAATGAGAAACAGCCAAACCCACAGTCTGGTAAATATAGGCGCTGGGGCTCCAACCAAAAGGGATGGTGTTGTACACGAAGTACCAGTTCTTCCAGCGAAGGCCAAAGAAGGTTTTACTTTCTTGGGTTAATTTTATGTGATCGTACCCAGATTTGTCATCAAGTTTAGCCTGGTAATGATCTTTACCAACGTAACGGGGCAAATCAGTGATGGGATCAAATTTTATTTTTGGGCAGTTCATCCATAGGTTTAGGTATCTCTCATCATGGCATAGCCTGGGTTTTGTAGGCTCTACAGTTAACGGCATGACTATATGTGGAGGAGTACACTGTCCACACTTCCCCCAAATAGAAATTGAACCATTCCGAAGTCTTTCGAGAATTGTCTCTGTAACGAATTGGTCAAATGTCTCACATGACTTGTTGTTAGAAAATTCAACGCATGGGGGAAGCTTAGAATTGTAATGCTGCCCCTTGTAATCCCCTTTAAAAGGTGTGAAAAGTTCATGGACGGAAACCCCATCAGTGATATAACGAAGAATTTCCTTCCTCTTATGGTACCCTTGTGAAACGAGATTCCATGCATCATAATGATAATGGATTTCACCGGCCACAAAGGATTTTGAATCTCGAAAAACAACGTCATCAGCAGTGGCATAGAGGTTCCCGTCACTAACTCTTGAAACCCATTCCAGTGCTTTTTGAGTGGCTGGGTCGGCGGGCTCCCCCTTCAGATTGCACCAAATTATGTCGTGATGAGATCTAACTCCAGTTCCTCGTTGTAGTGTTTTTATTTCGAAATCAAAGAAGTCATCAGCTGGGCAACACTGAAAAAGAAACAGCCCAGTGAAAGAGAAAAGCAAGGACATCAGTATTCGGAGAGGGGGCCCTCCAACCCAGCCACTCGGAGCACAACTTGAAGCCGCGCATAAAGATTCTTAGCTAAACCCCCGAGCCATTGGCTGGCTTGGAGAGAATGTAGTGAAGGGAAATAATTAGGTAGAGAAAGAGTATTGCCTGATGCTACCAGGAAGAGAGAAAGTTAGTAATTGCTGCGGAACAACATAATATTCTTGTGCAATTTTAACGCGAACGATTCTCCTCCTTTGTTTATTGTCTGTTTTAATAATTGTTCTCCCTTTTGATAGACAGAGTATTGAATAGCGGCTCATTGATGAAAATTGAAATGGGACAGACCAAACGCAAATGGCTGAAGTATAAATAGCCGTACAAACCGTCGTTGAAATAGTCATATGCTGTTAAAATATCACTATATTGACGTATAAGATTGTTTTTGAGAGTAAATTGCAAATACGTGAAGAAAATAAAGAAGTCTCTCAGAGGACAAAAAGTGGGCCCAGTCGCAGTATTCTGTGTCTGTAGTAGTTGCTGCATCTCTGCGGTTGCTAGAAACATTAGCGCATGCGCAAAACGAAAGGACGCTAATGTATTTTATTGGAGTATGGCGAAGCAGCAATGTACGTGCGGCCTAAAGGCTCAGTTTTTTACACAATATGCGAAAGATTTTCCGCCCAACTGAACAAATTTGACTTATGGCAAGTTTGAAAAACTGAGTGCTCTATAAGATGCCACTGATCACAATCGAAAAACTCTTTACTAAAGCTTCTGTGCCTAAACCCGTAAACAAACCCTGATTCATTTTAAACTTTAGCTTCCCAACCTATAATTTTGCACTTTTATGTGACTGATGGGTGTCTGACATATGTAAAGTTGAATATGTCCGTATCTGATGCAGCAATGGAAACTCGAGAATCTGGATGTTGTTAAGATAAACGAACTGTCTAAAAGGAAAAAATTCATGAACCCAAGTAAACGTGAAGTTAAAGGGAATTCCAGGGGAGGGGTATACCCTATTATCAAGAGATACTGGGTCTGTCACAGATGTGTCTCATAATAAATTGCATTAACCAACTGAACCTTGTACCTTGCTTCAGAAACTATAAAGTTCAAGAAAAAATGCGACTTTATAGCGATAAAGATGCTAACTGCGTCTAGCCAGTCAGAGCTAAAGACAAACAACAAATTTTGCGTGTGAAAATCGACAAAAAAGAATTCATACGCATGGGTTAGAGATACCCAATAACAACAAATATTAACTTCAGAGTTCTTAATGTTCCGCTGTAGAGTTCTTTAGTTTTTACCATTTTGTCCTTGGTGGTATGGGCCATTTCTTCTCCTCCTGAAGCACGTGAAGTACGAATGTCCGGGTTTTTGACAGAAAGAGCAAAAACGGAAACGTCGTCCTCCGCTATGATTGAGAAAAGGAGCACCATGGGCAAACGGAGCAGCCTGTGGAAGGGCAGAATTCTGTCCAAAAGATGAGAGATCAATGTAACGGCTAGCTGATGTAGGCCGAGAGAAACGCGTTTGTAATCTAACATTTGCGTCACAGGATTTGTCGATCTTGCTGACTGTCTCTATTATCTTCGCATAGTCTTTGTCCCCCAAAAGCGAGAGATCGTAATTCTTGAATTGGTTTGCTGGTTTGAAAATTCTTTCCTGAAAAGTCGTGTAGACGTGAGCATAGTAATCCGCTTTCGAATCTTTTTTGTCTCTTGCGATATTCTTCAAGTTTTCAATTTTCTCCAGTACTACGTGTTTGTCTAGATCTGCGATGGGGCGCAAGGCATATTGAAGAACTTCTTTCTTCATTTCTTCCACGGAGGGTTTTTGCCTCTCTTCAAGATCTTTGAGACGTTGGAGAATAGCTCCCATCTCCAGCTCCGGCTAGGAAGAATGTATAAAATGTCCAAATATTGAGCATGTAAGGGTGATGCTTGTGTAGGATCAAGCGTAAAAAATTTTATTTTTTAGAATCTTGGGTAGCCGAATACAAACGAAAAAGAACAATCGGCCCCTGAAAAGTTACCAAGTGAATTCAAATATCTGAGCAAAAACGAAAAAACTTTCCCTGAGATGTAAAGGGCATTACACGTTTATTTTTGTAAGAAACTAGGAGCAGCCCATAGTACTAAAATTTTCGCAATTTAACAAGAAATTTTGTCCATTTTAGTATCAAAAGTTTCTTAATTGGTTTCTTATTTTTTGAATGCATAAATTGTCAATGTGGTCGCTAACACTGCTACAGATATGTTTCTTGATATTCAAAACATCATATAGGAATAAACAGTGTTCTGTTATGTTGAAAACACAAATGGTTAGATAATATTTCCCAATAATAAAGGTTCAACGATCTATTTGCTTATAAAATTCATGCTTTTAACTTTGAAAAGTTTCTTAGCACTTCTCACGTGTAGCCTAGGTTTGCCATGAAAAAGGCCCCAAATAATCCGTTAAAACCATGGGTTACTTGTGTGACTATAAGCATGTTGACTGTTACGTTTTTGGGTCGCCAAATAAGAATCGAATGAATGGATCCATTCAGTTATCGAAAAAATTCATGTGATTTCTGCAGGTTGTAGAAAAAACGCATTCCTAAGATTTAAAGAAGGCATGTAGCTCCAAGGTTGCGAAAAAAGGCCCCTAAAAGCAGTAAAACATCGTAGGTTATCACTCTGTGTGACCCCTAGGACGTGCACGAGGCTAGCTCTGAAATCGTTTGGATCGCCGAATAAGGATTCGACATGAATCGGCCCCTACAAATTACCGAATAAATCCACATGATTTTGCAAAATTGAAAAACGTATTCCAGAAGGTTTAAAAAGGCATAATGAGACTAGAGTTGCCACAATACCGCCCCTAAAAATCAGTAAACATCGTGGGTTATCACTCTGCGTGACCCCTAGCACGCGCACAAAGCTAGTTAAAAAATTGTTAGGGTCGCCGAGCAAGAATTCGAAATGAATCGGCCCCTACGAATTACCGAATAAATCCACATAATTTTGCAAAATTGAGAAAACTTATTCCAAAAGATCTAAAAGGCATAATTAGCCTAGGGTTGCCACAATAAGGCCCCTAAAAATCAGTAAACATCATGGGTTATCACTCTGCGTGACCCCTAGCACGCGCACAAAGCTGGTTCAAAAAAAAAATTGTTAGGGTCGCCGAACAATAATTCGAAATGAATCGGCCCCTACGAATTACCGAATAAATCCACATAATTTTGCAAAATTGAGGGAACTTATTCCAAAAGGTTTAAAAAGGCATAATTAGCCTAGGGTTGCCACAATAAGGCCCCTAAAAATCAGTAAACATCATGGGTTATCACTCTGCGTGACCCCTAGCACGTGTACAAAGCTGGTTCAAAAAAAAAATTGTTAGGGTCGCCGAGCAAGAATTCGAAATGAATCGGCCCCTACGAATTACCGAATAAATCCACATAATTTTGCAAAATTGAGAAAACTTATTCCAAAAGATCTAAAAGGCATAATTAGCCTAGGGTTGCCACAATAAGGCCCCTACAAATCAGTAGACATCGTGGGTTATCACTCTGCGTGACCCCTTGCACGCGCACAAAGCTAGTTCAAAAATTGTTAGGGTCACCGAATAAGAATTCTGTTTTGATCATGAGTCACTGACACATCAAGAAATGGTAGTGTGTTGTCCATTTCAAGTTCAACAGTGAATTTGATGTTAGGATGGTAGCTATTTATATGATCTAATAACTTTTCAATATCAGATATGCTTCTAAAAAAGCAGAACGTATCGTCAACGTACCTACGATATAATACAGGCTTAAATTCAGAAGGACATTCATTAAGATATCATTGTTCCAACATACACATGAAAATGTTAGCCAAAGATGGTCATAGGGGTGATCCCATTGCTACACCATCAATTTGATCAAATAATTGCCCATCAGATACAAAATGAGTGTCCTTCACGGCAAAGCTAAGCAGTTTACGAAACAGAGTACGATTAAATTTAAAATCTTTGTATTCTTACGTGTTGCAATCTGAAAACAGCAAGTCAACACAAACGTCTACTGATTCATCCAGAGGGATGTTGGTAAAAAGGCTAGAGACGTCAAAACTAGCAATCACTAAATCACTATCTTTTTGGAAAGCCGTAATTTCAGAGACAAAACTGAATGAATCTTTAACCCACTGCAAAAAATGATGAAATTTCACCACATTTTTTGGGTAGAAGGACAAAGAGGCTGTAAGATAGGAACAATAAACTTAGCAAGTTTGTAATTATAAGTACCAATGGCTGACAGAATGGGCCTAGCAGGACAATTTTCCTTATGAATTTTGGGTAGGCCATACAAGATAACAGGGGTACTGCCGGAAGGGTAAGGATCCCGATAAACTTCATATGTGATAAATTTTTGTTTCTGAAGCGTGTTCCTTAGGGAAACGGATCAGCTTGCCTTCCCTTTTCTGACAAATTTCAAGCATATCACAGTCAAGTTTCATAAATTTGGAGCTATCAGCCAGAAGTGTCTCAACTTTATTAACGTAATCTGGGCGGTTCAGAATAACTACTCCATTGCCTTTGTCAGGTCGGATTATAACAATATCCTTGTTGAGATAGGAACATCAGGTGGAAATCGCAGCTTTACGATGAATCGGAGGACAAGAACGACGATAAAAAAGATCATTTTATTCATTTTCAGCTTTCCATACTTTTCGACAAATCCATGTTATAATTAAGCGAATTCAAGAGACAAATCCATGATGAGACAAATAAGTGGCTAAGCCATAATTTGATTACGAACGTTTCGGACCAATTCCAAGGTCCATCATCAGCGTGCCGTAAACAGCCATAATATAAGGCAGTAACAAAGGGTACCAAAAAAGGCAAAAACGTGCAAAAACAGCGAGTAAAGGGGAAACATGTCAATCAAGAAGGTAAACCAAAAAACATGGGGTAAACATGGAAACAGCAAAAGCGGGTAAACAACTAGATTAGAACAGCGCTAAGGGAATAGAGGACAACTGTGAATTAAGTGAGGGCCGGTCTCGTAGGATCAGAAGGCTCTCGTGGATAAGAAGGTCAAACGAGTTGTCAATCCTACTGATCATTTCAAAGTTCTCAAGGGACGCATCGTGGCCAGACTTAGAAATATGGTCCCCAACAGCAGAATGACTGCTCTTTATCTTTTGACCTGTTTTATTAATTCCCAAATGTTCTCTGCAGCTGACAACTAAATTACGGGTTGTTTTCCCATAGTACGAGGCATGGCAGCCAGGACACCTATAACGGTAACTAACAGAAGAACAAATGAGAGATGGGAGCTTGTCTTTAAACCTAAACAGGGAAGAAATACGTTTAGGGGAAGTAAAAATGACTTCCAACTTAAGTTCAGGATAACATTGCTTGATGAGCCTAATAAGTCTGGTTTTAGCCTGTAAGGTATAGCGGCCTAAGTAAGGCAGGCAAAAAATGAGGGGAGTTTTGTCGTCTGTCTTCTTTGGGGGCTTTTTACCGAACTTGCCATCTAAGAAAGACTTAATCACACGGTCGATGATGGATCTAGGAAAGCAGTTCTCAGTCAAAATTCTTTTAATGCAAATTAATTCATAACGAAAGCTAATATAGGACGAGCAAATATGAAAGGCGCGAAATACCAGAATACGAACTAAATTGATCTATATTTGTCGGGGGCAAGGCTAGCATAATCAGTATAAAGTCCAGTGAATGTTTTCTTGCGGTATAAGCTAGTAGAAAAGCCACCTTGTTTATGCGTGACAAGCACATCAAGAAATGATAAGTTATTATCTTCTTCAACTTCAACAGTAAATCTTATGTTAGGATGGAACTTATTAATATGTTCAAGAAACTTATCAACGTGTTCTCTATGTCCAAATAAACAATATGTATCATCAACGTACCTACGGTATAACACCGGTTTAAATTCCGAAGGACAACCATTCAAGTATTTCTGCTCTAAAGCACACATGAAGATGTTTGCCATGGAAGGGCCCAGGGATGATCCCATGGCGACGCCATCAAGTTGGTCGTATAATTGTCCATTAAATACAAAATGATTGTCCTTCACGGCAAAGCTAAGATGTTTTCGAAAGTGGTCGCGATTAAATTTACAGTCCTTAAATATAAATGTATCACAGTCCTCAAACACCAAGTCAACGCACAAGTCAATACACTCATCAAGAGGAACGTTAGTAAAAAGGCTAGAAACATCAAAACAAGCCATGACAAGATCACAGTCAGTTTTGTAGGCTGTGATCTCCGAGACGAAAGCAAATGAGTCTTTGACTGTGTATTGACCCACAGCAAAGGGCTGTAATATGGGAACAAAAAACTTAGCTATATTGTAATTATAGGTACCAATTGCCGATAAGATTGGTCTAGCAGGGCAGCTATCTTTATGAACCTTAGGTAGGCCATAGAGAACACCTGGAACGCTACCAGAAGGAAACAACTGACGGTAAACCTCCTCTGTTATGATTTTTTGTTTAAGTAAGGTGTCCCGGAGAAAACGAACGAGCCTGTTCTCCCGCCTCTGACAAATTTCAAGCATGTCAATGTCCAATTTAGAGAACTTTGAGGCATCAGCCAAAAGAGCCTCAACTTTCTCAATGTAGTCAGAGCGATTTAGAATAACAACTCCGTTCCCCTTATCCGGGCGAATAATTATTATGTTCCTATTCTTGCTTAAATTATTAAGGGCGGCAATTTCAGCTTTACTAATATTCAGTGGAAGCTGCGCAGAATCGTACCCATAATAAGCAGAGAGGGCCAAACTTTTGAGCCTAGTTTTAACAAAATCAAAATTAAGATGTTCTTTGCCAATAGGCCTATTTTTAAGATTGATGGCAAGTTTTTCAAACGGAGTAAGAAAACCACAGTAGTCCAATTTATCAGGTCGCAAGCAGAATTTTAAGCCACGGGATAGAGCTTTTTTCTCAATATCATTAAGGTCATAACTAGAATAATTAAAAATAACCTTATTCGGATCCTATACCAGTGGCCAAATATTCACGCTTAAGAATATCAAGTTTACGATTCTGAACAGCTTCGGTGAGTTTAAGTGATTTGATGTTATGAGAATGAACAAATGAAACTAAATGATTATAGTCAAACCAGGGTAAACAGGAACGAAGATCTTGAAGAGAGGCCATGAGTATTTCTTGAAGCTTTTTGAATGTGTTTCTTTTTGTGTGCCATTTCAACCGAGTGGAGTCTTCTTCTGCATTTGGTGTACATCATAGAAGAGCGCAGTCGGGAAATGGATGGCTTGAAGTTGAGGAACTTTGGAATGACGCCGTAGTAATTAAAGGATTGCAGAAAGCAGAAAGCAGAAAGCAGAATATCCTTGTTCTTACACAACCTATTTAATGCAGAGAGTTCAGCTTTACTAATATTGAGTGGAAGCTGCTCAGAATCGTACCCATATAGGGCTGAGAGGGCTATACTTTTAAGTTTGGTTTTGACGAAATCAAAATTTACACCCTCTTTATCGATGGGTCTGTTCTTAAGATTGATAGCTAATTTTTCAAAGGGTGCAAGATAGCCGCAATAGTCAAGTTTCCCTGGGTGTAAAGAGAACTTCAGGCCAGGAGATAGAACTTTTTTCTCAATCTCATTTAGTGCAAAATTCGAATAATTAAATATGACTTTGTCAGAGTCTATCCCAGTGGCGAGATATTCACGTTTAAGAGTTTCTGATTTGCGATTTTGAACAGCTTCGGCGCGCTTAAGAGACTTAACATTAGAAACAGAAGCAAAAGCAATGAGGAAGCAATGAGAATGTACGAGGGGGGAGAGGCGAATCTGCTCACAGGTTAGATAGGGTCAAGCTCACCTTTCATACAGAAAACGTTTCAAAACTTAGCCCATGTTAGGCCTAATCAATCGCAATTGGGTCCAATAGTCTGATGTCTATTGGGCTGCAGATTTAAAACGGCCTACCAAAAGAAATAAAGTCAGCAGAAAGTTTGTAATGATTCAAAATTTCGATAAAACAATGGAATTGCCAAATCTGCAGTTCTAGTGCCTGAAAATGCTTACCACTTAAGAAATATATATTAAAACATAATAATTTTCTTTATTATCATTGTTTATTATAAATTCGATTTGGATAAGCTAACTTGTATCTATTTAGATAGTTTATAACTTGATAGCAATTGTATATAAACGAATAAAAATATGCTACACACACCCAAAAGTACACATACACAAATATTCACATATTCAAACTTCAACAAGAATAGTGGTTCAAAATTGCTGTAAAATATAATTATAGATTTCTTACAACAATGAAACTGTGAAGCTGTTGAAATTACAAGAAAAGTTATATAACTATAAATCTCACTGAATTTTGCCAAAAGTATTGCTATTAAAAATGCAAAGATGGAAACTTACCGACACTAGAGCTGTTGCTTTTTCAAGGAAAAAATTGTTTAAATTGTAAAACGCAGAATTTACAAATCACATGGGTTAGTTGCAGCTGCTGAATTAATGTGTTTTCGCACACAAAAACCTCTTAATCCTCCATTAAGAGAAATATCAGCCCTTGTTTCATTTGAGTGCTAAATTTGCCTCCCCTCAACTGTGCGTCTAAATTCTTAATGCACAGGACTCTTTTTACATAATTTTAGTGCAGGGGTCACATCCTCCTGATTACATAACAAGAGAAGACTATCTCAGCCATTCTTCCTTTGGAATGCTGGGACTTACAGTTCAATCCATTGGTTGATTTGCATTCGTTGAGCTTTTATCTGTTCCAGGTGCTTAAAACTGTACCAACATGTGCGCGTACAATCTTTCGCTATTGGGTATTTAATGCTCTAGGAAGACTTGCGAGCTGATTGAGCCCTCCCTCCCTGTTTTACTTGTGTTCTAGGCCAACTAGAACTTTACAAATTAGTATACAGGGGCGTTGTGGCCGGGGGGCAGGGGTGGCCATGGCCCACCCTAGAATTCAGATCGTCGGATTTATCGGAAATTTTAAAGTATGGTCGGAAAATCACTGACTTTGAGCTTGCGCAAAGTACATTTGATCGGTTCAGATTTTTTACATCACTCTCAGTTCTTCCCACAAAGCCTGCTGTCGTCGTTGCTATTCGGTAGAAGTCTTCCAGATATTAGTTCTGGTCTCAGCAGCGTTTTATCCACTGTGCACTATAGCTGCGAACAAATTACGAGGATTTTGTAAGATAGAGATTCATTTGCTTTGGGAAACACCGTTAATTTAAACAGGGATGTCTAACTGTATATTTGAAGATATCACTTAAGACTTGTGCTACTTCATGTTCTAATTATGCTGATGACGTCATAATTAATGCATTATTATGAAAATTTTCTTGTTGAAAATCAATAAGATATGATGACTGATGTTTTGTTGCAAAAGAAACTTGTACCAAAATTTCAAGAAAGAATTTAGCTTTTTGTTGTGGAACCACCTTAAAGATGTACGTTAAAGAAATACCACGATACCTTAGAGCCTTTTAAACACGAGAGTTTTTCATGACTGATACTTATTACTGATTTCCATCAAAAATGTAAACCATGGGATATGAATTTTGCATAGGATGTCGTTGCTTCAGCCTCAAATTCGCTCATTTTTCCCTGAAAAAAGGCTTTAGTCAAACATATAGAAAAGAATATCTACAGAAATGAAGGTAACTAAGTTATCAGAGTTATCAAGCTATCTTGCTTACATTTCATTCAGCTACATTAAAAATCAATCTATTTCTAAGTAATTTTTAAGCTCTATTCTAGATATTTCCCAGGGAAGCCTTCAGTTATTCAAGTGCTACCGGGGCTCTACAACCCCTTTCAATGGCGACTTTTTTACAAAAAGGGGCACTTTCCAACGATCTGAAGGGTGTGGTCGCAAAAATTTTTCCGCTCCCGGACCCCCATCTTTGATCGCTTTGCTCGCGTTTCGTATCAAGACCTCGAATATGAAGCTCGTTCGGACTGGTCTGACCACTAAGCTTCCCAAGGAGGACTGTCCTTTTTTGGTGGGTCATTTGGACCCAATCCCAATATAACACCAATAAATCCAGCATTATTCCTTTACTCACTGCGAATGTATTGTAAGAGGCAAAAGGGCGACACTGAAACATTTTATTTTCGGAAATTTCGGGGTATTGCCCCCCCCCATGATAGACAGGTCCCACGACGCCCCTGCATGTGTATAGAAAATCTTCATCTAGAATTGATATAAAATCTGTTTTTAAGATATGCCACAATCCCTACTCATGACGTCACCATTCAACAATTTTTAAAGTCAGTAGGGCTCAGTACTAAAGATTTTCATTCGTGGATTGCGAGAAAGCAGAAAGCAGTTAGGACATCAATCCAATTTAACTGCATTCTGTAGCTACATACCGTAGGAATGGATGCATGAAGAAAATTTTACGAGAAGTCACCACGTCATCACGAAGGATTTCAAGGAATTGGTAGTCCATGTGTAGTGCCGAAATGCGCTAAAAACGACGTTTGATTAAAAAAAAACAGTTGATTTGATAGAAGATTTTTTATGAAATTCAGAGAGTTCCAACGCTTCAAGCATACTTGGTAAAAATAGAACATTGTTGAATTGTGAATTGTGACGTCATGAATAGGTCATGTGGCATATCTTAAAAACAGATTTCATATTATTTTTAGATGAAGATCTTCTATACACATGCCAGTTTTCAAAGGTCTAGTTTGCCTAGGACACAGGTAAACATGGAGGTGGGGTGGGGGGGGGGGCTCAATCAACTCGCAAGTCTTCCTAGAGCATCAAATACCCTTTAGTGAAAGTTTGTAGGCGCACATGTTGGTCCAGTTTTAGGCACCAGAAACAGATAAAAGCTCAACGAATGCAAATCAATCAATGGATTGAGCTGTACGTCCCAGCATTCCAAATGAAGAATGGCTGAGATAGTCTCCTCTTGTTATGTAATCAGTAGGATGTAGCCCTGCACTAAAATGATGTAAAAAGAGTCCTGTGCATTAAGAATTTAGACGCACAGTTGAGGGGAGGCAAATTTAGCACTCAAATGAAATAAGGGTTTATATTTCTCTTAATGGAGGATTAAGAGGCTTGTGTGTGCGAAGACACATTATTTCAGCAGCTGTAACAAACACACGTGATTTGTAAATTCCGCATTTTATAATCTAAACAATTTAATCTTAAAAAAAACAGCAGCTCTAGTCTCGATAAGTCTATATCTTTGCATTGTTAATAACAATATTTCTGGTAAAATTCAGCGCATTTAAGTTATATAACATTTCTTGTAATGTCAACAGTCTCATAGTTCAATTCTTGTGAGAAATCTTAACCAACTTTTTTGCTGAAGTTTGAACATGTAGTTACGTATGTATGTGTGCATGTAGGTGGATATATGTGTGTGTATAACTTGTGTTGATTCGATTATATACAATTACTAAGAATTTATACATTATCTAAACATATGGAAGTTAACTAAACCAAATAGAATTAACAATACGAAATAGTAGCAAACAAAACAAATATCTTCTAAAATAACTAAGGTTGTAAGCATTTACAGGCATGGCATTTGCAGATTGAGGTATTCCATTGTTTATCAAGACTTTGAAACTTTCTAAATCTTCCGCTGAGTTGGCCGTTTAAAATCTGTTGCCCAATAGATATCAGACAATTGGACAAAATTGTTGATGATTTATCCTAACGTGTGCTAAGCTATTTGGATTTCTCGATGAATGATGATTTGGAGACCGTATTTAAAAAATGTACTTCATGAAGGATGGTTTTAACTGCTTCACTGTTTTTGGAGATTTCAATGCAAAGGATTCTTTTGCAAACAATAAACAATCGTAAAGTTACTTGACTTTAACAGCAAGTCGCTATACGAGCTGGCATGATCATTATAAAGAAATCTTAGAGCGCGTTCTTGTAACTGTTCAATTTTCCGTAAGATGAAAAAATATCACACTAAGGGACAGTAATTGAAATTAGAGTACCCTATACAAATCTGTCAAAAAAAACGCCCCTCGCTTGAAAGGCTACTGCTCTCTGAGTAAGTGAGCAAACGATATTTTACAATACCTGCTTGCATAGGTAACATCTTCAATTATTTCCATAATTTTTTCTGGCTAAAATTGGTATCTCCGTTCAGATTCTGTAAGCAATATCCTGAAATAAATCCCTTTGAAGAACATTAACCTTATTTGGACCGGGGGGAGGGGCGTTTTTCACCTCACCCTACCAAACATTATCAGCTATCTTCACCGCTAATTGAGATATGACCCTACAACTTAATGACTTTTAGTGAAAATTAATTGGCTACAAAAATTTAAAAGATTCATAGCCTATCGTTGTGCCACGTGACCACCAGATGACCTTATTTAGAGACAGGTCGCAAAGTTCGTTAATTTTGTACAACAAACTCAAGCCATAAAGTTATATACACCGTTTGATTTGTCTTGAAGAGCACTTTCATTTGCTATATAGTTTGCTTAAATTTGCTTACATCAACAAATTTTTTTTCATGTTTATGACGTCATTCATATTTATGACGTCATAGCTTGAATAAATTTATGTATTGTATCTCAAAACCTACTAAAAATAGCCTTGGGTCTCTTGTTACTTACTATTTTCACTAATAGACCCTTTCACGGTCAGAATTTTTTAGTTATCGTTACATATTGCAAGATTTCTCTGCATTAACGTATTGGAATTTGATGAAAACTTAACTGGACCTACTTGAGTGACCAAGAAACATATCTTTTGTTTTCGTTCTTTCTAAACATTCCCAGAAATGATGAAGAAACTTTGCAAACACAGAAGATTCTTTGCTCCTTGCAAAAAAACTGCAGCGACCGCCCTAAACCCTTTCAGCAATAAATTCTGTGCCGAGGCAGCCATCAACTTGATTCCAAAATGAAGAGTCCTGATACATTCATTGTGAGCCCCTGAAATTTCCACCCATTGATCTCGTGCCATTTTTGTAAAATTTCCCCTTGACTTCACTCTTGCCGTGTTTCGAAGTAGGCTCGCCGTCACAAGGCGATGACAGAAAATTTAGCTTTTTGTGAAAAGGATCGGGGATACCCTTTCACCTGGGACGGGGGAACCAAACAGGGGTGAATGTTTAAATTGACGATAGATTTTGAGTACTTTGGATTTCTTGCGAGTTTCTGAAAGGTTTTTATAAATATCTTTACCTGTTCACTACCTGTACGCTTACGAACATTTCAAAAGTATCTTGTTGAAGCCTTTCTAATGTCTAGACATTACGAAAGTACCTTCTGAGTAAAATGATACATTAAACACACAAAAACAAAGTAAAACTATGTTAAGGATTTCCTCTAACAACATTTTTTCCATCAATTAAAAGCAACAACATACAGTAAACCCAGCAAACAAGAACATACTTTTCTAAAAAACAGACTGGATAGGTTCTAATAAATGAGGTACTTATGGCATTTTCAGGGTGTGGTTCTTATGGCAAGGACACTTGGGACTGTGATGAATATAGTAGCTACGGTATTGTATGTGTTAGGTAAACTTGAGGGTATAATGTTTGCATTTAAATAGAGAGTATGGTATCTTTGTTGTTGACAAAGCAGCTTATATCAAACGGCGTGATAAAAACAATGTGTTCAGTTATCAATAGTTGGAAGTTTGTTTACACTAATATGATGAAATTGCTTAATTAAATGTACCATCTCATAAGAAAATTGAAGTAAATCAGTCTGTTTTTGGTTCTTATCTTTGGGTGTATTTTTTCACAAAATCAGTGTGCAGGTTCTTATTTTGCTATGTTCTTGTTTGCGGGGTTTTACTGTATTTAAGAGTACAAAACTACAATTACATTAAACTGTGACGTTCATGGCGAGGAATGACTCAAGGTCACCGGGTCCTAACCATGAGAACAAACAAAATGATTGGTTTCGTAGGTTTATTTTCCCAGTACTGGGGTCTCTTAATATTGTGGCGATCCGAGAGTTGAGATTCTTATAAGGTAGTTTCTCATAAAAATATGCGTGAACCTCAACTCTCAGATCGCTAAAAATTAAGAAGCACCAGCATATGTTTTCTATAAGAAACATGTATCAAGCCACTGTAGTAATTTCTCATTTCAGGATGAAAATTTGTTCATTTTGATACCATGTTAAGTGGTCTATCATAGCATAAATATTACTGAAAAATGATTAAATAAAGCTCAACGACAATGCACGACTTATTCAGGTCATGACTAAAGTCCAATTGATTACACGAAAGCACCGTATGTAAACATCATAACGAGGCACAACAACAACAACAACAACAACAACAACAACTATAACAACTATAACAACTATAACAACTATAACAACTATAACAACTATGACAACTATAACAACTATAACAACTATAACAACTATAACAACTATAACAACTATAACAACTATAACAACTATAACAACTATAACAACTATAACATCAGGATCCATCAGGGTTGTACCTATGATCCATCAGGATTGTACCTACGATCCACCAGGATTGATCAGATCCATCAAGATTGTACCTACGAGATAGTCAATGTCTGAATTAGACCTACAATCTTCTGCTGGGCGTATCAAGAAGTGTTGGGTTCCATCTACTCTCCCATAGGCTACAATGAAATCAGAAAGCGCAATTTTAAATGTATGAACAGCTGCTATTTTAAAACTTTTTTTGTATATCTTTGAAAATGCATTGAGAGCACTAACTAGGTGAAATTTTCTCGCTACTGCTCTATTTGTCCCCCCTCCATCTAAAGGGTAGACTGTCACTTCTTTTGTCTCGTTTGAAAATGCGGGAATTTCGAGTGCTACAGTTTATTACCATGGCTACACCTGGAGATACCGGCTTCGGGGGGTATTCTCCGTTCACCGGCACATATTCTGCTATCCAAGGGTTTTAGTAGCTTCAAATCCTTTTGACTTTTTGCCTCTTAAAAAGTGAAAGTTTTGCCACTTTTGCTGGGTTTTTACTAGTTGGTGGCAAGGGAACAATTTTGCGGTCATAAGAAATTCCATTTTCTTTAGCAAGGCTAGGGTTTCTTACTGCCAGATTTCTCTACTCTATTTATATAGTGGGTCATTTCTTGTAAACATGTCTGATCTTTTACCAACCTTGACAGTCCAAAAACATAAAAACAAAAGGAACTTAACTTAGCATATTCTCGATTCTGAATATCATCAGTGTAAATATTCATATCGTCCATAATCATAACACTGTCATGTATGTCCAAAGCTGTGTTTAGGCAATAGGACAGTTCTCTGAACAGTGGTAACAGGTTGGAAGCATCTGAAGGTCGATGGATGCTAACAACAGTCCACCCCTTTTTATGAATTACGAATCATCAGCTTGGAAGCAATGATCTTGATCGTGCGACTCTCAAAAGTAGAGACTCTGTTGCAAACAACCACTTTCCTAACAAGCTGCATCAAAACCCCACGAAATTCATTCCAATCAGGACGGATTGGCTTTTGGTAGTCAGTTTTTAAATCTGAACTTGCTTTTATTTCCTCTATTACCAAAGTATCAGACAAACATCTTTACAACACCAATCTCAAGTCGATTATTTCGTTGCGAAGACCATCTATAGTCCAGAATCCAATCCGCGGAATGTTGGATTTTTGTTCTCAGATTAAGAATCTCCTCAATGTAACTAAGAGCACCTAGTGGCGTGGAACTGTTTGAAGATACAGAGAAAGAACTTTCAATTGGAAGAAAATAGGCTGCGACTACAGACTTTATTTTATTTGTATTCGATATGGTGAAGGTGAAGCAGAATTTTTATCTTACATCTTAATATCTAGACATTGAGTTTTTAGGGAGGAGTCCTCCAATGAAAACTAATTACAATAATACAGTTAGAATAAATAACAAATATTTCGGTTACAACATTTTAATATAGCCTCAGATAGTAGACTCATCATGATAAATAGATGGATTTACAACAAATTTGTAAGCTGTAGGGAAACACCTTTTTCACTTTAAATTTTTACACAGGTTAACATATTTCAGTAAAAAGTAACTATTTTACAAATCGGCCTATGCAAAAAATTAAGAACCGAACTTAAAAAGAATTATAATGTACAGTATGGTAAATACAAAAGAGCATAAAAGAATGAGTCTTTGCCACATTCGATGAAAGCTTATTGCCTTGCAGCCAAATCTCCAATGTAGTGAGACCGCTATTTATAGTCTCACTCAGCTGAGTCAAATTGTAAGAATGATGACATAGATTGGTATCAGCAGCATACATAGCCACGGAGGAATCTTTGACAGCCTGCGAAAGATTATAAGCTGAGAAAAGGAATAGAACAGGGAAGGCATGAACCTTGCGGGACTGTCACATTTATTTCCCGAGACATTTGAATCAACACCATTAACCCTACAAAGCTACTGAGCGCCATAAAGTTCCAAATTTTTACAGAGAATGTAAAGGTCGACCGAATCAAATGCCCTCTTCTGGTCAATAAATACCAATCCCACAAGCTTACCTAGATTAAGCTTGTTGTACCAGTCGCCACTCTTGTTAGCCATACTCTTGCTGGAAGGGGAAAATTTGCGCCCTCCCCTTTAGTAGATGTTTTCAAATAACTCGGTCAGGAGAAATTTCATGGTCAAGGAACTTCTATTCTTTTGCTGCTACCTATTGCACATCTTCTCAGAGAGTTTCATTGAAATATTTTAACCCTATTTTGGTTGGGGGGGGGGCAAATTTGCCCCAACCCCTAGTAGATTTTTTTGAATAACTCTGTCAGGAAGAATTTTGTAGCCCTGAAACTTCTTGACTTTTTGCGACTATTTATTGTACAAATTTTCAAAAAGTTTCATTGAAATATCTTGAAAAATGAGGGGGTGGGAGACAATTATCTGGGACTGACCGTGGAAAAATCGCAAATTCTCAAAACTCAATTATCGCGAAAAAAGGAGCAGAAGTGGAATATTTTACAAATTTCTCTTGAAATGTAGTGTTATTTGATGCATTCTATCACAAGTATCATGTTTGGATGGAAAATGTGCTCCAAATGTAATTTTATCGCGATTTTCCTGATTTTGGCCAATTTTGTCGCTTTTCTTGACCACACAAAGGAAACTGCTGACGTGAGCAAAAATGATGATTATTTTTAGGTTAATTTTTATATTTACAGAAAGTACATGCCTAAGGCTTTTAGCACACCAAGTTTTGTTGCTCTTAATATTACCAGTCAAGAGTTAGGTAGGGGGGGGGGGATTTTTTGCCCCCCCGCAACCAAAATAGTACTATCAAATAGCCCAACCACTATAGGGTTAACAAATGAAGTGGAGGGAGAAAATTTTCTGGGATTGACCCTGGCAGAATTGCAAACTCTTAAATCTGAATTATCTCAAAAAAGCAGCAAAATTTGAATATTTTGAAAACTTCTTTTGTAGTGTAGTGTCATTTGATGTATTCTATCAAAATTATAATGTTTGGATGGCAACAACCTTTTTGTTCCGAATTCAAAGGAGTTGGGCGCTGTGCAGTGGCGGAACGGACTAAAATTACCTTTAGTTAAAAAGATAAAGGCTCCTGACCTCTAAAGGCCCCGAAGGGGCCCCTAGTCTTATAATCTAACTGTTGATTGAGATGGAAAATTGCGACAACTTTTTTCGCAAAATTATTATTATTATTACAGCAATGTTGCAATTTGATTGGCTAGGAGCGAAATTTTGCTCATGAAGCAGCAGAGCGAACCCCCGTCTTTTGCGTTTGATTATGGAGGAATGGCGGACCAAATCATCGCAAAGCTGGGGCAGATCGATGTCGTGTCAAAGTAAGAGCTTCACATCGCTATTTGTTGAAATGTTGTGCGAGGGAAGGAAAGTTTTGTAGGTGCAACAACTGGGTGTGCATTGGAGACTAGAATTACACTCTGTTTCGCTTTTCTCAGGAACTTTTTCAACTCAAAGAAGCTACGAACAACAACTTTTTTTATATCAATGACGATTTGGAACTAAACAAATACAATACAATATTCTGTGCCGTCCATAGCAGAAATAGACATGACGTCATCTGGTTCTGGCTATGAATGGCACTTAACAAATACTTTAACAACAATCGCGAAAAGGAAACAAAATATATATAAAGGAAAAAATAGACAAAAAAAGTAATGCAAGACAAAAAAAGAATTTAAACACTTTGTGCACCATGACATCATCCCGCCTCCCATTTTGACAGGCACTAGCATGCGCTATTCCTGGTGGTTGAATTGATATGACAGAAAATCTGCGCCGACAAGGCTTGTGCTAAGATGGTTGATATCTAGGTTGTTAAAGAGTTATGCCATGGGTTACAAAGAGCTCAAACCCACTCCAAACACAAGAGAGCAATAGGTCGCTGATTTTTCGTTCTCCAAAGAACTCTCTGAAGGAAAAACCCTGCAAACAGAATCCCCGGGAGATCTTTAGTTAAGCATGCCTGTTGCTTTAATATATGCTATCGATGCCTCTAAAACTATTCGATTATCAATTTCGTTGAATTTTGGGCTACCGTAAAGGAGCAAATTTAGCAAGGCTTGTGAATCTATTTTACTTAAATCCAGTCCTGTAAGGTGTGAAAGTTGGCCAAGGAGATCATTGCGCATGGGAACAAAGAAAGGGCAGTGCAGGAAGATTGCGCATTATCTTCAACTCCAGTATAGCAAGCACACATCGGACTTGTACACTGAAAATTATGTCGGAATTTATGCTCGTTTAACGTGCTAAATTCAAAGTCTAAGCATTTGGTATAAATGAGAACCTAAATGTGTCTGATTTACAGTACGGTACATGTAATATCATATTACTACGATGTCCGTTGGGGTTTACTGGCTTGAAAAGATTTTTAGCTAATTTGGCTAATTTTGGACACAAGGATTTCCCTTATAAGAAACTTTAGGTTTAGATTTAGGCCCTTGTTTGAAGAATTTGCTTAGGCCCGTTTGCGTCACTTTTTGTAATCTGCTGAAAGTCTTCTATTACGTATGCCTATTTGTACCAAAAAGGAATCCCCTGTTGCGTCAGAAAGGCACTAGAATTACCGCATGCATTCCCCCGACCTTTGTTTCTTTTGTTTACCAGGATTAGAGATTTGCCCTACCTAAGCTGTTTTATTTGCAAAGTCACGATTACCCCTCTCCCAAATTTAGAAACATTGCGTTATTTCTTGCAACATTTCGTTAATTCTAGAAATGCATTGTCATGTTTATTTGTTATGTTTTAGAGTAGCTTTTTTGTATAAATAGTGCCTGCATCGTTAGATTTGAAGAACAGCAATGGATTAGAAAGGCTAACGTCGGACGAATTGGTTATGGGCGCAAGAGGCTTGCAAAAGCTCTTGTTGCCCACATTTTAGGTGTCACTGAGGTTGGCATGCTAAGGCTTTGGAGAAGCCCATAGAATCACGTTAGTTTTGGGATTTAGTGTCATATGAGAGTTTGTCTTAAGATCGATGTAAAGTGCCAAATTCATATGTGTATTTTCTGAAGACAATCTGGAGCTGCTTCTGGTTTATATTGCTTCTGGAAAGATTCACAGTTTACACAACGCAGGAGTACAAGATTTGTCCATCGCAACTACCGTAGGACTGCCAGCCCGAGTGACATGATAAAAACTTTAGGATGGGAAAGCTTGCCAGAAAGAAGGAAGAAATCCAAGATCATCATGATGTATAAGATTTATAACAACTTAATTGATATTCCTAAAAATCTTTTCAAACCAGTAAACCCCAACGGACATCGTAGTAATATGATATTACATGTACCATACTGTAAATCAGACACATTAAGGTTCTTATTTATACCAAATGCAACTAACATTTGGAACTCTCTAGCAGGAAGTATCAGAAATCAAAATTCATTGGACTCCCTGAAGAAGGCATTAGATACAGTAGCCTAAAGTAGACACTTTCGCTAGTACTTGCTATTTTCGTTACTGCTGGTATTTTGGCAAGGTGACCTCACTTTAAGGTGCCACTAAACGTTCCTGGAACTTTTTGCATTTCGACAGATTGATACCCGTAGAATATGATAAAATAAAAATTTTTGATAAATTCGAATTCCTTCTGCGGAAACGGGGGCATTTTTCATGCAGTTTCTGGTGTCAAGGACGGGTCATAAGGGGAACTGGGAACGAATCTCCTTCAACGTCATATCGGGAAGTCACGTTTCCTTTCAATAAGGGAAGCCGCACTGAACAACAGAGCACGAACAGCTGAAGAGAGATCCCCATCAAAGCAGTTCGACTTTCTGTACTGTGGAATTGTTGAGTATACCAATAATACTTCCATCATGTTTTTGGATGGTGACAACGACGCGGAAATTGCAGAAGTAGAGCTTATCGAGGCCGTGGTTGTGCTTCGTGACTGGCATGAAAAGGCATAGGCCCAAATTTGCGATGTGATTATGGTGTGGACTGATTCTAGAGAAACCATTTGCTGGCTTGCTCTTTTCTTAGCTCGTGAATAATGTCTTCGAGCTTGCAACAGAGAGTCTTCTGAAGATGGTTAACGTGACGACAGCTGCTGAGGCTTGTTGTTCTTTCATAATCGAAGTTTTCAAGATTTAATCTTTGTGCTTGTGCTATCGATGAATTTTCAACTTCTATCTATGACGAGAACTCTGACACGTCCTCTCCATCAACCTGCCCTATTTGTGCATAGGTACCTGTAATTCGCCTTGTGAGTATATCTCACAGAAACATGAGATCTGAAACATTAGATTTCCTGCAAACAATCCTGAAATCTAGTATTTTGTAGGGTCTACTCAGTTCAGAGGCTAGGAGGGTAAAATTTGTGGTATTAATTGCTGGGAAGCAGTGGAGCTGGAACTGATAAATCAACACTCACCATGTCAAGGAAGATAGTTTGGGTGGTACTAGCTTGGGGAAAATTCTGAACAAAGATTGTGCAAGATTTTGGACCAACCCAACTTTTCCCCTTACTTAACTCATTCTACCCCCCTCCAGTAGACCTTGGACATCAAGAGCCAAAATTTAACTTTCTGTTGATGTAAATTGTTGGAAATTATACTTTAGCGTGGCCAAGAATGCAAAAAAAGTAAGCTTTCATTTGTACTAGGAATTCTGCAAAATATAACCTTGAGAATGGGACATCCCAAGGTATCTTCAGTATAAAAAATCCTTGCCCCCTCCATGATAAAGGTCTTCAAGATGGATTACATGATGTTAGTTTCATTGTGATGGCTATTCACTTCCTTTCAGCCAGGTTAACTGTGTGACAATTTTTTCTCTTTTTTGCAGATGAGTTTGAAGAAAATTAAATTCAACATGTCTGATCATGCCAAAACATTTTTCAATTGCTATCCACTTCTGGTTCATTTATTCTTCAGACTGGCTGCTCATTCATAGTCATTCACAGGACAAACTAGCCATGAATGTTTTATGGATTATCTACAGTACACATATTTTTTACAAAAAACTTATCAGAAACTCAGCTTTTAGATTGCTAAGAAAATTAAGAAATTCCAGTAATGGGAAACTATTTCTCAACAAACCATCTATTTTGATCTGAGGTAGTTTTCACTTTGTGTTATCACTTCTTTCTTGTATCATATTACTTGGAAGGTAGGGTTCTTGTGGGGTAAAATGGGTTGGTCCTTATTGCAGGAATAGTGTATCCTGAAAACTCATAAATCAACATTCACCTTGTTCGCAAAGGTAGTTTGAGCAGTTCTCGCTGGAGAAAAACCTTGAACAAAGCTTTGGGCAAAATTTATCAAAATTCACGCCCTATTTTATCAAAAACTGACCCATTTTACTCTTTTCCAGTATACCCTACTTGACAAATATCTAAACGGCGGAAAAGGCTTGAAAAACCTGGCTTGTTTTGAAATTTTTACAATGGCACAGAGAGTGAACGCGAAGATTGTCATTGAACCTTTCAAGAAACTCATAAGAAATTCTAAGTACTCAAACATTTCATAGTCTTAACAAACTTCCAGCTTTAGCCCTAGTTTTTAGTTTCTCAAAAAAAATTGAAGAGATTATTCATATTGACACAACAACCATAAAATGTACAGTCGACAATTCCCTGAAAGTAATGCACTTGCATTTTTGGAAGCAAAATGATGTTGCTCAAATCCAATAAACGTTTTTTGTCAAAATCTGCATGCATCCAACTACCTAACATACTGACATAGCTTGCAACTGTGAACTTGTGTATTGTGCAATTTCAGAATATATGAACAGTGAAGACAAAACCAACTAAAGTTTGTTTACCCACTTCAAGTCATGTGACCTTACTCTTGGGTATTTTGTATGATAGTGCCATTTTTAGTTTATGGCACAGGTTTCCATACCATAAAAAATTCTACAGAAATCAAGAGTTGTTTTTCAAGAGAATCATCACTTGACTTGAAGTGGGTGTAAAAAGCCTTGGCTGGTCTTGCCCATTCTATTTCTGTTGACGTTACAGTTGAGGGGCACATGCTTGCGTATTTCAAGTAAAGTCGCTAAAAAATCTCTGGAATCATTTTGTATTGAAAAATCTCATACTCTTTTGGAAGAGTGATTTGTATGCCTCTCAATTATACTGATCCCAAAGTATTTCCCTGAAGTTAGTCTGGAGAATGTTGAAGAATACTCTGAAGAATATTGACAATGTGAATACATTTTCTTAAAAACCAATCATACATAAAAAAAGACAAAGCTAAGTTGCTTCCAGGGTGATAAGGTGTCATTTCTCCTGTACAAAGTGTCACGGAGGAAACTTATGCCATGGATCACATTCAACTGCTCCTTGTGCCACAGAGGAAACTTGCGCAATGCCATTCCACTGCTTCCCATTGCCTCTTTCAACAGTATTTGAAGGAAAGGGAGGCTGCTGTAAAAATTTATTGATTATGAACACTTTGCTCCACTAGTGAATGTAGCTGATTTTACACATTTCTGACATCTGAGGCTGGGTGTTGTCCATCTGGCTCATGTGCTATCACCAAAGGAATGTTTATTCAAGTGTGGAGTAGGAGTCAAATCCTATAAAAAACAGGAAGTCTAAAAATCTTGAACATCAAAGTTGGGAAGCTGGTCACAAAGATCTAGTAAATGATTCCCTTGACTAGCCCTTTACATTTCTTTTTTTGTTGCATCCTGATAATTTTTAAAGGGATCTATACAGTATCTGTCACCAGAAATGGAAGAACAAGCATCTATAATTTAGTGGTGGTGAGAACACTTCTGCCTCTGGTCCTACCCTCTTCAACTTTGAAGTAAAAGGCATTGTTGTAATTTTGAAGTGTTTTAATATCTCACAGTGAAAAAGAGGGATTTCAATCATCTCACAAACATAATACAATTTAATATCCCTGAAATCCTTCAAGTGGCTTGATCAATATCATCTGGTGACATCACAGGTGGTGGGGAAAATTAGCTTAAATTGACAAATACCTCTCTTGTTACTTCATCAGTGCTTGCCAAATTTGTCTGGATTTTAGGCCCTGCCTGGAAAATGTTTTTTTTGATCGAATTACATGAGAGGAAACCGGATGGCCTTATCCAGACAAATATGGCAAACACTGAAGTAACAAGAGAAATATTTATCAGTTTTGAACTAATTTTCCCCCACCACCAGTTGTGCCATCGTCGAAAACTTAACGCATGGTTGGTAGGCCTTTTGCAAGAGTCGCTTACTGACCTTTCTTTTTATTTCCTTTGACGCAGCTTCCATTTCTTGTCAAATGGTTTCAGTACCATTAGGATGACAGGAACTCCAAAATCTTGAAGGTGAACAGTATTTGCTCCCACAGGAACGAAAACTTTGTCGGAAGAAACTTTGGTCCAACATATCCAATTTCGTAGGCCTACCTAGGTAGGCTGACAGAACCCGGTTTGACTTTTGAAGAAAGCATTTCTGCTGGTTCAATTCTGTCGTTTATCTTCATTTTGGTGCGGCCAAGTCACTCATCAAAATGAGATGCAATAGGATGAAGTACTAATCCTTCGAAAATTCTGCTACATTGTATCCGGCAGGTATCTGCTTGGGTTACAGAGCAGCAAGTCTTGTCACTCCAGTGTGAGCTTCCTGCACGCGTTTCTGTGCTTTCTCTTTGCCTTCCCGATATGACGTGAGAAAGTCTCGTGCCCATGCCTCCTCTTGGATTGTTTTTCCGCGTCCTTGACACCCCAAATTGGGCCAAAACCGCAACTTTGAAAAATCATATAAAAATAACCAGATGTCCTAAAGAAAAGATTTTTTCTGTTTCTGGCTGAGAAAAGTAATCTCTATCGATTTCTGCAAAAATCCCAGAACGTTTAGTGGCACTTTAACTGATAGATGCATCTAAAAGCCCTTGCTTCCCTATATTTTTCTCCTGTAGCCTCTCCTATTTACTGCCAGTCTTAGACTGGGGACCATCCTAGAACGTGTGCATTGAAGGACGTGATGACGGTGTGAATATCGCCCTCACACTCTTGAAAACATACAGTAACCAAACAGCAACCGAATATACTATCCTTGTTTAAACTCTTCAAGGAGTCACACTGCTAAAACACTTATATATCTTACTTAGTTCTTATCTTGCTTAATCTTTTTTTTCTTCAATTTTATTAAGACACTAACCATTGTACGTAATACTTATTCATAGGTCAATGTAAAGTAATTGTAGATAAATAGAATGAAAAGCAAGGCAAAGAGAAGTCAGGCCATAAGCGACTTTCAGATAATACGAAAGTCGAATTTGGTGCCACAAAGGATCATGGTTAGCTGTGACTCTTTAAATTCCCATTATTTTATGTACAGTTGTAACAAACGCATAACAGTTTGTGCCTTCTTACTGACATCTGTTATCTATCAAAAAAGTTGATTTGCTGTTGATAACTTGCTTGAATGTTAGAATTAGTCATAAACATTCCTTTGCTGAGTTTGAAAATCACGCCTGGCACATAAGAAATTTAACGCGTGTCAAACTTCAAACTGTGAAAGTCCAAAAGAATATAGTTTAAGCTTACAAAACATGACCACAAAGCCTGATATTTTCATAGCAATCAGCAGGCGAATGTCCAGAAAACCATATTTACAGTTGAAGATTTGCAAATGCTAATTCGATGGTAGGGTTAAAAAGGAGTGCCACTGCCATGATAAACCCTATTGAAGTTGGAAAGGGAGCGACAACAGCAGAATCGTCCAGCTAATGGTAAAGGTATTTGAAAATCATCTATGTCTCTATCTATCTGGTGTGGCAGAAAAGTGAAGGCAATTGAACGATTGTAGTACTAAGTGCTGTCCCGCGTATAAGAAGCTAATTTGCAAGAGAATCATAACTTCAATGTTTGCTTTGACGATAGGAGAACAACTGAGCAGTTATGGAGGAAAATTAGGCTGCCGTCAAAAAGTGGGTCTATTAAAACCGAGTCCCCTTCTGTGCTAGAAAGATTTAAGTACGTTATTGATTATTTGGTAAGCTTTTGAATCTTTGGATCGAATGAGCCAAGATGTCTGTGAGCCATAAATGAATCTTAACTTAATATGCTGTATAACTTAATATCGAGACATTGCAGATTGACTAAAGATTGACAGATTGGTTGCAGATTACTGATGGTGCTATTGCTTTGTGAGATATTATAGAAGGGCACTCGGTGATTCCTTAACATTTAAAGTCATCAGACATCTTCCTGGCTTATTCTTAATCTACTTTTTATAAACATTTTTAACAGTAATTCACTGTTTTTAACAGTAATTTTACATTTTTAACAGTAATTATCTTCGAACTTCAGAAAATCTTTAGAGCCTCATTTGATAAGTACACAAGCGTATTGCAGGAGCAAAGAGTCCTTCTATCAAAACAAGGATTTTTCATCTACATTGATAGAAATGTAAAAAGAGTGACTTACTGGACCTAAAGTATGGATTTGACAGTAGATTTAAACAATAAGAAGTTCTAGAGCAAATGGTCCTTAAAATCAAGGGCATAGTCCCAGTTTGCACAAAGTACAAGGAGAGAGTGATAACTGTTCACTCACTTTCTACTCTAATTGACTTCAAAGTTTTTTTTGCCTTAAAAATTTCAATTCTACTCGAAACTGCTAGGAACCTTTAAATTACACATTTGGAGGACACGATTAAAGACAATTTTGCAGGGCACCTTTGATGCTCTTTACAAATTTTGAGCTATGAGTTACTTGAAATTTTTACGACTTGTAAGCTCTTTATTCTTAATTTTGGTATGCTAGTGTGTTTCCTGATCTCTAAAAGGAGTAAAACATTATTCTGAACAGAGTCTTGTATAAGCGAGAGATAAGTATTTTGCAAATATTATTGTATTGTATAAGTATTGTATTGGTAACTTTGGTGGTGAATGGGATGGGGTGATGATGAAATATCAATTAAGATGCTTGATAGCATGAACATTACGACAAACACCAAAACTAATCTGTTTTTGCAGATAGTATTGTGTAATATGCAAAGACCTTCCTGGGTGAAAATCCATATCCTAATTGATAGGAAATATCATTGCCCTCATAATTCCTCTCACAGTCGCAGAGAGTCAGTTAGATGCTTAGTCTTTTTCAATGCTTGTTGCGCTTTGTTACATATCTTGTAAACTTTTAGCCCATGGTTCCTTGTAACGTCGGTGTTTACAATTATTATTATTATTTTTTTATTATTACTATTATTATCATCATTATTATCATTATTTTTATTATTATTATTATTATTATTATTTATTAATATTATTGCTGTTGTTGTTGTTATAAAACATGCAACAGGTCTTAAAGGTCTCTTCAAGGACGCTGATAGGTTTTCTGGTTTAGGAAATATTTGCTCTCGAGCTAACAAAGTTATGCCGCTTGGACGAATGAGAAACGATTATAAAACTGCTGTTGGTACAGGAAAGCAGCAAACGTGTTTTCCAGTTTGAACTTCTTTCAAAAGTTATCCTGGAAGTTTCTTGTCTAGTCTTGGCAACTATGGTCCTTGTCTGCTCACATTGGGTTCAGCTCGTAAAAATGCCTAAACAAATGACGCATAAGAGGGGTCATTTGGATGTCAGTTGTAACGATACCCTGCTCATTGCTGGTTGCTGCTTTGCTTGAACTCTTTCCTCTACGGGTGCTTTGGCCTCCTGATAGTCTCCCTATATGTCTTGAATCTCAAGACCCTATCTATGTCTATATAACTATAGCCTCGTATGCGCTAGCTACAACTTGCTTTGCATTCCTTTCGTTTCTGTAGCTCCCAAAAAGTGTAATTGATTCCATACGGAAATTCCCAGCTTGCCGAGCACAAGCACCTTGGTATGATCTTTGACACAAAGCTTAATTTTCAGAGCCATGTCAAACAGGCAATTTGCAAAGCGAAGAGGGGTATCGGTGTAATTAGATATCTGTCTAAGTAAGTATCCTGGGACATACTCGATCAACTGTATAAACTTTACGTGCGACCCCATCTTGATTATGGAGATATAATCTATCATAGGTGTGAGCCAGACTTAAGGTTAGATCTCACAAAGAGACTAGAACAAACTCAGTATTCCGCAGTGCTTGCTGTGACAGGAGCATGGAGAGGTATAAGTAGGCAGAGGCAGAGACGCAAAAACACTGCAAACCTACAAACCTGGTTTGGAGGAAGGTATTGGCCAAAAATTGAGGAAGGCTTTGTTGTCAAAAATAAGATTTTACTTTGTTAGCATAGTTCTTATAAGTGTTGAAAATAAATCATCAATAAATATATAGAATCATTTAAAATCATGTCAATTGTATGCAGATGGCGAGTTTATATTTCAAAACTATATCAAAGAAGAAAAATCAAGTTTGATCAATCAATGTGATGAAAAAGAGAAAGTCTATGAGGAAATATGCATATGTGTCAGGAAAAAATGATCTTTGAAAAGCTTTCATTTGAAGTGCAGCAAAAACTTCACAGCAAATGCAGCAAAAACTTCACTGCATTAACGGCGTAATAATCAAGAAACAGATATTTTCCGGGTGTCCCAGAAAAGTACTTCTATTTGCAAAATCACCAAAATTTTGTTGTAAGGTAGATCTTCAAATTTCTTTTTCTTACCAGTAGATCAAAACAAATTATTTTTGCAAGCTGATCTTTTGATTTGTTTTTAGATCAAGTGAATCAAGCTCTTTTTAGTCTGTCTGGTTTTGAAGTCTTCTGCAAGTAAACACTTATGTTTATTCGAGTAATTTCTTTTGTTATATTGAGTCTCTTGTTTGGTCATGAATATCAGGATGAAACGTGAAATGTTATTGTAGACTTGAAGAATACTGAAAAATTCTCAATGTAACGGCTCCTAGAGGCAAGATTAGCGATGTTGCATAAAGAGTGTTGCATAGAATGAGGTTTTTGATGCATTATTTCATACCCGTTAAGTAAAGAGAACAAAGAGTTTACCATCATTGAATATATTTGAGTTATTGACACAAGAGGTGAAAAAAATTTTATGATAACTTTCGTAATCAAATTTTAGAAATTTTGCAAACGGGAGTACATTTTTGGACACCCAGTAGCTTCTAGATGTTCTCACCTTGAACTCTTTGTTCCCACTTCATTACCCCAATACCTTTCAATTAATGAATCGCTTCCTTGTGACTATGGCCTCCCTTGTATTTAAACGTGGTTAGAGCCCTGATGATTTCACTCTAACGGACAAATGATACGGAAAGATCCTTAATTACATGCTTTTGCCTGGTTCACAAAACACCGCCGCACTGTTTTCCAGTAATAATATATTGTGTTAAAATGAGGAAGGTTGAGAGTATAAATTTCAGGTTTGGAGGAATGTCAACAAGTTTTTGCAGCTCTGCCGCAGAGGCTGTTCAATGAGCTAGGCTGGGAAAATCTCTATAACAGAAGATGGTACAGAGGACTATGTCATTTCTTCACCTTATAAACTACTCGACATCCAGAATACCTTTTTTCTCACATCCCACAGGAGCGTCAAATTACCTACAATCTACGGAATCCAAGCGCTTATCCGGAAAAAGGTTCCAGGACTGCTAGTTTGTCAAGTATATGTTTCCAATATGTAACAGCGGAATGGCACCTCCTTAATAGTGACTGAATTGAATGAAAGGAAGTGCCATCTTCTAACTTTTGGGACAAGCCAAGATGATATTAAGATCACAGTCGGTGAGGTTATTGTTAAAGAAAGCTCTGAAGAAAAGTTACTAGGGGTGACAATAGATAAAAATTTGAATTTCAAAAGTCATGTCTCAAATTTATGCAAAAAAGCCAGCCAAAAACTGCATGCCATTGCTAGGGTATCTGCTTTCATGAATCCTGATAAATTGCGTCTGCTAATGAATAGTTTCATAAAATCTCAATTTAGCTACTGTCCGTTAATTTGGATGTTCCATGACAGGGGGCTCAATGCAAAAGTAAATAAAATCCAAGAAAGAGCACTCAGAATTGTGTATAAAAACAGTCACGTCGATTGCGAATCTTTGCTGAAATTAAATAATGCAGTATCCATTCACCAACGCAATTTACAGTACTTGATGATAGAAATATACAAAACCAAAAAAAGCCTGAATCCTAGATTCACGAGTGAGATTTTTGAGGCAAGAGATGTACAATATGACTTGCGAAATAAGAATACTCTCGGCATTCCTAATGCCAAGACAACTTCTTATGGCATAGAAACTGTGAGATATTTGGGTCAAAAGCTGTGGCAAACATTACCTCACAGTGTTAGAGAGTCCCAATCACTGACTGCTTTTAAAAAAGAATTAAGAACCTGCACAATAGAATGTGACTGTAGATCGTGTAAGACATTCATTTCGGGTTTAGGTTTTATTTAGCAAAATCCTTTCTGAACATTGCAACATTTTTTATATGTATGATAGATAGTTGGCATTAATTTGCTTTTCATAGCTATTAGAGTTGTACGACAACTTTAAATAAATTATTTATTATTATTGTTGATGTCCACGGTTAGTGATAGTCTCAAATTAATCTAACCGAAATATGCCTTGAAACCGGGTCCAACAAGTTCCTTAGGTTTCAAGAACCATTCTAAGTGTCCTGGCAGTTCCCAACAGTGCTGATTTTTGCAACAGCTCTACTCTTGTTGTAACTCCAATCTCTTTTAGGTATCCATTCAAGCCTTTTGGTATGGTGCCGAGTGCTCCTATAACGATTGGTATAACTTTGGCCTTAACTTTCCATAATGAGCGGATTTCTCTGGCTAGATCCTGATATTTGTCTATCTTCTCCTCGTGCTTTGTTACAATCCTTGCGTCTCCTGATATTGCTACATCAATTATGTGACAGCTCTTTGTATCTTTGTTAATCACAACTATGTCGGGTCTTCTGGCTGTAATTTCACGATCTGTTTGTATGGTAAAATCCCATAAAATCTTGTGATGATCATCCTCAACAACTGCTTCTGGTTCATGCTGATACCATTTATCTGAATGATGAAAGCCATTTTGTCTTAACAGGTCCCAGTGCAAAGCTCTTGCCACACAGTCATGTTTTCGCTTATATTCTTTCATGGCCAACTTGGTACATTCACTCACTATGTGGCTAATTGTTTCGTCTTTCTGCTTACACATTCGACATACAGAATCAGTTTGGCTCTTATCAATCTTTGTTTTGATCACATTTGTTCTCAAAGATTGCGTTTGAGCTGCCATGATTAATCCTTCTGTTTCTTTTTTCAGTTGACCTTTCTCAAGCCATGTCCATGATTCTTTGTTTCCTGTTCCTTCTGTCTCTTTAAAGTGTTGACCGTGTAGTGGCTTTTCTTTCAGTTCAGTTGTTCTTTCTTGCTTACGTCTTGCTTTGTAGCTTGTAACAATTTCTATTTCCTTTCCATCATTTCTTTTTGTTGCACTTATTATTCTCTCGGTGCTTTCATTTATGTATTTTTCTAGACCAAGTGCTGCAATATCTACACAATCTTCCACTGACATAAGGCCTCTACCTCCTTCCTTCCTCGGTATATAAAGTCTTGCAACGCTATCCCTAGGATGTAGTGCCCCGTTCATATTCATAATCTTACGGGTCTGTCGGTCCATCTCTTTCAGTTCGTTTCTAGTCCAATCAATGAATGCTGCTGAATATCTCAACAAAGACACAGCCCAAGTATTCACTGACTTGATAGAATTTCCTCCGTTCAACCTTGACTGGAATACCTTTCGAACTCGCCCGTAGTACTCCTTGCGTACACTATCTTTCATTTCTTTGTGCATTATTTGATCTGCTTCCAAGATTCCTAGATATTTGTAACTCCCATCTTCTTCCAATGATTTGATAACAAGATTATCTGGAAGGGTTATTCCTTCGCAAACCGTCCTCTTTCCTCTTTTGAGTATTATTAATGCACACTTGTCTATCCCAAATTGCATACCAATGTCTTCACTAAATGTTCTGACTGTTTGTACCAGTGAATCTAGTTGTTGTTCGTTCTTAGCATATAGCTTCAGATCGTACATACACAAAAGATGATTGATCTTCTCTCCGCCAGTGAACTGATAACCTGCATTTGCCTTTCTTAGCATCATTGTCAAAGGTATGAGGGGCATTACAAATAACAATGGGGAGAGCGAATCTCCTTGAAAAATGCCTCTTCTTATCCTAACTTCTGCTAATACCTCTCCACATGACGCTAACTCTGTCTTCCAACTCTTCATACTTGTCATCAGCAGCCGCTTGATGTTCTCTGCTATTCCAAACAAATCCAGACATTCTAAAATCCAGGAGTGTGGTACCATGTCGAAGGCCTTTTTATAATCTATCCAGGCCATTGCTAGGTTTTTCTTTCGGTTCTTTGCCTCTCTGAGGATCATTTTATCTATGAATAGGAGATCGTTTGTTCCTCTCGCACCCTTCCTACAGCCCTTCTGTTCTTCTGGTAACAACCCCATATGTTCTAGAAATCCATTCATTTCTTCTGCAATCACCCCTGTCAGTAACTTCCATATCATTGGCAAGCAAGTAATAGGTCGGTAATTGTTCGCACTGTTACCCTTTTGCAAATCCTTGATGATGAGCACAGTGCGCCCCTTTGTCATCCAGGTAGGCACATTTCCACTGCTAAGGCACGCCTCCAACTGTTCTGTCAGTCTATCATGCATACTTGTTAGATTTTTTAACCAGAAACCTTACACCAGGTCGGGTCCCGGTGCTTTCCAGTTAGGCATTCTTTTCAACACTTTTCTTACTTTATCCATCGAGACCTTCACCGGCTCTTGCTTTTCTACAGATATCTCCTCTTTTAAATTGTTCAGCCACTCAGCGTTTCTATTGTGTTGCGATGGTTTACTCCAGATCTCGCTCCAAAATTTTTTCGTCTGTTCACCGTCAGGTTTCAAGTCGGACCTCTCTTTCCTGTCGAGTTCTTCAAAGAGTCAGCTCTGATCTGTGTGAAAAACCCTGTTTTGGTGAAATTGTTTGATCCTGGACTGATATCTTTTAATTTTACTTGTCTTTGATATCAACCGTTGTTTTATTTCCTCTGCAACTCTCTTAGATCCTTTTTGCTTTAGCCAGTATTTTCTCTGTAATGCCTCTTTATGCTTTGCTTTCAGTTTTTTCCCCTCAAGCAGATGTTCTACACGTGCCAGATCTTTACGCAACTGCTTAATTTGGCCATCCATTCTTCTTTTCCACATTGGTTCCTTCCAACTCTTCTGTCTATCAAGCTTTACACCTAACCTCTCAGTGACAACTATCGCAGCAGCATATATCAATTTATTGGTGTATGATATATTCTGAGACTGAATTTTGTTTAAGAGATTATCCATCTTCTTTACTTATTATTATTATTATTATTATTATTATTATTATTATTATTATTATTATTATTATTATTATTATTATTATTATTATTATTATTATTATTATTATTATTATTATTATTATCATTATTATTATTATTATTATTATGTTCATTTTTCACAGTTAAAACTGGACGCGTAAGCTTGAAATCAAATTCCAACACGCAAAATCAGATTTCAAGTATTTTTCGTAAAATCCTTGCTGTTCCTAGCAATACTGTCTTTTGAATTTGAGCTGTCTTGATCGAAATTCCAATTTCCTTGATTCGGCTTTCCAACATTGTTGGCACAGTTCCCAATGCACCTATCACAACAGGAATTATTGCAACTTTGACATTTCACAATTTGCTGACTTCTCTCGCTAAATCCCTGTATTTGTCAATCTTTTCATTTTCCTTCTCGGCTACTTTATTGTCGCCAGGGCATGCTATATCTATCAATTGGCACTCTCTTGTTTCTTTGTTAACAATTGTGATGTCAGGTCTCCTAGCACCGATCATTCGATCAGTTTGAATTGTGAAATCCCATAATATTTTACATTCCTCATTTTCCATTACACTTTCAGGCTCATGATCATACCATTTATCCACATGATCTAAACCATTTTTCTTGCACAGCTCCCAATGAACTGCTTTGGCTACGTTGTCGTGTCTGATCTTGTATTCCGTCTGGGCAAGCTTCTTGCACTGACTTATGATATGAGTTACTGATTCGTCTCCTTCCTTGCACATCCTACACTTAGGGTCATCACGACTTTTATCAATCTTTGCTTTGATTACGTTTGTTCGAAGTGCCTGATCTTGAGCAGCTATCAAAAGACCTTCAGTTTCTTTCTTTAGGTTCCCGTTGGCAAGCCATATCCAAGAATCCTTACTAGCTATATTCTCCGTCTGCCTCAAATGTTGCCCGTGTAATGCTTTTTCTTTCCACACCGCTTTTCTCTCCATTTTCATTCTCCGTTTGAAATCTTCTTCATTCTCACTAGGTGTATCTATTTCTCTTCTTGCTACGATTATCAATCGTTCATCACTCTCGCTTATATATCTTTCAAGTCCCAGTTTAGCAAGGTCAATACAATCTTCTACTGCAATTAATCCTCGACCACCCTCTTTCCTTGGTAAATACAATCTGCAGACGCTGTCTCTAGGATGTAATGCCTTGTGCATTGTCATCATTATTCTTCTCATTTTTCTTCTCATTCTTCTATCCATAGTCCGTAATTCCTCCCTTGTCCATTCAATGAAGGGAGCTGAATACCTTAATGAGGAGACTGCCCACGTGTTGATAGCTTGCACCATATTTCTTCCGTTCAATTTAGATTGTAAAACTTTCCTCACCCTACGTTTGTACTCATTTCTTAATTTTTCTTTCATCTCTTTTTGCTTTACTTGATCGGATTCAAGAACACCCAAGTATTTATATGAACAATCCTCATTCATTGACTTGATTCTGTTTTCATCTGGTAGCATGATCCCGTCAGATGTTATCACCTTTCCTCTTTTAACAACGATTGTAGCACACTTATCTATCCCAAACTGCATCCCAATGTCACTGCTGAACACATGAACTGTCTGTATCAAAGAGTCTAATCCTTTCTCATTCTTGGCATACAGTTTGAGATCGTCCATGAAAAGAAGATGGTTTATCTTTTCCCTATTTCGAAACTCGTATCCATGACGAACGTTCCTCAGGACCATTGGCATTGGGGTCAACGCCAACACAAACAAAAGTGGTGACAGCAAATCTCCTTGAAATATTCCCCTCTTTATCTGGACATCCCCGAGGCTTTCTCCGCAAGATGTTAACTCTGTTCGCCATGTTTTCATACTATTTGATAGCAGTTTCTTCACGTTGTCAGCAATTCCAAATATTTCCAAACACTCCTCCAGCCATGAATGTTGGACCATGTCGTAGGCCTTTTTGTAGTCAACCCATGCCATGGCAACATTTTTCTTTCTTTGCTTCATTTCTTTCATTAGCATTTTATCAATAAAAAGCTGGTCGTGCGTTCCTCTTGACTTCTTGCGACACCCCTTCTGTTCATCTGGCAAAAGGTCCCTACTTTCTAAGAAACTGTACATGCCATCAGCAATAATCCCAGTGAGCAACTTCCAAATTAATGGAAGGGAGGTAATTGGGCGATAATTGCTGGCCACATTACCCTTACTCTTGTCTTTCTTAATGAGGGTTGTGCGCCCTTTTGTCATCCAGATCGGTACATATCCATCATTCAAACACCTATTTAGCTGTACTATGATTCTATCATGCAGAACTGTGAATTTCTTTAGCCAGAATCCCTGAACCAAATCAGGGCCTGGTGCCTTCCAGTTAGGAAATTTCTGCAATATCTTCTTCAGTTGAGTCTCTGTTATTTCTATATTGTCTTGACTGTTGACTTCTACCTCCTGTTTAATCTTATCAATCCATTCAGCTGATGCATTATGTTTTGCCTCTTTGCTCCAAATGTCAGTCCAGAATGCCTTAGCTTCCTCTTTATTTGGAACTTCGTTCGATCTTTCTTCTCCATTAATCTCCTGATAAAACTTACTTTGATCTTCTTCAAAAGCCGGTTCTGCTTGAACTGCTTGATTCTCTCTTTGTACCTTCTTACTTTCGCAGCTTTGGCGACGATTCTCTGTTTTAATTCTTCAATTACACATTTAACTCCTTTCTCTCTCAATCGATATTTCTTCTGCAGGTCTTCTCTGTGACGGGTTTTGACAGTTTTCCCTCTTTCAGTTGTTGTAATCTACTTAAATCTCTCCTTAGTTGCTGTATTTGTCCTTCTAACCTCCTTTTCCACCAAGGGTCATTCTTGTTTTCTTTCTTTGCAGTCTTTACACCGAGATTTTCGGTTACTACTGTGGCAGCAGCATAGATCAAATTGTTCGTTTGTGTTATATCACTCGTTGGCATCTTGCTAAGCACTGCCTCTACTTTCTTGAGTTCTTCCGATAATTTTTTCTTATCTACTCTTTTAAGATTTGGCAGCCTATTCCTATTTGTTTCATTCATAATTGATTTAATTCTTTCTACAAGTAGCTTTTCTTCTTCGCACCACTCCTCCCCGATCTCATCTGTTCCTAGTACATCAGATTGAGTTTGCTCATCACTATAATTACTTATTTCCTCCCTCCGTATCTGCTCTTCGTTGCGAGTTGGCAAGTTCGACGATTCAGTGTTATTCACATTTCTCTTTATCCTCTCAATTTCGAGATCCGACAGCCATTTCTTTTCTTTTATTTGTCTCAACTGATCCACCAGACGTTGTTCACTTACTTCAAACATATCATTGTCCTTCCAGATGTTTATCATTCGCTTTCGATATCCCCCTTTTCCTGGTTGGCTTCGCAAATAGCATTCCATCACTTTCTCATTCTCTCGTTGTGTCCACTTTCTTCTTGTTACTCCAACAGTAGCAGGATAACGACCGGGCCTGCGCTGTTGTTCCACAGGGCACCTGCCGGGCGAGAGGCTTCGCTTACAGCTCCGGACTCATTTACGCCGTTATCATCAATATTTTGACTGGACATTGCACTCCTTTAGAGGTTAGTGAATTTAAGGTTACACCACCACCGGTGTGTTTATCGAGAACACCATCTCCAAGGGGGTTGCCGACCAAAGCTTAAGAGTCCCCCCTACCCATGAGACAGACTAGCCCCCGCCGGACGCCAACCCGGTACTTCATGGCCTCGGGGAGAGCTGACAGGTACTACACCTTGCTCAAGGGTGACCTGGAGGTAGTTGTGGCAAAGGGTAACCTCATTCGCCCACGTCGAAACTCCACAACCGGTTGCAATTATTATTATTATTATTATTATTATTATTATTATTATTATTATTATTATTATTATTATTATTATTATTATTATTATTATTATTATTATTATTATTATTATTATTATTATTATTATTATGTCACACATTTCCTGATAACCAGTATTTTAAACAGACTAGATATTAGAGTACCTTTGGGTGAGCCAAAAAGCTCCTACTCTTGAAAATTCATAGCACCAAGAGAAGAGTAATGAAGGGTTTGGAATGAATCAACTTCTGCTTGATAGTCGAGAAATTGAAGTATTTTACGAACACTGAAAGTATAGGTAAATTTGACTTAAACAAAATTTCATGGCTTCGATTGCCAAAAGGGGGGGGGCTGAAAAAATTTGATCGAATGAACGATAAACTCCTCGAACAGAGCGATGAAGATAGTACAATTTTCACAGATGAGAAGTATCGTATGCATGTTTGTTGCCATGGGACTGAAAATCTTCAGTATTGCTTTACACCCTATTTCTCTTATGACAAGTCTTAACGGAGAACGCTTTTGCGCATTGCTCTATGTGAGAAGATTGCTTATGATTTGATCAAGTATTTTAGGTCCATTTTCAGGCATTTCGCAACAATAAAATTTAGTTAAGTGGAGCTTACCTTTATTTTTAGGCCCCGTTTACAACGATACCGTTTTCATTTCATATCGGATTGGGCAAGGCAATCCGATATGAAAATTTCTCTTGTTTTCACGATACCGTTTTCATTTCATATTGGATTGGTTTCATGCCACTTTCAGAGCGTTTTCATTTGGAAACGCGAAAACGTATGAAGCATATCGGATTGGTGCGTTCTCGTGTAAGCTGGAGGCCAATCTGATATGGAATGAAAACGGTATCGTGTAAACAAAAGGCCAATCCGATATGAAATGAAAACAGTAACGTGTAAACGGGGCGTTAGTGCTCTTGAAAAACGTATGGCCTCATAGATCACATTCGAATCAAAGGAGAGTTATCACGTAATTCAATTACGTAATCTCATCCATTAAACCACAGGGAATCCACTTCTAAGATTGCTCTCTGAAAGTAAAATCCGATCGTTTCCTTCGTAAATGAAAGATTTAGATACGTTTTTCGTTTCTTTCATCAATGGCCAGATGATATGAGCGATTTTGAAAACTTTCTTTGTTTTTCCTCTGCGACGGCGCAGCGGTGTAGAACGGGAACTGCGGAGGTGCGTGAAAGAATCAATAAGGAAAATGCGGAGGAGAAGGGAAGAGAAGAAAGAGAGAAGAGACAAGGGAGGAGAATTGCGCGGGCTTTTGCGAGCATCTGTAACTCTGTTTGCTGGTGCACGAGATGGCCTATTGAAAAGATGGAACCGCTTAGACAAAATTTGCAGAATGCCCCTGCAGTAACTTCATTGACGTGTTTTGACAAGTTTGTTCGATGGTAAGTGATTTTTCATTATGATTTGCTTTTCATGCATGTTGAACAAGATAAAATTAGATAGGTAGTATTTCTTTTCATACAGCAGTAAATGTAATGTTTTGTCCTAGCTACAGTAGATGAGCACACGAGAACACTAACTATTTTATTTCGTTTTTGCTTTTTCTTGTCTCTTACATTCTACCAATCATCTTACAGGCTCAGTGAAAATTTAGCTGAAAAAAATGATGCATTGAGTACTTTGGAAGAAATAAAAACTGCCTATTTGGTCAGCGAAGAGGAGCAAGGCAAAGAAAATTGTCCAAGTGAGGAGCAAATTGGACGAATTATACGGCAAATATTCCCTGATGTAACCAGAAAGCAAAGAACTGTAATCGTATCTGGAAGCAAGAAAAGGCTTTGGGGCTACTCTTTAGGTTTACAGAAAGTAAAGAGAGCAAGTCATATCACCAAGAAGGCACTTGATGTGAAACATATTTCGTCACTTGCCAAGCATTGTCTCGTCAATCATGATGGATGGAGAGCAGGCTCCGACACATCTCGTTATGTTCAGTTACTCCATGACAAGAACGTTTGGAGAAATGAGGAGAGTGTTGCGATTGTTCTTCAACTCTTTGGTGATTCCCAGTATGAAATTAGTCTTAACCATGGGAAAGTGCCGGCAGCTTTACTGAAAAAATATTATTTTATGCCAACAACAGTTGAGAGTTTGGCCAATTTGCTGAAAAGTCTTTCAAAGTTAACTCTTTGCAGAGGATTTCCTGTAAAGAATGAAAAATCATCTTTGAACAGGGAGGGGATTATCATGGGAAAAGCATGTAGATGGAGAGACGATTGTGGTCCTCCAGAACTGAGACATCATTCTGTAAAATGCTGGGGTCTTGTGAGCTTTCCAAACACACTGACAAACGATAAAATGTGCAAGGAGTGTTCAAAAGTTAAAATAAATTGTCAACATAAGCTGAAGACGGAGAATGATGTGCATAAGAAGCCACATAAAAATCACAGAGAGTCATACATGACAGCTGAAGAAAAGGACCAGAAGTTAACTAATTTGAAACATGAGTTATCTAAGAAAAAGAGGAAATTGTCTTATTACAAAGAGAAAATCAACAAATTTGAAGTGGAACTTGATAACACAACAAGTAATGACATGGAGAACATTTTTAGTGGCATCAAGCATGATGATGTGCCAGACCAAATGAAGATTTTCTGGGAAGGGCAAAAGAAAGCGCTGCAATGTAAAGGAAAAACTGGCTACAGATGGGATACAAGGTCTGTACTTATAAAATGCATATCTTAAAGAAAGTTCATAAACTTAATTTGTGAATTTCAATATCAGATTGGGTTTTTGTCAGAAACATTTTATGCTGACATGTTCTGCAAGGATGATGCCATGAGGTAAACTGGGGTGGACATGTAAATCCCACTTTTCTCATGTTGGTATTTAATATTCTTGATTATAAAATAAGGTAAAAACATGTACAGTAGGTATACCTGCTGGCAATAAAATGTAATCCAGTATACCTGCTGGCAATAAAATGTAATCCATGTGCACCCCGCTGGTGTGAGAATGTAAAACTTAAGTACTGTACATTGAGGGGCATCTAATTTTTATCTTAGGATTATACAAATTTGTCTGTCAATTTGGAACAGAAGCCCTCAAGCATATATGGAACTGCAAAAGTCAAATGTACTGCTGCTTCCAAGTGGGAGAACACTACAAGTTTACAAAAACTCATGCACACAGGACCCAGGATTGAACAATGATGTGCAAAAGTTGATGATCCTTGAGGCTGAAAGACTTGGATTGAGTGATCAAGACAAAATGGGAATCATTGCCTTGGATGAAATGTCAATTCAGGTATGATCTAAGCTAAGAAAGACATCAATCTCCAAGGGTGTACTCCTATGAATCTCTGCTTGCTTTTCCCAAACTCTTTTTTCATAAGTCTTGAGATTTTAGGACCCAGCGGGTATTTAATTAGGAGATGGACAGGGGTCATTGCTGCCAAGTCTTCAGAAAGCTAACCCATTCTAATTGCCAAAATTTGCCTTCATACCTCCTTAAAGATAGTTTTTGATGGAAGACTACCCATTTTCAAACATTTCAGCCAAACATAACCCATTTTAGAATTTACTGAAAAAGACCCTTTATCTAGGGGGCCAAAAGCCTGCCCAGATACAGCAGGTGGCACATACACCCATACCCTCAACCAGTTACAGTATGTACTTCTGGGGGTCCTCACTGTTATCAAAACACTCAATGCTTTTTTTGTTGTCACTACACCAGCTATATTATATAATTGATTAATGTTGATGAAGAAATGTTTGCTGGCATCATTCAAAATTAGGAAACTCCACTTGGCCAGGGACTTAGGAAGCATCTCAAACTTGGGGGTGCATGACACTTTGAGGGCACTTTTTTCCTTAAGAAAAAGGGTGCATTTTCTAAAAATGAAAATGGCACTTCTTTGTTTGTTGCAAAATCTTTGGGGGGGCACGTACCCCCATTGCCCCACCCGTTTCCTAAGTCTATGCACTTGGCTCATACATATTTCAAATATTGCATTTTAGGGGGACCTGAGAATGAAAATCAAGGGAAATGCTACTCAAATTGTTGGCATTGTGATGCTTGGCAAAGAGAGTGCTGACATGGCAAAAATTGAAAAGAAGAATGATGTGGCAGAACTTGCAACTCATGTGCTACAGTTGGTTTTCCTCAGTCATACTGGACGATTTCGTTTTCCATTTGCACATTATCCAACAGGCTCAATTTCAAGTTCAAGCTTGTTTCTTATCCTTTGGGATGCATTTTCATGGCTTTTGAGGGCAGGGTTTAGAGCTGATGCTTGTGTTGCAGACGGTGGTGAAAATAACAGAGGACTGTTTAAATTACATTTTCCAGAAAATGACATCAACATCAAGAGCTTCACTATCAAAAGGAGCCTTTTAAGCCCACATCCTTTCACTTTTGTTATGGATCCAAAGGTAATCAGTCACTTCAACTATTGAAGTGGCATTTTTAAAAGCATGCATACTGTATAAGAAATCAACTTGTGGTAGCATCAACCTGATCATGTTTAAATAATGCTTTAAATCTTTCTATTTTTACATACCATACAAAATATTTGATATTGTTTGATTTCAACACTTAACATTCAACGACCAATGTCGAAAAAGTTAAAGAGAATTGACAACTGATAAGACACACAAGTTGAAAATAGAATAGATGATCTGACTGGAACTTTCTTTCATAATGCCATGTCATTGGATCAATAAAAATAGCAGTGGCACAAGACCACTTTTAGCTGTGTCAATTGCCCCCAAGAAACTTCTACTGCAGGAACAGCTCCATTAAAGGTACATGTTTCTAAGTATCACATACAGTACATACTATACATATCCTGTAAGATTTTTCTGGTTATCTTTTTCTGTAAGGTTTATTCCATAACATAAAAGCTGTATAAACCTTATGTAACAGAGATAAACTGCCTGATGTATTTCAAAACTATTTTACAACAAATGAGGGTTTACACCAATATACTACAAGGCAGGCGATAGATTATCGAATATATAAATCACTCAAAACCTGGGGAGATAAAACCTTTAGAAATAAAGGTGCACGATTATGGAACAATCTGCCAAAATCGATAAAAAACATCACAAAAATAAAACAATTCATTGCTAGCCTTAAAGACTTTAAAATAGCGAAATATTAACAATCATAACACTTTAAATCAAACTTATCATTTTATGAGCATTTAACACTTTATCCATGTGTCTCTATTTTGACAATGCTGTAAATTTTCTACTGTATACATCCTCATATTTTTCTTTCTTTTTGCATTTTAATTTCACGGCCAAAGCTAGATAAGCTATGCTTTTCTTTGGTTGTACAGGATACAGATCTTTTCATATATACTTGTAATAGCTGTAATACCATAACACTATCACATTTTAAATCCATTACAGTGCCAATTGTTCCATTCTTTATACGGTCATTGATGTTATACGTCCACATCACTTTTGCTCCTTTCTTTAAGGCTAATTTTCTTTCTGCTGCAGTCTCTCTATTCAAAAGTGACTCAGGACCAGTGTCTTTTGATGTGTAAACACTCATTTCCCCATCAAGCTCATCAAGATATTTCAGGCCAGAGAGCATAACTTGTTCAGACAAGCAAAAATACTCAACCACATCAGACTCAGAGCAATGCAATAGTGGCCTGCTGAGTGTTTCTATGAGCTCCTCTGACTCTTTGCTCAAATTCCCTTTTGCAACATCACCCAGTAATGTTATGTACTGAGAGTCTGTCTGCCGAAATGTTTCAGTTAGAGTGACTTGATGAGGGAAAACCAAGGGCCAATTTTTGGACAGAAAACAGTACTGGCCATCATCCCAGGTGTCTGGAACAGGAGGTAGCTGCAAGAAGTCACCAGTACCAAGTACTTGGATACCTCCAAAAGGAAAACTGCAGGCTCTAGCTGATTTTAGAATTAAGTGGGCAAGTTCAAAACTCTTTGAGCTTAACTGTGACAATTCGTCAATGATCAACAACTCAACCTTTTTGAACCTTTCTACATTGGATTGATTGCTCAAAGACAGCTTTACAAGGTAATCATTTGGACCTTTTCCTTGTCCAATTCCAAAAAAAGAATGAAAAGTTGACACGCCACTAGCACAATATCCTGCTACCTCTGAATATAATGTTGTTGCTAATCCAGTTGGGCAAATAATCCCAATCTGTTTCTCCTCAAAATGATCTTTGACAATCGATTTTACAAGTGTCGTCTTTCCTGTACCAGCTGCACCACCAAAGTAGACGTTATGACCTCAAATTGTCAAATTCCGTATCAATCTGGAAAAGTAGGATTAAATAACTCAGTTGAAAATTCCGCATAAAATAAAGAATACACAGCTCTGCTTGCGTTAGGCTCCAGCAAGCAAGGTCTAGAAATGGATTAATTGCAAATGATGATTGGTCTATACCAGACTATGCTGGTAGGAGCGAGGAGGGCAAGAAGTCGTGGGAATGCTTCTAAAATAGTTTCCATTATAACAAGAATTTAGAGGAGAGCTTTACAAGATGAGGAACATGAACAACTTACGTTTGCTCGGCTGAAAAAGTCATTCCGTTCTCTTCGAATCACCAAATTCCTTTCATCTAGCAGCCATTTTGTTTGTATGTCGATCACGTTTGTCATGGTCCGTCTTTTGTTCTAGCGCCGGATGCTGTGGCTCTGCACCAGCAAACAGAGGTACACATGTGAAGAAAATTCGTTCGCCATCCAGAAGCTTAAAGAATGGTATATCGTCAATCTACCCAATCGGTATCAAGCTATTGTGATTCATACTCTATCTGACCATTCACAAACAAGCTGCTGAACCTATCCGACAACCATGACACTTTTACAGTGCATTTTTGTCAGTTTGGGTTTTTGAGTATCTTCCCTTGTCTCTTTTCTCTCTCTCTCCTCGTGTTTCTCCTCCGCAATCTCCGCTCTTTTGCCTCCGCAGTTCCCGTTCCACACCGCTGCGCCGTCGCAGAGGAAAAACAAAGAAAGTTTTCAAAATCGCTCATATCATGTGGCCATTGATGAAAGAAACGAAAAACGTATCTGAATCTATCATTTACGAAGGAAACGATCGGATTTTACTTTCAGAGAGCAATCTTAGAAGTGGATTCCCTGTGATTAAACTCTTTCGAAATGTGGTGCTACAGAAGAACATTGAAAATAAAATGGACAGATATGGTTTCAAATAAGGATGTTCTCAGCAGAGTGAGACTAGCTGGGCCATATCTTTCAAATAATTTGGTTAAAAGAAAAATGGAATTTGCAGGTCACGTATTATGAGGCTCTAGTGGGACAATACATAATGAAATTATAGAACGATACATCATTGGAAAGAGACAAGGGAAGGCAGCGTAGAACCTGGGTTGACGATTTGAAAGATTGGACAGGAAAAAAAAACTTTGGTGCATTGAAACGAACAGCTGAAGGCATGCATAGTGAAATGGAAGTTTATGGTTTCCAACCTTCGTGTCGAAGATGGTACCAAATGATGATGATAATGAATCTCATCCAGGCATTTCTCGGAAAGAAGCTTACAAAACCTATACCCAACCATTTTCTCTTCGATTTTGAAGGAATCTCGAGGACCACCTTATGGCAAAAGTGGGGGGAAAGCTCCCATACCACCCCGTGGTCACGCCACTGGTCAAAATGGGGCTGAATCAGTGAATTTGCAAGCAACCTACGAGGAGAAAAGTCAAGAAAATTATGTTTTATATACAGGAACTTAGCCTACCATTGATTTTACATTGGGTGATGGTAGCTATTGATTCATCAGAAAGGTTCTCATCAAGAATAGAACCCAGATGAGTCACGGAAGTATATTCTGTCATTACTTCTGATGCCAAGTTTCTTACTGCCGGTTCGTCTATTTTGCTTGCCAAAAAATATGGATTTTGTTTTGTCATCTCAAAAAATGCTTGGTTTGTTATCAACAAACAAATCACAAATCGCGTTAAAATTTTTATTCAGTTTCTTTTCTGTTTAATTGATGATATTGTCACTGAATACAAGACAGGAGTCGTATGTATGTAGAAGTAAGTCACAGTCAGCTGCTTGAGGCACATCGTTGACTGTGCCACTACCACTAAGATGAATGTACTAAAGATCTGACAGTCAGATTCTGCAAAAACATCAATCCCTTAGGGGTAGAGCCTATGAGGATAATGCAATTCTCTTGGGCCAAAAAGAAAAGGCAAAACAATTCTGCACCAATAAAGCTTTCCAGTAAGTATCATGACTGTTTTCCATGATAGAAGCGCATTTTTTTAGATCTCTTTACGGCGTCGAGAAGGAAATAAAGGGAGGACAAAGGTTTCGGATCATAGCTTTAACGCATCTTAGTGCAAAGATGTTAGTAAATTTTCCAACAGAAGTACTGTTTTGGGACACCTGCAATTTCTTTATGTTCTGTTAAACCTTTCTGCTTCGTGTTTCTTTGCAATTTATACGATATCTCATGCCGTATCAAAAAGCGAAATTAAGACACATTAAAATAACTACTGGTTGTGTTTAAAGACTCATACACACCTTTCGCTGCAAGTTCGCATGTACAGCTAACTGCTTGACTAGATTCGACTGGAGTTATGACGGTAGAAGTGCAACTTTTAAACACGAAATCTTCTATTTTAGATTAAGCAGTTTCAACTGTGAATTTTATATCCTTATATTCAACTTCTTCTTTCCTCATTTAAAAATTTGTAATGTTTCATGCCACTGTTTTGCAAACAAAGGCTACAGTGTGTTAAGTTTTTGAAATGGCAAATATTGAATTCAGATACAGTCGACGTTTTTTTAAGTATCAGGCTTGGATTTAAGGTACAATACAAGGATAGGGATTACCTTTCCTTGACATTTAACAACGCAAAAGCAGCAAATCTACATAAGCTGGATTTCTTAGGTGAGAAAATGAAGTCTCACATTTCAAAATGAAGATTTTTAACTTTCGAGTTGTTAGAAAGTCTTTCTCAAACCGTAAAATCATCAAAATATTTGCACACTTTGCCACTACTATTTTGTTGAAGATTACGCAGCTAGATTCATAACGCAGAATGCCACACTTGTTATGCATTTGTCATATCTGTTCAAATAATACTTCTTTGCCACTCAAAAGTCTCGTAATCCTATATTTGAATCTTTTGGGGGACTAGAGGCCCAAAGTGCCCCCTCTCTTTATTCTCAGAAACATAGTGCCAAAGGCGTATGCTTGGCACAAGTATACAAAGATAGGGATTACCTTTTCTTGGCATTTAACAACGCAAAAGCAGCAAATCTACATAAGCTGGATTTCTTAGGTGAGAAAATAATGCCACACGTTTTAAAATGAAAATTCTTAACTTTCGAGTTGCTAAAAAATGGTGCGCAAACAGTAGAATCAACTAAATATTGGCATACTTTGCTACTACTTCTTTGGTTGAAGATTACGCAGTTTTAATTCACAACGCAGAATGCCACACTTGTTATGTATTTGTCGCATCTGCCCAAGTAATACTTCTTTGCCACAGACAAGCCTTATAATCCTATATTTGAAACTTTGGGGGGAGACTATGGGCACAAGGTGCCCCCTTCCTTTCATCTCAGAAAGATAAGTGCTAGAGGCGTAACCTTAGTACAAGAAACATAAATGATCAGCCAAAAAAGTTTGCGTCACTCTTGTTTATGATACAATAAATCTTACGTGAGACTATCCCTTGCTAATTGCTATACAACAATGCAGAGACGACGTCATAGGGAGCGAAAAGCAATGACTACCCAAATAGATACCAGTTGCTTACTAAGGCTATTCTCTAACTGAAAGTTTTCGATACTTTCTATTTGGGTTGCAGATACTTTCTCTATGGATTGAAGGTGTTGTGGCGCCGTATTGTAATCTACAGACTTTGCAGCCAGAACACTCAGGCGGACGGGGCTCAAATCCCACAAGTCCCTCTTGAGTGTCATGACTAAGGGTCGTAGACTCGATTAGCGCTTAGCTATTTCTGCAATACCAGCGCTTGGCGCTGAAAACCGCAACTTCGCCTTCACCTTCAACTCGTTGATATCCTTCTCAAAAGTCCTAGGTATTCGTATCAACAAGGACAGATTCTGTAAGATAATAGCAGCAATTGCTTTTATTGACACCTAAATTCAAAGAAATTTGCGATTGCAGACAAAGGAAATTCTCTTAAGCAGAAATTCAAAACAAACAAAGCCGAGAAGTTTCTCTGAAACCCAGGTAGCTATCTCGCTTGTTTTGCATTCCAGAAATGGTTCTTAAGAGCAAATATGAGTGTATATTGAAAGGAGAAGGATATATCTAGATATCTACCACGGGTATTTTACTTGTTTCGTAGAGGAACTGATTTGGAGGCGATTCAATCCTCGTATTTTTTGGGTGCAATCAAATAACTTACTTCTCAGCTTCTGAACAGCAAAAATTAAATGCCCGCGGTAGATGTTTAGATACATCCTCCTTTTTTCTATATACGCTCATGTTAGCTTTAAAAACCATTTGTGGAATGCACAAAAAATGAGATAGCCACCTGGGCTTTAGAGAAACTTCGCGCCTTTGTTTTATTTGATTTTTTGCTTGAGAAAATTCCTTTGTTTGAAATTGCAAATCTCTTTGAGTTTAGGTGTCAATAAAAGAAACTGCTGCTATTGTCTTACAAAATCTGTTCTTGTTATTCGTATCATCCTTCCTTTGGAGTATCATTCTAACCTAAAGTTTGATAATATATTGGGTGAGTCAATTAAAGTACCCGGCGTTTGAAAAAATCCGTCTCCCTGAATATCAAAGCAATGATATTGAAACTGTCTCATTTTATCTCCGATGTGTCAAAAATTAGGTTCAGTAATTCATCCAGCTTAAAGGCCATTCCTTCCCCTTGAAATAGGGGATTTTCTGTTGAAAGTCCTTTTTGAAAATATGCAAAAACTATTGAAAACACCAATTAAGATTTCCCTTTGCTCTTCTTCCTATCAATAATGACTCTTGGATGTGTTCATGTATTTTGTCCTCATGGGAGAATGGAATTCCTCTAATAAGTAATTCAAACTAGGGGGGGGGCCTTTCAACCCGTCAAATGGAAAGCATATGGAAAGCGTGCTTAAAGTCGTCGCTGTGAAGTTGAACATTTAGGGATTCTTGCTTGTAATTTAAGCATGTTTTTAAGGTTTCTCGAAGGGATTCATTTTAGGAAATTGCTTACAGAATCTAAACGGAGGGACCGTTTTTCTCCAGAAAAATTTCTAAACTAAATTGAACATGTTAGCTATTCAATTAGGTATCTCTAAATATCATTGCTTACATACTCAGGGAGCGGTGAACTTTCAAACGCCGGGTTTGTTTTGACTCACCCCGTAGACCTTGACACAAAATCGCAAAAACCTATTCAATTACAATTTTGCCCGTTTTGCATCGCTCCAACCACGTGCGTCTCTATTGGCAACCCATGCAATTTGTTAGCAATGCTTAGATTTGAAAACAGAAAGCCTTGTTTGCAGCAATGAAATTTACTTCCTTTTGGGAATGCATGCTTCACCTCGACTGGAACCTTACTTTGTGTCAAGGTCTATAGGATGCTGGTTCTCAATGTTCCTTGAGGAGAGTGCAAATTCTTTTGACTGTGATAAGCTGTGAAAGTGGGTTGGAGTGCAAGGTCTTACAAATAGGTTCTTTTGCTGTTAGTTTTGCTGCCTAGTTCCGTTTTAATTTTTGCCATCCTGGATCTTCACCATTGTATCAAGAAATACGGTGTCGGACTTTGAGTATTCAGATATGACCTTGATATTCGAATAATAGTTTTGGTTAGTAGGGTATTTGATTATGAACGGACAAAAAATTGCTAAGACTTTTTAGGTCTACATTCCATAAGAAAAACAAGATAAACTATGAATCTGGCCCATGAGACAGGAATTCAGCTATACAGTGTTTTTCACCTACCCTAGGAGATTTTCTCAAAACCTCCGCTGCTGCTATAGATAAGGAGCTTCAACCTTTGACTTATTTCCAAAGTTAATCGGCAATCATGTTTTAAGAATATTATGGTCCGTTGTTTAACCGAGTGACCTCTAGATGCCGTTGTTTGGAGAAAAGTCATGAAGAACATCTCAAGCACATTGCTAAAATTTTGGAGCTAGCACAGCATAAAGTTATACTTGAGTTGATTGTTCATGAAGAGTACCTTTATTTGATTTTAATTCCTGTATACTTGCTGATGTCAGTAATATTTATTTCATAACGCCATTTCTCTATGTAGCTTCGCAGTTTGAGTGAATTAGCGAAATCTGTCTTAAGATTGTTGAAAAAGTATCAGGTTCATTGTTCTTGGCTGCCTTTTAGACTCGATTACAGGTCGTAGTTTTGCTTTTTGCCTGAACTGATATCGCTACAACCTACGACTCATTCCCATACGCTTGCGGAAAAAGTAAAGTTTCCTACTGATTCTATTGGAAACCTTTCCGCTGCTCTACAAAAAGTTCGATTGAGCAGTGCTGGAGTCTCTATCACTATTGTATACATTCGAACATTCTACAAAATGTATCTGTGACAGGATAACCGAGGGCCAAGGCACACAAACCCAAAAGAACAAACTTTATAACAATTTTATACACACTCTGACTTGATGTAAGTGAGCTAGGGCCTACTCTGGCTCGCCTGAACCCAACTGACTAAATCAAACGACATCACTTCTTAAATACTGAAAGCTGTCCTAAAGACAGTCGCATTACTTCATTACTCTAAATAAACAACAAAGAGAAAATCTACTCAAAAGCCTCAATCTCGTGCCGATAACACCTCAACAGAAACACAATAATCGTCTGATGAAATTTAACTAATAAAATACACAATAAAAGTAGAAAGTACCTTCAAACGTTAGAGTATCCATAGAAACCAATTTTAAGCAAATTCTAGAACGGAAGGATACCCAATGTTCTAAGAATACCACGAAACAGCAAAGTAAGAGACGGGAAACGTCGAGTAATCTACTGTCAATCACATTATCAATCTGTCGTTCAATTCGTATTCTTTTTTAGAATGTAGCTGTTTGTTTGTTTGGGTTTGTTTGCTTGATAGGGTTAAAGTACACTCCTTTTGATCTTATTTTGATAATTACATTGTTTTTGATATGTGACTGGAGAATATTCTTTCAGCAATCAATATGCACAGCAATTGTGCACCTTCATTGGATTGCCAAGATCACATAAATGGACATGCATCCAAGTATGATCATATGTCAAAGAAACACCCCTAGTGATAATTGCTTGTTTATCATCCCCACTTTATTTGTAATATCAAACTCTTTCTAATTTGATAAAGCAATGAACCCCATATAATGCTTTTGTCACCAAAATACTTTATCTTGCATTAAAAGATCCCGTGTTAATCTTTGAAAAATAGAGCCTTCTGTTGCTCATTAGGTTTATTACATTCAAGGGTCTAGAAAGTAAGTGCTCGTAAACTCTGGCAGTCGGTAATAGTGTCTCTGCTGGCAAGATTAGAAAACTTGCATTCATCAGCAGTGCCAATTTTGCAGCTTGCGGGTACAACAAAAGATTCTTGCATCTGATAAGGATCCATTTTCATCCTTGCAGTCTTTAAAACTCTACTTACACCTGCACCTTTCACTTCATTCCACTCACCACTAGGCATAGGCCAAGCCATATATTCCAACCTGGTCTCTAAGCTGTAAAGATAAAGGAAATGAAAAAGTAAAATTCTAAATACACAGTGTATAAATATCTTGGTATAAAGCATGTCAACCTTTGCAACATGTTTTTCTTAGGCTGTTCGTAAATAACTGCTCCATAAAGTTCAACAATGAAACAAAGAAAGTACTCTTCATAGAACATATGATTGCAGAGACATCTTTTAGTGATCAATACAGAATTGAAAAACTTTCGTTATTTATTAGGCAAATATTGATAAATGATACTAAAATTATTTCTCTTGGATGTTTTGCTCATTTCAATGCCAATAAACAATAAATAAAAGAAAAACGAAATTTGCCCCCAAAATGTGGGGGTTTCAATTTGTTGCATATTTGCAACATTGCCAAATAAGGGTGCAAAATACGGAAGAATTTTCTAAGAGAGGTATTCCTCATTTCGTGATATATCTTTCATTACTGTAATGAAAACATAATAATATCTCACAATGATAACTGGAGTGCAAATTTACATGATGTTCCGTGGCAAAAATTTCATCAATCCTTAATTTCTGGGGTGTTTCTGTCAAAGGGGCTTACCCGCAAATGGGAAATTTGAGATTGTAGAGTTCAGAGTTCTTCTATCTATGATAAATTTTCAACATCGTAAAGTGCTATCCATGATAAACTTCCCTTGTTGAATACCTCAAGAGTAATGGAGTGTTTCGTAGCATTATTGTAACAAGTTCTGCAAACATATAACATGCAAATGATAAATTTTCTATGATTTGTGGTGCAATCAGTGAGATTTTCACCCATAGAAAGAAGTTCATCCTATCATTTTTCAGACATTTATATTATTCCCCATTCTTAGTAGCAGGTAGAAAGCCCTATTCCTACAAACTAGGCTGTACTATCCATTTCCTTTTTGTGAATGCATGATGTTGACTAATGCACAAAATCATTGTTTACAATCCTCCAATCAGCTGATTATCATCACAATTATTATATGATCATTGTCATTTGAGCAAAAGTAACGATATCCTTAAAGTAAAGTCACATCCTCTGAAACTTTTGCTTTCTAATGAGTTCTTCACAGCAAGCCACTTTCTTGGTAACAACTTCCTAGAAAAAGAAATAACATTTAGCGACCAGCCAGTCAAAAAGTCGGAGAAGTGCATAGTTCTGAAGAAATGTTGATGAATCTTCTATTTTGCTAGTGAAAGTGCACTCAGGGTTTCATGAAAATGGTCAATATTGGCAATAAATACCTCAGATGCCCCCTTTCAGCACACTGTATTATTAGGCCTAAGCTGAAAATTCCATTATCTTTCTTGGCAATGTTGCATATTTGCAACAAATTTCTTTTGAAAAATATTTTCCAAAGAAAACGACATGCAACACCGAACAGGCAAACTCTAGAGGCACCTCTAAATGCCAGATACACACACATTCAGGAATATTGGGAGAAATGAGTTTACAACGTTTGATGGCCGATTTAGGCCCTCTAAACTTACTTCAAAGTACGAAATTCTGACATTATCCCTCGTCACTTTGTTGGGCTGCTTCCGGAAGGCCAAAGATGTAAACACAATCGCAGATACCATGCTTACATTGGGTTCTGGGATTTTCTTCGTTTGAAGTAGAGGCTTTATCAAAATGGTTTCCTGAACAATTTGTTGCAAATCTGCAACTGCGTCAAATAAAGGGTTATTTCATTAGAAGCACAATACAATCTTATGGCGTAAACTGCAGATGGTGCATGCACATCAGACTGCAAAGATTTCATAAAGAAATTTATAATGAAAAAGGATCCATTATCTATAGATGTCCACCACACATTCCATCTCAATGATAACAGTTGGTTTATCATCTATACCATATTTGTAAAATAGATATCTTGGTAATTTAAATCACACCACATAACACTTTTGTCACTAAAATACTATATTTTGCATTAAACGATATCATCTTAATCTTTAAAAAATTGAACCTACTGCTTCTTATGAATGGTTTTTTTCTACCAAAGAGGGTAGAAATTGGATGCTCTTAAAATTTGGAAAGTTGTAACAGCTACTGCTGAGGTTACTGTTCCCCAGGCCAGCTTGGAAAACTTCCATTAATGAGCTGTAGAACCATTTTCCTCGTGAAGATAGATTGTTGCCGAGGCAAAAAAAAGAGTTTGTGTAATGCATAATGATAGAATATATAAAATATTTTATACTATTTTGACACACTTCAAGTTAGCTAAACAGTTATAAAACAGTTGTAAAACATGTTTCGACCTTCCGGTCCTCATCAGCTTGCCGCTAAAACAATATGTTTTTGCATCTACTAACAGAGGATCTATTTTTACTCTTATAGCCTTTAAATGTCTACTTGCAGCTGACAGCTTCAATTAATTGTACTTTCATTTTACACCAAGTTTTTGAACCTGGTCTCCACATTGTAAACCTAAAGGAATTAAAATGTAAAATACTGAAAATAAACAGGACATGCGTAGCCTGTAAAATTGTCTTTCTCTGATAACTACAACAACTTATAATTTCCTCTCTTTGAAAATATGACGGATAATGCAATGAATTGCCTTGATTTTACATTTACAGCAGCACAACACTCTTCCTTGATGTCATAGCATAATTTGCTTCTGGGTCGACATTGAAATAACATGAATAAAGTCTGTCTTATTTTCTAAGAAATGACTGTTCAAATTGTGTCAAGGATCTACTGTTTTAAACTTTCTTAGTAAAGCCTCTCTTGTAAACCATGCCTGAAATTTTAGTCGTAGATCTACTTTCAAGCCCACCCATAATGGGAATAATGAGGTTCCAGTTCCAGAAATAGATAGCATGGGGCCTAAGGCAAGCAAACGAGGAAAAGATCACTTCACATCCTTGACATCATTTAAGATTGGGAGGCGTTTGGCTATCGAAATGTTGGCTAACATTACCTTTAATCTGCATCTTTTATCAATTTCCTCTAATCTGATAATGCTCCAAGCCGTGCCAAGTCTGCTAAGAAGCCCGACGCAACAGTGATCATCTGGGAAGCAATCGGCAGATATTTTCCCATCATCCCGCCCGTCATAAAGAAGTGAGTGTGAAGGAATTTCCAGAAAAGGCTCCATACCGCATGCGCATTTACGATTCACTCCAGTGACGTAATATGCAAACTGAGTGACCGTTGAGAACAAATGCAAGAAACAATAGGGCTAATGTGCAGGACATGGTGAGCCCTGGTGAGACCCAAAGCTATTGTTTACCTAACGAGTCAAAAGGTCGGAAACCCCGGTTATGCATGTAATGGTCCTTTTGTGTTTCCTTTGTTTTGATTATTAAATGCACAATGGTTGGTTGACACAAGAACAAAGCTAGTCGGATAATAGTTTACCTACCTTATATATACAAGGATAATAGTCGGATTATAGTTTACCTACCTTATAATAGTTTACCTACCTTACATATATACTGTGTGAGTCAAAAAATACGCCCGGCGTTTGAAAGGCTACTGCTGCCTGAACATATAAGCAATGATATTTTGCAGTATCTGCTTTCCGTAGTCCAATTACTTTTAGAAATTTGCAGTATCTGCTTTCTGCAGCCCAATTACTTTTAGAAATTTTTGTGCCTAACATCCGTCTCTCTGTCCAGAATCTACTAGTAATTTTCTAAAATTAACCCCTTTGAGAAACCCTAAAAAACGTGCTAAAATTACAAGCAAAGTCCCTAATGTGTTTATCTCACAGCGATGACTTTCAGCACACTTTAGCACGTGCTCTCGCTTTGGCGGAATGAAAAGTCTTCTCCCTAGTGTGGATAACTTATTCAGGAGGATTTCATTCTCGCACGAGGACAAAATACATGAGAAAACCCAAGAGTCATTATTCCTAGGAAGAAGAATAAAGGGAAATTTTGCTTGCTGTTTTCGCTCGTTTTTGGGGGGGTTTCCGAGAGAGGCTTTCTGCAGAAAATCTCCTATTTCAACGGGAAGGAATAACCGATTAAAACCGGGTAAATTACTGAACCTAATTTGACATATCGGGGATAAAACAAAGATAGTTTTCAACATCAATGCCTTGGTATTGAGGGATGAGGAATTTTTCAAACGCTGGACGTTTTTATTCACTCATCCGGTAGATTTTTTACTTTGATGTTGCCTGCTGTATTATCTTGTTCTGGAAATGTTTGCTGTTTATTTCAGCAGCTCCATTTTTACCATTTCCCATTGTTTTGAAAATCTAGCAAACGACTCTCGTGAACAATGAATCACTATGGTTAGTTTTAAAGCCAATTGTCCAAAATCCCATTAATGTAAGTTTCATTGTCATTTCCCTTGTAGCTTTGGAGAAAGGCAAAGGGGGTTACTGGAAAAACGCCTCGTCCGGTCGAAAATATCAAAATCCTACCATGTCCAAATTGTATTAACGATTCTAATGGCAGTCCATTAAAACTCGAAATGCATTTTGGATGGAGTTCCTTGCTACTTTCTTCATTATCATCGTCATTGAAAGCATAACTTGTATTTAGTATGCAATAGGCTAATCCATAGGTAATCGTGGTAAAACATAATCTGCCTGCTATCTGCTTCTATGAACGAAAGTAACTCTCTTTAGAAATTGCTTGATGCTGCCCTTTGCAACAATTCTCGCAAAATAAAGTTCAGTCAAATTCTCAATTTCTAAATTACGAAGGATTAGCAATGGCATTGAATTTGAAATTCATATGAAGATTGCACCTGCAAAAGAAATGCTGTCTTTCTACCGGGTGTCTTATAAAGAAGTACCCCATTTTGACTAAGCAGGAGAAGGAAAGGATAAAATATCGCGTGTTTTTGACTTCATAGCCATATTTGATGATCTTCAATTTTAAAAGCACATACCTTGCATTTTAAAATCGTCCTCCGAATACCGGATAGATGAGTACGAAAAGTCAAGCTTGAGAGTGCACTTGAAACCAGATGCATTTCTCAAAGGGCCTAGCCATGATTTGATATCAAAGGCGTATTGCAAAAGAATTTCTGCTTTTACCTTTGTTTTTCCTTTTGAAAAGAATTATACCTTGAAATGCTTGAATAGAACATTTCGGCAATTAAAAAAGGAGACTAGGGAGACCGGTCCTACAAACAATTATTCTTTTACAGAATGAATCCTTGCATTGCATCTCATCTAGAGTGTCAAAAAAGACGAAAAGGAGCATATTCAAGCTAATTTTGGAGATGTGGCACGACTTAATCATCCTTTCCGCATCTTCATTACATTTCATTAATCAGGGCGATGTCCACGAGTATCTTATTTTTTCAAAAGCGACAAACTGATAGTTAAGGTTAATAGTTAAGGTTTCAAGTGCTTTGGAAAATATTCATGACATAAATCATGGCTATTCTCGTGTTCAAAACCTCAGGTTTAGAGTGCACTGTAAATTTAGATTTTTCGAGCTTTTATCTCTGGTTTTGGTGCACGATTTTTGAGTCTAACGTATGTGAATCTAAGTTGAAGATCGATGAATGCAGCCGTGCACTTAGACAGAAATAATATCTCATCGGGTTGTGCCATCCTACAGTCAAAAGGGGTACCTTTTGAGACATCCTCTTACGGCGGGGGGGAGGAGGGTTCTCCACTAAATTTCGGGTAGGGGTGTGCCGCCAACAGTTTCAAGATGTAACGTTGGCTAGACCAATTTTTGTGAAAATGATACTCTTGGCTAGACTAATTTCTTCATCAAAAGTTCCCTGAGTTGGCGTTTTCTAGACAAAACTTGCCAGGATTTTGCATTTTCGGAACCAAAATAAAAAAAATGCTTTTTTACAGGGATTAACGAAATTTGACATTTCTTTAACCAAATTTGCCAAAAAGCATATCCTTGCCTTGACCAAATTCGACTAAGATTGCTGGCAAGTATATCCCTTGCTAGACTAGAGATCAGAAAAAGTACACCCTTGCCGGCAGCATATCCCCAGGTACCTTTACTATGGAAGATGCCCCTTCACCCCTTTTCCTGAATTCCTTCATTGAATATTTGCTTATTAAGTAAAATTTCTCAACAAAACCTTTCGAGTAAATAATAGAGATTTCATTTTTTTCTCTACAGCTGATGTGACACTGCTTAGTTCATCAAATCTCGAAGCTAAAAGTTACCTAGCAGTTTAATTTCTGTCGATACATTTCAAAATTTGACAAATAGGAAATAGATAATTAATTATCTAAGCATGGAAGAATTTGATTATACAAGAAATCATCTGGCCAATGTCACATCTACAACGTATGAAGCACACATAGGAACTCTGGCAACATCCATGCAACCACAATCATCTCTTGCACCAAGCGTGACAACTTTAAATGTAGATTTGCTGACATGTTTCATGTGTATTGTTATCGTCATCACAGTGCTCAGTAACAGCATTGTCATCATTACCATCAGGATATCTAGAGAACTACGCCGCGTCACATACTATTTGATCATAAATCTTGGCATATCTGACATGTCTGTTGCTCTGTTGTCCATGCCATTTTGGATCTCATACTTGCTAACGGGGTGGCCTAACAGCAAGAGTGGAGCCATTTACTCAGTTTGGATTTGCCTTGATATACTTTCCAGAACTTGTTCAATAATGAACCTGGCTGTGATAAGCATCGAGCGCTACATTTTTATCATCTACCCTCTCAGATACGAAAACATCGTACGAAAGAGAAGAGCCTGGCTAGCGGTGGCTTTTGTTCTTACCTACGGTATTTTTACTGCCTGTCTCGGATATGTGCAAATTTCAGTAAAGAAGAAAATAATCTCAGCTGGAATTTTTGTGCTGGCCTATGTTATCCCTTCAGCCATAAAAGTCTTCACATATCGAAGGATCCATAGCGATTCCAGACGACAACGACGATTCACGATCCAGGAAGTTGAGCTTATGCAGCGCTTCAGTAAGGAACGAAGAGCAGTGACTACAAATCTAAACACAGTTCAAAATTCATTTGGCAGCCAACGTAAGTCATAGCGGGAACGCAAGTCTTCTTGTTGATTTTTCTGTTGGGTTGCACTTTGATTAGACCGTTGCATTGCCGTAAAAATTCCTTCTATTTCTAGTTTAGTTGCGCATTTTCGTGGCTTTCCATTTTGCCAGAAGGCTTCTCTGTCCTCCATGCTCTTTGTGGTATCTTCTTCCAAATTCATGTAAGGCCTTAAGTAGCGGACGATGGATGCAAAATAAGCTTATATCCCGTTAAAAAAACACCATCAACTCCTTTAAAAGAACAAAAATAATATCAAAGAAATATGTAGCTGGAGAGAAAGCTGTTCATCCTGCAAGAAAATCAAGTAATCAGTTATTAACAACGTTATATCACCAAATACGAGTTTCATCGCAAGCTCTTCAGCTGCCAGGATGTCATCACTGCTATTTACTTGAGTAATGAATGTTGTATATGAATTTGCGTGTGATTGCGATACTCGCTACGTAGGAAGGACATCCTAAAGACTTGTTGACAGCATGAGGCAACACATACGCCAAGTAATAAAGAAAGGTACTGATAGGCGCAACATTCTTTGTCAACCCAAACGGAAGTGTAAAGCTGACCACGCTAAACCAGAAAGTGACTCTGTTATTGGTGCCCACCTCTTGAGCAGTTTTGAGTGTGGTAGCAGCTGCACCGAGGATATTATCCGTATTTTGAGTAGGGCAAGGACTGCATTTCATCTTAACCCTATCTGACCTGGGCGTTTTGAGACACTCAATGCCTGCGGGGGGGGGGCTCCCTCTTTATCTCTGTTCTTGGTTGGGATATGGCAACCTAATCAGCACAAAGTTTGTCAATCGTATAAGCAATGAATTTTTTAAACAATATTCTAACTAGCGATGTTGCTGTTGCTGCTAGAGCATGATTAACATTATGATGCATATGACTTCATAAAAATGAAAGTGTGTTACAAACTCGTGGAACTTTACTTTTTCGTAAGGAAATGAATATGTAGATGAAAATATACGTACATTCATAGTTTAGGCTTAATTCGACCAATTAAACAGGATGAATAGAGGTAAAAAGTATATTTTCCACACAGTGTGACGCGACAACTTTGTTTCATTTTCATTTCATTTTCATTTATTTTCACAGGGTAAATACATTCACTAACTAAGGTATCTACTGTTTTACAATGTGCCCTGCTTTAAAACCCTAACTTACTTAATTACATGAATTAATTAAGATTAAAATCCAATATATAAGAAAAAGAAAAGTATGAAAAAAAGGTGACTCTGGAGTCAAAAATGTGGCTGATGTTGATTTCGATCATCAACTTCTTTGATCTTTCAAAAAAGATTTTAATTTCGTCTTGAAAGCAGCCAGCGAAGGAGCAGTTTTTATTTCAAGGCTTAATTCATTCCAAACAATAACCCCTCGACACGAAAAGCTTCGCTGCCTATTTGAGGTTTTACAAAAAGGAATCCTGAGGTCAGTGCTGGTATTACGTAAAGTCCGATTGCAAGACTCGGACAACTTTTGAAACATCGACTTCATATAGGGAGGTGCAAGCCCATGCAAGGCTTTATATACCATGCAGGCTGTCTCGAAGTCAATCATCTCGTTAATTGTTAACCATCCTAGTTTTGATATTAATGGCAGCGATGCATGGTCAAAGGGACTGTTTGTCACGACACGAGCTGCCCGATTTTGTAGCTTTTGCAATTTTCTTAGAGCGGTATCACCAGCACAACCCCAGACAGAGCAGCAGTATCTACAGTGCGACTCTACTATGCTGAAGTACATCCTTTGTATGGTTTGCAGTGAAAGATATCTCTTAGCATACTTGAGCATTCCAATTCCTCTTGAAATCTTACCGATAGCAACGTTGATTTGCTCTTTCTAGTTTAATGACGGATCGATTTGAACCCCAAGATATTTTATACTTCCAGTGGATTCAATCTCATCGCCATTTATTTGAAAGAGGGGAAAACTGTTTGAATCGTTGCTATCTAGTCGTCTGAGGTTTGGTACAGTACCAAGGATCATGCTCTGAGTTTTGACCACATTAAGAGACAATTTATTCCCCTGAAGCCACGAACTAAGATTCTGAAGATCTGAGTTGATGGCATTGCACAAGTCAGAGACAGATTTCGAGGAATAGGAAATGCTTGTAGCATCTGCATACATTGTGACCTTAGTTCTTTGTAAGGCAAACGGCAAGTCATTGATATAGATCAAAAATAAGAGTGGACCAAGGCAAGAGCCCTGAGGAACTCCACATTGGATGCCTTGTATTTCAGAAGTTTTGTCATTTACCTTACAGCATTGCTTCCTATTACTTAGGTATGATATGAACCAGTCGAGCTCCACGCCTTCAGCTCCATAGAAACGCAGCTTAGCTATGAGAATATCGTGATCCACTGTGTCAAAGGCTTTCTTTAAGTCAATGAAAGTGACTCCAGAAAAGAGTCCCTTGTCAAAACTTAGATACCAGTCATTGGTACACTTCAGTAAGCATGTCAATACGGAGTGAAATATTCTGAAACCCTACTGGTCTGAGTAGAAAAATTCATTCTCAGTAAAATAATTATATACCTGATTGAAGACTATCTTTTCAAATAATCGTGGGACTACAGGAAGCACAGAAATAGGTATATAGTTAGATCTATCTTCGGTGGAGCCATCTTTGTAGATAGGAGAGACCCTCGCAATCTTCCAGTTTCCTGGAAAGCAACCTCGTGAAATGGACATATTGAATATACTACATAATGATGGTGCAAGAACAGACATCGCAATTTTGAGAAAAGAACATGATATACCGTCAATGCAAGAAATTTGAGAAGTTTTAAACTTATTCATTATTTTGCTTAGTTCATCAGGGCGAATCGTTTGGAAGTGGAAGCGCGCATGTTTCTCGTTTATTGAATAATCACCATTAAGAAGTGTTACCATGGGGACAAGGCTAAAAATAGAATGCCACAATTTTACAGTTTTATCGCTGTATGGAAGAAAACTAAGCTTACTAAATCTTAGATGCATTCAGTAAACACAGAAAAACCTATGAATGAACGTGTACGGTGGGGGGGGCAGAATCCACAGTATCCGCCCTCCCAGGTCAGAAAGGGTTAAGGTTTTAGAAGCTGTGTTTATTAAACTTCGGGAACCATCGCTTTTCCAACAGAAGAAGTTTCTTTTAACTCTGCAACTGTCCTGATGCACCAAAAGTTTTGGCACTCATTAATGGGATGGCCTTTGCTTGAAATTAAGCCAATAAGTGGTTAAGGTGTTGACGTTCACGTGACTCTCAAATGTCTTTTGCTTTGCTAGATATAAAAAACAGCCGGGTCTTGTCATTTGTCTATGTTTCGCATGAACCAAACTGAAGAGCTTGCGATGAAATGCATATTTGGTGTAATAACGTCGTTCATAACTGATTACTTGATTTTCTTTCAGGTTTAACAGCATTCTCTCCAGTTACGGGTTTATCTTATTGTTGTTTTTCTTTTTACACGAATTGATAGTGCTTTTCTTACAGAATACAGGCATATTGTGCGTCCATGGTCTATTTAGATAAGTCCCCTAGTTGAGGTCATTTTAAAATTTTGCACCACTTTCATTTGTTTATTTATGTAAGGCATTGTTAATTTTTATGAGAATATATGATATCAGTGCATTAGCGTGCTCTCGGTGTTAAAAGTATAATATGCTTTAATTTTCAAGTTGAGACTAAATGATAAGCTCCAAAGAAAATTCCCATTTATCAAAGTTGTTTGATGCTATAGAAAACTATTGCTCTGGATACAATGGTCAACTTCTGAAGCAGGCAAATACAGTTTTGGATTAGCTGGTTAGCTTTGTCCTGGTGAGCCCAATGGCCTTCTTGTACACCGCGAGAGCATTTTTCTTCTTCTTACTTTTCTTCCTTTTACCTTGCTTTTGCTTTTGAGCTTTGATTTGGCTACAAACTTCAGACTCAGTGTCATACACAATAAATGTTTTGTTTTTCACTCTATCATTTTCTTTGGATGACGTAGAATCTGATTCCTATTCACTTTGGCTTGATTTTTCCACGCGGCATTCTTGAGACTTCTCCTTGGTGCATTCTTTTTTCGCAACCGATTTGAGTGTCTTCATCAATTTTTCAATAACCCTTCGCCTCTGATCGAGCTGCTTTTCCAATTAAAGAATCCTGTCCTCTAGGCTTTTGATAAAAATTCACTTGTAATCTAGGGAGGCTCTGGCGGGGCACGGGGTGGTAGGAGATTTGCTCGCATCCGATGTCGAGTGACTTGACATCAAAGCTTTGAGTCAGAGAATCTCATCATCAAGGACAGAGATACAGGGGGGTCCAAGGGAGCCATGGCTCCCTCAACATTTTCGGTAGTTGCTGCAGTAAATCTTTATTCCGTTATTTTATTTTTTCAGAATATCAGATAGGTACTCCACATTCTCATGTTTATTTCTTGTTCAATTTCTACCTTTCATTAGTCTCGGAAGCCCTTTGGAGGTACTTACAAGCTTACAAACTTGTCTTACCACAAACATGATGCTGCTAACTCTACAATAGTCTTTGGTAAATCAAGTTTTTTTTGGGTTTTTTAGGGATGTGTACATCTCAACGTAGATTTGCCTGTAATGTAAGTCTGTATTGGGGAACAAAGATTAGCAAGTCCAAGACCCCCTTCAAGGTTCTGGCCCTCTTCGCTCCTCATCCGGTATGCCCATGGCCCCCTCAAATAAAAATTTGTATCTCGGTCCTTACTCATCATGAATAGATTTACCGTGTAAGCATTATCGTCTACTACTCGACAATGATGGCCCACCTCATCTGTTGCCGTCTGTTTTTCATCGGTTGATTTGGCTTGGACACTCATTCCCATCTCATTTGTTGTCGTCTGTTTTTCATCGATTGATTTGGCTTCGACATCAAGCTGGGGCAAGGGAACATTGTGCATGAGGTTCACGAGAGACATTGTAAGTTCAAATCTCTGCTTGTAATTAATGTCAAGCGAACCCTCATTGTTGCACAATATACCGTTGCTCAATAACAGTTGGACTTGGTTAAAGAAAGGATACTTAAAAAAGGAGACAGAAGGGATGATAATGGCGGCCCAGGATCAGGCAATCAGGACAAGATGGGTGCAGAAGAATATCGATAAGATGGATATCACTGAAACGTGTAGGATGTGCGGAGACAAAGAAGAAACCATCAGCCATATAGTATCTGAATGTAAACAGTTAGCCCAGAAAGAATATAAACTTAGTAGACATGATAAGGTTGCTGCCATACTACATTGGGACATTTGTAAGAAAAATGGATTCGAATGTGGTGATAAAAGTTATGAACGCGTCGTTGATAGCGAGAAAAAAGTTTTGGAGAATGAAGATGTTAAGGTTTTGTGGGATTTTCCAATTCAAACCGACAAGAAATTGGATCATAACAGGCCAGATATCACAATGATTGACAGGAGAAAGAAAGTATGTTGGCTAATTGATGACGCTTGTCCATTTGACACAAGAATAGACAAGAAAGAACATGAAAAAATAGAAGCGTATACAGAGCTGAAATATGAAGTCCTGAAAGTATGGCGGGCGGAAGTGCAGAAAGTCTTCATAGTCCCAATCATCATTGGAGCACTAGAATCAGTCACAAAAAAGCTTGGAAAGAACTTAGAAATGATCAATTTTGTCAAGGGAGTGGAGCCATTGCAGAAAGCTTGTCTACTGGGAACAGCTAGAATTATCAGAAAAGTGTTGGACTTTGGTGACTAAAGAGACAAATGACTTACTATCTAAAGCTGCGGGAGGTGGCTTGATAGTAAGATGAACCCAGTTGAATTGTACGAACTGTGAAATTGCAAATAATAATATAATAATAAAATAATATAATAATATAATAATATAATAATATAATAATATAATAATATAATAATATAATAATATAATAATATAATAATATAATAATATAATAATATAATAACATAATAATATAATAATATAATGATATAATATGGAAGTCACCTGGATCAGATGGTGCACATGGACACTGGTTAAAAAGCTTCTCAACTTTACATGACACAATAGTTTAACAATTAGGAGAAATTTTAACATCTGGAGAAGTCCTTAGCTGGATGGTAAATGGCAGAACGACTTTGATCGTAAAATATAAGACTAAAGGAAATTTGGTGTCAAATTTTAGGCCAATAACGTGCTTGCCAATGATGTGGAAGTTGTTTACTGGAATAATTGCTGAAGAAATATACAGCCACTTAGAATCAAACAACATACTACCAGTAGAGCAGAAGGGTTGCAGAAAAAAGAGTCGGGGAACCAAAGATCAACTACTCATAGATAAGATGATACTGAAAAACTGCAAGAAGAGAATGACCAATTTGTGTCTGGCATGGATAGACTATAAGAAGGCGCTTGATATGGTGCCACATTCGTGGCTGTTAGAATGTCTTCGTTTGTATAACATTTCACCGAATGTGATTGAAGTGCTCAGTAAATCTATGAAACATTGGAAGACATCACTGACAGCAGGAGGAATGACACTAGGAGAAATAAATATCAGAAGAGGCATTTTCCAAGGCGACAGTTTGTCACCGATCTTATTTGTTTTAGCATTGATTCCACTCTCAAAGCTGTTAATGACATGAAAGATGGCTACCATCTCGGAAAGAATAGGCCAAAAGTGAATTATTTGCTTTACATGGACAACTTGAAGCTTTATGCAAAAGATAAAAAAGAGTTAGACACTCTCATCCAGACAGTCAGGGTATTCAGTAAGGACATAGGAATGGACTTTGGAATAAAAAAATGTGCAATGATTCAGAGGAAGAGAGGAAAATTTGTAATGAGTGAAGGAATTGAATTGCCAAATGGCAAGAAGATAAGATCACTAGATGACCAAGAGGGGTACAAGTATTTAGGAATTCTTCAATTTGATGATATAAAGCATAAGGAAGTGAAAGAGAAGTTAAAGAAAGAATATGTCAAAAGAGTGAGGAAAATACTAAAATCTCATCTGAATGGTGGTAATGTCATACAAGCCATAAATGCGAGGGCGGTGTCCATAATACGATACAGTGCAGGAATACTGGACTGGACAAAATTAGAATTACAAGAACTGGACAGGCAAACGAGGAAGCTGTTAAACATGTATAGAGCGTTACATCCTCAAGCTGATGTAGACGGATTATACTGGAAGCGAGCAGAGGGAGAAAGAGGATTACTAAGTGTTGAAGAATGTGTCAAAATCGAAAAAACTAATATTGGCTACTACATCTGCAACAGCAGCGAAAGTTTATTGGCTGAAGTTCGTAGAGAGGGCATTGTATCTGATGAAGGTGACCCGAAAGATAAGAAGAAAGAGCTAACAGAGGCAAGGAAGCATAAATATCTCCAAAAGAGACTTCATCCAGTATTCTACAAAGAGACAATGGACGTAAGAGACGAAGAGAATTCATGGAACTAGCTTAAGAACGGGTACCTAAAGAAAGAAACGGAGGGGATGATTTTAGCGGCACAGGACAAAGCCCTGAGAACGAATTGGATAAAGAGGAATGTTGATAAAGAAAATATATTATCAAAATGCAGAATGTGCGGGGAAAGGGAAGAGACAATCGCACATATAGTATCTGAATGCCAAAAATTAGCACAAAGAGAATACAAAAGCTGGAGACATGACAAAGTGGCAGCTGTCATTCATTGGTACCTGTGCAAGAAGTTCGGATTCGAGTGCGACGACAAGTACTACAACCATATAGTGACAAAAGAAAATAGGGTACTTGAAAATGATGAAGTATTATTACAGTGGGACTTCTCTATTCAGACTGAAACTCGCATTGATCATAACAAACCAGACATCGTGATAAAGAACAAGAAAGAAAATACCTGCCAAATGATCGATGTGGCATGCCCATTTGACACTCGAATTTGCATAGAAATTAAATATGTAGATCAAGATGGATGTAAATTCATAGTTTTGACTTAATTGGACCAATCAAAACGGATTAAGAGAGATACAATGTATATTTTTCACAGAGTAGTGCACGACAAATTGGTTACCATGGAGACAAGGCTAAAAATAGAAAACCAAAATTGTTACCGTTTCATTGTTTTATGATGGAAAGCTAAACTTGCTAAATCTTAGAGGCATCAAGCAAACACGGAAAAACGTACAAATGAAAATGTACGAGGGGGGCCGAATCCGCCCTCCAAGGTCAGATAGGGTTAATGGGTAGGTGGGGCTCTTTAAGCATAGTGACGGCAATCCATCTAGGAGAAGGACAACTTCCAATTTAAAACCAGGGGTGACATAGAATCATTTAGGGTATGTTGAACTCGTAAACTTTGCTTGGTAATCAACCCAGGAGATGGAAAACCCCGAATTAAATCCAAACTATTTGATGAGAGCAGATAGGACCTCTAAGCTTCTTTACGCAATCCTGTCTAGTGAGATGTTTATATATATATATAATAAACAATTTATTTTTAAGTTGGCTTACAACTCTAATAGCTATGAAAAGCTAATTAATGCCAACTATCTATCATACATATAAAAAATGTTCAGAAGGAATTTTAAGGAAAAAATGCTAAATAAAACCTAAACCCGAAATGTATGTCTTACACAATCTACAGTCACACTCTATTGTGCAGGTTCTTAATTCTTTTTTAAAAGCAGTCAGTGATTGGGACTCTCTAACACTGTGAGGTAATGTTTGCCACAGCTTTTGACCCAAATATCTCACAGTTTCTATGCCATAAGAAGTTGTCTTGGCATTAGGAATGCCAAGAGTATTCTTATTTCGCAAGTCATATTGTACATCTCTTGCCTCAAAAATCTCACTCATGAAACTAGGATTCAGGCTCTTTTTGGTTTTGTATATTTCTATCATCAAGTACTGTAGATTGCGTTGGTGAATGGATACTGCATTATTTAATGTCAGCAAAGATTTGTAATCGGCGTGACTGTTTTTATACACAATTCTGAGTGCGCCTTCTTGGATTTTATTTACTTTTGCATTGAGGCCCCTGTCATGGAACATCCAAATTAACGGACAGTAGCTAAACTGAGATTTTATGAAACTATTCATTAGCAGACGCAATTTATCAGGATTCATGAAAGCAGATACCCTAGCAAGGGCATGCAGTTTTTGGCTGGCTTTTTTGCATAAATTTGAGACGTGACTTTTGAAATTCAAATTTTTATCTATTGTCACCCCTAGCAACTTTTCTTCAGAGCTTTCTTTAACAATAGCCTCACCGACTGTGACCTTAATATCATCTTGGCTTGCCCCAAAAGTTAGAAGATGGCACTTCCCTTCATTCAATTTCATAAAGTTTTCAGGAAACCATTTTGTTAAAACAAGAGCATCAGTTTCTAACCGTTCCAAAACTCTATCTAATTGACAGTCAGCAGCAAAGATAGTTGTATCATCAGCAAAGATACATACTGCCGTATCCATTACCGAAAAAAATAAATCATTTATGAAAATATTAAAAAGAAGAGGTCCAAAAACTGATCCTTGCGGTACACCTGCAAAGGTCTCTCGCCAAGTGCTGAATGAACCATTTACTTTGACTTTTTTTTTACCAGTCAGATAACTATAAATCATCAGCAAAGCATCGTTGCAAAATCCATAAGCACTTAGTTTTGCAATTAGCAGCTCGTGGTCTATGCAATCGAATGCTTTTGAAAGATCCATTAGCAAAGCTCCAACGACTCCTTTTTTGTCTAGGGAATTCTTACAGGTATCCATTAATCTCAAAAGCGCATGCTGTGTGTTGAAACCTTTCCGAAAACTACACAAGTAGGGGACCAAAAATGTATCTGCATAGCCAGTCATCTGGGCATATAGAAGTCGCTCAAAGACCTTTGATAATGCGGAAAAAACTGTGATAGGACGGTAGTCTCGCTTCTTTGTGGCTTCATCATTTTTTAATAGCGACGTTATGTCTCCTAATTTGAGATCTTCAGGAAACGTTTTCTGGAGTAATGAATTGTTAAAAGTTTCCACTAAAAATGGTGCAAATATGTCTCGATTTTCTTTTAGTATCCGTGCAGGAATACTTTTAGCTGTGGACGCCTTTTTTGGGTTCAGATTCGACAATTCATCAATGACTGCCTTCATTGTAACTGGTTGGAAGTCAAAGGATTAGTCTTATATTTATACTTTTCAACAGCAATTTCAACAGGGTCCAACAAATGCTCTGTCGGGACAGGTGTGCACTCACCAGGGGCAATATCCATTGTCTTCGTAATATTAGTGAAAAATTTATTAAAGATCTCAGCTATTTCACTGTCATTCGTAATTATCTTTTCATTCTCAACAAGTGTGATACTCGAAGAGGTTTGTACCTTGTCAGTAAAAAGTGGCTTCACAGTTCTCCAAAACTTTTTATTGTCTGTGACAGAGTTCATGTCAAGGTTTCCATGATAAGATGTTTTTGCCTGACGCAAAATTTTCACACACTTGTTTCGCTGTTTTTTAAAAGCTTTCCAGTTTTCTGAGGTGTTATACCTGTTCAATCTATTACGTAACTGTGTGCGGAACATAATTGCCTTTCTTAATGTTTTAGTCATGAAAGGTGTGAAAATATTTTTGTTTCAAAGGTACATGTTTACTCAGCACTTCTTCGGCTACAGAATTGAAATTTTCAAATACTGAGCATTCTCCGTTGCTCTTAGCTAAGTTGCGTTTAAAGTCATTACGAAACTTAATAGGATCAAACTTACTGTAGTCTCTGTATGTAACAATTCTTGGACCTTTTTTAACAAAACCACTCTTCAATACTGTTAATATCATTAAGTGAAAATCCGAAAGTCCCACCTCTATTGTCGTAGTATTTTGGAAACCGGAGGTTTTATTCGTTAGGAACATATCAATCGAAAAGGGATTTTCAGCAGATTTATAACAAGTAGGACTTTTTATCAAGTTTCTCAACCCATAGACATCCATGAAATTGCTAATTTCACAATTTGTTTCTTCCGAATTTAAATCTCCAACAATGACAAAGTTTTCGTATCGAGGAGAAAGTTGGTCCAGCACTTTTCCCATCTCTTCAAAGAAAAGCTTCTCGCATTGAGAAGGAGGGCGATAGGCACTTATCAGTGCCCATTTTTTCTTGCCTACATTAATTTCAGTTAGTATACATTCAATTGTATTGGTAACATTTACCTGCTTTATTTCATTTGCTGGAACTTTATCTCTGACATACACCAGGATCCATCCACCATTTGAATTTCTATCACAACGGAAAGGTTTTTTGAAACCATCAATTAAGAACTGACTTGTGGGGAAGGATTCATCTAATTTAGTTTCCGAAATTACCAAGATATCAACGATTTAGCAACCAGAAATTTAAGACCCTCAATTTTATTTAGGATTGAGTTTATATTCAGATGTGCCACAATCAAGCCTCTTTTATTTTTATGCCTAATAGCTGATAGTTTGGTAAAGGCATGTTTTCTTCAGTATTGGAATTAGCAATTTCATGGGAATCTTGATTTTCTAAAAAAGGAGAAATGTACTTAACTTTATGTCTACCATATCGAGTCCCATCATCATATCAATATGCTTTAAGATATTTCGTGAAATTATCTGCAAGGAGTACCGTGCCCATTCTGTTTAAGTGCAATGAGCTTCCATTTAGATGTTTTGTTTCATCGATGTTTTCGTGTTCAATGAAATCTAGATCGTTTGTTTCGCATACGATCTTTAATTCTTCATTCACAGCTTTAGCTTTCTCATTTAACGTTGAATTATCACCTCGAGATATGATAGCTGACACAACAACTTCATTTTCTCCGTTTCTTAAAGTCACTGCCAAGTCACTGATTTCATTCACAATAGCTTGAGCTGGTTTGTCGGTTCCTAGTGAGTTTGTCCCAACATGAAGGATGACAACGTCAGGGTTTCTTTTCATCGGTGGTTTTGAATAATCTACCATGTCTTCTGCATTCGCTCCGCTGAAGGATTTAACATAAACATTTTGCTCATTTCGCAAGGATCCTTTCAACTTTCTACCATCCAAGTGCTTTACCATAGAATCACCAATAATAAGAATATTCTTTTTATTCTTTTTCCACTCTTTGCTCCTTTGATTCTCTTTTACTGTGTTTTTATCCTTTGACAATTGTACGTTGCTGGTTTTTGTACTGAAACTTTGCGCTTGGTTTTCGAGTGTTTCCGAATCCCATGACTCATCATCATCTGAGAGAATTGAAAAATGATTTTGCCATGCTAAACTTTTTCTGTTAACAAACTTTGCACTGTTTGCCCACATAAAGTCATTAACAGCTACAAATGCCAACAGGCGCAACAAATTCCTCCTTAAGACACTACTCAGTAGGATGGTGGGCCAGCGCGGTGCCACAGGCGCCGCGCGGCAAGTCTAGTCTAAGCTACCCACCGTAAGAATCTACGATTATGCTCTAATGCAATTTCTACAAGAAACTGAGAACGATCTAACATCACTAAATCAGTTCATATATGCAACGCAACATCGCTGGCAATTACCAAGAAAATGGGGATTAAACTGAAGAAAATGGCTCCTACAAGAAATTTTCAAAAGCAACCAACATGGAAAGAAGGAATGACCAAAGAAATTAGAATGCTTAGGGGAGAATTATCGATCTTGAATCAGTGGTGTAGAGCTGGGGGGGCTCAGGGGGGCTCAGCCCCCCTAGTTATTTTTTACACGATATTGGGGGAGTTTTAGCCCCCCTAGTTTCTCTAATGAAATTTTGATTTTCTTAAGTTGTTTATCATGACAACAGATGAGATCTTCAATGACTTTGAAATATTTATCTTCATTGATGTCTCGCAGCTTAAATGGACCTGCTGAAGATGCCAAAAATGCTACATCAAAATGGATTAAGAATTAGAAGAGTACAAACAACAAACAAGGAATTGCAAACCGACATCTTTTAATGATTTCAACAGAGTTCAACAACTTTTCTGCTGAAATATCACTATCTAAAGCCCAAGGTGGGCACTCAGTACATTTGCATATCGAGGGGGGGGGTGGAAGTCAGTCCAAAAAATTCTAAAATTTTTTGATAATCGTTTTAATTCTCTTTAAAACCCTATGCTCATTCAAATTCAAGAAAATTTCCTAGCATCCATTCGATTCAATCCCTGTTCTGATGATAAGGGAATTTTCATGTCGGAAACTAACAAGGTCACAACTTCACTGTTGTACACAATCACATACGATTTTCAGTTATATCAATGTTACATCTTTTTAAATCAATATGAATATATAAGAAATCTAAAGCTATAGAAACTGCCCCAGGAAGCAGATAGTCACGGCAGAATGCAAAGACCTCGTATCTCTTGGGCACATATCTAGTAGGCAAGCAAGGCAAGTGCTGCTTGCCAGTCAAAGAAGATGCTACTTTCTAAAAACTATACTCTTTATTGGTAGGGTATCTTACAAATATTTACTTCTCAATTCTGCCAGCCTCAATTCAAAATAGGGATTTTTCAATGAGGTGGAAGGCGTACTCTAAAAATTCTTTCAAGGGCTGCAACCCTTACACCCCTACGTTAGGACCCTTACTTCAGGACTTTACCGGCGCTTCACGCTCGCACACCTCAGTCATTTTCCCTCTAGATCTGTCCATACACCCCCCAGTAACGACCCCGCTGGGCATTAAAAATACGGCGGGGAAAGTTCCCAAATCATAAATTTTCAGCGGGGATTACAAAAATCATGGTGGGGAAGGGCAAATTTCGGCGGGGAAATTAAGACGGTGCATGATGCACACGCTAAGCTGCTAACTTCTCGAAAGTGAAAGAAACATGTTCTATCTGGCATGATGCACATTGAACAGTCTAATGATGATCAATCATGACTTTCTTGACGCACAATGATGATTTCGAAAATACGTCATATGTACGTGACTTTCCCCCCGACGTTGAATGATGATAGTCCAACACGTCCAAAGCGACGTGTCAAATTGGTCTTCTATACGTTCAAAAATATTCTACCCATTTAATTAAGAATATCCATAGCTCTATAGTCGAAGCAATTAAATATTTGTAAAGGTACTACCTGGAACTGTGAACGCTACTCAGATACCAGAGTTGCAGTAAATGTCTTTTGCTAGTACGTAACACTTTGGTTTTAGGCAATATTTTTGGCTAAAGGATGCCCCATTCATACTGCAAGTTAAACCAGCTGCAACAAAGCCAAGTTATCGAATGGGGCCTTCTGATTGGTCACTCCAACAAATCCAATGATTTGATTCGTTGAAATTTAAAAGCTGGTTTAACTCTGTCGGTGTGAATGCAGTAATAATCCGATGTTGCAGCAGAGTATTTAATGAAGCGGGTATTAACAAAATTTGTAAATAGAGGCGGGGAAGCGCTTCAGCGGGGTCGTTACTGGGGGGTGTGTCCATGGGAGGGCAGCTTATCATCAGTGAAGATGCCCCCAACCCCATAGCTCACTTGGAGATGCCCCCAACCCCATGCTCACTGGTGAATATAATCTTAACCCTGATAATAGGCGCTTTAATTTCAGGCCAATCGTAGTTCAGGACATTAGAGATGCAATGGGCAAGATAAAAACATCTAAGAGCCTTGGAAGTGACAACATATCTAGTTACTTCTTAAAGTTAGCTACTCCTTACATTGAAAACTCCTTAGTTTTCATGTTTAACACCTCTCTTGAAACTAGTCAGTTTCCTGATTCTTGGAAAAATGCCCGGATTACACCAATTTTCAAGGATGGGGATAGGGCTGAAAAGTCTAATTACCGCCCAATTTCAGTTCTTCCCGTCATTTCAAGGCTCTTTGAAAAACTAGTGTTTAACCAACTTCACCAATATCTGGTTAGGTATAACCTTATTCATCCTGGTCAATCTGGATTCTTAAAACTCCATTCTACACTGACCTGTTTACTGAAAAACACTGACGATTGGTATAGTGGGCTGGACACTGGACAGATGGTGGGTACAGTATTCATTGACCTTAAAAAAGCGTTTGACACTGTAGATCATGACCTTCTCTGCAAAAAGTTAGATTACTATGGTGTTCGACAAAGGGAGCTTTCTTGGTTTCAATCTTATCTTTCCCACAGAAAACAGTACTGCAGAGTAGGTGGAGTCGATTCTGAAACCGGGGAAGTGGAGGTAGGGGTACCCCAAGGGTCATGTCTTGGACCACTTCTCTTCTTGATCTACATCAATGATCTCCCAAGTGCTGTCCAGAGTTCAACTGTGTCCATGTATGCTGATGACACTAGCCTTTGCTTAAAGTCAAAAGATATTTCTCAGCTGAACGAGGCTATTAATGTCGATCTTGAGCACTTAGACTCATGGTTGAAGGGCAACAAACTTTCGCTAAATGTTGCTAAAACACAATCTATGTTAATCGCGACCAAACCAAAGCACCGAACGCTCAACAATGCAGCAGAAAAACTGAATCTAGAAATTCGTGGCAGAGAACTGGACGTTGTCAAGAAGACCAAATACCTTGGTATTCAAGTTGACAACAGTCTAGATTGGAAAGAGCATATTAAAGCTGTATCTAGCAAAGTATCCAGAGCCATTGGATTTCTAAAACACGCAAGGAATATTCTCCCAATGGCTTCTTTGAAAACTTTGTACTCAGGTATTGTGGAGCCCCATTTTCGATACTGCTGTTCTGTATGGGGTTGTTGTGGCACCACTGATATCAATCAGCTCCAAAAGCTTCAAAATAGAGCTGCTAGAATTGTAACGAATAGCAGCTTTGATTCCCCGAGTGGACCACTGATTAGGAGCCTTGGTTGGAAGACCATTCGTGAGCTTGTCAATGAAGAGTCCAGATCAGTGGTCTACAAGTCTCTCAATGGGCTTGCTCCACAGTACATGCACAATCTTTTCACTAGAAACTCTACTAGTAACTCTCGTAGCCTTCGAAATACGGCAACGGACTTGAGGCTGCCAAAGAAAACATCTGCAAATGGGCAGAAGTGTTTTTCTTTTCGCGGAGCTAAACTTTGGAATAGCCTCCCAGCTGAGACCAAACAGGCATCCTCTATATATATTTTTAAAGATAGCTTATGATGGACTGGCGGTTTTGTTTTTTAGGTACTTTTCTTTCATTTTTTATAGATAGGATTTTTTTTTTTATTAGATGTATTCATTGTAAGTAGTTTTTAGCGGTTTTTAACTTGTTTAATTTTTGTAGGTTTTTTATATGGAGGGCCCCTTGTAAATCAACCAGTTGGTTGAAGGGTCTCCCTCCCTAATAAAATGAAATATGAAAAAAATATGAAATAAAATATGAAATATGAAACGCACGGTGGTTGGGGTTAGAGCAACTCCTAAGGGCCCCCGAGCTTTAGTGGCCCCCGAGGGGCCCCTTACCAATGTCGTTATCTTCTATGGAACAAGAAAGTTTTAGCAGATGACTTAACAAAGATCACTTTCTATACTACATCAAAGCTTAACGTTCGAAAGTTAGCATGTCGTCGATCACAGTCCTTGTTGCTGAATTCAATGTCGAAGTTCTTTGATAGATACAGTTTCCGACATTCCAAAAAGCATAGTTCAGAAAATCTTCCAGAGGGGATACCCCCAAATGTAGCTCGCTTCTCTCAGCCATCATCCCCCAACATTTTTCTTGTGCAAACGTTTCTTTAAATGTGAAACTTCCATAGGAGCCGGTTATGTAGGTTTTGCTGTGCTAGACACGCCCTTGATTTCGCCGATAAAAACCCTGCTTTGATGTTGGAAATTTGGCATACTTTTGTTGATCTATTCGGTCGCATCTGAGGGCCCCTGTATGGCTAAATTACTAGGAACCTCGAGCAGCTCCGTTACGCCACTGCTTATCATATTGGGCTATGGTATATTTTCATATCAAATTTTGGCCCCTCCACTTTTCAGGTTTCGTCGGAGGCCTTGTTGGTTCGAACTTTCACTTCTGTGATCTGATTATTATAACTGCAATGCAATCGATCGGTCTTCTGCCTTTTTGCTATGAACTAAGATTGTGATTGATCTAATTCTCTGAAATACGCTATAGGGAAATAGGATTCTACTTCTATACTATGTCTCAATGTATATTGTGCACATCTCATCTAATGAAGAATGGTTGCTGTGCATGTGAAGTTGAACGAACTTTTTCTGTCCTGATTCATAATCTGACCTGGGTTGCTTTTTGCAATTTGACCTAGCTGTTCTGACATGAGACTCATCACATCACCTGGATTTCTTTTTGCAAGTGAGCCAGCTTCTCCGACCTGAAATACCTACTATTTAGCTGGGTTGCTTTTGCAATTGAACCAGCTTTTCCGACCGGAAATACGTACTATGGAGCTGGTTTACCTTAGCAATTGAGCCAACTTTTCTGACCTGAAATGCATACTATGGACCTGGGTTGCTTTTGCAATTGAGCCAGCATTTCCGACCTGAGATAAATAGTAGGGGGCTGGGTTGCTTTTGTAATTGAACCAGCTGGTCTGACCTGAGATACATACTATGGAGCTGGACTGCTTTTGCAATTGAGCCAGCATTTCCGACCTGAGATACATAGTGTGAGATGGGTTGCTTTTGAAACTGAGCCAGCATTGCTAACCTGAAATACATACTATTGAGCTGGGTTGCTTTTGCAATTCAGCCAGCTTTTCTGACCTGAGATACATAATGTGAGATGGGTTGCTTTTTGCAACTGAGCCAGCTTTGCTGACCTGAAATTCATACTATTGTGCTGGGTTGCTTTTGCAGTGAAGCCAGTTGTTTTTGACTTGAATTACATAGTATGAGCTGCAGTTTGCCTTGCAACTGAGCTAGCTCTTCCGCCCTGACGTACACTATATGAATTGAGCTGTTTCCTACTGGGCCAGCTATGTGGCTCTGACTGACATAATATGAGCTGGGTTGCAGATGCAATTGAGCCAGCTATACTGCTTTGATTTATACCAGGTGTGCTTGAGTTGACATGAATTTTGGGGCCTGCTTTTATGTTACTGATGAGTTTGTTTGAGCCAAGGGCCCCTTTTTTGTTTCATCAACTAAAAATACGACTAAATTACAATAAGCTATCAACTAAATTACGATAAACCCTTGATGTTACTCGGCTTTCCAGCAACAAGACCTATTCCTTAAGATGGGTTGCTATATGTGCTGGGTTGTGAGAGACTTGAGACCAACTTGTCCACCACTAATGAGTTCATTTGCTATCTGGCCCAGATTTTTGCAGCAAATTCCAAGGACTATAAAGGAGGCTAATGACAACCAGCCCCCTGGTACTTACCCCTGCTCTTAATCCCATGAGACTAACCTGGTGCAAATGAGACCAACTTGTATGCTATTAATGTGATACTGTTGTGAATGAGCTGCATTTTCCTTTTGTGGATCAAATTACATTTCTGGGTTGCTGGGCAGTGGAAACCATGCTGTTGATGTAGTGTAGGTTAGCCCAGGATACCTGTTTGATTCTATTACCTACCAACATGACCGCCTTAAGATCAACCGCTACTACTACAACACAGACCAAACAACCAGAAATGTTCTGTTAGCTGGGTATCTAAATGTGTGCAGAGCGACTTGTATGGAACTAATGAGTTGATGTGCTGTTTGTAGGCCATCTGGTGTGAACGAGGAAATGCTTTAACAGCGAAGTCCATTGTGCATATCTGAGATCTAAATTCTCAAACTTGATAGAGAATCTTGGGAACATCAGGAAAGATAATCCGAAAAGTCCCCATGCCTAGCCCCCGCAGTTTTTTCAGAAATGGGGGGTAAAGTTTGCATTAAAATGCTGACGTCAGTAGAAAAGAAAAATGTTCTGTACCGAGGTTATTTGAAAAGACTGGTGCATGACAATGATTTTACGTAGTATTGAGATCACGTTTTATCGAAATACACTTTCATTAGAGCAATAAATAAATGCACAGATAAATAAATACAACTTTTCTGAGAATGACGTCATCGTGTAAAGCAAACAGTGGTAACAGAGTTCGTTAAAGGTCCAAAACCTAAAATCTGTGTCGCTTATCCACAATGACAAACAACCCGTGGTTAGGGGTAATTTGACATGGGGAATCTGAATATCAAATTTAAAATTTGAAAATAGAATCGGTTACCATGGAAACCAAAGGACAAAGACATTTTAGTACTAATGAGCCCTATTTCCTTGGAAGGATGTGTGAAACTATACATTTTTAACGCTTTAGATGCAGGAGAGCGCAATATCTAAACAGCTTAATTTAAACTTTCAGTCTGAAATCATTAGATAAGTAAGTGGTGATGAAAAATTGCAATAAAATTTGGAATTAAGACTTTAAACCTAGGGGGAATGGGGGTCAGTGACAATAAGAGGTCTGAAATCTTTCCTTGAAGCAACATTTGCAGCCTGTGAATCGTGACGAGGCTGATGCAATTTGGCGCTTTTCATCACAGTAACCCATTAAATCTTTCACACGCTGTTTACTTTAGCGTTAATCAGTCAATGAATAATGCAATAATTTGCAATGTTTGGAGTCTCCAAAACATTAGAATCTATAATTAGGGGTCAGCGGAGGGAATACTGGCATGGATCCCCTCGTCCAGTGAAATGTTGAGACTGCTCTTGTGCTTCCAAAACCCAGGGCCTCTTAGATTATTAAAAGGAACGTAGGATTTTGAGAAAATTCACGTTCTCAGCAAAGAAACTGTTTCAGGACTACACTGCCACATAATGATTGGGAAAACATTAACTGATGTCATGACATTGTCAAAATTCAGCTTTAAAAAGCAAGCATCATCAAAAGAAACATGGAACCTCGTGATGTAACCATTTCATCCCAACGTTGATGATGGTCTTTTGCTCCCCATGGCGTAACGTATAGTAGAAACGTATAGTAGAAAGCAATATTTATTGTAAAATTTTTATTTGAATAAAAAAGATTCAGCAATCAAAATTGTCCAGTTCACATTCTTCATCGGAGTCATTGAAATTCACATTTTCCTGATATCATCATCACCACTGTCTACATTTTCATTGTTCTTGATACATTCAACGACTCAAGCGACTCAAGAAGAGGCACTTCAGGCGATCCAAAACTGTGTAAGTGACGTAAGGAAGTGGATGCGGGCAAATAAGTTGAAAATAAATGATGGAAAAACAGAGTTTCTCCTAATAGGTTCAAAGAAACAGCTTAATAAAATTACAATCGATTCAATAAGAATAGGAGAGTCAGAAATTCAACCAGCGACTTCTGTAAAAAATCTTGGCGCAGTCACAGATAGCAACCTTAGCATGAAAAAACACATTACAAAGACATGCAATGCAGCATTTTACCATATCTATAACATCAGACAAATAAGGAAATACCTCAACAAAGAATCAACTGAAAGAATGGTACATGCCTTTATAACGAGTAAGCTGGATTATTGTAATAGCCTTATGTATGGTCTGCCAAACTGTCAGATACAGAAACTAAAAAGAGTGCAGAATGCTCCTGCAAAGATAATAAGTGGTGCACGAAAGTACGACCACGTCACTCCATTGCTACGAGTAGTACACTGGTTGCAGGTGAAGGAAAGAATCGAATTTAAAGTTCTATTATTGACTTTTAAAGCACTCAATGACATGGCGCCTGAATACTTAAAAGACATGCTAAACATTCAAAGAGAAAGATATACGTTGAGGTCGACAGAGTCTATAATGTTGATGATTCCAAGAACAAAATTCAAAACACGTGGAGATAGATCTTTCGCTGCTGCAGCTCCAAAACTGTGGAATAAATTGCCAGTTCAAGTAAGAAGATCTCAAGACATTGGAACTTTTAAATCAAGATTAAAAACACATTTATTTACTACTGCTTTTAACCAATAAGTGACATTTCATTCTTTAACATTTCCTTTTAGCATTGGACCTGAATATTGTGTAATTAAACAAAATATGATCTTACTTTTTACTTTGAAAGAAAGTTGTACAGCGCCTCAGAATATGTATACATAGATTTTGGTGCTTTATAAATGTATTTTTATTATTATTAATAATAATATTAAGGAATATTATTATTATCATTATCATTATCATTATCATTATCATTATCATTATCATTATCATTATCATTATCATTATCATTATCATTATCATTATCATTATCATTATCATTATCATTATCATTATCATTATCATTATCATTATCATTATCATTATCATTATCATTATCATTATCATTATCATTATCATTATCATTATCATTATCATTATCATTATCATTATCATTATTATTATTATTATTATTATTATTATTATTATTATTATTATTATTATTATTATTATTATTGATATTATCATTATCATTATTATTATCAATAATAATAATATTAAGGAATTTTTTACCAAGATGCATTGTGTTGACTGAATTCCTATAAAACAATCAAATATTCGTAATTAGAATGCAGTGCATCTTGGTAAAATGTTTATCACTGCCATTTTTAGCATAATTGTCTATTACATATTCTGCTCAATCCTAATACAGTAAACATCCATGCATAAGAAGCTCGTGGATTGAGAAACTCCTGAATCAAATTGTAAAACTAGGCTCCCATTTTTTAAGAAGCCTACATCCTATCCATTATACAAGATGCTGACTTGCAAAATTTTAGGGTTTAGTAGACAGGTGTTGCCCCCTGAAAAGCAGCCACTTTTGGTTGATGGGGCCACCGTGTATAAAGAATTTAAAATGAAAAAATGAACAGGTGTTTACTATTTACACTGTTGCTAAAAATATATGCATGCTTAATGTTGGAAATCAACTTTTGAGTGGCAAGTGAATTTTTCATGGAATACAAATTAAAATTTTCAGTACCAGAATATATTTATTGAGTGTCAATCTTTTATTAACGGCATCAACACAGAAAGTTTCAAAAGCTTTGTCATAAATAGTTCTATTTTCTTTTTCAGTTGTATTCATTGGCCCATCATGTAAATATCTATAACAGAACATTCTATGGTATCTTGCCTCTGCTGCAACACAGCCTTTGTTATGTACATGCACAGGGATGCTTTCGTCCTCTTTGCTTCCTGTTCTGTAGCTTGCTCCAGAAGACCAGCTGTTGACATTTGAGCTAATTTCAGCTGTCGCTTCATTCCTTGTTTGACAGTCACCTAATAATGATAAAAAGGAATGAGATCTCACAGGATTATAAACAGCCCATGTTGTGTATGACAATCTAATGGATGGGAAAGAAAAATGCCCTGGTTAAGTATCTCTTTTTCCTATTAAAGGATGGGTGCCATGAAACTCAGATCATTTACTTTAACTTTCAAAATCTGTCAAACTGTAATTTCATACAGAGGGTCAATTGAGAAAGAGCTTTTCAGCTGAGCTATAAAGGAGGGTTTATAACTTCTAGGAGCCTGCATAAAACTGACAAAAAGACTTTCCAATCATAATATCGCTTGCCAAATAAATTTTTGAAATTAATACCTTATCAGTATTATCCAAATGCGACCAGGTATTTTGCCAATATAGTTGAGAGAGAACATCTCCAATTGGTCTCTTTGTCATGATAATATGGTTCATTTCTTGCTGACCCTTGTTGGGAATCATCATCGGTACTGGTCTCAGCCTGATGGTTAATCCTGTCTTTCTTTGCGCTTTCTGGATTCTATTTTTGCTCTCCTTAGTTTTGCTACATTGGTGAAGAGACGGTAAACAAGAAACTCGAAAGTAACACAACGGCATGGATTGATTTGGCCCGTCTAACTCTGTCTAATGAATGAATTCCAAAGATTTTCCGTGAATTTTCTATATGCTGTGGGTCATTCCTCCCTTCCTTCTGTATTCATTCAGTGTGGCAGCTCCAAATGTCCTAGCATCTCCTCCCCTATCTTCAATGTGAATGACACAAACATTCAGAAATCCTCATCAGTAGGCAGACATCGCCGCGCCGTCTTTGTTTTGTGGTTGCCAATGCCTGCGCAACTCATCTGATTTACGGACCACGGGAAACAATGGTAACTTACAATAGAAAGTCGGTCAGGAATTTATAGATTGACCCTAATCCGTGTTGATAATTCAAAATTAGATTAACATTTTCCAAAAAGAAAATCCTTTTTGCGAAAAAAATGGCGCCTGTTGGGGATGGGAACTTTTCAAAATCTGAAATGCAACCCAACAAAGTTGTGATTTCATTTGATAAATCCGAGATCTTGGAGGTGCACAATGGAAGTGAACGATATGGGATCACAGCAGATGGCCTATTGGCCCCCGTTTCCAATAAAATGAAATTGACTTACAGGGGAGGCTAAGTTACATAACCCTCGGGTATTTACAACTACTACCACAACCATCCGATGGCTGCTGTGCTAATGAGATCAATGCATATGCCATTGTTGAATTTCTGTTGAGCAAATATTCTACTCTTTTCCACTCTCATTATTACATTGCTGGTATGCTGTGTGATTAAAATCAACTTGTATGCTGATAAGCAGATGCAGTGTGATTTGGCCCTGCCAAACTTTAAATTTCACTTCCTACAAAACAATTAAATTACGATTAATCCACATTACTGCTAGAACTAAGACCAAACAACGCGGAATATTCTGGCAGCTGGTTTTTTATATGTGCAGACCAACTCGTATGCAACTAATAAGTTACTGTGTTGTTTGGCCAAGGTTACCAATCAAATTAAATTAAATGAACTACAAGGATGCTACACAAACCCTCTGAGCTTACAACTACTACAACAGCCATAGGATGTTTTAGCTGTGTGCAAAAGAAAACCCAATTCACAACTATAATTATTAAGTTGCCATATGAATAAATTCCTTTTTTCATGTTTCATTATTACGTTACTGGGTTGTTGTGTGTTTAAGACCAACTTGCATTCAGTGATGATCATGTGCAGCGAGATGGGACCCGGGGAAAGCTTGAACTTCACTTCCTACCAATACAACTGAATTCAATTATATAATCCACCTTAAAGCTACAACAATGAGCAAATGACCAAAACATTCACTTGCTGGCTTGTCATATGTGCTGGGTTGCTTTTGCAATTGGGACAAATTTGTATGCAATAATGAGATGCTGAGCTTGGGTCTACTATCCAACTTCAATAAGCTGCATCACGACAAGCCTCTTGGCATCTACAATTACTCTGGAAACCGCAGGGTCTACTAGCTAGGCTGTTGTTGTTCAAATGAGACCTACTAATCTACTGCTAATGAAGAGCAATGTGAGTGATTCCACTTTTCTTGACGTCTTAAGACCAATAAGAGTAAGCAAAGTTACAATAAACCTATAGTTTCTATTTCTACTATAACACCAAACTACTTGCAGGGAGGGTGGGAGGAAAAAATCTGAACTTGCCCAATTGATTACTATGGCTGCTCATGGCTGCCAAACACATGAAAGCTGCAGCACTAATAGCAGGATAAGCCGCCCCTGGTAATAGGCTGAGGTTAGTTTTACCAATTTCAAGTCATAAGACCATACTCCTGGAAATTCGTAGTATATTGCTACGTTTTCCGCTCATGGCTTGCATGATATGAAATTTGTAGGAGAAATAAAATACTGTTATATCATGAGAATGATCACATAACGTGATTGAAATGTGTGTAAACCAACATTAGCCAATTTTGTGCATCATTCCCAAGTGTTTTCAACAAGAAAATTTGAATGATGCGGGCGCTTCAATTGTGAGCTTTGAATTAGTGTAGGGGCATGTTGATGCCTTTCTCGCAATCAGCATCTTCTCTCGCTTTCTTCATAATTTCATCAATCTCCCGCATTGTCCACTCTTTTATGTTATCTATCCACTGTTTCTCTGGTCTGCCTCTTCTTCTTTTTCCTTCTACAATTCCTTCCATGGTCACTTTGGCCAAGCTGTTGTCCTGTCTAAATGTGCCTAAACCATTGGTGCTTCCTTTTCCTTTCAGCTCCCATTAACCTTATCTTATAGTCCTATCGGGGATTTGCAGTTTCCTTAAAGTTCACATTAACCGTACATCTCCGAGATACGACTCTGCGAAATAGAGTTAAAAAGATTTTGTCTCCCATATGCACTTCTATTGTGCTTTCCCTAAAGTGAACCTAATTTGACTTTAATAAAATATCGCAAATTGTCATCAAATTTACGTCATATTGAATAAAGAATTACTAAGAGGGCAATTTCTAACGTACTGAAATTTCATTTCTAGGCCATGGAACATTAAATTGTGGCACTTCAGCTCGCAATGTCATGAAAGAAGATGGAGTGGAAATTCAGCTTAGCGATACAACTGTCTGCCGTTTTTCCGAAGGAGAAAATAATTTGCCTACCACACTACAAAAACAAGTATGCAAAAGAAAAAGACCCATTCAATGTTCTCTAAGCACTGGACCATCCTTAAGAAGCTCTGTGGGTCATAATACCTTTGGGAATAGAGAAGAATATGTCTCTTCGTACGGTAAGCATTCAAAGTACGGTTACGCAATATGGTACAGTTTCAATCCAGTACAAAGTTGTTACTGTGCACGAACATTAATGCTGCTCCAAAAATTGATCTTCATTTCGTTGACTGTTTACTCTTTACAGGAGCAGATCCAGGGATAATTCTGACTCAGGAAAGGTATTGCGGACAAAACCCTTTTTATATAGTGGGTAATACCCTAATTTATTCGGAAAATGGGGGAAACGACAATATTAGCTCTCAATTTGCAGAAAATTTAAGTTTGAATTCTCCTAAGCTGAAACATTTCATAAACCCAGTCCGTCTTAAAGTCACCACGTAAAATATTTCAGATGTGTGGCCTTTCTTCTCCTTTTGCCCCTCTACCCACACAAAGCGTTCTCTGTTCATGTTTAGCCACAGATGACTGTGACTCAGAATTAAATTGGTCTGACTTTTCCTCAGGGCCGTAGCTACATTAGGGGTGCTGCGTGTGCGGCAACTTCCCCCTCCTGGCCAAAGGTCGGTCGGCAAATCAAGTAAAAGCTACACTTGGTCGGTAAAATAGGAAAATTCTTGACGTTTATTTAGCAGAGACAAGTCGGCAAATCATTTGAACTGCAATTTACAAGTCCTACTTAGGGTGTGTTTTATTGGTGCCAATTCTGAAAACGGCTAACTCAGAAGACTTGGAATTTGCGTTTTATTGACAACCAAATTCCGAAAACGATGCTTTGGTAGGTTTGGAAGGCCTACCGGAACCTTCTGACCTCATACATAAAAAATCATTACTATTTGTTGTAACCTGCCTGTTTGTGTGGAGTGCGTGAATGCAATAGAAATCACGTCAGTTTTTTTTAATTTCAACAAAACACAACTGAATATATGAAAAAGTTGCACAACTACAGGAGCAAACAGCAATCAGGGGTTTTTGTCTATAGTGACGTAATTACTACACTATTGTTTGGATAATCTGACTGATGCTTGAGCATCAATAGCAATAGTCTTTATTCGTCTCTACTTTACCTGTTCAATGCTTCACTTCTGCTATCTTGGTGCAAACAATTTTGAGCATATGTAGCTATTTTTCTATATTCTCATAAAATTTACACAGACAAGCACTTACAATGCAAAAGCTAAGGGAGCATGAAAATACATAACAACCGTAAGACTTCCACTTCACATGGAGACACAAATATTACAACATTGCTACAAGGTATTAAGCTACAAAAATAATTAGAGTATGTAGCTATTCCTGGGCTATATCTTTAGAATGATCACGTCAGTTCCAATAATGATCTTATAATGAAAGGGAGTTCTGTGTCGCCAAGCCGTAAGAATGATAATAATAATAATGATTATTATTATCATTATTATTACGGCTTGGCGACACGGAACTATTATTATTATTATCATTAACCCGTCATTTCCATTCGAAACCCGTCATTTCCAACTGTGGTTTTTTTACGGAAAAAATTTCGGCATTTTTGGACCACTATTTGCAACCTTTAGCGAAGAAGGTGCGGTCATATATAAAAGACACGCGAATCACTTCCTTAAAAAATCATAGATCTGGATGGCCTCCCTGAGGGTGCTATATTATGTACGGTGGATGTGGTGGGGCTTTATCCAAGTATTCCGCATGAAGAGGGTTTGGAAGCGTTAAAAGGGGTACTTGAACATCGGGAAGATAAACCATTTCCACGGATACCCTTCTTGAATTAGCTCACGTTGTTCTTAAGAACAATTTTTTCGAATTTAATGGCAATTTCTATCAACAGCTTAGGGGTACAGCAATTGGTACCGAATGCGCTCCTTTATACGCGATCCTTTTCTTGGCAGCGCTAAAAGCTACTTGCTGAAGCTCAAAATAAACCATGGGTATGGTGGAGATACATAGATGACGTTTTTATAATCTGGCAACATGGGGAGGAAAAACTGAGGGAATTTGGGAACTTTTTAAATGGAGCGCAAAAATCAATAAAGTTCACTGCTGAATGGTCTACAGAAAAGGTTAATTTTCTTGATGTTCAAGTCGTCAAACAGGGTAACAAACTTGTAACAGATTTGTTTACAAAGCCTACAGATACCCATCAACTCTTGCATCGAGCTTTATGTCACCCTAACCACACAAAAAGGGAATTCCATATAGCCAGGCCCTTCGAATTCGTCGTATTTGCTGAGAGGAACAGTTTTTCCAAAATAGGATGGGAGAATTAAAATCTTGGCTTCTAGAAAGGGGCTACAGTGATGGTGAGGTTGACAGCCAAATTGACCGGGTGCGGGACAAAAATCGTGCTACTTTATTGGATGCCAGGCCCAAGGAAAAAGATGATATGAAAATACCTTTAGTACTAACTTATCACCCAGCCATGCACAAAGTTTATGAAATCCTTCGCGAAAACCAAAATGTGTTGTTGGTAGACATGGAACACAAGGAAGTTTTTAAGGACAAAATATTTGTAACGTTTAGGAGGGCAAAAAGCTTGAAGGACAAACTCGTGCAAGCTAAGCTGCCAAGTATCGATGAAGAGTTGATGGAAAAAGGCACTTTCAGATGCAATGGTAGAAGGAGTTGCCAGATTTGCCCTTTGATGAAGGAGGGGGATACGTTTCAAAATTCTGACTCTACGAGGTCTTTCAAAAACTTCTCGGGGCGATTTGATTGCAACTCTGATCATGTGGTTTATTTGTTGCAATGTGAGTAATGCAACATGAAGTATGTCGGTAGTACTAAGACGAAATTTCGGCAAAGGTTTAATGTTTACAAATCCTATTTTAGAACATATGCACGCAAACACAGCGAAAATTCTCTTGATAAGGGGAAACCTGTTCCACAAGCAAGTTTTTTCAGTCATTTTTTTGAAAACGGAAACAACGGAAATTTTCGGGTTTGGATTAAAATCATAGATGGGGCTGATGATGTTTTTTCGCTTCGTAGGAGGGAATTGTTTTGGCAATATCGACTTGAAACTTTTCCGCCAAAGGGTCTCAATGAAAGAGCTGCAGATGTAGAATTGGACTTGTTTGCATGCGGAACGGCTTAAATTCTACCATTGTATTTGATTGTCCCAAGAGGTTATACTGGTGTCTGTTTTGTGCTTGCCCTTTGTGGCTTCGCGTGGGATTCAGCTATTGCTAAAAGAAGAGTTAAGCAGTGTGCCGTTCCTTCGGGGAGTCACTTGGGGGAGCTGCAAGGTTGCCAGTGTAACCTCAAAGGATTCAGTATGAGTTTTAAGAGAATCCAGTCCTTTTTCAAATTCACAAAGGAAAAAAGTTTATTGTATAATCATCTGGGATTCAGCTACTGCTAAAAGAAGATTCAAGCAGTATGCGAATTTTTCAGAGGATCACTTGGGGGAGTAAAAAAGTTACTAGTATAAGTTTAGGAGCTCCTAGTCCCTTTTCTAATTCACAAAGGGCACTAGAAAATATTTTAACTTGTGCATAGCAACAAAACTTCTATTGTTTGTTGTAAGGTTTTTCAGACCATTTGTAAATATAGCATTATCAGCATGTAAATAATTTTAAGCGTAAATAACGTAATGTCTATAAATTCTCGGCTGCCATGTAAAGTTTTTATACCGAAGAAGATTTTAATCGAAACGTTTATGTGATCCAATAGGGTTTGTCTTTATATTTTATTTTCTGTTTGGCTTGAAAGATGGTTTAGTTCGCTATAATAATAATGATAATGATACCTTTCCTACATGACCTCTTGTGGCGCCCTAGACTGGTCTCCTGACAATCAGCATCATGTGAAGCGTCAAACACAACCTCTCCATGATGAAGACCGTCCGTGCGTGGTGAAGAGCCACATCCTACTCGAGGTGACCCTGTGTCAAGCAGAACATGGCGGATCTAAGGGCGGATCTAAGAACACGGCGGACCTGGTTACAAATCCGTAACTCAAGGTGTTCACCGTGCCGAAGAATGGATGGCTACAACGTGATGGAGTCGCAAACGGGGGTCACGGGGACTCAGAAATTCCAGATGGTAACTGGCGTGGGATATGCAACCTCTTGGCAGTAAGGCTAAAATGCATCCTACTTCCCAAATGATAACAAGAAATAAACCATGCCGCATCGCTCGTCGCGCGGATCAACAAGGGGCGCGTCCCCCAGGGCAAGACTCGCATGGGATCGAAAAGTATGCAACTGAGTCTACCTCTTCCACTGGTCAAAATCCGGCAGGGCACCAGGTCGGGATAGCTCCCACCCCTGGCCCTGCGGTTCAACCATCTAGTACTAACAATCAAAAGAAAACAAGACTTAAATGGAGAAGGGAAGAGTATAGTGAGGTAATGTACTGCTTTTACTATGCACTCGAAAAACCTGTCAGGAATAATAATGATGACACCTATAACACATGGTGTTCAAGGAGCAATGACAGTGAGAAAACGCAAATGCTTGACCCAAGCAAGCTAGCCAATGTTAGAGGATATATTGTTCGTAGCAAAAAGTTGACAGATATAGAAATCTCAACGATCAAAGACCGAGTAAAAAATGACACCAGAGAGGTACAAATAGAAGGAAATGGAATCGAAGGAAATCTAGATGAACAAGAACTTGAAATGCCAAATAATGTTGATGTAGCAGTTGAGAAGAATTCCGATGACTTGGAGCCGCATGAGGTTGTCGTAGATGAGGAAGAATTGCTGGCTATGAATACGGAGATCGTTGAAGAACTATCAATAGTAAAACCTACCGAAATGAATGAAAGAGAGACACTATTAAAAATTAGACATCCCCATAAACATAAAACTATATTAAACATTGGTAACAAGGCTTTAGAACAACTCTGTCTTGACATGAATCCAGATTTAACTGAATTAAACGAACTAATTTACGCAACAGGAAGAGTCCTCCAAGCAAAATGTGGTATTAAATCAAGAAAGAAGAAAACGAAAAGGATGCCTAGCAAAGAAAAGTGGCAAGTGAAAATAGAGAAAGAAGTAGAAAACTTTAGAAGGGAAGTATCAATATTAGAAGAATTACAAAAGATAATGGGGAAAAATCAGGGAAAGCGAGGAGGGTAATAAGAAAATACAAAATACTCTCCAAAGAGCAAATACCAACGATTAAAGAAGAAGAACTGAAACAAAAGATCCAGGTTAAGGCACAAAGGTTACGTAGATTTGATAAGTGCCAAAAATTCTTCAGGAAAAATAAAATTTTCGAGACTGACGCGAAGAGGCTTTACTGCGAAATAGGAAAAGAAACAATCTCAGTGGAAACGGTACCATCTGAAGAATAGGTCCGGGAATTCTGGAATAATATCTGGGGAAAAGAGAAACGTTTTAATGAAAACGCAGAAAGGGTACGAGATCTCGAGAATAGCACTAAGGATATTCCCGAACAAGAATGGGAGAATATTACCACTGAAGAAATTGAAAGATCGCTAAGAAAGTCCCATAAGTGGAAATCACCTGGGGTTGACATGATCCCAAATTGTTGGCTTCATACTCTCTCTTCGGCGCATGCCAAGTTAGCGTCTAATCTTAACGCAATCATGAAAGAACCTAACCTAACACCTAAATGGCTCTGCCATTGGGCAACTTATCTCTTAGCCAAAAATAGCGAAACAGAGAACCCAAAAAATTACAGACCTATTACATGTTTATCAACCTCCTATAAGTTACTACCTTTTTTCATTTCATTTTCATTTCATTTTATCATTGTTTAAAACACACGAGATCCTTTCAGCAAATTAATATCCTATTAACAATATTTCTATGAAATAATATGAGAAAAGAAAAAAAAATTGGAATATTGCTGCTCTACCAAGGGGTCGTGTTTAGGTCCTGTGAAAGGTTCAAAAGATAATCTCTAAGACCTGTTCTAAAACGAGCGATTGAGTCTCTTTCTCGAATGTTGTCAGGGATATCATTTCAGTTTTTGACACCAGAGAAGTAGAAACTTCGCTTTGCATATTCTAACTTAACTTTAGGAATTTGTAGATCTCCATGGTTTCTGGTTCTATACTCTGAAATCATGCATCTTTCAGTGAACTTATGGCGAAGATTTTCGGGACAGAGGTCATGCAAGATTTTATATGTCATGACTCCTTGGTCAAAGGAGATCAATGACTTTACAGAGAGCCATTTGCAAGTCCATCCGTCCTTATACTTGGCATTCACTATTGGCTTCTTTGCCCTTGTCTGTAATCGTTACAATTGGGATAGTTTGGTGTTGGAAAGAGTACTCCAAACAATGTTGCCATAGCGAAGATGGCTTTCAAAGAGAGCTTTGTAAACTTGATCAAGTTTCCTTTGTGGAAGGATGTTTTTCAGCTTTCTTAAGGAGCCCCCTTTCAGCTTGTTTTTGATAGCTTTGTACTGCTCTTTCCAATTAAGGCTTTCGTCGATGTTGATCCCTAGGTATTTTGTCTTGTCAACCCTTTTGATAACTTCATTATTGAGGACAAGATCTGGCAAATCATCACCTATCTTATTTAGTTGTCGCCTGTGGCCTATAACCATGTATTCACTTTTGCTGGCATTCAAACTAAGTTTATTAATCCTCATCCAAATCGATACATTTTCCAGCTCGTTTTTCAAATCTGTTAGAAGTTCATTCAGGTTTTCTGATGCGATATTCACACATGTATCATCAGCATACATATTTGGGATCGTGCTTTTTAGAAAATTCTCAAAATCATTAATGTATAGTATGAAGAGTAAGGGTCCTAAACACGAGCCCTGCGGAATACCACACTCAATGCTGCTTTTGCTGGAAGTGGATCCGTCAAAATAACAGAACTGCTCCCTATTGGTCAGATAAGAAGTGAACCAGCTGTGGGAAGCACCTTCAGCACCATACTCTCGCAACTTCGACAATAGGATTGTATGGTCAACGGTATCGAATGCTTTCTTGAGATCAAGGAATATACTCAAGTTTATTTTCCCCTCATCAGATTTCTTGAACCACGGGTCTATAACATTCAATAGACATGCCAGCGTACTGTGTAGTTTTTGGAACGCAAACTGGTTTAAACAAAGCCTTTTTTGTTCCTTTAGAAACTCCATTAGTTGGTCGTGTACAATCTTTTCTAAAATTCTTGACACAACTGATAACACTGAAATAGGCCGGTAGTTGTTTACATCTGTTTTCGTGCCCGCCTTATGAATAGGTGTTACTCTGGCTAATTTCCAGATCCGGGGGAAAATACCCCGTTCTAAAGATGCATTGTATATCAGTGTCAGTGGTTTCGAAACTACGTTTATGGCATCTTTCAGTATTTTGACGGGGATTCTGTCAGCACCAGGAGACTTCGAGTTATCCAGAGCTTTTATAGCACGTTCTACATACCCTACATTTACTGGCTGTAGCTTAAATTTGGTTCCTCCGGTTTTATCTCCAAGGTACTTAAGAGGGTCATCGGAAGGCTGAGTTTCTATTTTCTCCGCTAACTTAGGTCCAACCGTCGTAAAATGTTTGTTGAAAGCTTCTGAAATTTGTGAAGCTGATTTTAGTTGTGTGCCTTCAAAAATGATGTTTTGAGTTACAGTTTGATTTGAGTTCTTATGTAAAACCTTATTTATTGTTTTCCACATAGCTTTCGGATTGTTTTGGGTTTCATCAATAAGGTTATAGTAGTATTCCTGTACCCTGGCACGTAGTTCAGAAGTGACTTTATTCCGTAACTTCTTATAGTCTGACCAATAGGAAGCATCTTTCTCGGACCTCTTTTTTGCTAGATCACGTTCCTTCATCCGGTTTTTTATTTCTACAGTAATCCAAGGAGCGTGATGGCTTGTTATTTTTCTGCGCTTTAATGGTGCATGCACCTCCAGAAGAGATGAGATAACACTATTAAAGACCGAAGCCATGAGATCAGGGTCGCCATTAGTTGCACATTGATCCAGACCATGGAATAAATTGAAAATAATGAACTTTCAGAAATGAAAGTCTGGTGTCATTTTCTTAAAAAAGGATGCACTGAGGGTTAACACAAAGCAAACCGTTTGAAAATCGGGCTAAGATGAGCAAAGAAACATGCTTCCAAAGTTAACCGAAGTGGCAGGTGTTTGTTTACATTGAGATTTCCTGTCAGATTGCCACTACAACAAAAATTTTCAAACTCCCATTGCGCAGCTTTCCGTTGCCCGATTTTCAAAACTTTTTTTTCAGTTGATAGCCTATTCTATCTACTTTAAGATCATGTAATTGCTGAATTGATACAGAAAATGGTTTTCCCTTTTTAAAGCATTATTTCTTTTACATATTTTCTCAAAAAAAATTCCCTGAAAAACTTCAATATCTCAATTTCAAAGCTGAAACAAAAAAAACAAGCGTTTGCAAGCGTTAAAATCCATTTTTGCATTAAACTTCAACATCTTGGCAACGTATCTTTCAAATATTTCGTTTTAATTCGTTTTACAAACTTGCAAAACTTTTTTTCTAAATTACTACCACTTTGTCTGAAAAATATGATGATTATGATGAATATACTAATTACCCATGTCATCCGGTTAAAGATCCAAAAATCACTAACAAAGTGCAAGTAATTACTTTACAGGGCTTTTTAAGGCTTGGGCCGAGTTAACACACTGTATGATTTTTTTATATTTCATCCAATGTGACATATCTGCTTTGCCATTACAAGCACCACAAAATTCACATAATAGCCAATGACAGCTCCTTCCATCAACCGTACTTTATTCCAACTATTTTTAGATATCTGACACTAAACATTGCACTTGTCCTTCCAATGTGTAAAAGTACCCCTTGATAAGATACATCCTATTTCAAGATCTTGATCAACTACAGTTGTTCATGCTTCATATTTTTCTTGAAACTGATCTTGATTATCAACATTGACGTAGTTGTCAACCTTTGTAAATTTCCTCAAGTCTCTGGGGAAAACAAATGGAACAAACCAAAATGTTCTTTTTGAGGAGAAAGTCATAGAGATGAACCATAGTCGGTAACTATCATCATCGCCTTTCACTCTCGAAATTCTGATGGATACTTAAATGGCTGTGGAAATAGCCAGTGGCGATTTGCTTGATCAGACTGTTGAAGAGGAAAATTTCTCGGACAGAAACCTTCCAGTGGCAGCAAAATTACGAGTTGTAGCAGAGAAGCTAAAGTTTGAAAACAATCTTTCCACTCCAGTTAACAAACTACAGGGTGTTTTAAAACAAGTATACAGGGTTCGTCACAAAACCGATGAATGGCGACAGAATGTGCGTAGGTTTGAAACTGTTATTAACAGAGAACAATGAAAAATGTTTAAAAGTAGGTTTCTCAAAGGTGTGAGCTCGGCCCAGGCCTTAAAAAGCCCTGTAAAATATTTACTTGCTCTTTGTTCGTGATTTTTGGATCTTTAACCGGATGACATGGGTAATTAGTATATTCATCATAATCATCATATTTTTCAGACAAAGTGGTAGTACTTTTGAAAAAATTTTTTTGCAAGTTTTTAAAACGAATTAAAACGAAACATTTGAAAGATACGTTGCCAAGATATTGAAGTTTAATGCAAAAATGGATTTTAACGCTTGCAAACGCTTGCTTTTTTTGTTTCAGCTTTGAAATTGAGATATTGAAGTTTTACAGGGAATTTTTTTGAGGAAATATGTAAAAGAAATGATGCTTAAAATGGAGAAAACCATTTTCTGTATCAATTCAGCAATTATATGATCTCAAAGTAGATAGAATAGGCTATCAACTGAAAAAAAAAGTTTTGAGAATCGGACAACGGAAAGCTGCGCTATGGGAGTTTGAAAATTGTTGTTGTAGTGGCAGTTTGACCGGAAGTCTCAATGTAAATAAACACCTGCCACTTCGGTTAACTTTGGAAGCATGTTTCTCCGCTCATATTAGCCCGATTTTCAACGGTTTGCTTTGTGTTAACCCTCAATGTACCCTTTTTTAAGAAAATGACACCAGACTTGCATTTTCGAAGGTTCATTTTTTCAATTTATTGCCTAATATTCGAAATCTGGATCATTGTGAGTTGGGGCAAGCATCTCGTTCCAGTCAATGGCTGACAACTCGTCCAGGAATAGCTGCTTATCATAGTTTCTAAGGCTACGTGTTTCGACTATTTTCACTTGCTTATCTAAAAGTCGCTTTGCATTTAGTTTCCTAACTGCAAAGAAAAGGTATGATCGACCATTCCTAATTTTAGCACGCTCGCTCTCAAAATTTAATTTGGGTGATTGGTGGCAAAGTGGTCAATAAGAGTCTTAGAAGTGTGTGAAGCACCATCTTTCTCTAGCGCAGCTACCCTAGTATATTCACTTATTTGCTGCTCAAATTGGAACTCAGAATAAATTGATTTTATGCTTTTGGTGCACCCATCCTTGTGATTTTTTAGATCACAGTTAGTGTCACCAATTAAGATAATCTCTTTATCTTCTGCATCTACAGCAGAGAGTATGTTCCTTAATGCCTCAAAACTCTCCTTGTCATTGCCGGGGGTTGGGGGTCTGTACCAACAAATAACTATAAAATTTCTGGCATGCAAGGGAGTGATCTCTACGGCTACGATTTCTAATAGTGGATCATCAATATCGTATCTACGATTATGGCTAATGCTCGAGTTTACATAGATAGCTACACCACCGCCGTTGACATCTCTGTCTTTACGGTGGATTTCATTGCCTTCCAGCTCTACCTGTGGGTCTGTAATATCTTTACTTAACCTCGTTTCATTCAAACCCAGAATGTGAAATTTGTGCTCGTTTATCACATGCTCAATTTCACAATGGTGCTTACGTAATGATACAACATTAAGTGATGCAATTCGTAAACCTCTGTCCGACTGCATTCTTAAATTACGTTGCGATTCGCTTAGATTTTCCATTGAACCCGTGTACCCCTACCAATACTCTACATATTTCTTGACATTCCGTGCTAATCTTTTTGCTCCTCCTTGGTTAATATGTAAACCATCATCACAGATATTACCATATAAAATGTTATCATTATCAATAAAGTCTATACCCTGCAGCATGAATTCTTCTTTTAAAATCTTATTTGTTTGAAATACTTTAACGTTCATACCGTTTGCAGCAGCATTGCCCTTCCTTCTGAAAATAGAGGAGTATGCGAGTTGGGCTTTGGAATTCTTTTGTTTAATTTTCTTGAAGGTTTTGACGACCTTTTCAGCAACTTCTTCTGGGGTCGAATCACGCAGATTATTGGTGCCCGTATGCATAATTATTACATCTGCATCACAATCTACATGATTAGCTGCCTCTTCAACTTTCATTCCTGATTTTGCATTCAAAACAACTTCGTGATGATTGTTTGACATTTTGTCAGCATCCATTCTACGCAACTGTGAGTCACCAACCATGCAAATTTGGATAGGATGGGGCGATGTTTCATTGGAAACCATTTTGCTGAACTTTGATGATCCATTTCGGTTATTTGATGATCCATTTCGGTTATTTTCCTTTCCACGAGCCTGTTGCTGATTCTGCGTGTTTTTCTTCGATTTACCTTCTTTGTTTTTATGTTGTTTGGCTGTTCCAGTGCCGTGAGCTACTGTGTGTGATTCACTGGTAATGCTCGCATGGGCAGCTCGAGGGATCTCCGGTTTTCCACTGCTGTTGACACTCTTGTTGGATGCTTGGGTTCTCCAACCTGTTTCATTGTATTCACTTCACTTGTATGTTTTTCCAATGAATCGATGAGAAAGGTGTCGTGTCTCTTGAGAGTTGGACTGACTTGTTTACGAGCCTGGAATATTTCGAGGTCTCGTAACCTAATTTGTAATTGAAAATTTTCCTCCATAAATTTACGAGAGTTTTCCCGTTCCAAATTCAACATATCGTTGGTTTTTTGAAGACTTTTTGCGAGGTCGTTGACTGTTTCTAAAAATCTGCTTGCATGTGGAAACCCTACATCGGGTTCTACAGCATTCGCGGGTCGCATTTTTGTAGCTTTGCTAGCTTCCTCATTTGATTTTAAATCATCAATAAAACTGGCGATTGGATCACTATCCGGAGGATGTTCCTCAATTATAATGCTCTGCTTCTGTTGTGAGCCTTTAGGGATGGCAAGTGAACATTCAATCTTACCGTTCAAGATCATGTGCAGCATGCGCTGATGCGTATCTTATTGGGCTAGGCCGTGTTGCCGTTCTAAACTTGACGAGACAGGAATGAAATCTGTTCGCTTTTTCTTGGACTTCAGCCTGTTGATTTCTGAAAGAATAATGTTGTCAAGATCCAAATCATCTGCACTATTTATGCTGCCGATAGAAGCATCTTTGTTGTTAGCTTTCGCAACTGATTTAACAGACACGTCTGTTGCCTCTGCCATCTTGTGCCCAACTACATTCAATTTTAACTGAAAGAACCTATATGCACATGGAAGAACATAATATTTTCCCAACGAACAAAAAGGATGTCGCAGAGGATCATACGGATGTAAAGATCAACTGCTCATAAATAAAATGATTCTCGAAAATGCTCACGCTAAACACAGACACTGAAATACTGCCTGGATCGATTATAAAAAAGCCTTTGACAGTGTCCCACACTCTTGGATCTTAAAATCTTTAGAAATGTTTAAAGTTTCTCCTGTCTTAATCCACTTTCTTCGAACCAGCATGTTATTATGGGAGAAAAATCTTACTCTCAGCCACGTAAACGGTATTCTTATTTCAAACGGCATGCGAATCAGATGCGGTATCTTCCAAGGCGACTCTCTTTCGCCCCTTTTATTTTGTATGGCACTTATCCCACTCTCCCAGCTTCTTAACAGCACAGGGTATGGATATAAGATCATGGAAAAGAAGATCAATCATTTGTTTTATATGGATGACTTGAAGCTTTACGCTCAGAATGATGGCGAACTAGTACCTGTTAGCTCTCCCCGAGACCTTGAAGTTCCGGGTTGGCGTCCGGCGGGGGCTGGTCTGTCTTATGGGTAGGGGAGACTCTTTAGCTTTGGTTCGCAACCCCCCTAGAGATGGTGTCTCGGTAAAAATACTGGTGGCAGTGCACCTTTAAGCGCAATCCTCTTTTGAGTGTAAAATGAATCAAGAAAATATTTCAGATAACAACGTGAATGGGGCTGGAACCTGTATTGGTGAATGTCCTTCCTTCGGCAGGTGTCCTGTGGATGAGCAGCGCAGGCCCGGTCTTTATTCAGCTACTGCCAATCGAAGAAGAGATAAAATAAACTGGAGGCCGTTTAATAAGTTTGTAATGGAATGTTACTACGAAAGTGAACCAGATAGGAGAGGTTTTATGAAGAGGATGAAAAGAAATTGGGATGACAGAGGTTTGTTTAAAGTATCCGCGCAAAGGCTCCTAGATCAAGTCAGGGTAATCAAGACAAATGAGTACTTTAGCAAAGTTGAACTAGAGGAAATCAGGAGGAAAGTTGAGAACAGAAATAACGAAGAAGTGCAAGCAAGCGAGGAACAAGACAGTAATTTTTCAAAACAAAGAATTAATACAGAGAATGTCGAAACCAGCGAAGAAGAGAGACCAAGACAACTGGAAGATGAAAATGAACCAACGCAGGGTGAAACAGAAATTGCAACATCAGAAATTCATATATTGACTGATTCGGAATTAACGGAAGAACAGCTGGAATGATAAAGATTATCTGTGAATTGTCTAAAAAGAAGGAAAAGATCACAAATGTCTCTTTTAGAAAAGCAGATCGGAAAAAGCTCAGGGAGATCACTAGCAATGTGAATAAGGTATTGAAATATATTATGACAAATGATGTAACAGAAACAAACGATCTGATAAATGATGTAGCTGTCTATTTGAACCAACGGTTAGGATTGAAACAGAGAAAGGATAAAGTGTCTCAAGAACCATTTTGGAAAAGGAGGATCCAACGGGATAGTAATGAGTTGAGGAAAACTGTTGGCAAATTAGATCGTTACGCGAAAGGACAAATAAAAAATATGAAGAAACTAGAACAGATCTGCAAAAAGCATCATGTGAAGAAGAAAGGAGTAAAGGTTGTTATGGAAGAGCTTAAGCAAAGAATAACAGCGAAAGCAGCAAAGATAGACAGATATGAAAAGCGGATAAACCAGTTTAGAATAAACAGGATGTTTTCATCAAACCAAAAGCGAGTTTTTGTAGAATTGAATGGTGAAGTAATTAAAGAGAATACAGTACCAAATGAGGAAGAAAGTAGAAAGTTTTGGAGTGAAATATGGGACAACCCAGTGGAACATAACGATGATGCAGAATGGCTACGAGAGATCGAAACTGAATCAATAGGAGTAAATAAACAAGATGATGTTAAGATCACTGCCCAGGATGTAAGAAAGCAGGCGGGAAAAATACCAAATTGGAAGGCAGCCGGGCCTGACGGAGTACAAGGCTATTGGCTGAAAAACTTGTCATCATTACACGATAGAATTACTTGCCAGTTAAATGCGGTAGTCGAAAAGGGAGACGTCCCAGCATGGCTGACGTATGGAAGAACGGTATCATGTGTGAAGGACAGAAGTAAGGGAAATGCTGCGAGTAACTTCAGACCTATTTCATGCTTACCACTAATGTGGAAATTGCTAACGGGTATGCTGTCCGAGCAGCTGTACGAGCATGTAGATATTAATGATATGTTACCATCAGAACAGAAAGGCTGTCGTAAAGAGAACGCGGAACGAAGGATCAACTACTCATTGATAGAATGGTACTTAAGAACTGTAAAAGAAGGCACACCAACCTAGCTATGGCGTACGTGGATTATAAAAAGGCGTATGATATGATACCACACTCGTGGATACTAAAGAGTCTACAACTGGTTGGGGCAGCTGATAACGTTGTGAACGTCCTTGAAAAGAGTATGACGAAATAGAAGGTACAGTTGAATGCAGGAGATAAAGTATTAGGGGATGTCAAAGTCAAACGTGGAATATTCCAAGGAGATAGCCTTTCACCACTCCTATTTGTTATCTGTCTCATACCAATGTCACTAATTTTGAGAAAGATGAAAGCTGGATATAGTTTGGGAAAGAATCAGCCAAAATTAAATCACCTTCTATATATGGATGACCTAAAGTTATTTGGACAGAGTGAAAGAGACATAGAATCACTTGTAAATACAGCTCATAGATTTAGTTGTGACATTGGCATGCGATTCGGTATAGAAAAGTGCGGTGTAATTGTCATGAAGCGTGGAAAGATGGTAACTTGTGATGGAATTGAACTACCGGATGGAGAGAAGATGAAAGGCGTTAGCGAAGAAGGTTGCAAGTACTTGGGTATAGTAGAACTAGATGGGATAAAGGAGAAAGAAATGAAAGAGAGATTAACGAAGGAATACAAGCGAAGGATTAAACTTATATTAAAGTCAAACTTGAACAGCAGGAATGCCATCTCAGCAATGAATATTTGGGCAGTAGCTATGATGAGATATGGGGCTGGGATAGTGAAGTGGACGAATGCGGAACTGGAGAAACTAGACAGACAGACAGACACGGAAAATTATGACAATGAATGGAGCATTACATCCAAAAAGTGACGTCGATAGATTGTATGTTGCAAGGCAGAGAGGCGGAAGGGGATTGCAAAGTGTATTAGAAACTGTCCAGTCAGAGGAAAATAGCCTTAGATGGTATGTTAAAAACAGCCAAGAGCAATTATTAAAAGCAGTGCATAAACAACAGGAAATGAATACTGACATCATTAAGCCATCAGAGTATAAAGATCAAAGAAAAAGAGAAAGAGAAGTCAAATGGCATGAAAAAGTAATGCATGGTCAGTTTTTCAGAGATACGGATGGGATAGTAGACAGGAAGAAATCATGGTTGTGGCTAAAAAACGGAGACCTGAAGAAAGGAACAGAAGCACTGCTTATGGCAGCACAAGAACAAGCAATACGTGCGAATTAAGTTAAACATCATATCGACAAATCAAGAGATTTCCCGAGTTGCAGAATGTGTGGTGAGAAGGGGGAAATAGTGAGCCATATCATCTGTGAATGTAGCATATTAGCCCAGAAGGAATATAAGCGACGCCACGACAACGTAGCACGGATAGTTCACTGGGAGATTTGCAAGAAGTATGACCTACCCACGGCTGAACAGTGGTACAATCATAAGCCAGAAGGCGTTACTGAAAATGGAAGCATTGAGGTACTGTGAGACTTTAACATAAACACAGATTACGAAATTGAGCATAGGCGACCAGACATTGTTGTCGTGCTAAAACCAGAAAAAGAGTGCTTAATCATTGACATAGCTGTACCAGGAGATACAAGAATAAAACAGAAGGAACAAGAGAAAATTGAAAAGTTTTAGGATCTAAAAAGAGAAGTTGCAAGATTATGGTGCCTTCGAAAAGTAAGTGTCATTCCAGTTGTAGTTGGTGCATTGGGATGTGTCACAAAAGATGCAGAGCAATGCATTGAGAAGATAGGAATCAAGATCAGGACTGAAGTGATACAGAAAACGGCATTTTTAGGAACAGCAAGAATATTGTGAAAGGTTCTCGAAACCTGAGGCTAGTTGTTCTAGCTTGCGTTCGGGACGAACTTACCAGGAACTTTTCTTTCTGTGATAAAAAGAACATAATAATAGTAATAATGATAATAATAATAATAATAATAATAATAATAATAATAATAATAATAATAATAATAATAATAATAATAATAATAATAATAATAATAATAATAATAATAATAATAATAATAATAATAATAATAATAATAATAATAATAATAATAATAATAATAATAATAATAATAATAAATTCAGTGGTGCAATACAGTTTTAACATCATCAACTGGAACTTAAGTGACCTCCAACGCATGGAAACTAAAACAAGAAAATTGATGACAACAAATAGAATGCATCACCCAAAAGCTGATATTGATAGAGTCTATCTCCCCCGCAAAGGGGGCGGCAGGGGCCTTATCCAACTAGAAATGTCTTACAAGACCACTACCATAGGACTCGATACTTACATCCAAAATAACTACGACTGGATGATACAGTTAGTAAACCAACATGAAAGAAATAAGAAACTCCACTCAGTCACAAAAGAAGCACAGCGATACAGAAGAGAACTAAACTTAGAAGATAATGACAACGTATAAGCCACAATACCAACAAAAGCAGCGAAAATTAGCAAGGGAAAAGCTAAACAAGAAATTCTAAAAGGAATGTTGAACCACTGGCAGGAAAAGCCACTTCATGGCCAATACCCTAAACGTACCAAGGAAGCTCATGTAGATCAGGAGAAAACGCATCAGTGGCTATGTAGCTCAGGACTGAAAGCAGAAACTGAGAGCTTTATCTTAGCGGCACAAGATCAATGTTTGCTTACAAGAAACTACCAGGCTAATATCCTACACAATGGAGTAGATTCCAAATGTAGACTCTGCAATGAGAAAGTTGAAACCATCGACCACATTATTTCTGGATGCTCTAAACTTGCTGCAACAGAATACGTAACTAGACATGACAGAATAGGCTAGTATCTGCATTGGAACATTTGTTCTCATTACGAAATTCCACACCCTAAGAACTGGTATGACCATCACCCACAGCCAGTTGCGGAAGGAGGTAATGTCATCATTCTCTGGGATTTTACCATCCATACGGACAGGCAGATTAATGCGAATAGACCCGATATTGTTATCAAAGATCTGAAACAAAAAACTTGCTTCCTGATAGATATGTCTGTGCCAGCTGATCGAAACATCTCGGTGAAAGAATACGAAAAGTTAGCAAAGTACAAGGACTTAGAAATAGAGATAAACAGGATGTGGCAGCTAAGAACAATTACATTGCCAATAGTAGTTGGAGCATTAGGAGTGTTAAAGAAAGGAGCCGTTGACTTTATTGATCAAATCCCGGGAAAATCAAACATCTGTGAAGTTCAAAAAATTGCACTAACATCGACAGCCCATCTCCTGAGGAAATTTCTTTCAATGTAGTTATCGATTTGCGGAACCATCAAAACATTATGACACTTGGTCAACTTTCCAGAAGTAATGTCATGACATAGTTGCTAGCCTTAAGTCTCTGGTAGTGACTCGGCTGGTAACTAAAAATTACCTGAAATCAAAGCTAAAAAACCCAATTCATAATAATAATAATAATAATGATAATACCTTTTTAATGTTAGCTTTACAATAGCGTGAGCACTAATATACACTAACATAAAGCAATTTTAGTGATTGCATATGGAACTTTGATTGTAAACGTTGCATTCAAATTCATTTTGAAAAACCAGTCTTTTACAAGAGTTTTGAACTGGTTTGCGTTCCTGGATGACTTTATTTCATTTGGAAGGGAATTCCAGATCTTTGGACCCAAAAAGCTAATGGATTTTATACCATAATTTGTAGTTTTAACTTTAGGAATAGATAGAACGTCATTTCTTCGAAGATTATAGCTAGTGGGTTTTGGGAGAAAATAGTTTTTTGTAAAGGCCAGATTTAAGTTGTGCAAAGTTTTGTAAATTTCAACTGCCAACAGTCTAATAGAATGGATATGAATTGTAGTAGATTCGGTGTTAACTAGGAGATCTTTGTACGATGAAGTATAATCAGAGAGTGCTAATCGTAGGGCCCTCTCATTGACTTTTTCCAGTTTCTTTTGGCTGGTTGTACTGCAAAATAACCAGATAAGGAGGCAGTAAGTGAAATGACAGAGGATGAATGAATTAACAATTACTTGTCTTTCTTTGTTACCTATGAATCGTGCTAGCCTTTTGATTGCGTTTAGCTGCAAGGCAGCTTTTTTGGAGATTTTATCAATATTTGAGTCAAATTTCAGTTGTTCATCAATTCGAATTCCAAGTAGTGTTACTTCATTACTTACGTTTATTTCAAAATCATTGCTTATTTGAAATGCTTTGACATGATTTTCATTGTTGCCAACAATTAAGGATTGGAATTTAGATGGGTTTGCTGTCATATGATTTGAATTAAACCAATCAATGCATTTAGTGGTGTTAAGTTGTACTAATCTATGGAGTTCATCCACATTTTCAGCAGATATAGAAATTGTGTTAGCATCTGCAAAGTTACATAAGGAACCTTGCTGAATAAATAGAAAGATGTCATTGATAAAGAGGTTGAAGAGTAATGATCCAAGTATTGAGCCCTGAGGCACCGCTTGGTTTAGTGGCCTCCATGAACTAAAGTATCCACTGACCTTCACCAATTGCTTTCTGTTTGTGAGATAACTTTGTAATAGTTTGAGCGAATTTATACTAACACCATAGGCAGCTAATTTTGCAATCAATAGGTTTCTTGGGAGGCTGTCAAAGGCTTAGGATAAATCCATTAGCACGGCTGCTGTATGTTTTTTTGCTTCTAAACTAGTTTTCCACTCCTCTATCAGCATTATTAGGGCATGCTGGGAAGAGAAATGTTTTCTATAGGCACATAGGAAATTAGAAAAGTTTCTGTCGAGAAATGGAGATAGTTGAAGCTCAATTGCCTTTTCAAAGACTTTAGAGAGTGCTGTTAGAACACTAATTGGTCGATAATTCTCTTTGTTGAAAGGATCTTTCTTTTTGTACACGGGAGAAAAAACTGCCAATTCCATTGAACTAGGAAATGTTCTTTGAAGTATACCTTTGCTAAAAATATTAGCCAAAGGCCCTGCAATGACGTCAGCAGCGAGTTTTAAGAGTGAACACTTATGATATCATGACCAAAAGCTTTATTGTGGTCAAGGCTAAGCATAATTTCTTTTAGTGTATCTTTAGTAATAGGTTGGAATTCAAAGAGCATGTTTGTTTGTTCAGAGGTCTCGTCCATATCACCACAAGAGAAGCTTCTTGGTTTGATCTATTTATCTCAGCGATATCTTCATAACTCAATGATATTCAACGAACTAAAACATACAAATCTACGCTTGTATTTATACCAAACATCAGTCCAAAGTCCAGCTAACTTTAGTCCCAGACGCCTTTGTCTGGGAAACTATAAATACTACTATTTTACTGCAAATACGTCTCATGAGAGTTCCTTATTTCTGAAAGTCTAGATCTTGTTTCTCGCAGGAGATTGACCTTTCGACTCAGAGGTCAAAGTCCTTTTCACTGTTCATAACACTCCCCCGCAGTCCAGTACGCTGGACTCTATCCCGTCTTCTCATCATGTGGGACTAGCAGAATCAACTTCGTGATCGGTCTTCTATGTATTCCATGCGTCGTCTTCAATTCAGCTGAGCGCACAATCCCCTTGTCATCACCATTGACTTCAACTATCCTTCCAAGTAGCCAATGTCCCCGTGGTTGGTTGGCATCCATGACAAGGACAACATCACCTTGCTGTATGTTCCTCTTCTTCTCATTCCACTTTGATCTTTGTTGGAGAGTAGGAAGATACTCCTTTTGCCATCTTTGCCATATTCTATTGACAACGTTTTGACAATGCAACCACCTCTTTTTCAAGGATGTATGCTGACTTTCTAGATCATGCTGTAGGATCAATGTTGTACATTGGTTGTTCAGAAAGTGCGCAGGTGTCAATGGCTCCATATCATCAGGGTCATTACTGATGTACGTCAGCGGTCGGTTGTTCAGCATTGCTTCGCACTCTGTAAGTACTGTCATCAATTCTTCGTCAGTCAGTTCTGCACCCTTTGTTGTTACAATCATTGCTCTCTTTGCTAGCTTGACTAGTGATTCCCAAACGCCTCCCATATGAGGAGCTGCCGGTGAGTTAAAGATCCACTTGATGTTTTCATCTGTTAAGCGATTATGCAACTTCGGATCCTTGATCCATTTGCTCAGTATGTCTTGCAATTCCCTATCTGCACCAACAAAATTTGTGCCACAGTCAGAAAACATTTGCAGTGGTTTTGATCTCCTTGAAATGAATCTTGTGAAGGCCTTCATAAAATCATCTGTTGACTGAGAATAGGCAAGCTCAATGTGGACGGCTCTGGTCTGGAGACAAGTAAACAATACGCCATACCTCTTTTCCCGTCGACCACCTCTGTATCTTGCTTTGGTGATAATGGGGCCAAACAGATCTACACCAGTGAACTTGAAGGTACTTCCACATGCCTTAACTCTCGATGCTGGAAGATCAGCCATGACTTGCTCCAGAGGAACTCCCCGTAGTTTCTTGCACACGACACATGATCTCAAGATTTTCCTCACCATTGCTCTTCCTTGAACTGGCCAATACTTTGATCTGACTGCATTTAGAACATAATTTGCGCCGAAATGTTTCACTTCTTCATGGGTTTCTCTGATGATCAACACTGTTAGGTGCGACTGCTTTGGTAGAATGATTTGGTGGCGACTCGCATATTCAAGTGAAGCTCTTCTCAATCTCCCTCCAACTCTGATCAATCCTTCTCCATCAACGAATGGATTCAGATCGTAGATGCTTGACTTTTTTGACAGCGGCTTCTTGTTTGAAAGATCTTGCAACTCTCTCTGGTAATATTTCTTCTGCTCCTGTTTGATGAGCCACTGTTCTGCTTCTTGGAGTTCTTCAACACTAATGGGTTCCAGTGCTACATACTCTCCTCCACATCGTCGTTGTTTCCACAGTCTGAAGGGTCTTCCTACATACGCAACAACGTTTCTCAACTTCTTTAAACTTGAAAATAATTCTATTTCCAAAACTTCACTCTGGGTGGCAACTTCGACAGTATGTGTCACTTTCCTCTGTTCAGCTGCAACTGCTTCGTGATCTTTGTCTTCTACACTTCGAGGCCAAACGTCGTCTGACTTCTTCAAAAATTCAGGGCCACTGAACCACTTGTTATCGCAGTCTTCCAGCTCGCAAAGATTGATACCTCGAGAAGCAGTATCTGCAGGATTATCCTTCCCTGCGACGTGATGCCATTGATTTATTTCAGTTGATTCTTGTATTGATGCAACTCTGTTTGCCACAAACGGTTTCAACGTACGACTTTCAGACTTAATCCAGGCCAGTGCAACACTGCTGTCTGTCCAGAATGAAATTTTTGCCAAAGGTAGATCCAACTGCTTTTCAATGAACTGCATGAGCTTCACTGCCATCAAACACGACTGGAGTTCTAGCCTCGGAATTGTCATCACTCTGAGTGGTGCAACTTGTGTCTTTGCCATCAGCATGTGTACTTGTTCAGCTGATCCATTTTCCTTGACTATTCTCAGATAAGCAACAGCTGCCATTGCCTTCTCAGATGCATCTGAAAACACATGTACCTCCAGTTTCTTCCCATCAGCTTTATCAGCATTGATGTGTCTTGGAATTTTGATTCTTTGCAAACCTGGTAGTTGATCATGCCAAGCTAGCCACTGTTTCGTCATGTCTTCATCTAACAGATCATCCCATTCTAATCCTCTTCGCCAAAGATCTTGCAGAAGTATCTTTCCAGTTATGAGGAATGGTGCAAGGAATCCGCATGGATCGAAGACTTTGGAGATATGACTCACAACACTTCTTTTTGTCCATGAAACGTCATCTTCAGAAGTACGGAATGTGAATGTATCAGTCATAGGTTCCCAGTTTAGTCCAAGAACTTTCTGCCAATCTTCTCCAAGTTGTTTGATATCCTTTTTTCTTTCTTCTGTGATCTCTTCAAGGATTTTCTGGTCATTGCTGATCTAATTGCGCATTCGAAATCCACCCTTCTCTAATACTTCGCATGTGCCTTTGACAATATCCTTTGCCTCTGCGATGCTTGTGCAGCTGTGAAGGAGATCATCCATGTACAAATTTCTGCTCAACGCATTGAAGACATCGACATTGCTACCATTGTGATCTTCCAGGACTCTTTTGATGACATGGCAAGCGAGGAACGGCGAAGGAGCATCACCAAAAATCACGGTCTTGAACTGATAGATTTCTGGCTCGTATTGGGGGTCTTTTCTCCACAAAAATCGGTGAAAGGCTTGATCTTTAGGATTCAACAGGATTTGAAGAAACATCTTTGAAATATCACCAGCAACTGCATATTTGTATCTTCTGAATCTGAGTAAGATGCCTGTCAAATCGTTCAGCAAGTTTGGTCCTTTTTCGAGGAGATCGTTTAGTGAGACACCCTTGACTTTGGCTGCAGAGTCGAACACTATTCGCACTTTGGTGTTCTTTGTATCTGATATAACAGGATGATGTGGCAGATACCAGCCTTCTTCGGTTGGTTGCTTGTCGATCTTCTCTGCATACCCTCCAATGAGATATTCTTCCATGGCTGAATGATACTTCTTTTTCAATTCTGGGTTCTTGTCCAATCTTCTTTCGGTCATGTTAAGTCGTTTCAAAGCCACGTCATATGATCCAGTTGGTTTCATGATTCCTTGTTTCCAGGGAAGTTGTACTTGGTAACGATTGCCAATCTGTAGTGTTGTTTCCTGCGTCTGCTCTTGCACTTCAGCCAGCCTTCTGCTGTTTGTGGGTACATCTTCAGCAATTGTTTCTATCTCCCAAAATTTTCGCAACGTGTAGTCAACACTTGTTGGTTCATCTTCGAGTGAGCATACCACATGAACTGATTGACTGTCATCCAGTTGTCCCAGTGGGCCACAAATGCTCCATCCAAGTGGTGTTCTCACTGCATATGGTTCATCTTTCTCCCCATATCTGACTTCAAGTTGACGCAACAGACTTGGACAATCTTGGCCAATCAAAAGGTCTATAGGGCCATCTACCAACTGCACTTCGACATGTTCCAGGTGTTTGTATCTCTCTCTCAAGCTGTTCACATTCAGGTATGGCAGGTGATGACTGATCTTTTTGACAACATAAGCATCTTTGAAAAATGAAGTGCCACAACTGGTGGAGATTTGCAATGAAACTGAGGTTCGTGCTCTGAGATCTTCGTTCCCAATTCCAGACAACGTCACACTGGATTTCTCTTGTTTCAGATCGAGGCTGTTTGCAATCTTCGCTGTAACAAGTGTAACTTGGCTTCCAGGATCTTCAAGACAATTGATCTTTATGCATTTTCCACTCCTGTCGATCACTGTAACCATCTTCACTGGCAACCCTGTGCATCCCATGAAATAAACATCGTTGCAGTTTCTTGTTGTCATGGCAACTGCGCTTTGACTTCCATTGACTGGTCTCGTTGTATCACTTTTCTCAGCATCACTCGATGACTCTTGACTCATTTTCTTCACGCCATTGTCAGAATTGTTGCGCAGCATGGGATGAGTCCATGTCTTCCTTCCTTTATCATTCATGTTTGCTCTGCACATTCGAGCCATATGTCCATGTTGCAAGCATCTGAAGCAGGCACCCTTGTTTCGCACTTCTTGTTTTCTCATCTCGACGTCCATCTTCTCGAACTTTTGGCATTTGTAAATCACATGATTTTCTTGACATAACCAACATTGTTTTGAATCTGGTGTATGACGTCTACTGCTGTTGTTCAGAGTCGTATGTATGCTGTGCTTGGGTCTTGTTTCACCCAACTGTTTGACGTCTGCTTTCTCCAGAATTCTGACCCGCCTTCGCAGCCACTCACACAACAGTCGAATGTCAGTGCTGAGATTTCTGTCTTCTTTGTAATTTGTCCAAGCAACCACAACATCCGTCGGCAGCTTAGAGAGTACAACCTTGAGTCTTCTTGGATCATAATGATGGCAGGCAACATCGGGTCCTTGAGCTTCGAGGATTTGAATGTGAGCTTGAAGATCGTCGAAGAATTTCCTCAAACTGGATGTTTCCTTTTCTTTCACTCTGAGTAAATCTTCTATTGCTCCAAGATGGAAGGCTGCAAGATCATCATCGTCACCAAATCTTTCTTCAAGTGTCTTCAACACAAGGGGGTATGACTTCTCGTCGAATGGAAAGCCTTTGATGCAGTCCTTTGCTGAACCAATGACGTGCTGTTCGAGGATTGCAAGCTCCACAATCGGTTCATATGGCTGGTTGTCTACCACTGCTTTGAATGTTTGTATAAACCTAGGCCACAGCTCCTTCTTTCCATTGAATTTTCCAAGGGGAATGATATTTTCACCACCAAAAGTCAATTGCATTGTGGGTAGTCTCATCGTGGATGGCTGAGGATCAGCTTGTCTTCTTGTAGGCTCATTTGAAGCTTGCTTGGATTTTGAAGGGGATGGGTGTGGGAGGTTTGGGGAAGGGGGGTTGGGGTACGTCACATCTGGGGGACAAGGGAGTAGGGAATATGGCTGGGTAGTGGGGAAAATGTGACGCTCAGGAATCAGGGGGGTTTGGAGGGGTGCTCGAGTCAAGGGGTTCAAGGATCTTCTGGGAATGGTGTTTCCAGCAAAGGGATTTGGGTCTTTGGGGCCTCGAGCAGGTTGGGAGGGGATCTTGAAATCTTGCCATGCTCCATTTGCACTTGTCTCGTTCTTCACTGTTGTTGAAGCACCATACTCGTTCTTCTTTTCTCGGGGATCAGGTTCTGCTGAACATTCTGAAGAGTGATATCTTTTTTCCCTTCTCGCGGTGTTTTGTGGTTGGCGTCTGTCACTTCCTGTGCTCGATGAAGACATTGAATACTTCCCAGATTTTCCTGATGAACGATTTGAACTGGTTTTCCTCCTGCACTGTGCTAGGTATGATTCTGCAGCCTCGATGCATTGCTGGAACTTGTCTTCTGTGCTGAGAAAGGTCGTGAAGGCTCTGTCAATTTCATCAGAATCTTCTAAATTTTCAACATACTCATCGTTGAAGTCTCGGAAGCTGGTCATGGCTTTCTTCAATGACTGTATATTGAAGTCCACTTGCCTCGGTTCGCCATTTTCAGACACTTGTTTATTCACGTTGTTTATCAGCCTCGTCACATATGACATCTTGCCTCTTCGGCTTGCTTTCTTGGCTAAAATCTTCGCAGTCTTGATGGATTCTCGTTCTGCTGGTAATAGGTTTACATCCCTCTGTCTGTCGGGTTGAAATTCCCGGGTCACGGCACCAGCTGTTTGTTCAGAGGTCTCGTCCATATCACCACAAGAGAAGCTTCTTGGTTTGATCTATTTATCTCAGCGATATCTTCATAACTCAATGATATTCAACGAACTAAAACATACAAATCTACGCTTGTATTTATACCAAACATCAGTCCAAAGTCCAGCTAACTTTAGTCCCAGACGCCTTTGTCTGGGAAACTATAAATACTACTATTTTACTGCAAATACGTCTCATGAGAGTTCCTTATTTCTGAAAGTCTAGATCTTGTTTCTCGCAGGAGATTGACCTTTCGACTCAGAGGTCAAAGTCCTTTTCACTGTTCATAACAATGTTGTATTTCAAATTTTTTTCTATGCTGATTATGCTGTTATGTTTTTCAAATATCTTGATTATTTGGTGCAAAGATGAATCAGAATCTTCTCTTAAGTGCATTTGTTCTGTGGTTTGGCCAGCACTGATGAAGTGTTTATTCATGATTTCAGCAATGTTTTTTGGGTCAGTGAGACAGGGCGGAATCGAATCGTCAAAATCGAAAGTTGGAAGACAACAACTCATGCCGTCGAGAGTCTGATCGAGGGAAACGGATTAAAAGTTCTCGATTGTAAAATGCTTACTATCGGCAATTCATGGACGGAAAATATTGATTACTTGTTACACTTCTTGTTCAGTTTTCTTTCGTCTTTCTTTTGACGGAAAATACATCCATGCAAACACAATTCCTTACGCAGAAATGAGGGGATGAAATGGTTGGTCACATCTCAGCAGCGACCATTTCGAAACTATTCATGTCACAATAGTCCCAAAGATAAGGCTGTTTTCCAGTTCATAAGGAATTTTATTCTTTCGACTTGCACTTTAGGGATGCCTCCACCATATATCAAGAGTTCCCGTAAATCCAAGGTTGTTCTTGCTCGCTACACCGAGACAAAATCTAAGTTTCATTAATTCTGAAACTTTTCAACGCTCTCAAGATTCTACAACGATGTTAATTCAAAGCAGCGACCAGAGTTGGCTAGAATTGCTTGAAATTACTTACCAATTGATGAATTCTTGTTCGAACTAGTTGCAAAATTGGTTAATCCTCCAAATTCAAGAGTTTTTTGCACAAAATGACCATCATTTGTGTTGAAGACTGGCGATATTTACAGTAAATCCAGAATTCTTACCTAAATTGACTTCTTTGATGTTTCTAGTCGCTAGAGATACTTTGAATCGTCACCAAAACTTCACTGACGTATAAAGGACTTGAGAATGATATAAAAGATGTAATCTTAGTATTTTAAAATCAAAGCGTGAAGTCTCTAGAAAAGAGTCGTCTTCTCTGCATCTTCTTTTTCCCAACGCAATCGAAATGTTGCAAGAATTTCACAAGGAGAATACTCCAGTTATCTGATGTGACACTGCATTCGAATTTCATACAACGGAGGTTGAGAGGTTGACAGTTTCCAGTTTTACAAAGGTTTCATCATCATTTTCATAAAAGATAACAGACGGATGTCATGATGAGCTGGGAAAGGATCTTATATTCGGCCCAAAAATTAAGAAACATTATGAAAAAATATTAAGAAACGTTATACCAATGAGCTAGTTTCTTGAAAAGTAGTTAAGTCTTCCTAGCTTTACGACCTTTCATATTTTTTCAAGTGGATCTAATAGCTTTTGCATATTAGGCACGATTATGGACAAAATATTTTTAGCATGAAATTAATCGTGTCCTCGCATGGTAGGCTTTGGCACAAACCTTTAGCAGAAACTTGCTTTGAAAAAGGCTGATAATTTAGGATTGTTTTGATAGATGCCACATTGTGCAGCAATTTTGTCTTCGTGTTACTCTGTATGGTCAAATTTTAGGGCCAATGTCATGACATGGATCACCGTTACCTGCTACGAAGGGCACCTCAGTCAATTGACAAAGTGTACGGGATGTTTTCAGAACAAAAGGATTTATACGGATTTTTGATGGCTTTTCTTGAAAACAAAAGGATTTTTGCCAAAGGCGTACGAGATTTTTGGGAGTGAAATGCCCCTTGACCTGCTACATCAGAGATTCCGAATTTAGAAAACTCATCACTTTGCGTGCAATAATGTCTTGACACCGGATGAATTTGCAACCCATCCGGACCTGATTTACTTATTGCAAAAGATGTACAGTTTGAATTATTTCCCAGCCATCGTCACATGCCCTTTCAATTTAGCCCTTCTTCAAAAATCAAGCGAGTAGACACGTAATCCTAAAAAATAATTGGTCTCACATGGGCTACGGTTCAGGCACCAAAACGTTTATGTGTATCACTTAAATTTAGAAAAAGAGGCCATAGTACTAAGAGTTTCTTAATTTAACAAGAAATTTTGTCTAAGTACTAAACGCTTCTTAATTGGTGTCTTATTTTTTGAATGCAGAATTATCAATGTGGTTGATAAAACTGCTGCACATATGTTTCTTGACATTTAAAAGATCATATAGGAATAAACAGTATTCTATTATTTTTAAAACACAAGTGATTAGTTAATATTGCTCAAGAACAAAGTATTATTGCTATAATATCCATGTTTTTTACTTTTAAAAGTTTCTTAATGTTTCTCAGATATAGTACTACAGTTTCGTAAAATTTTGGCTATCTTTGCACTAGTTTCTTATAAACCAGTTTCTTTTAAAAACGTGTATTGAAAAAAATTACAAAATTGCCTATGATCATCGTTTTCTTCCCAAGACACTCCAGCAGCATTGTAGTTTTACCATTTTAACTTGATTTGTCTGTGTTTCCAACCAAAAGAATCGAGGGCCAAAGAGGAGGGATGAAAAAATGAGCCGCTGAGGAGTGAGGATGGAGGTAGGAACAGAGAAAAGAAGTCTTGAAATGTTCTGAAACAATAAAAACAAATATCCCTGCTTTAGGAGCTGGATGGAAAGATGTCACAGGCGTATTCTTGTCCTGTTTGTCTCGGGATTTCAGGAAATGATCACCTCACAGGCACAAGGCATCGTATGAATCGTTCCAGAGGTAGAGTCTCTCTCTCTCTCTCTCTCTCTCTCTCTCTCTCTCTCTCTCTCTCTCCCCCTCTCTCTCTCTCTGTCTCCCTTCCTTTCCCCTCAGTTCTTTGGCTCTGAAAGCACCATACGATAGACGATTTGAATCAGTTTTCCTAACTTCCAGAACAAACTAGAAGGTCAATAGGCCTAAGAAAGAGTCCAGATTTTTTTGCCTACATTGACGCATTTCATCGCCTTTTAGTGGCTTTCCAGCTGCTTTTTATTGCCAGCCAACCCTTTCAAAATGCTTTCCTTTTATTTGGTTTCAATACGCAAGCATTTGCCTCTCTTGCCCCATGCAGGACCTGGCTCAAGTGGACTCAGCTTCAAACAATGAAAATGTGATCATCTGTTGAAACATATTCGATAGTTTTTTAACACGAGCAAAACATAAAATTAAGCAAGCAAGATTTCATTCAAAAACTGCAACTTGGTAGACTTAAAAATACTTTTTGAGGAAGCTTGATTGGTCAGTACAGTGGTTTCGTCCTTTTCTCTTAATTTTCAAAGAAAATATCTGATTTCTGAGTTGGTGGTAATCGCAAATACATTATAGATCAAAATCCTTTTCTCTTCTTGACATCCGTCATTAATCTTAACTTCTGTAGCTATGTCTCATTCATTTTCAAAATATTTGCTCTTGGCTGCTTTCAAGACTTATATGAAAATATCGATGAAACCTTTGTGAAACTGGAAATTGGCAACCTATGTTGTTCGAAAGTCGAATGCAGTGTCGTAGAGAGCTGGCGCCTTCTCCTTGCGAAGTTCTTGCAACTATTCGATTGCGTTGGCAAGTAGAGGATGCACAGAAGCGATTCTTTTCGGGAGGCTTCACGCTTTTGATTTTTGAGTACTCAGATTACATCCTTTACATCATACTTAAGTTAGTTTAATTACTCAGATTACGGCATTAACTGCAGTATCCTTTATACGTTAGTGGAGTTTGGTGACGATTTGAAGTATCTCCAGCAACTGCAAAGATCAAAGAAGTAAATTTAGGCAAGAATTCTGAATTTATTGTAAATATCGCCAGTCTTCAGCGTAAATGATAGTCAGTTTGTGACAAAACTCTCGTATTTGGAGGATTAACCAACTTTGCAACTAGTTCGAACAAGAATTCATTCATTGGTAAGTAACTTCAAGCTATTTCAACAAACTCTGGTCGCTGCTTTGAATTAACATCGTTGTAGAATTTTGAGGGCGTTGAAAAGTTTCATAATTAATGAAACTTAGATTTTGCCTCGGTGTAGCGAGCAAGAACAACCTTGGATTTACGAGAACTCTTGATATATGGTTGAGGCATCCCTAAAGTACAAGTTGAAAGAATAAAATTCCATATCAACTGGAAAACGCCCTTATCTTTGGGACTTTTGTGACTTGAATAATTTCGAAATGGTCGCTGCTGAGATGTGACCAACCATTTCATTCCCTCATTTCTGCGTAAGAAATTTGGTTCACTTGAATGTATTTGCCGTCAAAAGAAAGACGAAAGAAAACTGAACAAGAAGCGTACGATGTTATCAATATTTTCCATGCATAAATCGCCGTAACGAAGCATTTTAGGATTGACAACATTTATATTTTTTCGTCAATCAGAATTTCGATGGCGTGACTTGTTGCCTTCCATCCTTCGATTGTCGAGCTTTTAGTGCGCAGGTGCGCATCGTTTCCGCTCTGTCGGTCAGTGATCAGTGAGTCATTTTCTGATAGGCAGATGTCTGAATCACCATGATTTTTACCAAATAAGTATGGTTTTAGTTTTTTCCAAAGCGATTTTGAATCTAAAGTACCGTTTTGACAGATTTTCCTGAAGTAATCTGATTTGAATCTTTGTCTCAAATTAGCGCAATGATTTCATTGTTTTTTGCATTGTTCAAAGTTATCTTGTGTACTGTTCCTGTTGTACTTGTTTTTGAGTCTTGTTCTGAGTTCAATTGCCTTTCGGTGCACAGCTGTTAGGGGCTTGTTGTCAGCTCTGACAAGTCTTTTTTTCAGAGGTGCATGAGCAATTAACAATAGAGCAAAAGATTTTTTCAAAGGTATTGAAAGAATTCTCAGCACTATCTGAATTTTCACAAAGGTGGAAAGGTGCTTGTTTCAGATGCTGAAGAAAAGAATTTGTACTGAAATTTTTGAAGTCTCTATAGTGTACAAACTTAGCATGATGCTTTGAGAGTTGTGATTTCCAGGCAGTCAAAATCATTTTGTGATAATCACTTATGCTGGTCTCGATTGCTTTGCTATATTTGAATTGCATTTTATGATTAGTAAGAGTAGCATCAATTGATGATGGATTGCAATTTGGTTTAAAAGCAGGTGGGTTCTTTTATGAGGTTTGAAAGGCCAAAAGAACTGCAAATAGCTTTCAGATGTAGGTTATCTGGAGTTGGGTTTAGGTCACGAATTATGATAAAATTTTCATAGTTTGGGCTAGCTTTATCAACAATTTTGACCAGCGAATTTTGAAAACATTCGTTGCTTGAATTGGGGGGGGGGGTTATAAGTGGCAACTAGAAATCACTTTTGCGTCATTAGATTTATTTCAAGACAAATATTTTCTATTTGGTTTTCTTCAAAGCTGTTAATTCTTTTGCTTTTGATTGAATTTTTTATGTAGACCAGCAAGCCGCTACCATGAGCATGTCTGTCTTCCCGGTAAGGTACTTTGTAGCCTGGTATTTGGAACCGACTTTTAGGAAATGTGTAATCGATCTTTGTTTCACTTAAAACAACAATGTTAAGTGAGTTTGAAGTTATCAAATCTTTTAGTTCACAAAATTTGTTTCTGATACTGTTTATGTTTAGATGAGCAATTATGTGATTTTTTGGACATTTTGTGCGCGTATCTTTCAAATCTTTGTAAGGAGGTTCTTCATCTTTCAATAAGCTCATTCCTGTTTTCTGAGGAGTTTTTTGAGGATTTTTAGATGATTTCAGTCAATAACCTACCTTTATGCAATCTCTGAAGTTACAAACAAGTCTTGCAGTACCCCTTCTATTTAGATGTAGCCCACTGTTATTAAGGTAATCTACATTAATGTTTCCATTGTCCAGAAAGTTGACATTAGTTTCATGGCAAACACTTTTGAAAGCATTATTTAGTTGGTCAACATTGGTATTCAAGTCTTTGTTCTTAAGTGATGAATGACTGAAGACAAATAGATGGCACAATTGGGTAGTTTACCTTTTATGTCATAAATGATTGCTTTGATTTCCTTGTGGATGTTTCTTAGTGGCGTGGATTGCATCAAGTCATTTATACCACAACGGATTATTATTGCAGCTGGCTTTTTGGAAAGGCTTGGCTGAAGATAATGTTTCATTTCCATTGATGTCATTCCACTGATGCTGATTTTATTGACCAATGCATTAAATGTTTTAGCAAGTTTATGAGGCTGGATGTCCTTTATCATTGAATCTTCAATAATTACCATGGTTTCTCTTTGCTGCTGGGTGTGTGGTCTGCTGTTGAGCAGTTGGCCTGTGTGTATTGTCATTGTTCTCAGCCTGTTCAATTAGTGGTGGTCTTGGCCGTTCAGTAGGAGTATTATTGGAGGCTTTTGGTGGATGAGTTGTTGGGATATGGGATGAGGTGGCAGTGATTCTCAGGCAGGGTGGGTTTGGAAGGTATTCAAAGGCACTGATTTAGGCATATTGGCCAGTGGACTATATCTATTGTTTTCCCATGCCCATGCATTTCCACTTTTTGGCTTAACAGTCTTCAAGGCTTGTGGGTAATTATTTGGATAATGGGCATTCCTAGTATTTCTGATGTTTTGCCATGGTGTATCAGGTTGCACTTGCTTGGGATCATTGGATTGTCTATCATTAATTAATGTTCTCAATGCAAAGATTTCATCCTTGAGCTCTCTGTTTTCTTTTAAAAGTCTTTTGTTTTCATTTTGTAGGTTAGCGTGGGGACTGTTATCCTGTTGTATTTCACAGTTTTGTGAAGCTGAGTGAAGGGCCTTGAGGCTGCATATATCCTTTTTGATACCATTTATTTCTTTCCACATGGCTTCATTTGGGTGGGTTTGGTTGTGAGGTCTATCGTACTCTGTTGACCATTTTCTCTGCATTGCTGTTTGCAAAATAGAGTTGTTCTCTGGAAAAGATCTTAGGGAGGAATTTGCTCTTGAAACTTTCAAGACCCTCACCTGTTGTGACCACTGTGCAGGATGGAATGTGGATGTTTATTTTAACCCAGTTATGGTCATGTTTACCCACATTGATGACTATTTCATCCAGCATGTCCTTTTCGTTAATGAGATCAGTCCATGATATGTCATATGAGTTATCATCACCCATTTTTTCATAGATAATGTTGTAGAAGGATAAAATGGTACTGGCTGGGTGATTGTTGCTTGTTGTTTAGTTGTGGTTGGGCTGTTCTCTAAATTTATTAAGGAATTTCGTTGGGTTGGGTTTTCAGCTTGAATAGAATGCAGCTGTTGATGTTGTATATCTTTTTAACACTGTTTAGGTCTGTAATTTTACTTTGTGGTAGGAGAGGATTTTCTTTCTTTTCGTTTTTTGATGTTGCTGGTTTAGGATCTTGTCTTTTTCCGCGTTTATCAAAGGCTTGTAATGGGTTTTGTCAGCCTGATCTTTCGACGGAAATCTTACGAGTTCATATGGTTTGCGTAGTATGAGATCACCTTGGCATAAGCTTCCTTCCCTTTTTCGCAGTCGCTGCATTTAAGGCTTGGTCCCGGGTTTAATTCAACGTCACCACTCAGGATGAGAAGTAATGCGAGGTAGGCCCTTTTCCCGCCATTTTCCAGTGGCCTAATTATCAGTGGAAACTTTCTCCTCGTGATTGTATTCTGGCACAGGTAGGTTTCCAAATTTCCTCCGAAGAGTGTTTAGTTCCCTGTTGTTTCTTGACGCAATTTTCTGTTTAATCCGACAACGTAACTTTCGATTAAACTAAGAAGTAATAAAGCAGGAATGATTCCCGTGCCCGCCATCTTGAACTCCTGATTCATGTGATGACCCCACCAATCATCCATTGTTCACCAGGGCCGACGAGAGGGGGGCAGGAGGGATGATTTGCCCTTACGCCTCGGGGTCTAAGGGCCAAATTGAGCTCGCTATTATGCATGTGACTCTACAGCACTCTCTTATGAGCACGAAAAGCCGGTTTCCAGAAATCCTTCTCTCTAGAAACTTGTTAATTGCTCTGCAACCAATGGCACTGTCGAAAATTTGTAAAAAAAAGCATGGGATTGCTCACATTCTTGAAAATCGAAGGATAAGTTAACGAAAACTGTTTATTTTCACGGCTTTTGAGATCATTAATTTTAAGATACTGTACTAGAAGAATTTTATTTTCCACCCTGCTAATCCAAATATATTAATCAAACTTTTTTACAACACACACAACATACTCACAGACACACTTGCAAAATTTTAAGTTAAAAGCTTGACAAGTTTTTCCGCAAAGAAGCTCTAAAGTTTGGGAGCCTCCTCGACAAGAAACACAAAAAACTGATCTGTCGATTACGATTGGAAACTGCGAAGGAATCAGTGAAGAGCTTGCAAGCACGAGTGGAAACAAGTTGGCAGTCTTGCTACATATGCTGAAAATTGAACAACAAACCACAAACGCAAACTTTGCCTTCATTCCTTGACCAAATAAGGCCAACGTGACTAAGGATTTTCGAAATCGATAACGTGCTTTTCTTGAATTTCAAGTTTACTGTTATCTGCGAAATATTTGCTTCTTCCCTTCTTCTTAACCTATGTTTAGACCTTAAAAATGCTTCCATCGATTTCAACCTGGCGTAATTTCATGAATATTTCGAATATAAGAAAAGTTCGCCAGGAAAATGAGCTCGCACACCAACTGAACACGTACGAGAAAAAAAAGTAGAGCCTTTTTTAACAGATTTTAGGGAAGGGGTGAAAACTGGCCAAAAGAGGGCGTTACCCGTCATGTGATTAAAAATTCTCGAACGGCATTGGCTTTCAAGGATTGAAAAGTTTTAGGGTGTGCCTGTGCGTCAGCCAATCAAAGATTTGGAACCTTTGCTATCAGAACCAACCTTAGTACTACACAACAGCCTCGTACTTCTCACTGCCAACATCTTCTCTGTCAGACCTGCACCCACATCAACCAATCGATCACGATCACCAATCAAAACCGCTCCTGCTATACCAGATCCCACTTTACCTGTTCTTCATCCTGTGTAATCTATTGCATCATCTGCACCAAATGGCAATCCTTTTACATCGGCGAAGCTTCTCGACAAATCAGCAACCGTTTTGGAGGACATAAACGCAATGTAAGAAACAAGATCCATCTCGAAGAAAACACCATCCATAGAGGATAGCGTTGATTTAGCTATACTCGTGCTGGAAAATTCTGTCCAACAAAGTGACGAATTCCATAGGTAAGGTCTGCGGTAGAAGAGCCTGAGACTGTCAAAGAATTGAGAAAACGAAGAAAAGAGGAGAGAAGAACATATCTGAAAGTGAAAGCCTTACATGGCTTGCCCAAAGATTGCGCAAAAAGAATACAAAAGGAGGTATGATTGTGTTGCAAGATCACTCCACTGGAACCTATGCAAACAAAATGTTATTGAATGCTGTAGCAAAAGGTACGAGCACCAACCAGAAAGTGTTATAGAGACTGAACAAAAAAATTTTAAGGGATTTTATCATCCAAACAGATAACACAATCCAAGCCAGGAGACCTGGTTAAGTCATCGTAAACAAGATTGAAACGAGATGTCACATGATAGATTTAGCGACTCCTGGAGATGAAAGCGTATTAGCAAAAGAGACAGAGAAAATAGAGAAATATGATGAACTACGGAGAGAGCTTGAAATGTCGTGGAAGGTCAAAGCGAAAGTTGTTCCTATCAATGTCGACGCACTTAGAACAGTTGCAAGGAACTTGAACAGTTATCCGAAGGAATTGGAGTAAATTTATGATTCAATTAATGCAGAAGTCTGCTCTTCTTGGTGCCGCAAGAATCTTGTGAAAAATACTCTATGTCTGAAGTCACAAGTAGTGACATGATGTCAGTTTAAAAACCAGTCAAAGAAGAACATTAGGACTGTGACAATCCGAAAAATAATAATAAAAACAATAAAAATAATAAAAATAATAAAATAATGAAATAATAAAAATAATAATAATAATAATGATAATAATAATAATAATGATAATGGAAACTTTCATTCAATATATCCTAATACATACAATACAAAACTAAAACCAAAATCTATGGCATTAACTCGCCAACAAGGGGCATTAATGACATACTCACACAGGTGATGTAAAAGTTAGAAATCAGGGACCTAAAAATCTAAGAGTTTTGGATTTGTCCATTCCTTGTTTCTACAGCAAAAAATGAAGTAGGATGCGCGAATACAAATGTTAATCATCCTTTTGGTTACATATTTTATTTCTGTGTCTGAGACATTTAGGTTAGATAGCAGTTCGAAGAATCTTTTACTGTCCTTTCTGATGAAGCCACATGCCCCCATTGAGACATTACAGTACACAACCTTATTATATGATGATTTCAGTCTGTTCATAAGTGGCTTGTATTTTTCTCTCTTTCTTGTGCTGCTACCCGCCATGTTCGTCTCGAAACAAACCGTAAGCTCTACAAGTGTGACGGTCTTGTGTTGGACAATAACAATATCAGGTCTTTCCTGATCCCCTGTTACTATGCAGGGAGATGCAAAGAAGGGCAGATCATCATATAGGCTCTTACATGATCTTGACAACGTATTTGCAATGATCTTCAGAACGGAATTATGTCTCCATGTATAGCGTCCTTGAGTAAGAGCGATGTTACAGCCTGCAACAACGTGGCCCAGTGTTTGGGGATCGTGACACAGTGGGCACATCTTATTTTCTGCATAACCCCAAATCTGCATATTACTCATGTTAGGGAGAGTATTATTCAGGTATCTTACCGTGTAGTTGAAGATGTTCCTTGGCATAGCCTTCTGTACAGACGACCACACTGTTTTAGTGTTTCAAAGAACACAGTCCCATACATGACGCATGACAAGGCCTTGTGTCGTAAGATTTTCTTTCACTTTATTTGTAAGATTTAGCCTGATAGATTTAAGGACGTTCTTCGTACTGTTGAAAGAATCGTATTGGCGACTTTTGTCATTGGAAAGTTGGGCTAACTCATTAATGTCTTTGTTGACAGATTTCTTTGAACATTGCCTCATAACAACCTGGCATTGCTTGAATTTTGTACTTATATCTTGGATGTCGAGACCAAATTGGCTTTTAGAAAGCATGATGATCGACAGTGATCCAGTTGCTGGAATTTCAAGCCATCTTCCCAGATAACTATGAGCAAGGGAGTATAATTGATTTATCACCCAGGTATGCTCAATGTCCGCGATTGTCAGGTGCCAAGATAGTTTACTCATTAGGTAGCGAGAGTAGAGCATGATTTTATTCTTTGGATGTAATGGTAAGCTGTCAACTATAATAATAATAATATTAATATTAATATTATTATTATTAATAATAATAATAATAATAATAATAATAATAATAATAATAATAATAATAATAATAATAATAATAATACTAATACAGATACTTCAAACAGTTAAAAGATTCAGTGATGGCATCAATATGAAATTCGGGCTAGATAAATGTGCAACAGCAGAATTCAAGCGAGGTAAATGGACCAAAACGACATCAATCATTCTTGAGGAAGAAACAACCATCAAAGAGCGCAACAGGAGGATAGCTATAAATACCTGGGAATCAATGAAGCTGAAGGTATTCAACATGCAACGATGAGAGAAAAGATAAGAAAGAGTGAACTCAACGCAGTTAATAGTATTTCAGCCATCAACTCGCTTGCTATCCCAGTCATCACATATAGTATGAATATAATCAATTGGCAAATTAATGATATCAAGAAGCTAGACACTAAGACAAGGAAATTCTTAACAATGTATGGAATGCACCATCCGAAAGCAGACGTAGATCGACTTTACCTACCAAGAAACGAAGGAGGGAGAGGACTGATACAAATAGATCTGACTTACAAGATAACAACTACTGGTCTCGAAACATACTTGAGAAAAAGCAAGGACAGAATGATGAAACTGGTCTTAGAGCTGGAGAAGAAAAAGAAGTTGTATTCTGTTACGAAGGAAGCTGCTAAATTTCGTCAAGAGCCAGGAATCGACCAAACAGAGCACAAGGAAACCGATAGTGTCACGAAGAAAGCCAAAAAAAAGTGAAGGACCTAGTAAAAAACATGGAAGGGAACAGATAGGAATAAAATGGGAACAGAAACCGTTGCACGGTCAGTACCTGAAAAGAGTGAAGAGACCAGACATTGATGAAACGGAAACACGTAAGTGGTTGAAAAGCTCAGGACTAAAATCAGGAACAGAAGTCCTAATCATAGCGGCACAAGACCAAAGTTTAATGACGAAACAATATCAAAGTGAAATAATAAAAAATGGAGCGAACCCCAAATGTCGGCTGTGCAATGAGTATAATGAAACCATTGATCACATTGTAAGTGGATGCCCATTGTTAATGAAATCAGAGTTCATGCAGAGGCAAGACCAAGCTGCATCATACATGCACTGGAAGATTTGTAAGTCATTTAGTCTATCTGTAGCGGATAAATGGTATGATCACAACCAAGAAACCGTCATCAGTAACGGTCAAGTTATCTTAAAATGGGATATGCAAGTGCACACAGATAAAGAAATAAAGGCCAATAAACGGGACATCATTATCAAAGACCACATCAATAACATGTGTCAATTGATTGATATGACGATATCTTTGGACAGAAATGCATCGATAAAAGAAGTCGAAAACTTTTCAAAATACAAAGACCTAGAAATTGAAATAAGTGAAATGTGGAAAATGAGAACAATTATAATTCCTGTTGTTATAGGTACACTTGGAGTTATAAAAAAAGGAATGAGATCAAACATTGAAAAGATACCGGGCAAAATAAGCTTAGAAGAACTTCAAAAGATCACATTGCTTGGCACTGCTCATATCCTCAGAAAAGTTCCGTCAATTGACCTATGAGGCCTTGTATATCCTAAGAACTATGGATTAGATCTGGATCTACAAGAAGAAAAGCAAGGACTTTAAGAAACATTGTAATATAATAGATGTCGCATGCCCATTTGATACAAGGGTAAAGACGAAAGAGCTTGAGAAGGTTGAACGTTATCAGGACTTAAAAAGAGAAATTGGTAGGATCTGAGAATGCAGAAATGTATGCGTTGTTCCAATCGTAATAGGGGCGTTGGTACATTGAGCAAGAACTTTAGCTCATGGGCAGCAAAGATAGAAGTAGAAGAGAAGATTGACATGATACAGAAAGCTTGTGTGTTAGGAACGGCAAAGATCATCAGGAACGTTCTAGATATCTAAGGTCAAGGGTATTGACTTGATATCTAGCTGAACAACAAACCACCAATGACGTAAAAAAGATGCATGGTGTGAAAAAAAACAATAGTAATGATAATAATAATAATAGTAATAATAATAATAATAATAATAATAAAAAATAATAATAATAATAATAGTAATAATAATAACTTTGTAGGAAAAATGACTCACAACATGAAAAGAATTGGTACGAACACAATCCACAAAGTGTAGTTGAAAATAATAAATGTAAGATCTTGTGGGACTTTACAATCCAAACGGATCATTATATAACAGCAAGAAGACCAGACATTGTAGTAGTGGATAAGGATAAAAAAACCTGCCAGCTCATTGACATAGCGTGCGCAGGAGATACAAGAGTGAAAGAAAAGGAAGATGAAAAAATTGTTAAATATCAGGACTTAGCCAGAGAACTCCGCAAGATATGGAATATGGAAGTGAAAGTCATTCCAATTGTAATTGGAGTGTTGGGAACGATACAAGCTCGGTTAAAGGACAACCTGAAGGAAATTGGAATTCCTGTCAAGGCATCGCAAATCCAGAAATCAGTGTTACTGGGAACAGCAAGAATTTTGAGGAAGGCTCTTGAAGTCTGAGGATACTTGTTGTAACTTGACATTCAAGATGGTCTCCAATATATAGAAACTGTATATTGTGCGTAATTTCAATAATAATAATAATAATAATAATAATAATAATAATAATAATAATAATGATAATAATGATAATAATAATAATGATAATGATAATAATAATAATGTGGCAAGAATGGTGCACTGGGCGATTTGTGGAAAGTATGACATTCAAAGAGATGACAAATGGTATGACCATAAACCTGAAGGTGTCATAGAGAATGAACGTGCAAAAATTCTGTTGGATTTTATGATTCAGTGCGACCATCAGATGGAGCATAGGAAACCTGACATCGTCTTGATAAAGAAAGAAAGCAAACTATGTTGGATCATAGACATTGCATGTCCAGCTGACAATAAGGTGTGTGATAAAGAAGGAATGAAGAAGGATAGATATGAAAGATTAGCATTTGAGATAAAGCAGTTGTGGTCAATAAAAAAAGTGACTGTCATACCAATAATTGTTGGTGCTTTGGGAATAGTGAGTAAAGACCTTGAAAACTATATTGACCAACTAGGGATTACAATACGATTTGAACACTTGTAGAAAACAGCAATTCTTGGAATTGCTCGAATACTTTGGAAGGTGCTTGAAAAATAAAGATGTTACCTCAGTTTACTGGCAGTAAACAGCTAACACCTTAATGTTACATCTCCAGCTGAAGAAGAAACAAGCTGAGCAAAGGGAAGAACATAATAATAATAATAATGATAATAATAATGATAATAATGGGAACTTTATATTTTTTCAATAAAATTTAAAACTACTTATACTATACCAGTCGATCTCCTCTCTAATAACAGGCAGAGATACAACTGCTGGATATCAAGGAAAAGAAAGATGCTTGGATATCAAGATTTTCTAACCCAAGAAAATCGTTTGACTTGAACCCCCCCCCACATATCAGGAAGTTACACGTGCGATTCGCAAAAAGAAATCTTCCGGGAGTACATGCCCCCTTGACCAAATATCAGTCATTCCTTTTAACCCTAATCCGCATGGGGGGGGGTGTTTTCCACCCCCCCTCAAGGTTTTTCTTTCCGTGTGTTTAAGAGACATCACCTATGTCCCCCAAACCCCTCTGACTTTTACTAATTATCTGTTCGCCACATTTTGATCAAAAAATTTTTAAACAATAGAGCTCACAGGTCACGTGATATGCCCATATTTGGAAGCAGGTAGCAGAAAAATCATTGTTTTTGATGATTTGAATGGAAAGATTTCATCAAATTATGAAGTATTATACACCAAATGAATCAGTAAACGAAGAGCTTTAATTTGATACAGGAATTTATGGAATTTGATGATGTCAGCATTTTTTGATGATGACGTCATTTTGGCCGCCATTTTGGGCTAATTAGCAAGCTTTTTGAATATTTTCGAAATTTTTCGATTGAAAACACTCCAATGATACGTTTGTGATGGAGTATTACCACCTTTGCAGCTTCTTTTTGTCTATTTCTACAGAGAACAAATTCAATGCATTAATGACGTCATTCAGATTGGCTAATTTCTGCCAAAATATCACTCCAAATTCATTAATTTCAATGAAATGATATCTTCATATCAAATTTGTGGCTAAGTTGAACCAAAAATTACCAAATCTTCATAGAAAACCTTCTTTGAATTCAAATGTAACTTGGAAACCTGATTTGCACTGATTTTAAACTTCATGACGTCACTATGACGTCATTAGGCGTGGCAGCCACACCCGAATTACGCTACATGCTAGAAATTACCTGATCTATAACGGTGCCAAGTTGCATTGAATTCTGACCAGGCTAAGGCAGTTTACAGAGGGGGGGTGGGAAGAACCCCCCCCCATAAATGGTAGCTCGAAAAAAGCCCATATGGATTAGGGTTAAGCATTGTCCGTACTTGAGGTCATACATAACAGAACTGAAATCAGTAGTCTGGCGTCAGGGGTCTGTGCCCCATGAATGGAAGAGGGCAGTAACAATTTTACTTCATAAAAAAGGCGACACATCAGATCCTGCAAATTTTAGGCCAGTCACATCGGAGTCAATACCGCTGAAAATATTCACATCGTGCTTACGGAACAAAATATACAATTTCCTGAAGGAAAATGAGATGATCGAACACAGCCTACAAAAGTGTTTTACCCCTGGCATCTCTGGAACTTACGAACACACAGCACACATGGCCCACTTGATAAATACTGCTCGTCGAAAGCAGCGATCTCTTGTAATTACATTAATTGACCTCAAGAACGCTTTTGGGGAAGTTCATCATAATCTAATCAAGGAGATCAACAACTATCATAAAATTCCTCTACCGATCTCTGACGTCAATGACAGCCTCTAAAAGGAATTTAACACATCCATCATCACACCTGAATTTCGTACACCATTCATAGAGGTAGGCCGGGGTGTTCTGCAAGGTGACTGTTTGTCCCCATTAATATATATATATATATATATATATATATATATATATATTACGGAATAAAATATACGATTTCCTGAAGGACAATGAGATGATCGAACACAGCATACAAAACGGTTAATATTAATTTATAATTTTAATGTAATAATAATAATAATAATAATAATAATAATAATAATAATAATAATAATAATAATAATAATAATAATAATAATAATAACAATTATGATAATAATAATAATAATAATGATAATAATAATAATTATAATAATGATAATGATAATAATAATGATAAATAATGATTATAGTAATAACAGGTCCTGGGTACGACATTACTATGGATCCGGTTGTGGAGTTTCGACGTGGGAGAATGAGGTTAACCTTTGCCACAACTACCTCCAGGTCACCCTTGAGCAAGGTGTAGTACCTGTCAGCTCTCCCCGAAACTACGAAATACCGGGTTGGCGTCCGGCGGGGGCTAGTTTGTCTCATGGGTAGGGGGGACCCTTTAGCCTTGGCTGGCTGCCCTTCTAAAGATGGTGTCTTAACAAAAATACCGGTGGTTGTCTCACCTTATCACCACTACCCTCACTCGAGTGAAAAATGCAAACAAATCAATTTGAAAATAACGACGTAAATGGGGTTGGAACAATAGGTGAAGATTCTTCGTCCGGCAGGTGTCCTGTGGAGCCGCAGCACAGGCCCGGTCGTCATCAAACTACTGCTGCTAATGCAAGAATGAAATGGACGAAGGAGGTTAATGTAGCAGTAATGGAATGTTTCTATCAAAGTAGACCATTCTCAGAGGAAGGAAGGACAATCCGAGGATATAGGCAGAGAATGCACAGGAAATGGAAAGAAAGATTATTGTTCCCAGAAGCTGAGCAAAGATTGTGCGACCAAGCAAGGATGATCAGAAAAAATGGTTGGCTAACACCAGTGGAACTGGAAGAGATAAGAAGACGAGTCATGTAGGAGGAACATGAAGCTCAAGGAACCTTGTGGGTGGAAGCGAATGATGAAGGGGCAAGAAGAGATGAAAATAATGATGGAATTGATACAAAGAGTGACAAGAATGTACAACACATTATAACAGCGGATAATGGACAAAGTGGAGAGAATGTACTGTCTGAAACCAATGTATTGACTGACATTGAGCAAGCAACGGAGGAAGAAGAGGAGATAGCGAGAAGGATAGTAGAGTTAATGAATAACATGAAAGAAGAAGGTGCTTGCGACTTTAAGAAAGTAGATAAATCAAGAGTAGACGAGGAGACGAGGAGATTCAACAGCGTGTTAAAGTATATCGATACCAAAAATTTATCTGAGACAAACAAATTGCTGAAAGCTGTTAGCATCTATGTAGCAGAAAGATTAGGGATAAAGAATAAAAGAGGGCTAAAACGAAACAATGAACCATGGTGGAAGAGGAGAATTGAAAATGACATCAATAGACTTCGGAAAGACATAGCAGTATTAGAAAGGAAGAGAACGGGAGAGCTGAGAAGAGAAGGATAATTTAAGTTTCTGCAGAAGAAATATAACTTATATAGAAAGGGGCTCGCAGTTGCTATTGAAGAATTGAAGCAGAGAGTAACAGCAAAGAAAGCATAACTAAATAGGTATGAGCAAAGGATAAAACAGTACAGACAAAATCGATTATTTTATATAGATCAGAAGCGATTCTACCAGGAGATAAATGGGGAGACAAGGAAAGAAAAGATTTTACCTAATGCGGAAGAAAGTAGAAAGTTCTGGGGAGGAATTTGGGATCATGCAAAAGAGAATAATAAACAGGCAGAATGGTTACAACAAATCAAGGAAACTGAGACATATCCAGAACGAGAGGACCTGCATATTTCTAAGGATAAAGTAGAAGAGCAGAAAGATGCCAAATTGGAAAGCCCCTGGACCTGACGGAGTGCAGGGATTCTGGGTGAAAAAGCTAACCGCGTGCCACCAAAGGATCCAACAAAAGGAAACGCTATAGACAATTTTAGACCTATCTCATGTTTACCGTTATTGTGGAAGTTAATGACAGGTATACTAGCAGAAAGCATGTATGGCTTCTTAGAGAGCAACAACATTCTACCTAATGAGCAAAAAGGATGCAAACGTGAGAGCAGGGGAAGCAGGGGAGCTAAAGATCAATTATTGATTGATAAAATGGTCCTGAAGGATTGTTAGAGAAGACACAATAATGTAGTGATGGCCTGGATCGACTATCGAAAGGCATACGGCATATGATATGGTGCCGCACTCATGGATTATTGAATGCTTAGAAATATTTGGCATTGCCAGGAACGTAGAACAGTTTATTCGCCGGAGTATGGCTCAATGGAAAACGGAATTAACATCATGTGGAGAGAGGTTAGGTCATGTTCACGTTAGAAGAGGGATTTTCCAGGGTGATAGTTTGTCCGCTTTATTGTTCGTGCTTTGTCTCATACCTTTAAGCCTAGCATTAAGGAAAGTAAAATCTGCGTATGAGTTTAAAGATAGACGAAGAAAGATCAACCACCTATCATTTATGGACGACTTGAAGATTTATGGTAAAAGTGATTCTCAAATTAGACTTGCTCCAAGTCTATTCCGAGAAATTCTCAAATCGACACGCTAGTCAAAACAGTACACCTGTTCAGCAAAGATATTGGAATGGAATTTGGCGTTGAACTGTGGTGTTTTAATCTTAAAGAGGGGCAAATTGGTACATCGTGAGGGAGTTTGTTGCCAGATCGTGAACTGATGAAGGTTGTTGAAAATGACGGGTACAAGTACTAAGGGATCTTGGAAATAGATGGAGTGATGGAAGATGAAATGAAGATGAAGTTCAGAAAGGAATATCTAAGAAGGTTGAGATTAGTATTGAAGTCGAAGCTCAATGGAAGAAACAAGTTCCAAGCAATAAACACTTTGGCCGTAGCGTTACTCAGATATGGAGCAAGTATCATAAAATGGAACAAAGAGAAATTACAAAACATGGATAGAAAGTCAAGAAAATTATTGACGTTGTATGGTGCATTCCATCCTAAAAGTGACGTAGACAGGCTTTACTTGCCGAGACCCAAAGGAGGAAGAGGCTTAATAAGCTTCGAAAGCTGTATAAGATCAGAGGAAAACAGTGTTGGGTGTTATATAAAGAATTCTATGGAGCCATTGTTAGAGCAAGTTAGAATGAGTGGTGTAATTCAAACCGAAGAATGTTTGCTTAAAGAATAATAAAAGAAAAAAAAGACAACAGAGAGAGAGGAGAACTGGAAAGGGAAGAAGTTGTATGGCCAATACTACGAGGAAGCTAGTGATGATATTGATAAGAAAAAGATGTGGAGATGGTTACAAAAGAGTGATTTAAAAGTAGAGACAGAAGCTCTTATTTGTACTGCCCAAGAACAGGCAATAAGAACAAATTACATCAAATTCAATATAGATAAGACGATGGAATCACCTATGTGCCGAATGTGCGGAGAAAGGGGGGAAAGCATAGGCCACATAGTTAGTGAATGTGAAAAACGTGCTCAAAAAGAGCATAAAAGGAGGCACGATAATGTTGCAAGAATTATTCATTGGACATTATGTGTCAAACATGACCTAGAACGCGGAGCTAACTGGTATGGATATAATCCACAAGGTATTATTGAGTCTGATAAGGTTAAGATGCTCTGGGACTTTATGATCCAGTGTGATCATTACATAGAATGTCGCAAACCAGATATAGTTGTGGTAGAAAAGGATGAAAAGCAATGTACAATAATTGATATTGCCACTCCAAGAGACAACAGATTTGATGCAAAGGAAAAGGAAAAGATGGAAAAATATGATAACTTAAAGTGGGAGATCAAGAAAATGTGGTCCATGAAAAAGGTAGAGATAGTACCAGTGGTTATTGGAGCACATGGAGCTGTCAGTAAGAATCTTGAAAAGTACAGCAAGGATATTGAGAAGAACATTAGAGAACTGAATGGCAAAGGAGAAAGATCAGGATAGAACTCATTCAAATGATGCTACCAAGGACAGAAGGGCGTAGCTAGCAGATAAGACAATGTCACCTTAGTTTACTGGCTGTAGACAGCTGACATTGGAAATACCAGGAGAACACCAAGCAGTGCCAACTGAGATAGTAATAATAATAATGATAATAATAAAGATATATTAAAGATCTTTGGCATTTTGATAGCATGAAATGGGCTGAATGGCATCTTAAGCCATCCTAAAAGCAGTGATCGAAAATATTTCCTTGTCACTTCGCTGGCAGGAGGCCTCCTTTGCAGCTTCGTCCCTTGGCCTCGAAAAGCTCTTTACGGCTCTGTTATTCACCTATTGTTTTCTGCAGCTTGTTTGATGGCTTCACCCCCCCAAACTACGGAAAGGTGACAGTCAGACATCCACTTATATCTAAGCAAAGGTGGCTGACATGAGTGGGCTGAGTGTTTGGTTTGCTCTTTAATGGATTACAATAATGCATCTTCAAAAATTGCTTTCAACATGTGAAAACTCTGTATGATACTAGCTTTCAAAAGACTGAAAAATGGCGCTTTGTTTACAATTTAGCGGCGAAATCCCTCCAAGTAGCAAAGATCTACTATGCATGTTTCCCAACTTCGATGTATCTCTTTGGAATTTTTTCAAACTCTGAATGGTCTGAATCCATCTTTCTTAAAAATGTATTTACCATATTAGAACCTGCAATTTTCTATCGCAAATTTCTAATGATCTTACTAATTATTGTTCAAATCAGGTTACTATCGGCACGGTCTTAGACTTATGACGATGAACCCCTTGTATCCCAAGAGGGACTCGTGATGAAATAGTGAAAAACTTGGTCCTATTTTCAATGGAATTATGATGGAATCATTGCTTAGAATCTCAATCTGATGGGAGTGTTTTCAATTCTTAAATCGAGTAAAAAAATTCTATCACATTTACACCGTAACAATAGTAATTCACAAATCTTGCAATCTGATTGGTACTTTAGGAATCGCGAAGTTTTGGCCTAAATAGGGCCAGGCTTTTCAGAGTAATATTATGAGTCTCTGTTGACTGAAGCGCCATCATCCAGTGAATGATCACAGGGAGACACGAGACTCATCGTCATAAGTCGAGCTCGGTCTCAAGTTCTGATGATATGATATGGTGTGATATATTATTATCCTTACACGAAAGAAAATCCCTTCAGCTTAATTAAATAACAAAAGAATCTGCATTAAATCTAGCCTAAGATACTGTTCTTCCAGGGGGTCGTGCTTTTAATTAGATTGGTGTTTTCAGTCAGCTCTTCAAGTACTCCTTTAGTTCTTTTTTAAAGCGACTAATAGTCGGAAGTTCTCTAACAGCAACTGGAATTTCGTTCCAGACTTTTATAGCAGAATTTCGATACTCTTTTTTGCATGCTCTGTGTTTAATCTAATAATCTGAAGATCTCTGCAGTTCCTTGTTGCATAGTTTGACTGCGAGGATCTTTGCTGAAATTTGTTTGAGAGGCTTTCAGGGCTTAGTTTGTTCTTTATCTTATATGTCATGACCGAGCTATCAAATCGAATTATATTTTCAAGGCTCACCCAGTCACATGACCAGTTATCCTTATATCTGGCGTTTTCCACTATTGATCGGGCCCTGTCCTGTAAGCGTTGGAGGGTATCAAGCTTTGTTTTTGGAAGACTGCCCCAAATTTCATTGGCATAACGTAGATGGCTCGCGACAATAGCGTAATAGACACTACATAGCTTGCTGTGGGGAATTATGTTTTTAGATTTCTTTAACAATGCAAGTCCACCACATATTTTACCCTTAACAGTATTGAAATGCTCATCCCACTTTAGGTTCTCGTCGACAGTTACAACTAGCGATTTCGTGTTGTGACACGTTTGATAACTGAGTCATTTAACATGAGTGCATTCGAGATATTCAATGTTTCTACTTTACGAGAATGGCCTATAATCATGTATTCTGTCTTTGCGGGGTTAGGACTTCGTTTATTTATTCTAATCCACTCCGCAAGGTTGAGCAATTCATGTTGCGCCTCGAAGACCAGTTTTTCGATATCGTCCGATGCGATCGTTGCATTGGTATCATCGGCATAGAGACTAGAAATTTACAGCTTATAAAATCGACGGGCGATGTTATTTCAAAAGCTTACTAACGTAATAAGATGGTTCCAAGTGCAACTACAACACATTTCGATTATTGTATAAATAGTTTAGAAAGCATATTAAAGGATATAAGTGTCTGTCATATTTCAATCTGTTGATGAATCAATGGATTTTGATTGGCTTTTATTGTGCAGTTTTAGATCGCAGAGTACACGTTTTTTTAAAGGAAACTAGGATCATGCGATAATACTGAAAGTTTCGTAAGTTAGCACGAATTTTTTTCCACTTTAGTACCGGGTGTCAAAGAAAAAGTATACAGATTTGGTCGACCCTAGACACTAGAATGCAGGCTGGATCAATACGAGATTTTTTAAAACATTCCTTGATAGCTAACCTGAACATAGATACCGCGCTTCTTGACATTGGTGCGCTGAGAATTAAGATATGAATATTCAAAGGACAAATCTACCTCCACCTCCAAAGCAGCGCTTTGACGTTTTGGCCTAAGCAAGTCTTTGAAGCGCGGTGAATATCAACGAAATTTGAAGCACTAGGGGAACAAGTAAAGACGACACAACAGATGTGGTTTACAAAATGCTGTTCATGTGAGACCTATCGTCAAGGGAGCTTCGAAAACAGCTTCATCCATCTCAATATCAAAAATTCATTTTGCACATACTATTCATCGGTTAAAGTAGTCCCTGAAGCATCAGCATACTCCGTCGAATCATTCCTTGAAAAGAATTGTTATCAGATCTCTCAGAAGTGAAAGACGGGAAGGTCTGGAGATCTTGGCCTTGGGGGCCAAAAATGTCTCCTCTTTTGTTGATTACCCAGCCAGGAAAGCAAAGTACATGATGCTCGAACTGATTCCGAGAGATTCCGTAAAATCTTTTAAAGGAATGAATCTTTTAAATTCCGAGTGATTCCGTAAAATCTTTTAAAGGAATGATTCGATGATGCCAAAAGTGCGTTAATGGTCAAGGGAGTACTTTCACAGATGAATGCGTAAACTAAATTTTTGATGCTGAGATGAATGAAGCTGATTTCGGAGCTCCCTTGATGATAAGTGTCACGAAGATAGAATTTCACAAAACACAACTACTGTGCCGTCTTTAGATTTTCTCCGCATGCTTCAACAAATTTTTTCGATTTTTCACCGTCCTTCAAAACTTTTCTTAGCCCAAAAAGTCAAAGCTCTGGCATAGAAGTGGAGATAAATTTGTCCTCTGAAGATTATTATCTTCATCTCAACTCACCGATATCAACATACGAGGTATCTATGTTCACGTTAGCTACCGAGGTATGTTTTAAAAACTATTTTGAATTGACTCACACTATATCCTTGTTGCTAGCTTCGACGATTTCCTTTTTTGAGACGTCCGGTACTTCAAGTTTTTTAATTGGTTTCTTATTTTTTGAATGCATGATTTAACAATGTGGTCGCTAACACTGCTGCAGATATGTTTCTTGACATCATATAGCATTGAACACTGTTCCGTCTTGATGAAAGAACAAATGGTTAGTTAACATTGCAAAGGAATAAAGGTTCGACGATGTGCTTGCTATAATATCCATGCTTTTAACTTTGAAAAGTTTCTTAATGCTTCTCAGACAAAGTACTAAAGTTTTCTAAAATCTCAGCCATCTTATTACTAGTTATCCTGCATTTTATAAAAAATGTGTAAAATACAGACCACCAGCATATAAGAATCTACAATTTTGCAAGTTAGCCTGACTAGGATCTCATGTATTTGCTTCTTAGTGTCAAATGAGGCTGTTCAGGTTCTTAAATTGGTTCTTATTTTGCTTAGGGCTTTCGGCAATTTCCCTTGTTTATTGTCAGTTCACAGCACTGGAGCTAATGAGGTCTTCTTCACTAGGTCATTCACAAAAAAGTTTGTGGGAGAATCAGGAACTTAGATAATCCAATGAAAAGCCTTCAAATAGTCACTTTAGACAAAAAATTAAATCAAATGCTGAACAGGAAAGCACCTATTTCAAATCTTTAGAAAGCTGGATATAAGATTCTTTGACTTAAATTTCTTTGAACTGAAAGGTTATCAACCACTTTAAATGTCTTAAAAGATGCCAAACAGATGTTGACTTAACTAGATATCTAAAGTGCTGGGAACATCTAAGTTGTGGAGGTATGTTCGCAAAAATGACTAAATGATTAAAAAGAGCTAAAGACAGCCGAATTGAAAATTTTGATATGTTTTCAGTCGAAGGAAGCAAAGCTTCCTATTCCTCAGTCAATGATGGCAAATGCAGCAAATTCAGAGTATACTGGAGAAAACTGACTTTCGAAGATCGAAAAAGAGTCAACAGTGACAGAGGAGAAGCCATTGAATCTGAATACGACAGTATGGAAGAGCGCAGAAGAGCTGGTATTGAAGATTGGATAGCATACGTAGATAGGTTAGAATCAAAGGTCGAGATTGAAAATATGGCTTCTCACAATGATGACATGAAGGTAATGATTTTAGTTTTATATTCAATGAAATTTGACAATACAAGGTACTTATCTAATGCTGCTTACAAACTACTGATTTCTAATGATTCCAGTAAAGATTTTGCAATGATTTCTAATGAGGATGTAATACAATTTTTCTAGAGAATTTAAGAAAATTTTACCACATCCTGAGCCGTATTAGGAAGTCAAATTTCTTAAAGTGAAGACAATTTGAAGCAAAACTTGTTTACCTCATCTCGTCACTTTTTTCAACCTGAAATTTTCATTCCCTTTAAGTTCCATTCGCTCAGTGACAGATTTAGGAGGGACCAAGTGGGGAAATTACCCGCCTTCACGAAGGAAGCTCGGCTTGGCAACCCCGCCCCCTTTTAGAGAAAAGTGCGTCTCTCATCGTGACCCTAAGCCGCTCTCTTTTACCAGTCAATATCACAACTGCAGGCAAAAAACAGATCATGACGTTATTTGATAGAAGACCAAAGAATTTTCTAGCAAGAAGTCCAAAATTTTCGCCCGCCTACGTTGCACTTGCTCTCAATCATACTTTCAGCGCCCTCTCTGCAGGCTGCTCCTCTCTCAACTTTGAGCTGGATCCACCTTTGCATTCATTAAAAATTTCCCATTTCCATCACCTTTTTAGCAGAAGTGTTTCTGTGTAACAAGGGAGCCTAACCGGATGTTTACATTTGCACGTGAGCCAATCAAATGTGACCATGATGTTACCAAACAAAACAATTGACGGAAAAAGTACCCCTCGCAAATAAGAGTCATGCAAGTGATTGTTAGGTCGATTCAGTAAAAATTGTATCTTTCAACACTCTATACTGATATGGTTAAATTGTCCTCGAGGGTCTTTTTAAAGAAAGCATCAATTCAAAGAAAATGGCTTTGACTAAGGCTTTAGGTTCTTGGTCCTTTAAGCCCATCAAAACGACGTAAATTCATATTAATGTCTTCCCATTTTCTAGCTGCTAATGAAGTTAAGTAAGTGCTGCTGAATGTGTACACAATACAAATTTTTCTGCAAGTTCCTTGTTATATTGATAGCAGGGTTGGAATAGTAGCTCAGTACATACTGTGACGGTTCACTAATGTTATGATACGTAATATAGTTACGTACCTCAACTTCAGATCTAGTATGGAGGAGGTCAGTATGAAGAGAATACTGCTTTGTCTTACAATGCTTTGTTTTAATATAGCAGGGTCATATACAGAAAGAAAACAAGACTTGCCCTATTACACTAAAACTAGTTGTTGATACGTGCAGCCCAGCAGAGCAGCTTTTGCTCGATCCAGCAATTTGTTACAATTGAGAACAAAATCTAATTTATGATAAGGATGTAGCATCATTGCTTTCGAAATTATTTGGGAACCTCGAGCTCCCTGCTTCGTAGCAGCATGTTCAGCGTTCATTGCAAATGGTGCAATTTTTGGACAGGGTTTTCTTCCTCACAAAGACACAAATCACCTTGCAACCCAAAGCAGAATTATTAAATAATTGAGATTATATTACCGAAAGCCATTGTTGTGACAATGACATTCTTTTATGAAAACTAGGAGAAAACGGACGCAAAAATCAGACTGCGTCCGTTTTCTCCTAGTACCTTATTATTCAGTATAAGCAACAGTACCAAGCTTTTATGAAAATTTTGTCCCAACATCTGATTTCACGGTCAAAGCCCTCATGATTTCCAATTCTTTATATCATCGTAATTTCCAAACGAAAACAGATATTTGAGTAAAAATTTGCTTCTATGCTAAACTTTGTAAGCAGAACAAGATTTTAGCCTCACAAATGCGAAATCTCAAACAACAAAAGACTTCCGCTTTTGCACCTCTTATCTTGAAAAGGTGGATTACCTACTCGCTCCTGTCATCATGTTGTGTTACTCAAAAAGGTGGGACACATATGAGGACGAGAAGACACTCCTCCTTCAACACGCGTAATTAACTAACTGAACGAATGTCCATCACATGTAAATACAAAAACGACCACAATTATCATCATAATGATGGTCTTAATGCAACAGGAACCAATTCAAATATATCAACGTATGAAACAAACTCCTGTCGGCAGAGGGAAGGATCTAGTGGTTTAAAAAACACCGCCTCTAAGGTATTGAGGTAGAAGGGAGACCTTGCCTCACTCCACATTCGGAAACTATTCTCGCTATAGCTGTTGCTACACACATTACTTCTCAGTAAATGAGTACCAATCGCAAAAGCACTATCTTATTTAGTTAGGCCAGATCCTTCCTTCTGCCTACAGAAGGAGTCAGTTTTCAAATTGCTATTATTTTTGGCCTTGAGCCAAGGGCATTGGCCTTTGACAGCTTTCGATTGAATTTAGGAAATCAGTGGCTTAGGTTTGTTGATACTGTGAGCGATTTCAGTTATCTTTTGTTCGTCAAGTTACAAAGCAATCTACTTGTATAAGAAAACTATGTGCTTGTAGTGTAACAGCATTTGATATTCAATGAATTGAATAATGAAACAATCCCAATAAGGTAGAGCAGAATGACTATTTGATTTCATGATCAAACTAAGAATTGAATTTTGCTCTTGACCTTATTTTGAATTCGCAACAAATACCCCCTTAAAGAAGACTGGCAGGGGAAAATTTTAGGCATGAAATTTCTCTACTTTTTGCTGCCATACATTTTGCAGCTACTCAAAAGGTTTCATTGAAATATTTCTACTAATGAGGGGATGGCAGGCAGTTTTCTGGGACTTGCCATGTAGCAATTACCAATTATTGGACTTAAATTTTTGCAAAAAACTACAATCCCACTACAATATTTTACAAATTTCTTCTACCAGAGTTGTTTATTTTGCCTAATCTATGATAATTCTCCTTGCTGCACGGAAATAGTGCTACAAGTTCAATTCTATCGCAGTTTTTTCAGTTTCTGGCCAATCACATGCTTTTCTTGATAATCCAGCTGAGCAACACAATTTTTTAGTCACATTCCTTGCCGGCAGAGCAAATGTAAATTGCACGAATTTCTATAGATTTCGTCGTAACGTCATTGCAAAAAGGCGCAAATTTCGAAAGATTACATCGAAATTCGGATTCTATATAGAAATTTAGACCCGAACGGTAGGGTTGGATCTCTTTATGCTAAAAAAACGTCGTTGAAAAGAATTTGGTCTCTTATTTTTGGCCGCGACAGTTGCTAATCACTGTAGTTCACGCGGTGTACGAACGAGATTCAATATACTGTGGTGAGGTTTAACTTAATCTGCTGTGTCTTCCCTTCCGCTTAGCAGCACCTTCGCTGTGATCATTTTTTGCCCCTGCCGACTGGTCGCCGACGGTTGGTCCAACCTCCACATCATCCAACAGAGTCCATTTATGGAGATCTCTTTCCTTTATAGCATCCGTTGGAAATAAAGGAAGACAGTGGAAGAACGTGTCGCATCGATGAATCAAGTGAATGTTCTGAAGAGCAACTGTCATCAAACTCCTTGCAAACAGGCCGAGCAAACAAAAGAGCAATTGCAAGCCCACGATATTCACTGACATCAACAAATGAGAGTACACAAGGCACCAAAGCAAGTCAGAGGTATCACTCAACCAAGCCATTGATTTCCAAGTAATTCTAATGCTTTAATTTTGAATTGAAGAGAGAGTAACGGCGCAAGCGAAGTGCACGTTTAAACTTTCCCTAGCTCCCGTAGGGGTGATATTATGGTTACTGTGCTCCTTCAAGTGACCGCTGTTGGTGTCTTTTCTATTAGCTTTCTCAAGTGCTACATATAGTAAGTGACTAAAATATGCACAATTCGAGTCGGAATCAAATCAGATTATGGCCAGGAATTATTAGAATATCTAAAAATTGTGCGCTACACGCTAGAAAATGAGAAATGAGAAATTTCCGCTCCCTATGGCCTCCGTGTACATCCATATAGTTTTAGCATTAGCCTCAACAAAATTGTTTCATTCTCAACATATGAATCCAGTAAGGGATGTCCTACGTTTGCTTTACGCTTCTTAGTGTTAGAATAAGTTGTGATACAACTTTACCCTTTACCCCTTGCCACGTTTGAAATTCAATCAAATCCTAACCATAATCCATATGTGACTTTGTCGAGCTACCATTTTTGTGGGATTTCTTTTTGCACCCCTTACTTCCTATAAAGAACAGCCTTAGACTAATCATAATTCAATACAACTTTCGACAGTTACAGGGCAAGTAATTTGTAGCGGGTAGCGCAATTACATTGAAGCTGTTTTGCCCGGTGACGTCACAGTCATGTGATGAAGTCGAAACTCTGTAGCAATCAGGCCAGTAAGCTATATTTCAATTTAGAGAAGGTTTGCTCTAACAATATCGTTGTAGTGACAATAGTAGCATAGGTCGGGTTGGGCAGCAATATTTGCCAGTGATGTTAGAGCGTGATTGGGAAAGGCGTTCTACCCAAAATCTGATAACTTTAAGGAACTTTCAGTACTTGCCTTAATGAATTCATGGTTAGTATAGAAAGTACCTTTATTGAAACCATGGAAACTGGTACATGCGCTGCACTGCTAAGATAACAATGCGTGCAAAGATATATTTTTATTACCTTAGCCCTATCTGGACCCGACTTTTTGTGAGTATCATCAGACCGGAGGGGGGGGGAGCTAACTTAGCCCCTCCTCGGAAATCTGAGTTGATAAGAGCAAAAGGGATTAAACTTGGCTTTCTAGTGTAATTTGATGTTAAAAGGTTGAATGTCTAATTTCTCCTACCGCAGTTGTGGCTCCTTTGAAGACGTCATCACCTTTCTTTGATTCTGGCCAAAACAGTACTCTTACTTATCTGACGGTAAAAACTTCTTCAAAAGAAAAATTACGCTAGCTTTAACTTTAATTAACTGATAAGCCATCAAAATATTGTAGAAATATGACTTTTTGAAAGAATTATGAAATTTGTTATCTTATATTCATTGTCTAAATTCATTAGGTATATGACATCTCTCTCATAAATTGAGAGTTGGACAGAAAATTGCATCAAGTTATCTTCCTTCTGTCAAGAATTTTTTAGTTTGAGGTTAAAAAGGGTGTGACTTTGAAACAAACAACAAATTGAAACTACTCCCTCAAAATAATATTGTGCTTCCAGAAATAAATAAAGATCGCTACAAAATTTGGAGAGTTGTGTAAAGGATCGCTAGGAAAAGGCACACAAAGACATAGCCTACGACTTAGCAAAAAAGTTACCTACACAATACCAGCCCAAATAGGGTTAACAGCTCCTCTTTCTTAGGTTCTTGAAGCGAATCATTTTTCTTTATCGACAGTGCAAATTTACCATATGACATGGTCAAAGAAAACTTTACGGAAAAAATCTGATTGCCCCTTATGAAATTATTGCAGAAAACCTAACAACCCCGCAGCCCTTTCCTTAAAGTCCTTAAAATTTATCTGCCCTGTATTCATGAACAAAAAATGTTTTACTGTACGTATCACCGAGGAAGTAGTCAAAGACCATAAGAAAATCAGTTCTTGTCCCAGTTTTCAATGAAAAATTTACTTAAGAGATATGACTGATGCAAGTTGCTGACGAGAAAATTTTGTGTCATCTAAACATATATCCTTCCAAGCATTTCTCTGCTTGCATGATTCACAACTTTGCCTTCTAAAGGAGACATTTCAAACTTCAAATTTTATCTTGAGCTCATAAAAGTATCTACCCCGTTGATATTTGCTTCAAAAAGATGTTGACCCACCTCTGATAAACTCAATAACAGTAGGGGCCCCGTTACGTTTTACACCAGTCATGTTATAAAATAAACTTTGCTCTGTCTCTTACCACCAGACAGCATGTCTGATCTAAACCACATGAAGGAAAACAAACATCTTTCCAACCTTCCCTTTCGAATTCCAAGGTAAATCGTTGATATAAATACTGGTGTATCAATTGATAGACTCACACCATCAATGGTCAACAATGAAGAATTCAAAATAGCATAAGGCAATCAATGGGTGTCTCACCTCGCCTTTGAGAAAGATTGCAGGGAGCAAATTTAACATTTGAATGACTTTCAGAACTAGGCCAAGGGTGAGAGGTAAAATTGTTTCACCTATTGTTCCAAGTTAAGACACACAACGGAAATCTGGAACATCACATACAGGATTCTTGTGTTGAGGACGCAACAATTTTATTCAGGTTTACAAGAAACTTGTTTCGGGGTACATGGAAGCTACAGAGGGAGGCTAAGTCTGATTTTCGCATTTCCTTGCGTACAGCTTTTTAAAAGAGTCTGGTACCCAGAGTAGGCCTTAGCATAGCATTTTTAGGACTTTTTTTTGTTTCCTTAAAAAGAAATTGTTAGGAAGGACTTTGATTTCAAGAATATAGCGTGAATCAATCCAAAATGATTTTCCAAACATACCTCGGTAGCCAACTTGAACATAGATACCTCGTTTGTTGATATCGGTGCATGGAGAATGAAGATATTAATCTTCAACAGAAAAGTTTGCCTCCACCTCCGAACCAGAGCCTTGACGTTTTGGCCTAAGCAAATTCTTGAAGCACAGTGAATAAAATCACTAGAATTTGAAGACAGCACAACAAATGTGTTTTACAAAATACAGTTTACGTGAGACCTTTCGTCAAGGGAGCTCCGAAATCAGCTTCATTCATCTCAATATCGACAATTTACCTAGCACTTATTATTCATCGGTGAAAGTACTCCTTTGAGCATCAAATCCCTCTTAGGACCGTCCAATCATTCCTTGAAAAGAATTTGTTATCAGATCACTCGGGATCCAAGACAGGAAGGTTTAGAGATCTTTTAGGGGCCAAAAGACATCTCCTCTCATGTTGATGACCCACCCATGAAAGCAGCTTCGAAGATACGTCATAATCAACCCGAACTCTCGAGAGTTCTGATAACAAATTCTTTTCAAGGAATGATTCGACGATGTCAAAAGTCCGTTGATACTCAAGGGAGTACTTTCACTGATGAATAATTTGGGTAAAATAAATTTGCCGATATTGAGATGAATGAAGCTGATTTCGTAGCTCCCTTGACGAGGGGTCTCACATAAACTGCACGTTCTAAAACACATCTGTTCTGTCGTCTTCAAATTTTGTTGATTTTATTCACTGTGCTTCAAGAATTTGCTTAGGCCAAAATGTCAAGCTCTGGTTTGGAGGTGGAGGCACATGTGCCCCCTGAAGATTAATATCTTCACTCTCAATGGACCGATATCAACAAACGAGGTGTCTATGTTCAAGTTGGCTATCGAGGTATGTTTTGAAAATCATTTCGGATTGATTCACGCTATATTCGTATCGCTAGGGTCGACCAAATCGGGATACTTTTTTGAGATACCCGATAGTTTATACATGTGTGCTGCTACACGATAATGAAAAGAAAAACAACAACAGTGGTGACTGGAAGAGTACAGTAGCTTTAAAAATCACTGCAAAGATGGTAAGAATATTGAGAGAAAGAGAAGAAAGCGATTCCACTTCCTTGTTGATAAAAACAAAATACAAATGATGTCATCTACCGAGCTAGACAAGTGAGCAGGCTATCTTGAATCTATATGAATACTCTGTAACGTAGATTAAGAAATACTTGAATGTTTCTCCATTTCACATAGCTTTAGCTACGTTGGTGGACCAATTTTTTGGCACTTTCTGATTGCTAAGTGAAGATAAGCGTCTCCTGTGGTACCTCCCTTGTCGCAACCGACAGAACATCACAAAACTCTGCTGATTAAATATATGTCTTTTCTTCCCGTAGTTCAAAGAAGCTATTCAGTTCAGAAGGCTTGGCCGAGATGAGACACAAGTGCATCGTTTGTCTTAGGCACCTCAACTTTGAAATGAAAGCTGCAAAGCTCATCGCAGCAACTATGGGAGCTTTCCTCGTTCTTTGGACACCGTTCATGATTGTTGTACTCCTGACTAGTTTCGATGTACCTGTCTCTATGGATACGGTTATCGTTGCGAAATGCTTGCACTACGCAAATAGTGCAATCAACCCAATTCTGTGTGTTGTGCTGAATAAGCAATTTAGAAGAGCTGTGAGAAACTTCATGAGGAAATTGGGTATAGTTAAAAGTCATAGCAATTGAAGCTTCTCAGTGGACGCAAAGGAGGAACAGTCCTCTACAACTTTTCACTCATATTTGACTATGAAATTTTTGGTGCATTTTATCCGTCAGAAAAGATATTGCAGAATTCATGGGACATTGTGTTTATCGCTCCTTGCAGATTTACAAAGCAAGACCATTCTTGGTCATTATTGTGGAAACTTAACACTTGTACCACCTACCACTTGCTGGGGACAGCAACACCAGCATGTATTTCAACTTTTTTGGCATTTCTTTGCTCATTTTTGCCTATAATAGTTTGTTTAATTCAAGTGACGGCAGGTTCCTTCGTTCTAGAAACAACATCACGGTCTAACCAATCACTCATTGAAGAATGCAAAGCAGGATCTTACTTCAAGGACGATCTATGACGATTTAACGACGATTTAAAGCCAGCATGCACTCCAACTTGTGTGACGTTTCTTTACTCGCCTATAATGATTCGTTGAACTCCAGTGAGGGCAGCTTCCTTCGTTCTAGAAACAATACCCGGCCTAACAAATCAATCATTGTAGAACGCGAAGTATAAAAATGGAAAGTATATGTCAAGAATGGTAGACAAATTTGTTTGTTCTAAGGAATCAGTCGAAGAGACTGGATTTTATTCATCAGAGTGCAAAATCACTCCCGCGGTCAGGCCACAAAAGTTCTTTTCCATAGTTAATGAGCCGCTTAACCCTATTAATACCGGGCTTTTTGGACCCTTGTAGTACCGGGGGGGGGGGCACAAAGTGCCCCCCTCCGTAAAGTTGCCAATATTGCAGATATGAGAACGAAACTTGGTACAATGGTGTACAGTAACAAAATCTACACGATAGGCAACTTTTTCTATTTTTCATTACATCCATGACGTCACAATGATGTCATAATTGAGGAAAATTTCAGTATTTGCTTGCTGTTTGCAAAATTGACAATATTTAAGTTTTTATTTGACTATTCCTTTTCCAAATGGACTAAAGTGTATCACAAAGCATTAATAAGTAAAAATCCATAGTATAATATCTATTTAAAGTCATTATATTATATCATATATTCATTATTTATATAAACCAGTTTTTCATTGCTTAGTTTAAACCCCTAATTGTTGATGTAAATACTCTGAAATGCCTCAAGACGATGTAAAATAATTAAGAGAATCTTTTTAGGTAATAAAAATTTTTCTAATACATTTGTTATTATCTATATGACGTCATAAACATTGATGACGTCATTAAGTCTAAAATTGCTGACGTCCTCGAAAATGAATAAAACTACATATCATCTGAAAGCTCTCATCAAGATCTATCGAATGGTATTGCTTTCAATGACATGTGATCATTCTAGGATAAAATAAGCGTCTCTTCTTTTCTTTCAATGCCGACCACGGGTTGAAAAGACGTAAGTCACGTGATCAGTGTCTATCATTTTGAAAAAATTTTTAGGTTTTTAATTAGTATATTAAATTTGAGGAAAAGTCACCATGTTTCAGCTCTGTATCTTTTGAACTGACAGCACTGCGTCAAATAATCTGTGCCGCGGGCACTTTGTGCCCCCCGGTAGTAATACGGCTTAAAAGATTGACGTTGAGATTCCTTACAAGAGACTTGAGTTAACCCTATTGTACCCGGGGGTGGCAAAACATGCCCCCTACACAAACTTTTGATTATAAAATAGAGAGTAAAAAGGAAAGAGAGCTGAGACATCCATGGAATTTCCTAATTTTCATTGCCAATTAAGTTTTAGGTCTTTCATTGTTATAATTTCAGTCACGTGACCAGCAAATATCCATATTTGGAGTGAAGTCACAAAAAATCACAAAAACAATCATAACTTCTTTTTCTAATTTTGTGTTTGGTACCAAACCATTACCCTTAAGGATCACTTTCATTTGATATATACATTATCAATATTTGCTGACATCAGCAAATTATAAGTTTTGTGACGTAATTCAAATTAATGACGTCATATTTCTAATAAAGGATGATAAAATTTCAAAATTTTGCTATAAATCGATGGACAGTGATCCTTTCTTTACTTTTAAGTCCTTTATTCGGGTTACAAACCATATTCTGTGAAATAGTTAGCAATAGAAATAATTACAAACCACGTGACCAACAAGCACCAGATTCTATAATTAGACTTCTAAAAGATGTTATTACTATTGTACGAAGTTACCATAACACAATAATTATGGTTTTAGAGATAATTGGGGGCATTTTTTACCCCCCCCCCCCGGGCAGTGGTCTGACCCAAAGAGCCGTGGTACAATAGGGTTAATTTGCAAAATTTATAATGCAGGGATTTACGCCAGTAAATGCAGCTTAACGACATGCGCCACATTTTTTGTTCCTATCAGCATCGCCCCCCCCCCGGCGACATCTTTGTCCTGCCAAGTCAAGTGTTCCTGTTGCCCAGTCCCCTTGCGATTTGTACACCATCTTGTTTATCACCGTGCTCAAGTAGTTCTCCTCATCGATCGTTGCTGTTTCAAAAAGTGAATAGTGTGTATAATTAAGCACGATGTCAAGGAGAAGTACACCTTATCAAGTAGGAAATGATCCGGAGCGCGATCGGACATTGTCTTTAAACGATTGGATGAAGGAAAAGAAACAGGAATTATATAGATGTGCATCGGCCTACGGCTTGTTATCGTCTAGCAAGAAGGATTCGATTGCAACACGAATTTACGACTATCTTTACCGCCCTCAGCCACCTTTATACGTGAATTGGAACGAAGAGATATTGTAGACGAAGTTACTCACCAACCTGATGTTCAACTTCAAGCAAATGAGACTGACGATGTTCTCCAAGACCAAGTGGAACTGGAAATGTTACCAACAGAGCCAGCCCAATCTGCGTTTCCTGTTGCTCAATTACGCGCCATCATTCGAGAAGAAATGCAAATTCTACAAGCAAACCAAGCCTCTACCAACGGGTTACAGTTAGAAAATCAACAGCCATGCCCATTATCACCAGCCTCAATCGTTATACCTTGCCCCGAAGATCCTGTTACAGCATCTACTCAAAATTTGCCTGCCTCAGCCAACACACTTCCACTTCATGCGGGTGCCAACGCCGCACAAACCCAGCCGACACAACAACTGCAGGGTAATTTTCTTATACCTTTTACTTCAAGTTTCAACACTTTACCCCCACTGTCTGTCAGCAAAACTTCTAAAAGCCATAAAAGCCAAGGAGTTTGTCTATTTCAATGCCTTACTGCCATCAAGTTTATATGACCCATCTCAGATGTCCTCATTCAACCTTCAAATCCTCCCATCTGAATTAGGGGAAAACACAGTTTCTTTTTCTCCAGCCAGGCGCCCAACCCAAAAAAATCTCTGACTCTGCGTCATGGTTGGAAGCCTGGAACATGTTTATAAGAGCCTCTGTCCACTTTCACCCATATCTAGCTCAGGAGCTCCTGCCATATCGAGAATCCATGTGCACTTTACAGCAGAATTATTCCTTTCAGGCATGGTCTAAGTATGACATAGCCTTTAGACTATTGATTGCCACCAATAAATCTCTATCATGGACTCGTACCGATGAATATCTCTTCAACAAATATATTCGCTGCAATACAGCATTGTCAGCGGTATCAATCCCGCAACCCCGCTGTTTCAAATGCTCCACACCAGGCCATTACGCCAGTTCTTGGTCCAATGAAACCTTCCGGCCAGCAACAAATTTTCGTGCCTTCAGCTTCGCCAACAGCACCTGCCGTTTCTTCAACAATGGTGACAACTGCAAAATCAAATCCTGTTCCTGGGCTCATAGGTGCAACAAATGCGGAGGCCCCCACCTAGGCTCTTTGTGTAAACAAGCTAGCAAAAAACTTTAATGCTCTGCCAGCAGAAGTATCAACCCCAATTAACATTTTTGAGTTATCAAAGGAACTAATCAACTACACAAATATGGGTTTTGCTGATGCACTGATTTCTTCTTTAAAACATGGTTTTCGTATTGGCTATTCAGGCCCACAGTTTGTTCAGATTGCAAAAAACCTCAAATCTGTACACTCAAACATTGACGCACTGACAGAGAACATTATAACAGAGCTACAATTACATCGAATAGCAGACCCTTTCAAAGAAATGCCACTACCAAACTTTCGTTTTCCTCCGATCGAAGTTGTACCAAAGAAGAACTCTGATAAGGTACGAATGATCACTGACCTTTCCTCACCTAAGGGGTCAACCGTTAATGACTTTATAACCGATGAAGAATCAGCTATACAATTTAACCACTTTGACACTGCAGTCAACATTGTAGCTGGGCTAGGTAAAGGGTGCTTGGTGGCAAAACTTGACATTAAAAGTACCTTTCGCATATGTCCAGTGTCTCCAGTAGATTGGCACCTGCTGGGTTTCAAGTTTCTGGACCATTATTTTGTGGATCTCAGGTTGCCCTTCGGATTGAGATCCTCTGTAAACAGGATTCACTAGTCTTTCTAACACACTCCTGTGGATAATGCAAAATAATTACAACCTAAAACACATCACTCATTAGCTTGATGACTTCTACCTTGCTGGAGCGCCAGGAGAAAATGAATGTCAAACCAGTTTAGAGAAAACAATTGATTTATTTAACAAACTGGGAACCCCTCTAGCTCAAGAAAAAGTAGAAGGGCCAACAACAGTTATTACTTACCTCGGCATAGAGATTGACTCAAAAAAGATGGAACTTCGTTTACCCCGGGACAATAATATGCCTCCTTGTATGATTTACTACAATCATGGGCAAACAAGAGAAAATGCACAAAGAAAGATCTGTTTTCCTTAATTGGTAAACTTTCATCTGCATGCAAAGTAGTGCCTTCAGGTCGTACTTTTCTTCGCAGGCTGATTGACTTATCCACCACAGTCAAAAAAATGTCACATCACATTTCGATAGATGCAGAATCCCGTAAGGATATTTCATGGTGGGCAAAGTTTCTGCCCACCTGGAATGGCAAACACAAAATTTTAGAGCAAGCCACAGCTTTAACAACAAACATAGAACTTTATACTGAATTGAGAATTTCTCACATACTCAATCCAATGGAAGGAACTTTTTCCCATATACATATCATGCCTCCTCTGTGCAAAGTCATTCACAGGCAAGAGATTACTTTTCCACTGTGATAATTTAGCCATTGTCAACATATGGTCAACGAAAGCATCAAAATGCCCAAAGGTAATGCAGCTTCTGAGGAAATTGTTCTTTATTGCAGCTAACAATGACTTTACTATCAATGTGCAACACATTCCAGGCACTGATAATTCTATATCGGATGCATATCTCGTTTGCAGCTCAATCGCTTCCACAAACTGGCACCAGGTGCAAACAGCCAACCTACCATCATTCCAGCAAGCGTGGCTACTTTAGCAAATGATGTTTATTCACTGCAGCAACTTTCTATATCTGCATCTTCAGGTAAAACGTATAAACGAGGGCAGGATTCATACATAGCCTTTGTAATTCGTTCAATATTACACCTTATCCACTACGAGAATCAACACTTCGTCTCTACGCAGGATTCCTTACCTGCACGCACAGCTTTGCCACAATTCAAAGCCACTTAGCAGCAGCAAAGCAAAAAAACTTGGAGCTCGGTTTTCCACCCAACTTCGAGCATATGCACCTGTTAAAACTTCTACTGAAGGGAGTCAAACGTCTGAAAGGTGCAAGAACCAAACCTCCACGCCTTCCAATTACAATCAACATAATGAAATTGTTGAAAGAATCTCTACGCACAGCCACCATCAGTCCTAAAGACCAAATTATGTTATGGGCTGCATTCACCACTGCATTCTTTGGATTCCTGAGGGAATCTGAATTCTGCTTCCCTACTCAATATTCATTTGACCCAGCTTGCACCTTACTTCGTTGTGATATCACAACTCAAGAGTCTCAATATCCATCTACATCAAAGCTTTTAAAGTTGGCCAATTTCGTCATGGCCAATTAATCACAATTGCTCCTTCAGGCACAAACATCTGCCCGGTGACAGCACTAAAAAAACTTACCAAACTGCACCAACCCAAATTATCCTGTTTTTACTTTCGAAAATGGTGGTTTTCTAACCAGACAGTTACTATCACTAACACTGCAGAAACTGCTGGCATCTACCACTGAAAACTCAACGTTCACGTCCCTCAGTTTTCGGATTGGAGCAGCAACAAGCGCAGCTGCCGCGGGGATCCCTGACTGGCTGATAAAGACATTAGGCAGATGGTCCCTGACTGGCTGATAAAGACATTAAGCAGATGGTCCAATGACTGCTATCAAAGATGCATTCGAACACCAAAAGATGTCATTTCTTCTGTTCCTCGTAAATTAGCTCGTACTAACGTAGTGGTTGGTCAGTAATGACATGTAGGGTAAGATCTGGACTTCAGGTAGCTTTGGGGCGTATCTTGGCGGTTTTTGGCCGCCCTCACAAAATGGTGGCAGTATTTTGTAGCTTATTTCAACATTCTTGGTCAAATTGTAGTGCTTGGTAATTATTTATCCTCGTCATAACAGCTGATAATTCCCCAACCAAACTGAGGGAGAAGGGGTGTTATCAGCTCCTATTTAGATAAGTCTTGTAGAGACTTACCCATTATCTTAACCGATTGAAGGAGAAGAGGTTGTTTCAAGTAAGTCATGTAGGGATTACTTCCCAACCCTCAACCGAATGAAGGAGAAGAGGGGGTATAGCTTGTTGTTTTGTTCTACAGTAGTTGGCTTGACAAGATACGACCTCAATTGCTGCCAAAGATTTAGTTGTCTATATCTAGTCATATCTTGAAAAAGGGCCACACAGATTGTTATCGCATCCAGCTACCTCCGTTCTTTGATACCAGGCATTACCAGCGCAGTTGGCGTTAAACATGTTTCCTGAAACGGAAAAATAGAACAGGACATGATAGTTAAATTCAATTTCTTGAAAATGCAGAATGGCTGTTTACAGAGCTTGAAATGAATCAAAAGACAAAGTAATTCAATGGGATCTGACAACCAGGAGATCAAAGCAACTGAAACATGCAAGCAAACAATGAGTCGGGAGAAGAAAGAATATTGTTAACCCTATAGTGGTTGGGCTATTTGATAGTCCTATTTTTGTTAGGGAGCAAAAAAGCACCCCCCCCCCCTTACCTAACTCTTGACTGGTAATAGGTAGAGTGAGCAAAGTTTGTGTGATACTAGCCTCAGGCATATACTTTCTGTAAAAATAAAAATTCACCTAAGATTGGCCATCATTTTTGCTCACCTCAGCATTTTCTTTTGTGTGGTCAAGAAAAGCGGCAAAGTTGACCAAAATCAGGAAAATCGCGATAAAATTAAATTTGGAGCACATTTTCCACCCAAATATAATAATTGTGATAGAATGCATGAAAAAACACTACACTACAAAAGAAATTTGCAAAATATTCAACTTATGTTCCTTTTGTCGCGATAATTGAGATTTGAGAATTTGCTATTTTCAAGGGTCAGTCTCAGAAAATTGTCTCCCTCCTCCTCGTTTTTCAAGATATTTCAATGTAACTTTTTTGAGAAGTTGCACAATAAGTAGTTCCAAAACGTCAAGAAGCTTCATCGCTATAAATATTCTGCCAGCAGAATTATTAAAAAAATTCTACTAGGGGGGGGGGGCAAAGTTGCCCCTAAAACAAAATAGGGTTAAATGTACAGGGTGTCTCCAAAAAATTGTTCGATGTCTGATAAAATGTTGAAAAATAACGATAATATGAAAAAGGCTCGTGGGAAGAAAACCATGTTTCTAAGATTATGAATTGATTTTAGAGAGCAGAATCTAGCAAATCGGTTGAAAAGTCACTGATTTGTGAGCTTTCAAAATAAATAATACGCGATAGCTGAAGCCAGAGACCCCCAGATTACCTGTAATGCAAAAAGCTCAAAGACCCAGATAAAAGAAGCTTATTCAATGTCATACCTCTCGTTGATATCAGACCAAACAAGGTAGGACTTCTAAAGTAATTCAGTCATCTCGATCATTGTCAAAATTTGCTTAACATTTCATTTTTCCAAAAACAGTGGCTCAAACATAATCGACAGAGATTGACTCTGTTTCCTCAATGCATCCATATGCTTAAAAGTCAGATTATCGTAAACCTGCTAAAATCATATTTGCTTAGTCCTGAAACAACTGAGAAATGGCAGAAACGATGGCCTATTGGAGTTTTACGAAACATGACATCTCGAGGCCTCTAGTTTAAACTTCAAAGGCTTGTAGCTCCATAAATTTTTAGCCAATGTGCAAGGTTCCTCTGTCAAAAATTAATCTGAAATTTCAGGAAAAGGTTCACTTGACCAAGTGTCTATTCAGCATACCGTAACTTTTAGTATTTAATTAAATGTCGGACAATTTTTTTGAGACACCCTGTACTTCCAACTGCCGATGGGGCTTACTGTCAAAATAACCCGTGCGTTACGCGTGATAGCAAAATCTCGGATTGAATTGTGAAATTCAAATAGGAATCCATTTTCAGTCTCCATGTTTACATTGTGGGTTTAGCTCCCTCCTTCAAAGCAGAAACATTGAATGTTTAAGATGACAGCAGAGCTATGATGATCATGTTGTAACTCTCACCTTACACTTATTATCTTCATCATGCATACACGTGACCACGAATAGTACATAGTCACACTATGGTGATGGGGATACTGATAGGGCTTCACGCCTGTTTCATTGACAAGGTAGTTTAAAATCTAGTGTTTTATCGTTCGAGAGGAGAATTTGTTACCAGAAAGCTTGTAAGAAAGCATAAGAGCTGTTGCGGAATGAGTTTGGCTTCATTCGAAAGAGTTTACTCATAAGTAAAGTCCAAAGAGGCCCTCTTTAAAGTGTCTGACATAGAAGAGAAAAGAGCCGAAAAAGATTATGCAATTGCTGCCCAATGCTTCATCAAAAAGTATGACCATTTCGGGTTTTCCCCGATAACTGTGTCCACATATTCTGTTCCCGGTCGCTTTTATGACTGATGCTTCGTCAAAAAACATCGTATTTGCGTCCAAATTGCAGATCATCTATAAAATATCATCAGCCTTAGCATCATCACGTTCTCTTGGAATCGTCGAAATCTTTTTCTTTGTGTTGCAAAGTGCTGTGTTGACTGTATTCTGCCCTGGTAATTATACGGCATTGCAAATGCCTTCTGCCTGTAGTTCTTCTCAAATTTTTTCATAAACCGTTGGTTTCTTCAAGTCTTAAATTTCACATGGCAGCAAAACGTCGTTCAGTTCAGTTTAGTTTATATCTAAAAAATTCCACTACATACAAAAAATCTCTTAATATACACTACCATAACTAAATAAGAAATTACAACAGATGACAAACATACATGACAAATTTTACAATAATGGTACATAAAATTTTGTATGGTGGGGAATTTCTTAAGGAGGAACTCTCTCAGTAGGTAAACTAATCGAGGAAAGATTACCCCCTATGCTAAAATCTTATCATTCAAATTATGAAATATTTTCAGTGTTTTGATTAATTAATAGGCGGAAAAGTTATCTTATCAAGGTATTCAAGACTGGTACGTTGAGAAAAAATGTAATTTAAGATCACGACGGAAAATCATTACTGAAGAAGACTGTTTGAAACAGGAAGGAATGTTGTTCCAGGATTTAGCGCCTGCATATTGAATTGATCGTAAGTCATATTGCAGAGTGTTCGTACGTGTCATGAAAATATCACCTTTGTGAGCCTATTTAGTATCATACTGATGAACAGATGACAAAGTTTTAAAAAAATTGTGAAAGAAGGCAGTAGATATCAAGTGAACAGATTCATACACAAATATAAGCAACTTAAAATTGAAATAAATCATATAAATTAAGAATTTTTAATTCAGAGAAGATTGGTGTAGATGGAGATGCAAAATTCTTGAAAGCAATAGCTCTAACAACTTTTTTTTGCAGAAGGTATATTGGTTTAGTATAGTTTTCATAGGTAAGACCCCATACAATAATTCCATACTGAAGAAAGGAGGCAAACAGAGAGTAATACAAGGAACTAGAACACTAGTAGGTAGCAGATGCCTTATTTTAAAGAATATACCACTAGTTCTTGCCAACTTCTTTGAAAGTTAACTCAAGTGATACTTCCAATTCAGGTTTTCATCCAACAGTAGACCGAGAAACTTGACATATTTAGCCTGATTAACATGCCCTTTGCCAATCTTAATGTTGACAGTTTCATCTAAAGAATTTTGTGGGGAATGGAAAATGACAAAGTTTGTTTTTGTCTATATTTGATGCAAGTTTATTAGCATCAAGCCATTTTTTCGCTTTCTTAAGTTCTTTGTTGACTACTTTTTCTAGTTTACTAAGATTGTCAGATTCAAAGTAGATGTTTGTGTCATCAGCAAAAAAATATAAAATGATAACCTGCAAGATACGCTTGGAAGATAGTTTATATAGATGAGGAAAAGAAGTGGACCAAGGACAGAGCACTGGGGAACACCGCAAGTAACATTAAGATTCCTAGAGTTGTGGCTGTTAACAAATACATGCTGACATCTATTGCTAAGATAGGAACTAAACCATGCTAAGGCAGTACCTCATACACCGTAATGTTTGAGTTTATTGAGCAGAATCTGATGATTGACCGTATCAAAAGCTTTTTGTAGGTCAATAAAAATCCTACACCCAAAACGTTTGCTATCTATAGTATTTTTAATAGATTCTGTTCGACTAATCAAAGCGTGGTTTGTTGAATGAGAAGGACTGAAAGCAAACTGAAGATTGTACAAGATTTCGTGAACTTCCAAGAAATTGTATAAGCGCTTGTACATCAGTTTCTTTGAGATTTTACTGAAAACAGATAAAAGAGAGATTGGTCTATAGTTAGAAAGTGTCACAGGACAGCCCTTTTTAAATAAAGGTATGACTTTTGCATGCTGCCTTTCTTCAGCAAATATACCAGAGAGGAAAGACTCTTTGATAATTTGGGACAAAGGAGAAGAAATATGGGGAGAGAGAATTTTTAACAATTTTATGGGAATATTATTTTGAACCTAATGATTTACCAGCTTTTAAGACATCAATTATATCTGATATTTCATAAAAGGCAGAAGGAGTTATAAAAAATGAGTTGGGATTTTCATTATCAAGGTAATCTGAGGGGGATTTTGGAAACCTAGGTATTCTTTTAGTAACACCATCGGCTACATTAACAAAAAAATTATCAAAAATGGTAGCCATAGTTGCAGAATCAAATTTTATCAAATTTTGAGTAATTATGCTTATAATATGACATAGATTTGTTGGTGATGCCTGTTTTTCAGCAATCAAAAACTGCGGAAAGTGATCTAAATCATAAGTCGTAAGTCATCTTCATTTCATTTCATCTGATATTATTTAAATTAATATTGTTATTATTATTAATATTAATTATTACTAATATTATTATTTTCTTAAAATTATTAAGAAAAAACTAATTACAATACAAATTTCCTAAGTTTACTCTAAATTATAAAATATATTGCCTGATCTTCCATGGATTCGTGCGGAGCTGATTTCCGTTAGCTCAAAAGGTGGGATTTTAGTTTAGTCTTTGTTGGCCCTCAAACCCCTGGGGGCACAACGCTTCGAGGGCACTTTTTCCTTGAGAAAAAGTGGCATTTTCTAATAATAAAACGGACACTTCTTTGTTTATTGCAAAATCTTTTCCAGACCCCTGGGCATGTTACTCCTGTAACTTCTGAACTTTCTGTGTTATAATGCCCCTGTTCGTACAGCAGGAGTATTCTCTGCCTTTCGTTTCCCGATGTAGCTTGTCCCTGGCAATAAGACCCCTCGGGTAGGTTCAACCTCGGTGCATCGTAGACTAAACTAAAAGTGTGTGTCTGAAATTCGACAGCTGATTCCCAAGTCAATTTTTAGTGGTCATCCTAAGATATCTGATCTGAGTTCTAATTTGACTATAGTCAATGAAAATAAAGAGAAGTAAATGAAACCACAAAAAGGAAGCAGATTTAGATTTGAAGTACCATTTTGTGCTCACGGGGACCACACGTAGCGCACGAGTTGTTTTGACAGTAGAACACTTTCATTCTAATGACGTCATATGACATCATAATGTTCATTATGCTCTAGCAACGCAAAAACATAGCTAATTAAACCATTATCTCACACATTCATTGTTTATATAATGGACAACCTTTGTGCCTAATTTTGCTGCCATATCTCCAACAACAACAGAGATGAACAGGCCCTGAGTGTTTCAAATCGCCAAGGTCAGATAGGGCTACACAGCAAAAACAAATTGGATGTACTGGATTTTCCATATGCAGTTTAACTGGCTGTGTACGGAGTATTAGGGGCTTTCCATCACCCATAGTTATACCGACGAAAACTGGATTCCGGATAACGTTGTTTGCAGTTATACAGTGTTTTTAGGATTGGATAACAGTGTTTGATAAATGCGGAGTTATATGGTAAAAACATCCACATGCCATTTATACGGAGTGAAATCCTGGAACCGGATAACGTTGCTTATAGAAATGCCTCTCGAGGATCGTTCATGTGTTAAAAGATTTTAACTATCAAAAAGCGGTTCAAGATTCCCTTAAACAATAAAAAATATATGTAATCGCCCTTTGGATCCTGAAATAAAGAACTGGGAGACTACAACTTGAATACACAATACAGACAAGGGCAGGTAAAAAATATGGCGCGCTTTCTTTTCGAACTTTCATTTGCTTTCTCTATTTGAAAATTGCATTCGCACAGCACAGCAAGTTTCGTTCAACCTCCAATTTGAAAACTTTCAGTTTCCACACGCAGTTCTCCGCGAATATTTTGAGAACTCAGAATAACAGGGCGTTTTATGGCTCAAACACCAAAATGCTAAGCAAGCCATGCAGGCAACACACTTTGACGTTCGAGGTATGTTTTTGATTTTTATGCTGACGCCTTGCGTCCATCGTTGCTGACGCTCATCGGATAAGACAGAGGATCATGGGCAAGTTGCACCTTTCATTAGGCACATGTCAACGGCAAACAATGTTTGAGGTATTAACAGAAGCAACTGAATATTCTAAAGAGTTAATCGTGCTCACTGGTGTTGGAGAAACCCCGACGAACAACGGACACTTAGTCTGTTAGTTTCTGGCGCCATTTATGCTTCACCGTGTTGTCTTGATTAGCAGCATGTTTTTACGATCAGAATACTCCAGCATAAAGTTACAATAATTTTACATACGTAGTGTCTGCATGAACTTTATTGGATAGCTGCACGGTTTCCACAAATCTAGTTTTTTCTAACATTAAAGGCATTCTATATCAATGGAATATTGATGGTTTATCCAGAGTTCTCTAGAGATCTGCTGCACGCCTTTATCCGGGGGTATCCGTCGTCGGGAAGAATAGTTTTCCGAAGTATTCCTGACACCGTACAGAGTTTAGGAGAATATTCCAGGGCCTTTCTGGGTTTTCTGCATCGGAAATCTGAGTTGTTCCGGGCCCGCAAAGCAACGTAAAGCAAGGAGTCCGTTTCCTAACCTGTCTAATGTTCGGAAAACTCCGGAAAACGCAAGTTTTACGACATAACAGAGGTACTGTATAACTCCGTATAGCAAAGTTTTCCGGAGGAATACCGTATTTTAAAACTCAGTAAAACAACCTTGTTCTTGCTGTGTAAAGCATGCCAAGCCATTCTTACGGAATAAAATTTTGAAAAGCATATACACGGGTATTGTGGAGTCCTTTTTTGGTATTGCTGCTCTGCTTGGACCTGTGCCAGCTCAACAAGAATTAATTAGTTGCGAAAACTCCAGAAATGTGCTGCAAGAATTGTGAAAGCAGCAGGTTTGATGCCCTGGGCAGTCCAGGTATAGAAAGTCAGGGTTGGAAGACCACTCAGGAACTTATTCAAAATGATTCTTGAAGAATGGTCTTCCATTCCATGCATGATTTGGCTCGCAATCCTTGTGTAACTATTTCACAACAAACTCACAGTGCTTCTCTTACATTCTCCTTAATACTGAGACATATCTTACGCTACATCCCAAGAGAACTTCAAATGGCCGAAAATCCTTTTCTTGTAGAGGAGCAAGGCTATAGAATAGCGTCTCTGCTGAGTCTATGCAGCCATCCTCTCTACGTTGTTTTAAAGTGAATATGACGCGAAAATTTTTATTGATGAAAAACGTCAATTTGAGTATGCTGATTTCGAATTTCGTCATTAAACTTTCCAAAACTGAACCGTTTTTTAGTTACAGCCTTTTGAAAATCAAATTTCTTCACTAAAAAGTGTCCGGGGATCTGGGTCGAGTTTTTGGACTTGTGACGTAAAGTGTTTGGGTAGGATGACAGGAGATACTTGCATATCAAAGGATAGTACTGTAGTCACAAGGGTTTTAGGGTTTCATAGTTGCCCTACAGAAAACCTCCACACTCATGTGATTCAAATGCCACGGAATTTATATTCTTGCACTATTTTAGCAATTAATTGATATCTTTTGAACACCTGAATTCCACGAATTGGCACTCAACTAATGCTTTCCTTGATGAAAGAAGTGGTATCATATTTAACCACGGGGATATTGCATTGTGACTAACAGGATGACTCAGAGAAAACAATGAAAGTACAATGGGAATGAGCTCATCCTTTCATCACAACTGCTCGCTTGGTTTCCTCACAATTTCAAGTTTCAAACCATTGCAAACAGAGTCCAAACAGACAGCTTCGCTCGAAGAAGGACTTCAAACTTCAAACATTGTTGTACAGTGTCCCAAGTGGACAGGTTGTTGGAAGGGAGGAAAAGAATTCAGGCCAAAAGTAGTTTGACTCTTGTTTGGTCAACTATGGCCATGCTGTGAACGCGAGGGTCTACGTGTTTAGGCCATGTCCATTCTGTCTGGTTGGCACTCGACTGGAATACATTTATTTCGCTGTAATCGCTGTAATTTTTCATGAGGTCCAGAGATATGCTGATACTAAAGAAACTTTGCTTTGGTAAGTGCTGATTTCTTTACTTAGCGCTATCAGACTAAATCAAGGACAAGTCTCGTAGTTTGGTGTCTGATCACTCTCTTAGGAGAATTGAGAACCGCGTAAAATCACAGATATCATAATATGTCTGGTCAAGCTTCCTTCCCCAGAGTGCAGAACTTCGTCCCGTGAAATGCCACTATTCAAACAAATGTCTGAAATCTTTGCAACATAGACTATCATTTATTGTTATTTCAAACCCGTGAGTTAGATATGCAAAGGTTGCTGCAAGATGACATGGTTTTGTGACATACAGCTTGCAAAAAAGCGTTCTTTACCACATTGACGAGAGAAAAAAATATTTGAAAACATTGTAAATTTAACAGTTGAAGTTTTCAAGAAACCAGGAGTGGAATTCCTTAGTTTTGATCGGTTAAAATGGTGAATAAACAATCTAAACCTGGCCACTTATCAAGGTTTCGTAATGGTTTCATGTATGAAGCATTGCATGGTGTTCTCTTTCCACAAACACTTTACGTCACAGAGGCCTGGTAATCAACGGTCTGACCGCGCAGAGTTGCCGCCACTTTTCGAAGCAAAGTGGGGTTGCTCAACCCCATTTTCTGAAGAAATAAGCGTCTGAATTAAAAAATAAAGTACACCAGCGTGACGAGCGATGTTTAATGCATGATATTAGACAATAAAAATTTTCGCGTCATATTCACTTTAAGGGATAGTGCAAAATTCATGATATGACATGGCCGGTGGAGAAGAAAACTGTTTGAAAAAAAATTTGCTCGCCCCGTATGAAATTATTGCAAGAAAACTAACTGCCCCGTCGCCCTTTCGTTAAAGTCCTTTAAAATGTATCTGCCCTGTGTTCATGAATAACAGATGTTTTACAGTACGTATTATCGATGAAGTAGCCAAAGACCATAACAAAATCAATTCTTGTACTTACGAATGTTGTTCAATGAAAAATTCACTTTGAAGATCAAGGAATATGACTGATGCAAGTAACGGACAAGGAAATTTCGCATCATATATCCTTCCAAGAATTTCTCTGCTTGCATGATTCACAGCTTAGCACTCAAAATGAGACATGAGACATTTCAAATTTCATCTTGAGCTCGTAAAAAGTTTCTGTCCCGTTGATATTCGCCTCAAAAAAGTTTTGACCCATCTCTGATAAGCTCAATAAAAGTAGTTGCCCCGTTGCATTTTGCACCGGCCATATTATAAAATAGACTTTGCTCTGTCGCTAAACGAGCAATTTTAGAAAAAAATTCTATTTTGTAAATAATAGAAGTTGCAAATAGAAATTTTGTTGCAGATCGATTCTTGGTATGTATATGATTGTTTTAATATCTATTCTGTAATTAAGCCTGCAATTTATTTTGCTTTATGGGGTGGCTTTTGAAAACTTAAATCAGTGTCGAATGGCTAACCTCCCCATACTTGATAAATGATAAAGGAAGTGAAAAATGCGTGTGTGTGTGTCTTTGTGTGTCTGCATGCTTTATGTGTCTGTGTGTATTATAAATCAAAATGACTTTGTAGTTACAGTAGCACCTGATCTGTTTTAGTTATTTACATGAAACAAATGAATTGATATGAAGTAAACATTGAATTAAATAAAATGTAAGTAAAATCGTATCTGGCCTAAAACACATACAATTGCTGTGTTACATTGGTTTGACGAAGAATATGTAGCTCTCGAGCGTTGTGTGATATTAATGTTGCTATGTTATAAAAATTTGTTTTTTCTATCTCGAACCTACTCATACCGTAGTAAATATCCATATAGCCGGACCAGCGTGTTGGTAGCCAGTGGGGGGGGGAAGGGTTCCTCCCTTTTCATCGTCAGCTCTTCCGCCATTTACTCTATTTCAATGGTGTTTGCCGTTTGCATTCACTACTTAACACATAGCTGGGATCCAACAGGTACTATATTTCTAAGTTGAAAGGACCTCAGAGTAATAGCTATTATTGAGATTGGAACATCATTTGGAAACCGCAGCTTGAGAAATCGTAGGGCAAGTAAAGGGATAAAAAACATCATGTTGTTGGTTACCTCATATTTCAATCATGATAAAGCTGAAAAAATTTATGTTTTGATAATTAGTAACTTCCTTGTGATGGTAATTACGTTGACCAGTCCATAATAGAATTAGTAGTGAGCAAATGACAAAACTCGGGAGGCTAAGCCGTGATTAAAAGAACGTTTCGAACCTTCCTAGGTCCATCCTCAGCAAGTTGACTGGGTGGGATTACGATTAGATACTACTAGGAGACACGCTAGTGGGAGTTGGGACTTATTCCAAAAAGGGCAAAATCGCCATATAAGTTAGAGTGAGTGCAACAAAGGGAGGAAAAACAACTGGGGAAACAGCAGGAACCAGTTTAACAGCTAGCAGGACGGAAAAAAAACAACTCAGAGCAGTACCAAGGGGATTGATGATTGCTGAGAATTAAGGGAAAGATGGTCCCGAAGAATTTAAAGGCTTTCGTGAATGAGAAGGTCAAAAGAATGCTCAGTTTTGATGAGAATATCAAAATCTTCAAGGGATCCATTGTGGCCGGATTTAGAAACATGGTCCCCAATGGCGGAACAGTTACTTTTTATCTTTTGACCTGCTTTGCTGATTCCCAAGTGCTCTCTACAGCAAGTAACTAGATGACGGGTTGTTTTCCCATAGAACAAGGCATGGCAGCCAGGACACTTATATGAGTAAACTACAGAAGAGCACATGATAATGGGGAAGCGGTCCTTAAACCTAAAATACATATGATGACAAACGCTTGGGAGAATTAAAGATAACGTTAAGCTTAACGTCAGGGTAACATTGTTTGAAAAGCCTAGTAAGCTTAGTCTCAACTCGTAAGCTATAACTTCCTAGAAAGGGGAGACAAAACATAATGAACTGCTTTTCATCTCGAGTAGGCGGAGGCTTTTTACTAAACTGTTTGTCCAAGAAAGTCTTAATGAACGCGGTCAATAAGTGGCATAGGGAAGGAGTTTCTTTCAAAATTCCTTTTATTCTAACAATCTCATCTTGAAAATTAAAATACGTAGAAAATATGTGAAAAGCGCGGTACACAAGAACCCTAATTAAGTTAAGCTGGTAAAGAAACAAACGTATCTTCACCGGATCTGACTCACTTCCTTTCAAACTACTAAGATATGGAGAGTGCAAGGAGTTGCGTTTGAAAGGGAGCGAGCAGATCCATCGCTGAGGGAGGAGCGGAGGGTAGATTTCGAGTTCCATTGCTTGTAGCTCATAAAGAATGACTGAATAGCCTCGTTGAATTTGTTTAAATAGGTAGAGGTCCCTTGGGGTGAGAAGGTACGGGCATATATTTACTTTTGTTGAAACTCGGAGAGACATATCCGGTGAGAATACAAACGTATCTTCACCGGATCTGACTCTTCCGTTCAAACTACTAAGATATGGAGAGTGCTTCGGAGTTGCTATAGAAAATGACTTAAGTCACTGAACAAACTCATGAAAAATACTTAGAAAACACACGGGAACAGAAAGGACTAGTACTACTTCCAATACTCAAAAAGGAAAAATAGAAGGCTGAAAAGTTCTATATAGTCCAGTTTACAACAGAAGCATAGTGCTCACACTCTAGCTGTCAAATAACTTTTTAAAACCGTTCAAGAAGTCTCTCTCTCTGTATTCCTTTCCCAGAGTCTCTGCAGATGAAATTGCCGAGAAAGTAGGATTTTTCATCGATGAGGCTAAGATTGAACTTGCATCATTCATTGTCAAAACCTTGTCACATTGCGAGTAGTAAATAGCAGTATTAACACTTTTCCAGCCAACATGCTCAGCAGTTGTTGCGTACGGAACTCCAAGGAGGGAAAGAGTAATTGAGCAACCACTGCGAAAGCTATGCATTGTTTCTCCGGTATTGATAGATAGATCTGTCAGATGCTTGCGAAGCCGATTTGCAACTGCAGATCCTATAAAAGGCTTATCTGTTACATAGCCATGGCGATCTGTTGAATGGAGGAGGAAACCAGGGTTGAGATTGATACCTGCTGCTTTTGTGACGGACAAGTAGCATTTGAGGTTTTTAACAGGACAGACGGGTGAACCAGGAACCTCTCTGATAGCGAAAACATTTCTTCCGTTACCTCTGAGGGTCTTGCCGAAAACTTGATTAAATATGAATGCGTTGTTGCCTGGCGTAGTGAGGACATCTGAGACAATGACACGACCGAGGTCTGAGCCTCTATTCCCAGAGAAGAAATCTATTGAATAGAATGCTAAATCTCTGGCAAGGATGTAGAGCTGTGAGGGTTTAACACCGGGTTGGTGCATGAGGTTGCGTAAAAAAGAGGTCAGTGATACTAATTTGTCCATGAAAAAAGGCACAGATTGTTTTGAAAATATTCTGGCTATAGTTTGCTCTTCCAAAACCAAAGAATGATATTCTTTAACTGAAACATGTGTAGCTGGGTTTCCAAGATTCAATTCATCATTCCAGGGAGAACTTCTTCCGTTGTGTTTAAAAATAGTGATAAGTTTCCCTATGTTATTTATTATTGTCCCAGCTGATAAACCAGTATGACAAGGGCATTTCCCATTATCGGATGCTCTATCCGGACTGCTTCTTCAGTGTGAGATAGTTGTTCCGAATTGGTCTCTCCAAATCAGGAAATTGACAACATCGGAGGGTGAAGCTGTGGCAATGGATTTTGCAGAAGGCAGAGAGTCCAGGAAAGATTCAAGCTGTCGTTGAAGGCTATCTTTTTGGCGTTGGTATGGTTTGGAGCTTCGTAGGTTTTCAAGCTCTTTCAAGCGAGATTTTATTCTGATATTGTCTATTGCAACATGATCAGGAGATGCGACTCGTATTATAACATCTTTTCCATAACCACACCTTTGACAAAACTTATAGTCAAAGTCGTTTGGGTAACTACAACGTGTAAAACTCAACGCAGGCTTCCAAATTCTTGGCACCACTGGAGCAACCTACAATGATGAAGTTAAAAACTTAAAAGCATATAAGTCCCACGGAAGGGGCTTAGTGTGCCAAACTTTAGTTTTTGTCGGCGGGAACATCAGGATGAACTCTTCGCCCTTCTTTCCAAACTGAATGTAGGACTCCGCTGCCTTGTTGATAATTGGCCACCAAAACTTTCTTGGCGAAATATCAGGTATGACTATTGTAGTGGGTACTTGACAGGGCAGAAGGAACTTTAATATTGGGCCGATCAGCACAAAAGGGGGGAAGATGTAGTAAATCTTTGCCGGTGATAATTGTTGTGAAAAGACGTTAATGCCACTTGATCCTTCACATGGGAATGGAGAGAAAAATTTCAAGCTATGTCCTTGGCTATCTGCTCTCACATTTGATGGAATCGCCATCATGTATACCGTATGGGGCCCAAAGGTGCGGTCAACTAATCTCCAGGATGATTCGGACAGGCAGCAATCTATGTCGGAGGAGAATCTAGATGGAGCATCAGCTGACATGCATTTCGAAGGCAAGTAGTAGAGGTTAAGGCTGACGTTTAAATTTAAACATAGCAAGAAAAGAGTTTTAATTTCATCTGTGAGGCTGAGATTCTTTCCACCCTCATTGTTCCAGAAGTTTAGTAAATTCATATTGTCTACGTAGGCATCAACACGTGTATTGAAAATATCACTTGCAAAAGCTACTAATGTATTGTGTAAAGCCTTTGCCTCCCGAAGAGCAATTGGAACGGCTTTTTCTTCAGGGCACCAATAGTCTCTAGTTGTTTTAGATCCGGCTGGAAAAGATAAGACGCCAGCCCATCCAGAATTTGAAGCGTCAGAACACAGCATGATAGAGAGATGTCGTTCATCTTTCCAACGTAGAGATCCTTCCCAGTTATCTAGAAAACGCCAGTGTTCCAACTCCTTTCTGAGCCGCCCAGTTACCAGAACAGGTCTTGAATTTTTAATTCCTGAGCTTATATTAGCGTTAACTTCACGTGTGTACAGACGTGCAGCAGGTAGAGCTAGCGAGAAGGAAACAGCCTTTCCTACAAATTGCTGTAACGTTTTAACAGAAACATTCTTTAAACAAATGATGGATTCCCTTAGATCCGCAAATTTTTCTTTTTTGTCTTGGGGAATTGAAAAAGACTGATCCTGAGAATTTGATATCAAACCGAGGAACAAAATGCTCTGGGTTGGGCAGAGAACGGACTTTTGTAGGCCAATAAAGTAGCCGCAGGAAACCAAGGTGAGAGCAGAGATAAAAACCACTGTGTTTGCAAGCTCGAGATCAGACCAGTTGGAGGTGACTGTTTTTGCAGATTGAAGTTGTCCAATGTGACGATCGTCAATATACTGGATAACAGGGATGCCATTTGATCGGATGAAATGAGAAACAGCCAAACCCACAGTCTGGTAAATATAGGCGCTGGGGCTCCAACCAAAAGGGATGGTGTTGTACACGAAGTACCAGTTCTTCCAGCGAAGGCCAAAGAAGGTTTTACTTTCTTGGGTTAATTTTATGTGATCGTACCCAGATTTGTCATCAAGTTTAGCCTGGTAATGATCTTTACCAACGTAACGGGGCAAATCAGTGATGGGATCAAATTTTATTTTTGGGCAGTTCATCCATAGGTTTAGGTATCTCTCATCATGGCATAGCCTGGGTTTTGTAGGCTCTACAGTTAACGGCATGACTATATGTGGAGGAGTACACTGTCCACACTTCCCCCAAATAGAAATTGAACCATTCCGAAGTCTTTCGAGAATTGTCTCTGTAACGAATTGGTCAAATGTCTCACATGACTTGTTGTTAGAAAATTCAACGCATGGGGGAAGCTTAGAATTGTAATGCTGCCCCTTGTAATCCCCTTTAAAAGGTGTGAAAAGTTCATGGACGGAAACCCCATCAGTGATATAACGAAGAATTTCCTTCCTCTTATGGTACCCTTGTGAAACGAGATTCCATGCATCATAATGATAATGGATTTCACCGGCCACAAAGGATTTTGAATCTCGAAAAACAACGTCATCAGCAGTGGCATAGAGGTTCCCGTCACTAACTCTTGAAACCCATTCCAGTGCTTTTTGAGTGGCTGGGTCGGCGGGCTCCCCCTTCAGATTGCACCAAATTATGTCGTGATGAGATCTAACTCCAGTTCCTCGTTGTAGTGTTTTTATTTCGAAATCAAAGAAGTCATCAGCTGGGCAACACTGAAAAAGAAACAGCCCAGTGAAAGAGAAAAGCAAGGACATCAGTATTCGGAGAGGGGGCCCTCCAACCCAGCCACTCGGAGCACAACTTGAAGCCGCGCATAAAGATTCTTAGCTAAACCCCCGAGCCATTGGCTGGCTTGGAGAGAATGTAGTGAAGGGAAATAATTAGGTAGAGAAAGAGTATTGCCTGATGCTACCAGGAAGAGAGAAAGTTAGTAATTGCTGCGGAACAACATAATATTCTTGTGCAATTTTAACGCGAACGATTCTCCTCCTTTGTTTATTGTCTGTTTTAATAATTGTTCTCCCTTTTGATAGACAGAGTATTGAATAGCGGCTCATTGATGAAAATTGAAATGGGACAGACCAAACGCAAATGGCTGAAGTATAAATAGCCGTACAAACCGTCGTTGAAATAGTCATATGCTGTTAAAATATCACTATATTGATGTATAAGATTGTTTTTGAGAGTAAATTGCAAATACGTGAAGAAAATAAAGAAGTCTCTCAGAGGACAAAAAGTGGGCCCAGTCGCAGTATTCTGTGTCTGTAGTAGTTGCTGCATCTCTGCGGTTGCTAGAAACATTAGCGCATGCGCAAAACGAAAGGACGCTAATGTATTTTATTGGAGTATGGCGAAGCAGCAATGTACGTGCGGCCTAAAGGCTCAGTTTTTTACACAATATGCGAAAGATTTTCCGCCCAACTGAACAAATTTGACTTATGGCAAGTTTGAAAAACTGAGTGCTCTATAAGATGCCACTGATCACAATCGAAAAACTCTTTACTAAAGCTTCTGTGCCTAAACCCGTAAACAAACCCTGATTCATTTTAAACTTTAGCTTCCCAACCTATAATTTTGCACTTTTATGTGACTGATGGGTGTCTGACATATGTAAAGTTGAATATGTCCGTATCTGATGCAGCAATGGAAACTCGAGAATCTGGATGTTGTTAAGATAAACGAACTGTCTAAAAGGAAAAAATTCATGAACCCAAGTAAACGTGAAGTTAAAGGGAATTCCAGGGGAGGGGTATACCCTATTATCAAGAGATACTGGGTCTGTCACAGATGTGTCTCATAATAAATTGCATTAACCAACTGAACCTTGTACCTTGCTTCAGAAACTATAAAGTTCAAGAAAAAATGCGACTTTATAGCGATAAAGATGCTAACTGCGTCTAGCCAGTCAGAGCTAAAGACAAACAACAAATTTTGCGTGTGAAAATCGACAAAAAAGAATTCATACGCATGGGTTAGAGATACCCAATAACAACAAATATTAACTTCAGAGTTCTTAATGTTCCGCTGTAGAGTTCTTTAGTTTTTACCATTTTGTCCTTGGTGGTATGGGCCATTTCTTCTCCTCCTGAAGCACGTGAAGTACGAATGTCCGGGTTTTTGACAGAAAGAGCAAAAACGGAAACGTCGTCCTCCGCTATGATTGAGAAAAGGAGCACCATGGGCAAACGGAGCAGCCTGTGGAAGGGCAGAATTCTGTCCAAAAGATGAGAGATCAATGTAACGGCTAGCTGATGTAGGCCGAGAGAAACGCGTTTGTAATCTAACATTTGCGTCACAGGATTTGTCGATCTTGCTGACTGTCTCTATTATCTTCGCATAGTCTTTGTCCCCCAAAAGCGAGAGATCGTAATTCTTGAATTGGTTTGCTGGTTTGAAAATTCTTTCCTGAAAAGTCGTGTAGACGTGAGCATAGTAATCCGCTTTCGAATCTTTTTTGTCTCTTGCGATATTCTTCAAGTTTTCAATTTTCTCCAGTACTACGTGTTTGTCTAGATCTGCGATGGGGCGCAAGGCATATTGAAGAACTTCTTTCTTCATTTCTTCTACGGAGGGTTTTTGCCTCTCTTCAAGATCTTTGAGACGTTGGAGAATAGCTCCCATCTCCAGCTCCGGCTAGGAAGAATGTATAAAATGTCCAAATATTGAGCATGTAAGGGTGATGCTTGTGTAGGATCAAGCGTAAAAAATTTTATTTTTTAGAATCTTGGGTAGCCGAATACAAACGAAAAAGAACAATCGGCCCCTGAAAAGTTACCAAGTGAATTCAAATATCTGAGCAAAAACGAAAAAACTTTCCCTGAGATGTAAAGGGCATTACACGTTTATTTTTGTAAGAAACTAGGAGCAGCCCATAGTACTAAAATTTTCGCAATTTAACAAGAAATTTTGTCCATTTTAGTATCAAAAGTTTCTTAATTGGTTTCTTATTTTTTGAATGCATAAATTGTCAATGTAGTCGCTAACACTGCTACAGATATGTTTCTTGATATTCAAAACATCATATAGGAATAAACAGTGTTCTGTTATGTTGAAAACACAAATGGTTAGATAATATTTCCCAATAATAAAGGTTCAACGATCTATTTGCTTATAAAATTCATGCTTTTAACTTTGAAAAGTTTCTTAGCACTTCTCACGTGTAGCCTAGGTTTGCCATGAAAAAGGCCCCAAATAATCCGTTAAAACCATGGGTTACTTGTGTGACTATAAGCATGTTGACTGTTACGTTTTTGGGTCGCCAAATAAGAATCGAATGAATGGATCCATTCAGTTATCGAAAAAATTCATGTGATTTCTGCAGGTTGTAGAAAAAATGCATTCCTAAGATTTAAAGAAGGCATGTAGCTCCAAGGTTGCGAAAAAAGGCCCCTAAAAGCAGTAAAACATCGTAGGTTATCACTCTGTGTGACCCCTAGGACGTGCACGAGGCTAGCTCTGAAATCGTTTGGATCGCCGAATAAGGATTCGACATGAATCGGCCCCTACAAATTACCGAATAAATCCACATGATTTTGCAAAATTGAAAAACGTATTCCAGAAGGTTTAAAAAGGCATAATGAGACTAGAGTTGCCACAATACCGCCCCTAAAAATCAGTAAACATCGTGGGTTATCACTCTGCGTGACCCCTAGCACGCGCACAAAGCTAGTTAAAAAATTGTTAGGGTCGCCGAGCAAGAATTCGAAATGAATCGGCCCCTACGAATTACCGAATAAATCCACATAATTTTGCAAAATTGAGAAAACTTATTCCAAAAGATCTAAAAGGCATAATTAGCCTAGGGTTGCCACAATAAGGCCCCTAAAAATCAGTAAACATCATGGGTTATCACTCTGCGTGACCCCTAGCACGCGCACAAAGCTGGTTCAAAAAAAAAATTGTTAGGGTCGCCGAACAATAATTCGAAATGAATCGGCCCCTACGAATTACCGAATAAATCCACATAATTTTGCAAAATTGAGGGAACTTATTCCAAAAGGTTTAAAAAGGCATAATTAGCCTAGGGTTGCCACAATAAGGCCCCTAAAAATCAGTAAACATCATGGGTTATCACTCTGCGTGACCCCTAGCACGTGTACAAAGCTGGTTCAAAAAAAAAATTGTTAGGGTCGCCGAGCAAGAATTCGAAATGAATCGGCCCCTACGAATTACCGAATAAATCCACATAATTTTGCAAAATTGAGAAAACTTATTCCAAAAGATCTAAAAGGCATAATTAGCCTAGGGTTGCCACAATAAGGCCCCTACAAATCAGTAGACATCGTGGGTTATCACTCTGCGTGACCCCTTGCACGCGCACAAAGCTAGTTCAAAAATTGTTAGGGTCACCGAATAAGAATTCTGTTTTGATCATGAGTCACTGACACATCAAGAAATGGTAGTGTGTTGTCCATTTCAAGTTCAACAGTGAATTTGATGTTAGGATGGTAGCTATTTATATGATCTAATAACTTTTCAATATCAGATATGCTTCTAAAAAAGCAGGACGTATCGTCAACGTACCTACGATATAATACAGGCTTAAATTCAGAAGGACATTCATTAAGATATCATTGTTCCAACATACACATGAAAATGTTAGCCAAAGATGGTCATAGGGGTGATCCCATTGCTACACCATCAATTTGATCAAATAATTGCCCATCAGATACAAAATGAGTGTCCTTCACGGCAAAGCTAAGCAGTTTACGAAACAGAGTACGATTAAATTTAAAATCTTTGTATTCTTACGTGTTGCAATCTGAAAACAGCAAGTCAACACAAACGTCTACTGATTCATCCAGAGGGATGTTGGTAAAAAGGCTAGAGACGTCAAAACTAGCAATCACTAAATCACTATCTTTTTGGAAAGCCGTAATTTCAGAGACAAAACTGAATGAATCTTTAACCCACTGCAAAAAATGATGAAATTTCACCACATTTTTTGGGTAGAAGGACAAAGAGGCTGTAAGATAGCAACAATAAACTTAGCAAGTTTGTAATTATAAGTACCAATGGCTGACAGAATGGGCCTAGCAGGACAATTTTCCTTATGAATTTTGGGTAGGCCATACAAGATAACAGGGGTACTGCCGGAAGGGTAAGGATCCCGATAAACTTCATATGTGATAAATTTTTGTTTCTGAAGCGTGTTCCTTAGGGAAACGGATCAGCTTGCCTTCCCTTTTCTGACAAATTTCAAGCATATCACAGTCAAGTTTCATAAATTTGGAGCTATCAGCCAGAAGTGTCTCAACTTTATTAACGTAATCTGGGCGGTTCAGAATAACTACTCCATTGCCTTTGTCAGGTCGGATTATAACAATATCCTTGTTGAGATAGGAACATCAGGTGGAAATCGCAGCTTTACGATGAATCGGAGGACAAGAACGACGATAAAAAAGATCATTTTATTCATTTTCAGCTTTCCATACTTTTCGACAAATCCATGTTATAATTAAGCGAATTCAAGAGACAAATCCATGATGAGACAAATAAGTGGCTAAGCCATAATTTGATTACGAACGTTTCGGACCAATTCCAAGGTCCATCATCAGCGTGCCGTAAACAGCCATAATATAAGGCAGTAACAAAGGGTACCAAAAAAGGCAAAAACGTGCAAAAACAGCGAGTAAAGGGGAAACATGTCAATCAAGAAAGTAAACCAAAAAACATGGGGTAAACATGGAAACAGCAAAAGCGGGTAAACAACTAGATTAGAACAGCGCTAAGGGAATAGAGGACAACTGTGAATTAAGTGAGGGCCGGTCTCGTAGGATCAGAAGGCTCTCGTGGATAAGAAGGTCAAACGAGTTGTCAATCCTACTGATCATTTCAAAGTTCTCAAGGGACGCATCGTGGCCAGACTTAGAAATATGGTCCCCAACAGCAGAATGACTGCTCTTTATCTTTTGACCTGTTTTATTAATTCCCAAATGTTCTCTGCAGCTGACAACTAAATTACGGGTTGTTTTCCCATAGTACGAGGCATGGCAGCCAGGACACCTATAACGGTAACTAACAGAAGAACAAATGAGAGATGGGAGCTTGTCTTTAAACCTAAACAGGGAAGAAATACGTTTAGGGGAAGTAAAAATGACTTCCAACTTAAGTTCAGGATAACATTGCTTGATGAGCCTAATAAGTCTGGTTTTAGCCTGTAAGGTATAGCGGCCTAAGTAAGGCAGGCAAAAAATGAGGGGAGTTTTGTCGTCTGTCTTCTTTGGGGGCTTTTTACCGAACTTGCCATCTAAGAAAGACTTAATCACACGGTCGATGATGGATCTAGGAAAGCAGTTCTCAGTCAAAATTCTTTTAATGCAAATTAATTCATAACGAAAGCTAATATAGGACGAGCAAATATGAAAGGCGCGAAATACCAGAATACGAACTAAATTGATCTATATTTGTCGGGGGCAAGGCTAGCATAATCAGTATAAAGTCCAGTGAATGTTTTCTTGCGGTATAAGCTAGTAGAAAAGCCACCTTGTTTATGCGTGACAAGCACATCAAGAAATGATAAGTTATTATCTTCTTCAACTTCAACAGTAAATCTTATGTTAGGATGGAACTTATTAATATGTTCAAGAAACTTATCAACGTGTTCTCTATGTCCAAATAAACAATATGTATCATCAACGTACCTACGGTATAACACCGGTTTAAATTCCGAAGGACAACCATTCAAGTATTTCTGCTCTAAAGCACACATGAAGATGTTTGCCATGGAAGGGCCCAGGGATGATCCCATGGCGACGCCATCAAGTTGGTCGTATAATTGTCCATTAAATACAAAATGATTGTCCTTCACGGCAAAGCTAAGATGTTTTCGAAAGTGGTCGCGATTAAATTTACAGTCCTTAAATATAAATGTATCACAGTCCTCAAACACCAAGTCAACGCACAAGTCAATACACTCATCAAGAGGAACGTTAGTAAAAAGGCTAGAAACATCAAAACAAGCCATGACAAGATCACAGTCAGTTTTGTAGGCTGTGATCTCCGAGACGAAAGCAAATGAGTCTTTGACTGTGTATTGACCCACAGCAAAGGGCTGTAATATGGGAACAAAAAACTTAGCTATATTGTAATTATAGGTACCAATTGCCGATAAGATTGGTCTAGCAGGGCAGCTATCTTTATGAACCTTAGGTAGGCCATAGAGAACACCTGGAACGCTACCAGAAGGAAACAACTGACGGTAAACCTCCTCTGTTATGATTTTTTGTTTAAGTAAGGTGTCCCGGAGAAAACGAACGAGCCTGTTCTCCCGCCTCTGACAAATTTCAAGCATGTCAATGTCCAATTTAGAGAACTTTGAGGCATCAGCCAAAAGAGCCTCAACTTTCTCAATGTAGTCAGAGCGATTTAGAATAACAACTCCGTTCCCCTTATCCGGGCGAATAATTATTATGTTCCTATTCTTGCTTAAATTATTAAGGGTGGCAATTTCAGCTTTACTAATATTCAGTGGAAGCTGCGCAGAATCGTACCCATAATAAGCAGAGAGGGCCAAACTTTTGAGCCTAGTTTTAACAAAATCAAAATTAAGATGTTCTTTGCCAATAGGCCTATTTTTAAGATTGATGGCAAGTTTTTCAAACGGAGTAAGAAAACCACAGTAGTCCAATTTATCAGGTCGCAAGCAGAATTTTAAGCCACGGGATAGAGCTTTTTTCTCAATATCATTAAGGTCATAACTAGAATAATTAAAAATAACCTTATTCGGATCCTATACCAGTGGCCAAATATTCACGCTTAAGAATATCAAGTTTACGATTCTGAACAGCTTCGGTGAGTTTAAGTGATTTGATGTTATGAGAATGAACAAATGAAACTAAATGATTATAGTCAAACCAGGGTAAACAGGAACGAAGATCTTGAAGAGAGGCCATGAGTATTTCTTGAAGCTTTTTGAATGTGTTTCTTTTTGTGTGCCATTTCAACCGAGTGGAGTCTTCTTCTGCATTTGGTGTACATCATAGAAGAGCGCAGTCGGGAAATGGATGGCTTGAAGTTGAGGAACTTTGGAATGACGCCGTAGTAATTAAAGGATTGCAGAAAGCAGAAAGCAGAAAGCAGAATATCCTTGTTCTTACACAACCTATTTAATGCAGAGAGTTCAGCTTTACTAATATTGAGTGGAAGCTGCTCAGAATCGTACCCATATAGGGCTGAGAGGGCTATACTTTTAAGTTTGGTTTTGACGAAATCAAAATTTACACCCTCTTTATCGATGGGTCTGTTCTTAAGATTGATAGCTAATTTTTCAAAGGGTGCAAGATAGCCGCAATAGTCAAGTTTCCCTGGGTGTAAAGAGAACTTCAGGCCAGGAGATAGAACTTTTTTCTCAATCTCATTTAGTGCAAAATTCGAATAATTAAATATGACTTTGTCAGAGTCTATCCCAGTGGCGAGATATTCACGTTTAAGAGTTTCTGATTTGCGATTTTGAACAGCTTCGGCGCGCTTAAGAGACTTAACATTAGAAACAGAAGCAAAAGCAATGAGGAAGCAATGAGAATGTACGAGGGGGGAGAGGCGAATCTGCTCACAGGTTAGATAGGGTCAAGCTCACCTTTCATACAGAAAATGTTTCAAAACTTAGCCCATGTTAGGCCTAATCAATCGCAATTGGGTCCAATAGTCTGATGTCTATTGGGCTGCAGATTTAAAACGGCCTACCAAAAGAAATAAAGTCAGCAGAAAGTTTGTAATGATTCAAAATTTCGATAAAACAATGGAATTGCCAAATCTGCAGTTCTAGTGCCTGAAAATGCTTACCACTTAAGAAATATATATTAAAACATAATAATTTTCTTTATTATCATTGTTTATTATAAATTCGATTTGGATAAGCTAACTTGTATCTATTTAGATAGTTTATAACTTGATAGCAATTGTATATAAACGAATAAAAATATGCTACACACACCCAAAAGTACACATACACAAATATTCACATATTCAAACTTCAACAAGAATAGTGGTTCAAAATTGCTGTAAAATATAATTATAGATTTCTTACAACAATGAAACTGTGAAGCTGTTGAAATTACAAGAAAAGTTATATAACTATAAATCTCACTGAATTTTGCCAAAAGTATTGCTATTAAAAATGCAAAGATGGAAACTTACCGACACTAGAGCTGTTGCTTTTTCAAGGAAAAAATTGTTTAAATTGTAAAACGCAGAATTTACAAATCACATGGGTTAGTTGCAGCTGCTGAATTAATGTGTTTTCGCACACAAAAACCTCTTAATCCTCCATTAAGAGAAATATCAGCCCTTGTTTCATTTGAGTGCTAAATTTGCCTCCCCTCAACTGTGCGTCTAAATTCTTAATGCACAGGACTCTTTTTACATAATTTTAGTGCAGGGGTCACATCCTCCTGATTACATAACAAGAGAAGACTATCTCAGCCATTCTTCCTTTGGAATGCTGGGACTTACAGTTCAATCCATTGGTTGATTTGCATTCGTTGAGCTTTTATCTGTTCCAGGTGCTTAAAACTGTACCAACATGTGCGCGTACAATCTTTCGCTATTGGGTATTTAATGCTCTAGGAAGACTTGCGAGCTGATTGAGCCCTCCCTCCCTGTTTTACTTGTGTTCTAGGCCAACTAGAACTTTACAAATTAGTATACAGGGGCGTTGTGGCCGGGGGGCAGGGGTGGCCATGGCCCACCCTAGAATTCAGATCGTCGGATTTATCGGAAATTTTAAAGTATGGTCGGAAAATCACTGACTTTGAGCTTGCGCAAAGTACATTTGATCGGTTCAGATTTTTTACATCACTCTCAGTTCTTCCCACAAAGCCTGCTGTCGTCGTTGCTATTCGGTAGAAGTCTTCCAGATATTAGTTCTGGTCTCAGCAGCGTTTTATCCACTGTGCACTATAGCTGCGAACAAATTACGAGGATTTTGTAAGATAGAGATTCATTTGCTTTGGGAAACACCGTTAATTTAAACAGGGATGTCTAACTGTATATGTGAAGATATCACTTAAGACTTGTGCTACTTCATGTTCTAATTATGCTGATGACGTCATAATTAATGCATTATTATGAAAATTTTCTTGTTGAAAATCAATAAGATATGATGACTGATGTTTTGTTGCAAAAGAAACTTGTACCAAAATTTCAAGAAAGAATTTAGCTTTTTGTTGTGGAACCACCTTAAAGATGTACGTTAAAGAAATACCACGATACCTTAGAGCCTTTTAAACACGAGAGTTTTTCATGACTGATACTTATTACTGATTTCCATCAAAAATGTAAACCATGGGATATGAATTTTGCATAGGATGTCGTTGCTTCAGCCTCAAATTCGCTCATTTTTCCCTGAAAAAAGGCTTTAGTCAAACATATAGAAAAGAATATCTACAGAAATGAAGGTAACTAAGTTATCAGAGTTATCAAGCTATCTTGCTTACATTTCATTCAGCTACATTAAAAATCAATCTATTTCTAAGTAATTTTTAAGCTCTATTCTAGATATTTCCCAGGGAAGCCTTCAGTTATTCAAGTGCTACCGGGGCTCTACAACCCCTTTCAATGGCGACTTTTTTACAAAAAGGGGCACTTTCCAACGATCTGAAGGGTGTGGTCGCAAAAATTTTTCCGCTCCCGGACCCCCATCTTTGATCGCTTTGCTCGCGTTTCGTATCAAGACCTCGAATATGAAGCTCGTTCGGACTGGTCTGACCACTAAGCTTCCCAAGGAGGACTGTCCTTTTTTGGTGGGTCATTTGGACCCAATCCCAATATAACACCAATAAATCCAGCATTATTCCTTTACTCACTGCGAATGTATTGTAAGAGGCAAAAGGGCGACACTGAAACATTTTATTTTCGGAAATTTCGGGGTATTGCTCCCCCCCATGATAGACAGGTCCCACGACGCCCCTGCATGTGTATAGAAAATCTTCATCTAGAATTGATATAAAATCTGTTTTTAAGAAATGCCACAATCCCTACTCATGACGTCACCATTCAACAATTTTTAAAGTCAGTAGGGCTCAGTACTAAAGATTTTCATTCGTGGATTGCGAGAAAGCAGAAAGCAGTTAGGACATCAATCCAATTTAACTGCATTCTGTAGCTACATACCGTAGGAATGGATGCATGAAGAAAATTTTACGAGAAGTCACCACGTCATCACGAAGGATTTCAAGGAATTGGTAGTCCATGTGTAGTGCCGAAATGCGCTAAAAACGACGTTTGATTAAAAAAAACAGTTGATTTGATAGAAGATTTTTTATGAAATTCAGAGAGTTCCAACGCTTCAAGCATACTTGGTAAAAATAGAACATTGTTGAATTGTGAATTGTGACGTCATGAATAGGTCATGTGGCATATCTTAAAAACAGATTTCATATTATTTTTAGATGAAGATCTTCTATACACATGCCAGTTTTCAAAGGTCTAGTTTGCCTAGGACACAGGTAAACATGGAGGTGGGGTGGGGGGGGGCTCAATCAACTCGCAAGTCTTCCTAGAGCATCAAATACCCTTTAGTGAAAGTTTGTAGGCGCACATGTTGGTCCAGTTTTAGGCACCAGAAACAGATAAAAGCTCAACGAATGCAAATCAATCAATGGATTGAGCTGTACGTCCCAGCATTCCAAATGAAGAATGGCTGAGATAGTCTCCTCTTGTTATGTAATCAGTAGGATGTAGCCCTGCACTAAAATGATGTAAAAAGAGTCCTGTGCATTAAGAATTTAGACGCACAGTTGAGGGGAGGCAAATTTAGCACTCAAATGAAATAAGGGTTTATATTTCTCTTAATGGAGGATTAAGAGGCTTGTGTGTGCGAAGACACATTATTTCAGCAGCTGTAACAAACACACGTGATTTGTAAATTCCGCATTTTATAATCTAAACAATTTAATCTTAAAAAAAAACAGCAGCTCTAGTCTCGATAAGTCTATATCTTTGCATTGTTAATAACAATATTTCTGGTAAAATTCAGCGCATTTAAGTTATATAACATTTCTTGTAATGTCAACAGTCTCATAGTTCAATTCTTGTGAGAAATCTTAACCAACTTTTTTGCTGAAGTTTGAACATGTAGTTACGTATGTATGTGTGCATGTAGGTGGATATATGTGTGTGTATAACTTGTGTTGATTCGATTATATACAATTACTAAGAATTTATACATTATCTAAACATATGGAAGTTAACTAAACCAAATAGAATTAACAATACGAAATAGTAGCAAACAAAACAAATATCTTCTAAAATAACTAAGGTTGTAAGCATTTACAGGCATGGCATTTGCAGATTGAGGTATTCCATTGTTTATCAAGACTTTGAAACTTTCTAAATCTTCCGCTGAGTTGGCCGTTTAAAATCTGTTGCCCAATAGATATCAGACAATTGGACAAAATTGTTGATGATTTATCCTAACGTGTGCTAAGCTATTTGGATTTCTCGATGAATGATGATTTGGAGACCGTATTTAAAAAATGTACTTCATGAAGGATGGTTTTAACTGCTTCACTGTTTTTGGAGATTTCAATGCAAAGGATTCTTTTGCAAACAATAAACAATCGTAAAGTTACTTGACTTTAACAGGAAGTCGCTATACGAGCTGGCATGATCATTATAAAGAAATCTTAGAGCGCGTTCTTGTAACTGTTCAATTTTCCGTAAGATGAAAAAATATCACACTAAGGGACAGTAATTGAAATTAGAGTACCCTATACAAATCTGTCAAAAAAAACGCCCCTCGCTTGAAAGGCTACTGCTCTCTGAGTAAGTGAGCAAACGATATTTTACAATACCTGCTTGCATAGGTAACATCTTCAATTATTTCCATAATTTTTTCTGGCTAAAATTGGTATCTCCGTTCAGATTCTGTAAGCAATATCCTGAAATAAATCCCTTTGAAGAACATTAACCTTATTTGGACCGGGGGGAGGGGCGTTTTTCACCTCACCCTACCAAACATTATCAGCTATCTTCACCGCTAATTGAGATATGACCCTACAACTTAATGACTTTTAGTGAAAATTAATTGGCTACAAAAATTTAAAAGATTCATAGCCTATCGTTGTGCCACGTGACCACCAGATGACCTTATTTAGAGACAGGTCGCAAAGTTCGTTAATTTTGTACAACAAACTCAAGCCATAAAGTTATATACACCGTTTGATTTGTCTTGAAGAGCACTTTCATTTGCTATATAGTTTGCTTAAATTTGCTTACATCAACAAATTTTTTTTCATGTTTATGACGTCATTCATATTTATGACGTCATAGCTTGAATAAATTTATGTATTGTATCTCAAAACCTACTAAAAATAGCCTTGGGTCTCTTGTTACTTACTATTTTCACTAATAGACCCTTTCACGGTCAGAATTTTTTAGTTATCGTTACATATTGCAAGATTTCTCTGCATTAACGTATTGGAATTTGATGAAAACTTAACTGGACCTACTTGAGTGACCAAGAAACATATCTTTTGTTTTCGTTCTTTCTAAACATTCCCAGAAATGATGAAGAAACTTTGCAAACACAGAAGATTCTTTGCTCCTTGCAAAAAAACTGCAGCGACCGCCGTAAACCCTTTCAGCAATAAATTCTGTGCCGAGGCAGCCATCAACTTGATTCCAAAATGAAGAGTCCTGATACATTCATTGTGAGCCCCTGAAATTTCCACCCATTGATCTCGTGCCATTTTTGTAAAATTTCCCCTTGACTTCACTCTTGCCGTGTTTCGAAGTAGGCTCGCCGTCACAAGGCGATGACAGAAAATTTAGCTTTTTGTGAAAAGGATCGGGGATACCCTTTCACCTGGGACGGGGGAACCAAACAGGGGTGAATGTTTAAATTGACGATAGATTTTGAGTACTTTGGATTTCTTGCGAGTTTCTGAAAGGTTTTTATAAATATCTTTACCTGTTCACTACCTGTACGCTTACGAACATTTCAAAAGTATCTTGTTGAAGCCTTTCTAATGTCTAGACATTACGAAAGTACCTTCTGAGTAAAATGATACATTAAACACACAAAAACAAAGTAAAACTATGTTAAGGATTTCCTCTAACAACATTTTTTCCATCAATTAAAAGCAACAATAACATACAGTAAAACACAGTAAACAAGAACATACTTTTCTAAAAAACAGACTGGATAGGTTCTTATAAATGAGGTACTTATGGCATTTTCAGGGTGTGGTTCTTATGGCAAGGACACTTGGGACTGTGATGAATATAGTAGCTACGGTATTGTATGTGTTAGGTAAACTTGAGGGTATAATGTTTGCATTTAAATAGAGAGTATGGTATCTTTGTTGTTGACAAAGCAGCTTATATCAAACGGCGTGATAAAAACAATGTGTTCAGTTATCAATAGTTGGAAGTTTGTTTACACTAATATGATGAAATTGCTTAATTAAATGTACCATCTCATAAGAAAATTGAAGTAAATCAGTCTGTTTTTGGTTCTTATCTTTGGGTGTATTTTTTCACAAAATCAGTGTGCAGGTTCTTATTTTGCTATGTTCTTGTTTGCGGGGTTTTACTGTATTTAAGAGTACAAAACTACAATTACATTAAACTGTGACGTTCATGGCGAGGAATGACTCAAGGTCACCGGGTCCTAACCATGAGAACAAACAAAATGATTGGTTTCGTAGGTTTATTTTCCCAGTACTGGGGTCTCTTAATATTGTGGCGATCCGAGAGTTGAGATTCTTATAAGGTAGTTTCTCATAAAAATATGCGTGAACCTCAACTCTCAGATCGCTAAAAATTAAGAAGCACCAGCATATGTTTTCTATAAGAAACATGTATCAAGCCACTGTAGTAATTTCTCATTTCAGGATGAAAATTTGTTCATTTTGATACCATGTTAAGTGGTCTATCATAGCATAAATATTACTGAAAAATGATTAAATAAAGCTCAACGACAATGCACGACTTATTCAGGTCATGACTAAAGTCCAATTGATTACACGAAAGCACCGTATGTAAACATCATAACGAGGCACAACAACAACAACAACAACAACAACAACAACTATAACAACTATAACAACTATAACAACTATAACAACTATAACAACTATGACAACTATAACAACTATAACAACTATAACAACTATAACAACTATAACAACTATAACAACTATAACAACTATAACATCAGGATCCATCAGGGTTGTACCTATGATCCATCAGGATTGTACCTACGATCCACCAGGATTGATCAGATCCATCAAGATTGTACCTACGAGATAGTCAATGTCTGAATTAGACCTACAATCTTCTGCTGGGCGTATCAAGAAGTGTTGGGTTCCATCTACTCTCCCATAGGCTACAATGCAATCAGAAAGCGCAATTTTAAATGTATGAACAGCTGCTATTTTAAAACTTTTTTTGTATATCTTTGAAAATGCATTGAGAGCACTAACTAGGTGAAATTTTCTCGCTACTGCTCTATTTGTCCCCCCTCCATCTAAAGGGTAGACTGTCACTTCTTTTGTCTCGTTTGAAAATGCGGGAATTTCGAGTGCTACAGTTTATTACCATGGCTACACCTGGAGATACCGGCTTCGGGGGGTATTCTCCGTTCACCGGCACATATTCTGCTATCCAAGGGTTTTAGTAGCTTCAAATCCTTTTGACTTTTTGCCTCTTAAAAAGTGAAAGTTTTGCCACTTTTGCTGGGTTTTTACTAGTTGGTGGCAAGGGAACAATTTTGCGGTCATAAGAAATTCCATTTTCTTTAGCAAGGCTAGGGTTTCTTACTGCCAGATTTCTCTACTCTATTTATATAGTGGGTCATTTCTTGTAAACATGTCTGATCTTTTACCAACCTTGACAGTCCAAAAACATAAAAACAAAAGGAACTTAACTTAGCATATTCTCGATTCTGAATATCATCAGTGTAAATATTCATATCGTCCATAATCATAACACTGTCATGTATGTCCAAAGCTGTGTTTAGGCAATAGGACAGTTCTCTGAACAGTGGTAACAGGTTGGAAGCATCTGAAGGTCGATGGATGCTAACAACAGTCCACCCCTTTTTATGAATTACGAATCATCAGCTTGGAAGCAATGATCTTGATCGTGCGACTCTCAAAAGTAGAGACTCTGTTGCAAACAACCACTTTCCTAACAAGCTGCATCAAAACCCCACGAAATTCATTCCAATCAGGACGGATTGGCTTTTGGTAGTCAGTTTTTAAATCTGAACTTGCTTTTATTTCCTCTATTACCAAAGTATCAGACAAACATCTTTACAACACCAATCTCAAGTCGATTATTTTGTTGCGAAGACCATCTATAGTCCAGAATCCAATCCGCGGAATGTTGGATTTTTGTTCTCAGATTAAGAATCTCCTCAATGTAACTAAGAGCACCTAGTGGCGTGGAACTGTTTGAAGATACAGAGAAAGAACTTTCAATTGGAAGAAAATAGGCTGCGACTACAGACTTTATTTTATTTGTATTCGATATGGTGAAGGTGAAGCAGAATTTTTATCTTACATCTTAATATCTAGACATTGAGTTTTTAGGGAGGAGTCCTCCAATGAAAACTAATTACAATAATACAGTTAGAATAAATAACAAATATTTCGGTTACAACATTTTAATATAGCCTCAGATAGTAGACTCATCATGATAAATAGATGGATTTACAACAAATTTGTAAGCTGTAGGGAAACACCTTTTTCACTTTAAATTTTTACACAGGTTAACATATTTCAGTAAAAAGTAACTATTTTACAAATCGGCCTATGAAAAAAATGAAGAACCGAACTTAAAAAGAATTATAATGTACAGTATGGTAAATACAAAAGAGCATAAAAGAATGAGTCTTTGCCACATTCGATGAAAGCTTATTGCCTTGCAGCCAAATCTCCAATGTAGTGAGACCGCTATTTATAGTCTCACTCAGCTGAGTCAAATTGTAAGAATGATGACATAGATTGGTATCAGCAGCATACATAGCCACGGAGGAATCTTTGACAGCCTGCGAAAGATTATAAGCTGAGAAAAGGAATAGAACAGGGAAGGCATGAACCTTGCGGGACTGTCACATTTATTTCCCGAGACATTTGAATCAACACCATTAACCCTACAAAGCTACTGAGCGCCATAAAGTTCCAAATTTTTACAGAGAATGTAAAGGTCGACCGAATCAAATGCCCTCTTCTGGTCAATAAATACCAATCCCACAAGCTTACCTAGATTAAGCTTGTTGTACCAGTCGCCACTCTTGTTAGCCATACTCTTGCTGGAAGGGGAAAATTTGCGCCCTCCCCTTTAGTAGATGTTTTCAAATAACTCGGTCAGGAGAAATTTCATGGTCAAGGAACTTCTATTCTTTTGCTGCTACCAATTGTACATCTTCTCAGAGAGTTTCATTGAAACATTTTAACCCTATTTTGGCTGGGGGGGGCTAGTAGATTTTTTTAAATAACTCTGTCAGGAAGAATTTCATAGCCCTGAAACTTCTTGACTTTTTGCAACTATTTATTGTAGAAATTCTCAAAAAGTTTTATTGAAATATCTTGAAAAATGAGGGGGCGGGAGACAATTATCTGGGACTGACCCAGGAAAAATCGCAAATTCTCAAAACTCAATTATCGCGAAAAAAGGAGCAGAAGTGGAATATTTTACAAATTTCTCTTGAAATGTAGTGTTATTTGATGCATTCTATCACAAGTATCATGTTTGGATGGAAAATGTGCTCCAAATGTAATTTTATCGCGATTTTCCTGATTTTGGCCAATTTTGTCGCTTTTCTTGACCACACAAAGGAAACTGCTGACGTGAGCAAAAATGATGATTATTTTTAGGTTAATTTTTATATTTACAGAAAGTACATGCCTAAGGCTTTTAGCACACCAAGTTTTGTTGCTCTTAATATTACCAGTCAAGAGTTAGGTAGGGGGGGGATTTTTTGCCCCCCGCAACCAAAATAGTACTATCAAATAGCCCAACCACTATAGGGTTAACAAATGAAGTGGAGGGAGAAAATTTTCTGGGATTGACCCTGGCAGAATTGCAAACTCTTAAATCTCAATTATCTCAAAAAAGCAGCAAAATTTGAATATTTTGAAAACTTCTTTTGTAGTGTAGTGTCATTTGATGTATTCTATCAAAATTATAATGTTTGGATGGCAACAACCTTTTTGTTCCGAATTCAAAGGAGTTGGGCGCTGTGCAGTGGCGGAACGGACTAAAATTACCTTTAGTTAAAAAGATAAAGGCTCCTGACCTCTAAAGGCCCCGAAGGGGCCCCTAGTCTTATAATCTAACTGTTGATTGAGATGGAAAATTGCGACAACTTTTTGTCGCAAAATTATTATTATTATTACAGCAATGTTGCAATTTGATTGGCTAGGAGCGAAATTTTGCTCATGAAGCAGCAGAGCGAACCCCCGTCTTTTGCGTTTGATTATGGAGGAATGGCGGACCAAATCATCGCAAAGCTGGGGCAGATCGATGTCGTGTCAAAGTAAGAGCTTCACATCGCTATTTGTTGAAATGTTGTGCGAGGGAAGGAAAGTTTTGTAGGTGCAACAACTGGGTGTGCATTGGAGACTAGAATTACACTCTGTTTCGCTTTTCTCAGGAACTTTTTCAACTCAAAGAAGCTACGAACAACAACTTTTTTTATATCAATGACGATTTGGAACTAAACAAATACAATACAATATTCTGTGCCGTCCATAGCAGAAATAGACATGACGTCATCTGGTTCTGGCTATGAATGGCACTTAACAAATACTTTAACAACAATCGCGAAAAGGAAACAAAATATATATAAAGGAAAAAATAGACAAAAAAAGTAATGCAAGACAAAAAAAGAATTTAAACACTTTGTGCACCATGACATCATCCCGCCTCCCATTTTGACAGGCACTAGCATGCGCTATTCCTGGTGGTTGAATTGATATGACAGAAAATCTGCGCCGACAAGGCTTGTGCTAAGATGGTTGATATCTAGGTTGTTAAAGAGTTATGCCATGGGTTACAAAGAGCTCAAACCCACTCCAAACACAAGAGAGCAATAGGTCGCTGATTTTTCGTTCTCCAAAGAACTCTCTGAAGGAAAAACCCTGCAAACAGAATCCCCGGGAGATCTTTAGTTAAGCATGCCTGTTGCTTTAATATATGCTATCGATGCCTCTAAAACTATTCGATTATCAATTTCGTTGAATTTTGGGCTACCGTAAAGGAGCAAATTTAGCAAGGCTTGTGAATCTATTTTACTTAAATCCAGTCCTGTAAGGTGTGAAAGTTGGCCAAGGAGATCATTGCGCATGGGAACAAAGAAAGGGCAGTGCAGGAAGATTGCGCATTATCTTCAACTCCAGTATAGCAAGCACACATCGGACTTGTACACTGAAAATTATGTCGGAATTTATGCTCGTTTAACGTGCTAAATTCAAAGTCTAAGCATTTGGTATAAATGAGAACCTAAATGTGTCTGATTTACAGTACGGTACATGTAATATCATATTACTACGATGTCCGTTGGGGTTTACTGGCTTGAAAAGATTTTTAGCTAATTTGGCTAATTTTGGACACAAGGATTTCCCTTATAAGAAACTTTAGGTTTAGATTTAGGCCCTTGTTTGAAGAATTTGCTTAGGCCCGTTTGCGTCACTTTTTGTAATCTGCTGAAAGTCTTCTATTACGTATGCCTATTTGTACCAAAAAGGAATCCCCTGTTGCGTCAGAAAGGCACTAGAATTACCGCATGCATTCCCCCGACCTTTGTTTCTTTTGTTTACCAGGATTAGAGATTTGCCCTACCTAAGCTGTTTTATTTGCAAAGTCACGATTACCCCTCTCCCAAATTTAGAAACATTGCGTTATTTCTTGCAACATTTCGTTAATTCTAGAAATGCATTGTCATGTTTATTTGTTATGTTTTAGAGTAGCTTTTTTGTATAAATAGTGCCTGCATCGTTAGATTTGAAGAACAGCAATGGATTAGAAAGGCTAACGTCGGACGAATTGGTTATGGGCGCAAGAGGCTTGCAAAAGCTCTTGTTGCCCACATTTTAGGTGTCACTGAGGTTGGCATGCTAAGGCTTTGGAGAAGCCCATAGAATCACGTTAGTTTTGGGATTTAGTGTCATATGAGAGTTTGTCTTGAGATCGATGTAAAGTGCCAAATTCATATGTGTATTTTCTGAAGACAATCTGGAGCTGCTTCTGGTTTATATTGCTTCTGGAAAGATTCACAGTTTACACAACGCAGGAGTACAAGATTTGTCCATCGCAACTACCGTAGGACTGCCAGCCCGAGTGACATGATAAAAACTTTAGGATGGGAAAGCTTGCCAGAAAGAAGAAAGAAATCCAAGATCATCATGATGTATAAGATTTATAACAACTTAATTGATATTCCTAAAAATCTTTTCAAACCAGTAAACCCCAACGGACATCGTAGTAATATGATATTACATGTACCATACTGTAAATCAGACACATTAAGGTTCTTATTTATACCAAATGCAACTAACATTTGGAACTCTCTAGCAGGAAGTATCAGAAATCAAAATTCATTGGACTCCCTGAAGAAGGCATTAGATACAGTAGCCTAAAGTAGACACTTTCGCTAGTACTTGCTATTTTCGTTACTGCTGGTATTTTGGCAAGGTGACCTCACTTTAAGGTGCCACTAAACGTTCCTGGAACTTTTTGCATTTCGACAGATTGATACCCGTAGAATATGATAAAATAAAAATTTTTGATAAATTCGAATTCCTTCTGCGGAAACGGGGGCATTTTTCATGCAGTTTCTGGTGTCAAGGACGGGTCATAAGGGGAACTGGGAACGAATCTCCTTCAACGTCATATCGGGAAGTCACGTTTCCTTTCAATAAGGGAAGCCGCACTGAACAACAGAGCACGAACAGCTGAAGAGAGATCCCCATCAAAGCAGTTCGACTTTCTGTACTGTGGAATTGTTGAGTATACCAATAATACTTCCATCATGTTTTTGGATGGTGACAACGACGCGGAAATTGCAGAAGTAGAGCTTATCGAGGCCGTGGTTGTGCTTCGTGACTGGCATGAAAAGGCATAGGCCCAAATTTGCGATGTGATTATGGTGTGGACTGATTCTAGAGAAACCATTTGCTGGCTTGCTCTTTTCTTAGCTCGTGAATAATGTCTTCGAGCTTGCAACAGAGAGTCTTCTGAAGATGGTTAACGTGACGACAGCTGCTGAGGCTTGTTGTTCTTTCATAATCGAAGTTTTCAAGATTTAATCTTTGTGCTTGTGCTATCGATGAATTTTCAACTTCTATCTATGACGAGAACTCTGACACGTCCTCTCCATCAACCTGCCCTATTTGTGCATAGGTACCTGTAATTCGCCTTGTGAGTATATCTCACAGAAACATGAGATCTGAAACATTAGATTTCCTGCAAACAATCCTGAAATCTAGTATTTTGTAGGGTCTACTCAGTTCAGAGGCTAGGAGGGTAAAATTTGTGGTATTAATTGCTGGGAAGCAGTGGAGCTGGAACTGATAAATCAACACTCACCATGTCAAGGAAGATAGTTTGGGTGGTACTAGCTTGGGGAAAATTCTGAACAAAGATTGTGCAAGATTTTGGACCAACCCAACTTTTCCCCTTACTTAACTCATTCTACCCCCCTCCAGTAGACCTTGGACATCAAGAGCCAAAATTTAACTTTCTGTTGATGTAAATTGTTGGAAATTATACTTTAGCGTGGCCAAGAATGCAAAAAAGTAAGCTTTCATTTGTACTAGGAATTCTGCAAAATATAACCTTGAGAATGGGACATCCCAAGGTATCTTCAGTATAAAAAATCCTTGCCCCCTCCATGATAAAGGTCTTCAAGATGGATTACATGATGTTAGTTTCATTGTGATGGCTATTCACTTCCTTTCAGCCAGGTTAACTGTGTGACAATTTTTTCTCTTTTTTGCAGATGAGCTTGAAGAAAATTAAATTCAACATGTCTGATCATGCCAAAACATTTTTCAATTGCTATCCACTTCTGGTTCATTTATTCTTCAGACTGGCTGCTCATTCATAGTCATTCACAGGACAAACTAGCCATGAATGTTTTATGGATTATCTACAGTACACATATTTTTTACAAAAAACTTATCAGAAACTCAGCTTTTAGATTGCTAAGAAAATTAAGAAATTCCAGTAATGGGAAACTATTTCTCAACAAACCATCTATTTTGATCTGAGGTAGTTTTCACTTTGTGTTATCACTTCTTTCTTGTATCATATTACTTGGAAGGTAGGGTTCTTGTGGGGTAAAATGGGTTGGTCCTTATTGCAGGAATAGTGTATCCTGAAAACTCATAAATCAACATTCACCTTGTTCGCAAAGGTAGTTTGAGCAGTTCTCGCTGGAGAAAAACCTTGAACAAAGCTTTGGGCAAAATTTATCAAAATTCACGCCCTATTTTATCAAAAACTGACCCATTTTACTCTTTTCCAGTATACCCTACTTGACAAATATCTAAACGGCGGAAAAGGCTTGAAAAACCTGGCTTGTTTTGAAATTTTTACAATGGCACAGAGAGTGAACGCGAAGATTGTCATTGAACCTTTCAAGAAACTCATAAGAAATTCTAAGTACTCAAACATTTCATAGTCTTAACAAACTTCCAGCTTTAGCCCTAGCTTTTAGTTTCTCAAAAAAAATTGAAGAGATTATTCATATTGACACAACAACCATAAAATGTACAGTCGACAATTCCCTGAAAGTAATGCACTTGCATTTTTGGAAGCAAAATGATGTTGCTCAAATCCAATAAACGTTTTTTGTCAAAATCTGCATGCATCCAACTACCTAACATACTGACATAGCTTGCAACTGTGAACTTGTGTATTGTGCAATTTCAGAATATATGAACAGTGAAGACAAAACCAACTAAAGTTTGTTTACCCACTTCAAGTCATGTGACCTTACTCTTGGGTATTTTGTATTATAGTGCCATTTTTAGTTTATGGCACAGGTTTCCATACCATAAAAAATTCTACAGAAATCAAGAGTTGTTTTTCAAGAGAATCATCACTTGACTTGAAGTGGGTGTAAAAAGCCTTGGCTGGTCTTGCCCATTCTATTTCTGTTGACGTTACAGTTGAGGGGCACATGCTTGCGTATTTCAAGTAAAGTCGCTAAAAAATCTCTGGAATCATTTTGTATTGAAAAATCTCATACTCTTTTGGAAGAGTGATTTGTATGCCTCTCAATTATACTGATCCCAAAGTATTTCCCTGAAGTTAGTCTGGAGAATGTTGAAGAATACTCTGAAGAATATTGACAATGTGAATACATTTTCTTAAAAACCAATCATACATAAAAAAAGACAAAGCTAAGTTGCTTCCAGGGTGATAAGGTGTCATTTCTCCTGTACAAAGTGTCACGGAGGAAACTTATGCCATGGATCACATTCAACTGCTCCTTGTGCCACAGAGGAAACTTGCGCAATGCCATTCCACTGCTTCCCATTGCCTCTTTCAACAGTATTTGAAGGAAAGGGAGGCTGCTGTAAAAATTTATTGATTATGAACACTTTGCTCCACTAGTGAATGTAGCTGATTTTACACATTTCTGACATCTGAGGCTGGGTGTTGTCCATCTGGCTCATGTGCTATCACCAAAGGAATGTTTATTCAAGTGTGGAGTAGGAGTCAAATCCTATAAAAAACAGGAAGTCTAAAAATCTTGAACATCAAATTTGGGAAGCTGGTCACAAAGATCTAGTAAATGATTCCCTTGACTAGCCCTTTACATTTCTTTTTTTGTTGCATCCTGATAATTTTTAAAGGGATCTATACAGTATCTGTCACCAGAAATGGAAGAACAAGCATCTATAATTTAGTGGTGGTGAGAACACTTCTGCCTCTGGTCCTACCCTCTTCAACTTTGAAGTAAAAGGCATTGTTGTAATTTTGAAGTGTTTTAATATCTCACAGTGAAAAAGAGGGATTTCAATCATCTCACAAACATAATACAATTTAATATCCCTGAAATCCTTCAAGTGGCTTGATCAATATCATCTGGTGACATCACAGGTGGTGGGGAAAATTAGCTTAAATTGACAAATACCTCTCTTGTTACTTCATCAGTGCTTGCCAAATTTGTCTGGATTTTAGGCCCTGCCTGGAAAATGTTTTTTTTGATCGAATTACATGAGAGGAAACCGGATGGCCTTATCCAGACAAATATGGCAAACACTGAAGTAACAAGAGAAATATTTATCAGTTTTGAACTAATTTTCCCCCACCACCAGTTGTGCCATCGTCGAAAACTTAACGCATGGTTGGTAGGCCTTTTGCAAGAGTCGCTTACTGACCTTTCTTTTTATTTCCTTTGACGCAGCTTCCATTTCTTGTCAAATGGTTTCAGTACCATTAGGATGACAGGAACTCCAAAATCTTGAAGGTGAACAGTATTTGCTCCCACAGGAACGAAAACTTTGTCGGAAGAAACTTTGGTCCAACATATCCAATTTCGTAGGCCTACCTAGGTAGGCTGACAGAACCCGGTTTGACTTTTGAAGAAAGCATTTCTGCTGGTTCAATTCTGTCGTTTATCTTCATTTTGGTGCGGCCAAGTCACTCATCAAAATGAGATGCAATAGGATGAAGTACTAATCCTTCGAAAATTCTGCTACATTGTATCCGGCAGGTATCTGCTTGGGTTACAGAGCAGCAAGTCTTGTCACTCCAGTGTGAGCTTCCTGCACGCGTTTCTGTGCTTTCTCTTTGCCTTCCCGATATGACGTGAGAAAGTCTCGTGCCCATGCCTCCTCTTGGATTGTTTTTCCGCGTCCTTGACACCCCAAATTGGGCCAAAACCGCAACTTTGAAAAATCATATAAAAATAACCAGATGTCCTAAAGAAAAGATTTTTTCTGTTTCTGGCTGAGAAAAGTAATCTCTATCGATTTCTGCAAAAATCCCAGAACGTTTAGTGGCACTTTAACTGATAGATGCATCTAAAAGCCCTTGCTTCCCTATATTTTTCTCCTGTAGCCTCTCCTATTTACTGCCAGTCTTAGACTGGGGACCATCCTAGAACGTGTGCATTGAAGGACGTGATGACGGTGTGAATATCGCCCTCACACTCTTGAAAACATACAGTAACCAAACAGCAACCGAATATACTATCCTTGTTTAAACTCTTCAAGGAGTCACACTGCTAAAACACTTATATATCTTACTTAGTTCTTATCTTGCTTAATTTTTTTTTTCTTCAATTTTATTAAGACACTAACCATTGTACGTAATACTTATTCATAGGTCAATGTAAAGTAATTGTAGATAAATAGAATGAAAAGCAAGGCAAAGAGAAGTCAGGCCATAAGCGACTTTCAGATAATACGAAAGTCGAATTTGGTGCCACAAAGGATCATGGTTAGCTGTGACTCTTTAAATTCCCATTATTTTATGTACAGTTGTAACAAACGCATAACAGTTTGTGCCTTCTTACTGACATCTGTTATCTATCAAAAAAGTTGATTTGCTGTTGATAACTTGCTTGAATGTTAGAATTAGTCATAAACATTCCTTTGCTGAGTTTGAAAATCACGCCTGGCACATAAGAAATTTAACGCGTGTCAAACTTCAAACTGTGAAAGTCCAAAAGAATATAGTTTAAGCTTACAAAACATGACCACAAAGCCTGATATTTTCATAGCAATCAGCAGGCGAATGTCCAGAAAACCATATTTACAGTTGAAGATTTGCAAATGCTAAGTCGATGGTAGGGTTAAAAAGGAGTGCCACTGCCATGATAAACCCTATTGAAGTTGGAAAGGGAGCGACAACAGCAGAATCGTCCAGCTAATGGTAAAGGTATTTGAAAATCATCTATGTCTCTATCTATCTGGTGTGGCAGAAAAGTGAAGGCAATTGAACGATTGTAGTACTAAGTGCTGTCCCGCGTATAAGAAGCTAATTTGCAAGAGAATCATAACTTCAATGTTTGCTTTGACGATAGGAGAACAACTGAGCAGTTATGGAGGAAAATTAGGCTGCCGTCAAAAAGTGGGTCTATTAAAACCGAGTCCCCTTCTGTGCTAGAAAGATTTAAGTACGTTATTGATTATTTGGTAAGCTTTTGAATCTTTGGATCGAATGAGCCAAGATGTCTGTGAGCCATAAATGAATCTTAACTTAATATGCTGTATAACTTAATATCGAGACATTGCAGATTGACTAAAGATTGACAGATTGGTTGCAGATTACTGATGGTGCTATTGCTTTGTGAGATATTATAGAAGGGCACTCGGTGATTCCTTAACATTTAAAGTCATCAGACATCTTCCTGGCTTATTCTTAATCTACTTTTTATAAACATTTTTAACAGTAATTCACTGTTTTTAACAGTAATTTTACATTTTTAACAGTAATTATCTTCGAACTTCAGAAAATCTTTAGAGCCTCATTTGATAAGTACACAAGCGTATTGCAGGAGCAAAGAGTCCTTCTATCAAAACAAGGATTTTTCATCTACATTGATAGAAATGTAAAAAGAGTGACTTACTGGACCTAAAGTATGGATTTGACAGTAGATTTAAACAATAAGAAGTTCTAGAGCAAATGGTCCTTAAAATCAAGGGCATAGTCCCAGTTTGCACAAAGTACAAGGAGAGAGTGATAACTGTTCACTCACTTTCTACTCTAATTGACTTCAAAGTTTTTTTTGCCTTAAAAATTTCAATTCTACTCGAAACTGCTAGGAACCTTTAAATTACACATTTGGAGGACACGATTAAAGACAATTTTGCAGGGCACCTTTGATGCTCTTTACAAATTTTGAGCTATGAGTTACTTGAAATTTTTACGACTTGTAAGCTCTTTATTCTTAATTTTGGTATGCTAGTGTGTTTCCTGATCTCTAAAAGGAGTAAAACATTATTCTGAACAGAGTCTTGTATAAGCGAGAGATAAGTATTTTGCAAATATTATTGTATTGTATAAGTATTGTATTGGTAACTTTGGTGGTGAATGGGATGGGGTGATGATGAAATATCAATTAAGATGCTTGATAGCATGAACATTACGACAAACACCAAAACTAATCTGTTTTTGCAGATAGTATTGTGTAATATGCAAAGACCTTCCTGGGTGAAAATCCATATCCTAATTGATAGGAAATATCATTGCCCTCATAATTCCTCTCACAGTCGCAGAGAGTCAGTTAGATGCTTAGTCTTTTTCAATGCTTGTTGCGCTTTGTTACATATCTTGTAAACTTTTAGCCCATGGTTCCTTGTAACGTCGGTGTTTACAATTATTATTATTATTTTTTTATTATTACTATTATTATCATCATTATTATCATTATTTTTATTATTATTATTATTATTATTATTATTTATTAATATTATTGCTGTTGTTGTTGTTATAAAACATGCAACAGGTCTTAAAGGTCTCTTCAAGGACGCTGATAGGTTTTCTGGTTTAGGAAATATTTGCTCTCGAGCTAACAAAGTTATGCCGCTTGGACGAATGAGAAACGATTATAAAACTGCTGTTGGTACAGGAAAGCAGCAAACGTGTTTTCCAGTTTGAACTTCTTTCAAAAGTTATCCTGGAAGTTTCTTGTCTAGTCTTGGCAACTATGGTCCTTGTCTGCTCACATAGGGTTCAGCTCGTAAAAATGCCTAAACAAATGACGCATAAGAGGGGTCATTTGGATGTCAGTTGTAACGATACCCTGCTCATTGCTGGTTGCTGCTTTGCTTGAACTCTTTCCTCTACGGGTGCTTTGGCCTCCTGATAGTCTCCCTATATGTCTTGAATCTCAAGACCCTATCTATGTCTATATAACTATAGCCTCGTATGCGCTAGCTACAACTTGCTTTGCATTCCTTTCGTTTCTGTAGCTCCCAAAAAGTGTAATTGATTCCATACGGAAATTCCCAGCTTGCCGAGCACAAGCACCTTGGTATGATCTTTGACACAAAGCTTAATTTTCAGAGCCATGTCAAACAGGCAATTTGCAAAGCGAAGAGGGGTATCGGTGTAATTAGATATCTGTCTAAGTAAGTATCCTGGGACATACTCGATCAACTGTATAAACTTTACGTGCGACCCCATCTTGATTATGGAGATATAATCTATCATAGGTGTGAGCCAGACTTAAGGTTAGATCTCACAAAGAGACTAGAACAAACTCAGTATTCCGCAGTGCTTGCTGTGACAGGAGCATGGAGAGGTATAAGCAGGCAGAGGCAGAGACGCAAAAACAGTGCAAACCTACAAACCTGGTTTGGAGGAAGGTATTGGCCAAAAATTGAGGAAGGCTTTGTTGTCAAAAATAAGATTTTACTTTGTTAGCATAGTTCTTATAAGTGTTGAAAATAAATCATCAATAAATATATAGAATCATTTAAAATCATGTCAATTGTATGCAGATGGCGAGTTTATATTTCAAAACTATATCAAAGAAGAAAAATCAAGTTTGATCAATCAATGTGATGAAAAAGAGAAAGTCTATGAGGAAATATGCATATGTGTCAGGAAAAAATGATCTTTGAAAAGCTTTCATTTGAAGTGCAGCAAAAACTTCACAGCAAATGCAGCAAAAACTTCACTGCATTAACGGCGTAATAATCAAGAAACAGATATTTTCCGGGTGTCCCAGAAAAGTACTTCTATTTGCAAAATCACCAAAATTTTGTTGTAAGGTAGATCTTCAAATTTCTTTTTCTTACCAGTAGATCAAAACAAATTATTTTTGCAAGCTGATCTTTTGATTTGTTTTTAGATCAAGTGAATCAAGCTCTTTTTAGTCTGTCTGGTTTTGAAGTCTTCTGCAAGTAAACACTTATGTTTATTCGAGTAATTTCTTTTGTTATATTGAGTCTCTTGTTTGGTCATGAATATCAGGATGAAACGTGAAATGTTATTGTAGACTTGAAGAATACTGAAAAATTCTCAATGTAACGGCTCCTAGAGGCAAGATTAGCGATGTTGCATAAAGAGTGTTGCATAGAATGAGGTTTTTGATGCATTATTTCATACCCGTTAAGTAAAGAGAACAAAGAGTTTACCATCATTGAATATATTTGAGTTATTGACACAAGAGGTGAAAAAAATATTATGATAACTTTCGTAATCAAATTTTAGAAATTTTGCAAACGGGAGTACATTTTTGGACACCCAGTAGCTTCTAGATGTTCTCACCTTGAACTCTTTGTTCCCACTTCATTGCCCCAATACCTTTCAATTAATGAATCCCTTCCTTATGACTATGGCCTCCCTTGTATTTAAACGTGGTTAGAGCCCTGATAATTTCACTCTAACGGACAAATGATACGGAAAGATCCTTAATTAAATGCTTTTGCCTGGTTCACAAAACACCGCCGCACTGTTTTCCAGTAATGATATATTGTGTTAAAATGAGGAATGTTGAGAGTATAAATTTCAGGTTTGGAGGAAGGTCAACAAGTTTTTGCAGCTCTGCCGCAGAAGCTATTCAATGAGCTAGGCTGGGAAAATCTCCATAACAGAAGATGGTACAGACGACAATGTCATTTCTTCACCTTATAAACTACTCCACATCCAGAATACCTTTTTTCTCACATCCCACAGGAGCGTCAAATTACCTACAATCTACGGAATCCAAGCGCTTATCCGGAAAAGGTTCCAGGACTGCTAGTTTGTCAAGTATATGTTTCCAATATGTAACAGCGGAATGGCACCTCCTTAATAGTGACTGAATTGAATGAAAGGAAGTGCCATCTTCTAACTTTTGGGACAAGCCAAGATGATATTAAGATCACAGTCGGTGAGGTTATTGTTAAAGAAAGCTCTGAAGAAAAGTTACTAGGGGTGACAATAGATAAAAATTTGAAATTGATGATGATTCCGGGAAACGCAGCTTTGTTATAAATCGTAGAATGAAGACGACGATGAGAAAAGACATTTTGTGGTGAAACTTTGACAATCCAGTTATATTAAAGAATTAAATTTGACAATCCAGTTGAAAATCCATGATAAAGAAAAGTTTGACAGTCCAGTTGGTTAGAATAATTAGTTATTTATTTATGACATATTCGGTACGTTTCGACTCTGGCTAGAGTCATCTTCAGCAAAGAAAATATGTGCACGAGGGCCTTTTAAACTAAAACGAAACACGGCATGCGGGAGGGGGGAAATACCTAATAAGGTAAAGTAAACATCAAAACAAAGAAGAAAAACAAGTACTAAAATGTGAGATGAAAAACAAGACCTAATAAGGCGAAAAACGGAAAAGATAAACAGGTCAAAACAAGCAAACTCAGAATAAGACCATGGGAATAGATGACGTTTGGGAGTTCAAAGAGGGCGTGTCTCGTTTTATAATTCTCGTTTTATAAGATAAAAATTTGAATTTCAAAAGTCATGTCTCAAATTTATGAAAAAAAGCCAGCCAAAAACTGCATGCCATTGCTAGGGTATCTGCGTTCATGAATCCTGATAAATTGCATCTGCTAATGAATAGTTTCATAAAATCTCAATTTAGCTACTGTCCGTTAATTTGGATGTTCCATGACAGGGGCCTCAATGCAAAAGTAAATAAAATCCAAGAAAGAGCACTCAGAATTGTGTATAAAAACAGTCACGTCGATTGCGAATCTTTGCTGAAATTAAATAATGCAGTATCCATTCACCAACGCAATCTACAGTACTTGATGATAGAAATATACAAAACCAAAAAGAGCCTGAATCCTAGTTTCACGAGTGAGATTTTAGAGGCAAGAGATGTACAATATGACTTGCGAAATAAGAATACTCTTGGCATTCCTAATGCCAAGACAACTTCTTATGGCATAGAAACTGTTAGATATTTGGGTCAAAAGCTGTGGCAAACATTACCTCACAGTGTTACAGAGTCCCAATCACTGACTGCTTTTAAAAAAGAATTAAGAACCTGCACAATAGAATGTGACTGTAGATCGTGTAAGACATACATTTCGGGTTTAGGTTTTATTTAGCATCTTTTCTTTAAAATCCTTTCTGAACATTGCAACATTTTTTATATGTATGATTGATAGTTGGCATTAATTAGCTTTTCATAGCTATTAGAGTTGTACGACAACTTTAAATAAATTATTTATTATTATTGTTGATGTCCACGGTTAGTGATAGTCTCAAATTAATCTAACCGGAGTATGCCTTGAAACCGGGTCCAACAAGTTCCTTAGGTTTCAAGAACCATTCTAAGTGTCCTGGCAGTTCCCAACAGTGCTGACTTTTGCAACAATTCTACTCTCGTTGTAACTCCAATCTCTTTTAAGTATCCATTCAAGCCTTTTGGTATGGTTCCGAGTGCTCCTATAACGATTGGTATGACTTTGGCCTTAACTCTCCATAATAAGCGAATTTCTCTTGCTAGATCCTGATATTTCTCTATCTTCTCCTCTTGCTTTGTTATAATCCTTGCGTATCCTGATATTGCTACATCAATTATGTGACAACTCTTTGTATCTTTGTCAATCACAAATATGTCGGGTCTTCTGGCTGTGATATCACGATCTGTTTGTATGGTAAAATCCCATAAGATCTTGTGATGATCATCCTCAACAACAGCTTCTGGTTCATGCTGATACCATTTATCTGAATGATGAAAGCCATTTATTATTATTATTATTATTATTATTATTATTATTATTATTATTATTATTATTATTATTATTATTATTATTATTATTATTATTATTATTATTATTATTATTATTATTACTAGTATTATTATTATTATTATTATTATTATTATTATTATTATTATTATTATTATTATTATTATTATTATTATTATTATTATTATTATTATTATAATTCAATTGTACATTCTCGGGTTAGATGTGTTCCGGTTTATGCTTTGAAAGCAAGTTACAACAAGCAACTAAAGGTTTCAAAGTCAATCTCCAGCTTCTTCAGGTTTCTAACACCTTCCTCAATATTCTCGCTGTGCCTAATAATGCTGTTTTTTGGACATGTCCAGTTCTCAAATCAATCCCAATCTTCTCAATCCATTTATCAAATTCTTTCGATACTGCTCCCAATGCGCCAATAACAACAGGAATGACAGTCACTTTCTTCATGCCCCACATAGTTGCTACTTCTCTTTTCAAGTCCCCATACTTTTCAATTTATTCTTGCTCTTTCGTTCTTACTCGAGAATCCTACGGCACTTCTACATCAATGATCTGGCATTCCTTTGCATCTTCATTTACCACCACAATGTCCGGTCTTCTTGCTTCAATTTCGTGATCGCACTGGATGTTGAAATCCCACAATATCTTGGTATTTCCCTTTCTTGAAACACCCTCCGGTTGATGTTCGTACCACTTATTTGCCCTGTCAATGTCAAGCTCGCCACATAACTCCCAGTGTATATTCCTTGCAATGTTATCATGCCTTCTCTTGTATTCTTGCTGGGCTAGCATCTTACATTAGCTCACAATGTGGTTGATAGTCTCTCCTTTTTCACCACATAACCTGCACAGAGGTGACTCCAACGTTTTATCAATATGATGTTTTACATAGTTTGTTCTTAATGCCTGATCTTGTGCAGCACATATTAATGCTTCTGTACCAGCTTTCAAATCACCATTTTTGAGCCATCCCCAGGTCTTATCTTTATCAATGTTTTCATCCATGTCTCTAATGTATTGTCCGTGCATTCTCTTTTCTTTCCACGCTTGTTCACTTGCGTTGATCTGCATTCTTTTGAATTCTTCCGGTCTTACTGTCTCCTCTGTTTTGATGGTCGTTTTCATACTTGCCACTTTCAGCATTGGTTCATTACTTTGCTTCACGTACCAACCCAAGCTGTTCTCTTCACCCTTTATACACCATTCGCAACTAATTAGTCCCCTTCCTCCTTTGCGCCCTGGTACATACAACCGTGCAACGTCACTCTTTGGGTGAAGCGTTTTATACATTGTCATCAATTTCCTAGTTTTTCTATCCATCCATTCAAGCTCTTCCCTTGTCCATTTCAGCAACCCAGCTCCATATCTTAAGAGAGAAATCGTCCAAACATTGATTGCCTTTACTATATTGTTTCCATTCAATTTCGACTTCACTATCAATCTTGTCCTTTTTTTTCTATTCATAATAAATTAAAATTAAACTTAAATACATTAATACTGTACCGCCCTTGGTCTAAGAAGACACAAGGTCATCTGGCCTACACCAAGAACGGCACTTACAATTTTCAAATACAACTTCAAAAGTAACGAAAACTACTGGGAACAGGAAAAGAAAACAGGTAAATGAAGCAAAAATTAAAGGAGAGAGAGAGAGACTTGCAGTTCCAAACCAAACTCAAACCATGCTATGTGTCTAATCCTTATATCGTAGGTCTAACATCAATTTTGTACCATCACATCGAAACTGATGGTACAATGACAATGGACGTAAAGCACTATTAGAGCATTTGGATGGTTTGGTGTGGAACTGTATAGAAGATAGAAAAGAGAGCTGCTAGATGATTGTGTTATGCCAAATTAATTTCGTGCTAATCCACAGATACTAACATGCCACCCAAGCGATAGGACAAAGAAAACCCGTCCCCTCACTTAGGCAACACGCCAGCACCCACAATCAATTTAACCTGTTTGTTTTTTCGATGTACTCAATCGTTGCTTCAATTATTATCCTGTTGTCAATCATATTCATATAAGGACTGCCATAAAGAAGCAAGTTGCACAAGGTTTCTGAATCCAGGTTTGCGATATCAATACCGGACACTTCAGTGACAGTGCCAAAGAGATCCTCTCGCAATTGATTAAAGCGGGGGCAATGCAGGAGATAGTGCTCATTGTCCTCATTAGCCGCACCACAATCACATATAGGCCTAAGGCACTCAAAATTGTGATGAAATTTGTGCGCATTAAGATCACTGAATTGTACGCGAAGCTTGGTTATATTTCTAATACCCTTTAAGTCAGATACTCCATAAATAGTATTTCTGACCGGTCTCATTAACGCAATCAGTTTCCGTTTAAATTCAGCAATGGTTTTAGAAGCGTGTATTTCAGTTGGTAGTTTGTTCCATTCATGTAACGTGTTATGAAAATAGGAATTGGAAAAGCGATCGGTTCTGGCTCTATTTTGGGCATAGGCTTGAGGATTACGCAGATCATAAGATATCTGCCGTTCAGGAGGAATTAGAGAAAAAAGATATGCTGGGTACTGTGTCAACTTTAGCTTGAAGAAATGGCATAGTCTTCTATACCATCGTCTCTTGTACAAAGATTCCCAACCAAGTTCATCGTAAAGCTTTTGCTTACTTGTACCTCTCCATGCCCCAGTCACAGCCAAAGATGCTGCATACTGCGTTTGTTCAAGACGCTTTGTAATAACTGATGACAAGTCAGGGTCATATTTGTGGTAAACAATATCATCGTAATCAAGGTGGGGGCGTACATACAGTTTGTACATTTGATCAAGTACATCCCTTGATACGTATTGTGACAGGTGTCTTATCAACCCAATCCCCCGCCTGGCTTTCGAAATAGCTTCACTCACATGACTTTTAAAACTCAATTTGGAGTCAAGAATCATTCCAAGATGTTTGTGCTCTGTTTTGCTTGTAATTTCTTCATTTCCGAGTCTCAAAGGAGGGTGTACTGGGCACAACTTTTTAACGGAAAAAAGTACCTCTTCCGTCTTGTCAGCATTGAAGTGCATTTTCCATTGCCACGCCCACAGGGAAACTTTTTCTAGATCTCTATTCATATTTTGGGCAGAGACGGTTTCATTTTCAACCACTGTAAATAGAGAAGTATCATCAGCAAATAATTTGAAGTCGCACTGTAAGTTATCTGTTAAATCGTTAATATAAATAAGAAAAAATAATGGACCTAATACCGAGCCCTGGGGTACACCAGCAGAAACTTCCCATCTTGTCCTTCTCAGATATTCATATTTAAATTTGTCTTTCATTTCTTTTTCCTTGATGTTGTCCAGTTCCAATATCCCAAGGTACTTGTAGCCATCCTTCTCTACTTCCTTAATCGTCTCACCATTTGGTAGTACTATACCATCCGTTTTGTTTAATTTTCCTCTTTTCATAATCACTACACCACACTTCTTGATCCCGAATTCCATTCCTATATATTTACTGATCACTTGCACTGTCTTAACCAAACTGTCAATCTCCCTTTCATTTTTCCCAAAGAGTTTCAAATCATCCATAAACAGTAGATGGTTCACCTTCAAATTTCCCTCTGATAACATAACCTGCCCTTATCTTTCGCAGAACTTTAGTTAATGGTATCATGCAAATTACAAATAGCAATGGTGAAAGGCTATCACCTTGAAAGATTCCCCTTCTGATATCAACTTTTCCCAGATTCTCCCCACATGATGTTAGCTCTGTTGCCAAATTCTTCATGGTATTTTCTATAAATTTCTTGATGTTCTCAGAAATTTGGCTCAGCTCTAAGCATTCCAAAATCCACGAGTGCGGAACTAGGTCATATGCCTTGCGATAGTCTATCCATGCCATGGCTAAATTTTTATGTCCTTTTTTGCAGTCCTGCAAGATCACTTTGTCTATGAGGAGTTGATCTTTCGTTCCTCTGCTTTTCCTTCTACATCCTTTCTGTTCTTCCGGCAGTATGTTGTTTCTTTCTAAGTACTCATACATACTCTCAGCTATTACTCCAGTCAACAGTTTCCACATCAATGGCAAACAAGATATAGGTCTGTAATTGTCAACTGCGTTACCCTTTGAATGATCTTTCTGGCACAAAACAGTTCTTCCTTGAGTCATCCAGCTTGGTACAGGTATTCTGTTATTAATCATATCATCCATTTGACACGCAATTCTACCATGTAATGATGTCAGTTTCTTTATCCAATAACCCTGAACGCCGTCAGGGCCTGGGGCCTTCCAGTTTGGTATCTTTTTGCACTGTTGTCTTATCAAATTTTCTGTGATTTCTATATTTTCCTGCTGTTCACCTTGTTGTTCTACTTTCAGGTCATTTAACCATTCTGCATTTTGATTATGATGTTTTTCATTGCCTCAAATATCTTTCGAAAATGCTGTACTTTGCTGGGCATCGGGTTTCACTTCTTGTTTTCGATTCTCTCCATTAAGATCTTGGTAAACCTTTTTCTGGTCGTAGCGAAACATTCTATTTTGCTTATATTGTTCTATTCGTTGTTCATACCTCCTGATCTTAGCAGCCTTTGCACTAAGCCTTTGCTTGAGTTCCTCTATTACAGTATTTAATCCTTTTTTCTTGATGTGATACTTATGTTCCAGGTTGTTATATTTCTCCTTATTTCTTATTTCGTTTCTTTTGTATCTCTCCAAGATGTTGATATGTTTTCTTATTTCATTTATTTTCTTTCTTATTATTCTTTTCCAGAATGGTTCCTTGTTTCTCTCTGGTCTGTTCTCTTTGACCTTAAGTCCCACTTTCTGTCCCACATATGTAGCCACTGCAGCAATCAACCTATTTGTGCCCGAAATCGCTGAAGTTTGGATGAAGTCAATCGCCTGGTTCACCCTTTTTATTTCTTGATCTAATTTACTTCTTTCGATTTTCTTAAACCCCTTAAGAGCTTCCAAGTTGTCTTCTTTCATCATGTTGACGATGCTATCTACAATCTCTGTTTGCTCTTCATTCATGTCCACTTCTCCCCCTGCTATCTCAATCTCAACCTCTTCCGGTTCTACTTCCTCTACATTGTCTGCATCATTAACATTTCTCTCTTCACTTAAATCAACCTCCTGTTCTTCCTCTTGTAGCACTCTCCTCTTAATCTCCTCAAGTTCAACCAACGTCAGCCATTCATTCTTTCTGATTGCTCTTGCCTGATCACACAAACGTTGTTCACTACATTTAAAAATTTCCCTTTCATTCCATATCCGATGCATCCTTTGCCTATATCCTTTTACTGGTTTATTATTTTCATCCATTGGGTTACTGAGATAATAACACTCCATGACAGCAATATTAATCGCCTTATTCCATTTCATTCTGGCAGTCACAGGATTACGACCGGGCCCACGCTGCTCATCCATGAGACACCTGCCGGGCGAGGAACCTTCATCATTTCTGGATCCAGTCCCATTTACGCCGTTGTTTGATAAATCTATTGTAGACATTACACTCATAATGATAATGAGGACTGTGGTGATAAGGTGCCACAACCACCAGTATTTTTATCGTGACACCATCACTAAGGGGGTTGCCAACCAAGGCTGAAGGGTCCCCCCTACCCATGAGACAGACTAGCCCCCGCCGGACGCCAACCCGGTATTTCAAGGCCTCGGGGAGAGCTGACAGGTACTACACCTTGCTCAAGGGTGACCTGGAGGTAGTTGCAGCAAAGGGTAACCTCATTCGCCCACGTCGAAACTTCACAACCGGATGCAGTTTCAAGTCATACCCAGGACAAATTATTATTATTATTATTATTATTATTATTATTATTATTATTATTATCATTATTATTATTATTATATTACATATATTTATTATTATATCATATACGGAATCCAAGTGCTTATCCGAAAAAAGGTTCCAGGAGTGCTCGTTTTTCAAGTACATATTTTCAATATGTAGTAGCGGAATGGCACCTCCTTAATAGTGACATGAGAAATTCAGATCCTGCCGCGGCATTCAAAAGGAAATTAATTTCAACTGTACGACCGTTAAAAAACTCCATATATTGTGTTTATGATATCGTTGGCATTGGACGAATGACAAAACTTCGAATAGAATTTAGTCCTTTAAGTGAACACAGATTTCGGCATAATTTTGACTGTCTCAGCCCAATTTGTGCATGTGGATGTGCCATTGAAGATAACCAACACTTCCTCCTGCACGGCCACCTGTTTAGTCCAATGCGTATAGATCTCCTTGGTCAGCTCACTGATATTCCAGGCTTAGATATCACGAATTTGGATTCAAGCGCCTTATGCAATCTGTTATTATTTGGAGGTTCTCAACTGAACATTGTGGCGAATCGAATTATTCTTGAAGCTACAATAGCCTTTAATGATAAAACGAATCGTTTTGATTGAATTGCACCGGGTGAGTCCAAAATGCCGGCCGATGTTTGTGAAGCAATTTGATATTATCTTCCAAGCGTTCCCACTTGCTTTGGCTCGTCCTGTGGCGGGGGTGTTGGCTTGGTTGTGGGGTCTCTGTCTAACCGTATACGGTGGGTTTGGTCCTTGCATCTTGGTGGGCATTCTTTCTGTGGGGTGAGTGCATAGCGCGTGGAAATGGCTTGATTACTCCAAGATTTTTATGTGCCGCACGTCGGCGGGCATTTTTGACTCGTTTCGGTGCATCATGTCGCAACGCAAAGCAGCAACCCCTTCCTTCCCTTTATCTGTTTATTTTTTGCTTGCTTTTGTTTTCTTATTGTAGCTAGTATAGTTGAATTGTAAGTGCCAGCCGCAGTGGAGACCAGATGACCAAGTGTCTTTCTCCGCTGTGGTTGGCACATAGAAATGCATTTATTTTATATTTCTAATTTTTTTTAAATCTATAAAAAAAATGGGGTTAGCTCGAAAAATTTTCTAGCAACTAAAAAACATCAGTTCAGATTCACTGCAACCCAAAAGCAGCTGCTAATATTAAACTTAGAGCACCTGAGCACCTGTAAACGAACGCTAAAATCTGAGCGCAATGCAAAATGAGGCAAGAATTGCCTTTACAGAACCTAGAAATATCAGTTTGACCATGCTTGTGCTTGAAAAGTATCTTTTCCATAGTTAAATTGGTTTGGACCAATATCACTATCACTATCACAATATCACTTTTGGCAATATTCAGGCCCAGAAATATCGGACTTACCTCTCTCTATATGCACGTGTTGAGTTCTCCCCCCCCCCTTCCCACTACCTTGGAGTGAGATTTTCGAGTTTGGTTGAAAATTTATTTGTTATTGGATTACCAACTGAATGTAACTGCCAAAACAAGTTGGACAGGCTTTGAAAACATTTATTGAAGCATTTACGAGGGCACAGGTAAACAAGGAGACTGTTATTGAATCTTGAAGAAACTTGAAAGACACTGTTGTGTGGACGAGATCTGCTAACTTTGAACCTTTTACTACCGGGGAGAGGCGTTAAAAGTGTCTGGGACAACGTAACTAGAAGTAACTATAAGTTATCAACTGCTTGCACCCTTTAATATTTGTGAACTCAAATAAAGCCACACTAAATTAGTAAATGAAAGTTTTGCTATCTCCTTGAGGTGGATATGTTCGTTCCATTATTCCGTATTCCATGTTTTATGAACGTAAAGGAGGGTATTGAACGCAGGTTCAACAGATTATTGTGCTGTGTTGAAAATGTGATTGCTTGTAAACACTGAATGACGTCGATATCAGTATTGTGCAGCATTTGTAAGTTTTCGATACCACACGCCGCTATGGGCTCATACCAAGCCAAGCTTCGTTCGGTGAAGTTTCGGTGAAGTTGAATCATTGAACAAATCCGTCTCACAGTTATTTACGCCATGTTTGGTATCTTTGTCTTTTTATGGCCAAAAGAAGAAGCGAAATGTGTCGATGGAAGATTTGAAAGTAGTGTGAAGGTGCACAAACTTCTTATTGTCTGTGTCTCATGACACGTAAGGGAAGTTCAATTGAGTTGCCCCTTCTCTGGCTTAGGCCCGTCCGCCATCACGGTATCTTTGCAGACAATAGAATATCATGGCTATTGATGATTGTTCATGAAGACAAACACATACACAATCAAACTGTAGTAACAAAGGAAATGTGGCCAGCGAATAATTCAATTTAAACTAACCAGCGGTAATAGATAATCAAAAGTAACAAAGCAATACAATAAATATATGCGTGGACATCACAGATACTTGCCTGGATCACTTTAGTAATCTCGCTCCTTCGTCGCTCGCAAAAATGCTGCAGCTCTAAAACCATAACACATATTAAGTTCAGATCTCCCACATTTCCCAGATATCATTGGAGCTTATAATTTCCTTTCTCGATATGGCATTCTTGATGGTCTCGTGACACATCCTTAGTCGCCAATTGTCCCTGCCTGAAACTATCTTCAGGCAGTAAATCTAAACAGTTGTAGCATCTAAACTACAATAGTTATACGAGCACAAGAGGCACCAATAGATTCGTTTTGAATAGAGCCTTTGAATGATAAAGATATTTCAATTTTGCTGAAGGAAGCAATATTTTATAGCTATGACGTCATCAAGATATATGACGTCATTGCTGAAAAATAGAAGTCAAAGTTCTTATTCTTGAATTTTTTAACTAGCTCATCGATAGGTGCGTTATAAAAAGGTTTGCTTCGATGAAAAATCTTTGTCCACTAAGAAGTTAGGGAATTTGGCTTTGAATTGTTATGTTCTGGTCCAAATAGTATCCCAGTCAAATTATTAAAGATACTTGAGTCACTCATTTCTGTTCATCTTTCATGCTTGATCAATGAGTCTTTTGTAACAGATATTTTCCCAGGCAAATTGAAAATTTCTAAGGTGATGCCAGTCTTTAAGAAAGGTCTTACTACCAACAAATCAAACTATAGGCCAATTTATCTGCCTTCCATTTTCAGCAAAATGTTTGAAAAAATAATGTACTAACGTCTTTAAAAATTTCTTGATATATAAGAGTTGTTGTTTAACATGCAGTTTGGGCTTCGCAGTGGTCACCCAACTGATCATGCGTTAGTCAGTTTAACAGAGAGTATAAGATCATCACTAGACAATAACAGAGTTGCATTAGGGATATTTATTGACCTGCAAAAGGCCTTTGACACTGTTACTCATGATATTCTTTTGAAAAATGGAACACTATGGTATCAGAGGAACTGCCTTAAGTTGGTTTACGTCTTACCTGAGTGATCGTAAACAGTTTGTTTCAGTTGATGGTATCTCATCATTGACAAGTCAAGTGACATAAGAGACAAGTGACATGTTCCACAGAGGTCAGTACAAGATCTCTTGATACTCCTGATCTGCATAAATGACTAGGAAGTAAAAGCGCTCGCTTCGCTCGCGCTTTATTATTCCTAGCTCTTGCAGAGGACGTTTTATGGTTACTGTACACTGGAAACTTGCATTCCATTGCTTTCACATACTATATTGTGTAGCTTCGGATTAAAACCATTTGTCTTTGATGTTCTCTTGCAAAGAAAAGTGTTCTAGATTGTGATCGTGCTACAACATTGTAGGCTTAGAAAACAAACCAGTTTAGAAATGTAGTTCAGTTTGAAGAGCATTGAATGAAAATTGACGAAAATCTAAAAAGAAGCCGAAAATGAGCCAAAGCTAAACTTATTTTTTTTTTAATCAACAATAAGAGAAAAGATTAAGATTTGGCCTAAAAAAGTTCCCAACCCTGCATGAAATCAGAGCTGTTATGATCATTCATTGGAATTAAAATAACTAAGAATGGTATGCTATACGCCAAAAATGAGAACATCAAATATGCCGATTTTCAAACATCCCTGTACCCTCAAATAAGTCTCACATAAACATAAACAAAATTGTCATGTTTTTAATACATTAATTCAGTAGCAGATGCTTCAGAGTTCCCTCACGTGTCTTAGCTTCAGAATGATCAATGAGACAATTTTGTTTTTATCCGTGGCCTGTTTTTGAAATTCATTTAAATGTTAACCCTATTAATACCGGGCTTTTTGGACCCTTGTAGTACAGGGGGGGGCACAAAGTGCCCCCCCTCCGTAAAGTAGCCAATATTGCAGATATGAGAACGAAACTTAGAACAATGGTGTACAGTAACAAAATCTACACAATAGGCTACTTTTTTATTTTTCATTACATCTATGACGTCACAATGACGTCATAATTGAGGAAAATTCAAGTATTTGCTTGCTGTTAGCAAAATTGACAATATTTAAGTTTTTATTTGACTATTCCCTTTTTAAATTTACTAAAATGTATCACAAAGCATTAATAAGTAAAAATCCATATTATAATATCTATTTAAGTTCATTATATACATTATATATTCATTATTTATATACACCTGTTTTTCATTGTTTAATTTAGGCCCCTAATTGTTAATGTAAATACTTTGAAATGCTTCAAAAAGATGTAAAATGATTAAAAGACTCCATTTTGGTCATGAAAATTTTTCTAATACATTTGTTGGTATTTATGTGACGTCATAAACATTGATGACGTCATTAAGTTTAAAGTTGCTGACGTCATCGAAAATGAATAAAACTATATATCATCTGAAAGCTCTCATCAAGATTTATTGAATGGTAGTGTTTTCAATGATCTGTGATTATTCTGGAAAAAATTGGAGTCCCTTCTTTTCTTTTACTGCTGACCACGTGTTGAAAAGATACTGGTCACGTGATCAGTGTCTACCATTTTGAAATTTTTTTTAGATTTTTAATTAGTATATTAAATTTGAGGAAAAGTCACCAAGTTTCAGCTCTGTATCTCTCGAACTGACAACACTGCATCAAATAATCTGCGCCGCGGGCACTTTGTGCCCCCCCCCGGTAGTAATAGGGTTAAAGTTGGTCCCTGCAATTTTTCTCAAAACTGATGTATCCTTTGATTGCTCTATGCTATCATGAGCTCCTAAGGAGCTATTGTCACTAAGAGTCCTTTGTGTACAGGCTGCATTTTCCGATAGTCTGAAAATCAAATTTTGCCCAGTACAAAAAATATGAGTCTCCACTGTAGTAGTGGAACTGATGTTAAAAATTTGAATTTTGATGACTTTTCCATCAGTCCATCTACTATCAAGCAAACTGGATACATATTTCCTCTTAGTTAGGCAAATTTTGATCTTCAAGTAGCCTGACTTTGCAGCATGCCTCCAAAGAACAAGAGTTACACTGACAATAGACGATTGCACCAAAGATGGTGGACAGGAAGTTTTTACCATGAAGCTTTGTGTTACCCTGAATTTCGATTGATTTGATTGGCTGATTAGCTAAAACCGCAAAGAATCTTGGTTAATAATTCCTCGACGCCATCTTTAGCGCAATTGTCAATTGCCCATTAAAAGCTGACTATTGATGCTCAAAATCTATCAATCGATACATCTATCTCGGAACCAGCGACTAACCAGAAATTCGAAATGGGGTCCTATGGTCGCTTCCTTTCATAAAATTTAGGTCGAACATGGAGCCCGTTGCATACATAGATGTGCCGCACAGCCATACACAGATTCTTTTCAAATATCTAAAAAAAGATGGCTCCCATTGTACTTCTTTGTCTGGTCAGATTTTGACCCAGGGGGTACTTGAAAACTTCCAAAACGGGGAGGTCCATGCCAATATTTGGGTCTGAAATCTTAAGTAAATCAATATTTGGGGTCTGTGAACTACAACATGGACAAAAATTCAATATTTAGGGTCCACAAATCTGAAAAAAGGAAGAATCATGGAATTTGGTGCGGGCTCTCCAAAATATTTGACTCAATATTTGGGGTTCCCCAAAGCGTTAGGCTCAATATTTGGGGGTCAGTAAGGAAATAGTGGCATGGACCCCTCCCCCCGTATTGAAAGTTTAGGAGTACCCCCTGGGGACTTTGGGCAGAAAACCTCTCCCTTCCACGCTCCATGGGAATATTGCTAACTTAAACGACCATTTTCTTCTCAAATTTGAAAGAAATGCGACTGATGAACACATTACGTGATATGACAGATTTTCAGCATTGCGAGTTGGAAAGCTAAGCGCCTGCACGCATGATCCAAGAAAAATACCTTAGAAATGATCTTACAACAGAACAGCTGTCCATTGTTCCATTACTGGACCTTTTTGTGCTAAATTCTCTTTCAGACTTAGTAAACAACGTAATACAAAAGATGATACTGCTAGAAAGAAAATAGTCACAGAATCATTTACTACCTCGTTGAAAAATAGACCTAGGACTGATAACCAATAATTTCAGACCTTGTAACATGATATGGTCATCGACGTTAAAGCAGATTCTCTTTCATCGTTATTTACGGACATCCACATAATTTTGAAATAATGAAAAGGCGATGAATCACGGGAGTAGCAAAGGCAGTTACTGGACTACACTAAAAGTAAGCATTGCTTAATTCATTTCCAAATTTGCGTTATTTTCATTCACAACAGAGCCCAAGAAACAGTATTTTGTCATCAAATGCAAGAACTGTTTTGCCAGACTCGGACTCTGCACCCCCTCTGCACACATCAGTTATGTTTTTTAGGTTGGCTCCAGCGATGAGTATATCGTTGAACTGTTATTGGGGTTATTTCCACGTCACCCCTTTTGTAATGGCAGAGGACTCTCCCTTGCTGTGATAAATTCATATTTGGAATTCTGGAAAACATTGCATAAAATACTTTGATCATACTCTACTTTGGTAACATAGCTTGGTTAACGAACATTCAAGCTTTAAACTTGCAACCAAAGATTCTCTATTTGGGCAAACAGGATATTTTGGTTTTGGCCTTGGGCCAGTTACCCCGTTAGCATTTGGAAATGACGACCCTTTGTTCCTAGGGTCGCAGGTCTGATTTGTGCTGTATGCCATTTTGGCCGAAGCAGAGAAACTCGGGCTATGCGTATCGCCTTTAACCCTATTTTGGTTGGGGGGGGGCAAATTTCCCCCTAGTAGATTTTTTTAATAACTCTGTTAGGAAGATATTTATAGCCACGAAACTTCTTGACTTTTTGCAACTTCTTATTGTGCAACTTCTCAAAAAGTTTCATCAAAATATTTTAATAAATGAGGGGGCAGGAGACAACTTTCTGGGACTGACCCGATAAGAATCGCAAATCCTCAAATCTCAATTATCGCGAAAAAAGGAACATAAGTTGAATATTTTGCAAAATTCTTTTGTAGTCTAGTGTTATTTGATGCATTCTATCACAATTATTATGTTTGGGTGGAAAATGTGCTCCAAATTTAATATTATCGCGATTTTCCTGATTTTAGTCAATTTTGCCGCTTTTCTTGACCACACAAAGGAAAATACTGACGTGAGCAAAAATGAGGGCAAATCTTAGGTTAATTTTTATATTTTCAGAAAGTAAATCTCTGAGGCTATTAGCACACAAAATTTGGTCACTCTACCTGTTACCAACCCTCCCCCCCAACCAAAATAGGACTATCAAATAGCCCAACCACTATAGTGTTAAAATCGTCAAAAATCAGTTTCAAGAGTAATCACTTCGTAACTTGAACTAAATCTTCACTAATAATTGAGTAAAGAATCTTTATGTTGTAATCAGTAAATTCATTAGCAGAAGACTTTATAAACTACGAGAGCAAATTCTGAATTTGTAGCACTGCGACAAAACCAAGAGGAGAGCCTCGGCAAAATAGGGCAATAACTTCTCTATATCCAACCTGAGCATCAAAATACTTTGCCACGAGACAGATAGATATTGCAGCTAAGATAGTATCAACTATCTGCAAGCTTTTACTTCCTCGGTGTTGGGAAGAAGCAACTGCAAAACTTGGTTTTAGCTAAGATTGAACGCTGCTATCACATTTCTACGGCTGCCGTCAGCAAACACAAATAAAGGTCGAGGGTTAAGGCCTATTGTTGAATTGAACTGCTAAAATTTGCGTACAAAACCCCTTCTAACATTACCCCAAGATACTGTACGAAGAAAAGTATTAGACCACAGGCAAGCCTTTATCGTCAGCTAGTTTTCATCGTTTTTTTGAAATTTTTGGAGATAAGCTGTAGGCGTGAGGAGCTGCGCGCAGGAAAGTGTCACAAACAGGAACGTGCGTAACAAAACTCTTCATCGCTTATGTATATAGATTTACCAAATTCATCTAAAATATTGACTTTCTTTTTATTTGCTGATGCTATTAATATCTATTTTGAATCTGATTACCTGACAAGACTAACCAAAAAAAGTTAAGAAGTAACTTAACAAAGTAAAATCCAGGCTTGATTGTAACAAACTTGCTCTTAACCCTATTACTACCGGAGGGGGGGCACAAAGTGCCTGCAGAACAGAATATTTGACTCAGTGTGGTTAGTTCGAAAGATTTAGAGCTGAAACTTGGTAAATTTTCCTGAAATTCAATATACTATTCACAAATCAAAAAAAATTTGCAAAATGATAGCCACTGATCACGTGACAAACATCTTTTCAGCACATGGTCAGCAGTAAAAATGTAATGACTCAGCAGTAATTATGATCTCGTAGGTATCGTAGAAACGCACCTGAACAGTACTGTTGATGAAAATAAGATAGGCCTTAATGGCTATTCATTCCATAAAAGCAACCATCCGCAAGATCTGAAGCGTGGAGGTGTTGGGCTGTACGTGAAAGAATCGCTCCCTGCCAGAAGGAGACCTGACCTCGAGACTCAACCCGAATGCGTAGTATGTGAGATCAAACTAAGCAGAAAAAAATACCTTTTTGCCGTCTTCTATAGGAGTCCAAGCCAAACCCAAGTAGAATATGAGGAATTTAGAAAAAATGTTGAACTAATGCTGTCCAAGATATCTGCCGAGAATCCTTTCAGCGTAATAATCACTGGAGACTTTATTTGTCGATCCACGCAATGGTGGGATGGTGAATTTGAAAACGAAGAGGGTAAAATATTTGAACCATTGAGAGAGTCAAAGTCATGCATTGACCTGGTGCTGACAGACCAACCCAATCTGTTTCTTCAAAGTGGTGTCCTCCCTTCTTTAGATGAATTGTGCCATCATCATATCATCTACGGCAAGATAATTGTAATAAATGTAGCTCCACCACCTTATCGTCGCAGAATATGGTTTTACGATCAAGCAAATATCCTTGCAATCAGGAGAAGTATTAATATGTTCAATTGGCATGACACCCTAGGCCAAATAAGTTGCCCTGATCAGCAAGTCAAGTGTCTAAACGAAATTCTACTTAATATTTTTAGTAACTTCATACCTAATAGTCACATAACAGTCAAGCCTCGGCAGGTACCTTGGATTACACAGTCAATAAAAAAACTTTCTACGAAAGAAGAATCGCGCATATAGATCCTTTGTTCGGAGTGGCCAGCCAGGAGAAAGATTAGAAGGTACCTTGGGTATGATATCACAGGGAGCTAAAATGATAGAGGATGCGAAGCAGAAATACCTAATGAAAATTGGTCAAACACTTTCAAATCCGAACACAGGTCAAAAAATGTATTCGTCATTAATAAATAAAATTCTCAACAAAGTTAAACTTCCTGTTATTCCACCTTTATTGGAAGATGACATCTTTTTCTTAGATTTTACAACTAAGGCAGAAATATTTAATGACTACTTCATATTACAATGTACCGTTATCGATACGGGCAGTGCAGTTCCCAATGATGTTCCTTTCCATGTTCCTCTATTGTCGAACTTCCATATTTCCGATGAGAAAATACTAAGGATCATTCGATCGTTGAATACCAATAAAGCTTATGGTTGGGATAACATTTCTGTGCGAATGATAAACATTTGCGATGAGGCCCTAGTTGTTCCACTTAGACTTATTTTTGACAACTGCAAGAATAAAGGCATTTTTCCACAAATTTGGAAACAGGCTAATGTCGTACCAGTTCACAAGAAAAGCAGCAAACAACTGAAGCAAAATTATCGTCCGATATCCCTACTCCCAATTTTTTGATAAATTCTAGAAAAGTTAAAGTTTGATAGTCTCTAAGAGCACTTAAATGTGAACAACTTATTAAATCCAAACCAATCGGGCTTCCGTCCCACTAATTCTACCATAAACCAGTTACTGTCAGGAGTCAACACGATATTCACTGCTTTTGACTGTAATCCTACTCTAGATGCTCGATCAGTTTTTCTTGATATATCTAAAGCATTTGACAGAGTGTGGCACGATGGTCTTATCTATAAGCTGCAGTGTTGTGGTATTCGTGATGATCTACTCAAAATTATTCGAAGCTTCCTTGTAAACCGAAAGCAACGTACAGTTTTGAACGGTAAAACGTCAAATTGGGGTACAGTCACAGCTGGTTTTATCCATGGCTCAATCCTAGGTACACTGTTCTTTCATGTGTATATCAACGACTTGACCGAGGATCTTAGATGCAATGCTAAACTCTTTGCTGATGATACGCCCCTTTTCATTATTGTCCATGATCCAAACGCTGCTGCTTCCGACATAAATCATGACCTAGACATCTTAAAAGCTTGGGCGACTAAATGGAGAATGTCATTCAATCCTGATCCAAACAAACAGGCTGTAGAATTGACTTTTTCCATGAAAAGAGTCAAAACAGATCAACCTGATATTCTATTTGGAGGTGTTCCAGTAGTGAAAGTTGAGGAGCACAAGCACCTCGGTGTTATACTAGATTCTAAGTTATCTTTTGCTAGTCATATAAAAACAGCCATTACTAAATCTAGACAGGGAATAGGTATGATCAAATACCTATCCAAGAATTTACCACGCCACACGTTAAATGAGCTGTACAAACTCTATGTGAGACCGCATCTAGATTATGGTGATGTTATCTACCATACCCCAGCAAAAATTTGTGAATTCAGTCATGATACTATGTTGAACAGCCACATGGAGAAACTAGAATCTGTTCAGTACTCTGCTGCGTTGGCAGTAACTGGTGCTTGGAAAGGGACATCCCGCGAGAAACTGTACAATGAGCTCGGTTGGGTATCTTTGAATCTGCGACGATGGAGTAGACGCCTTGTTATGTTAGATTGTGAATAATATCACGCCAGAGTATACAAGGTATCCTATACCGCAACTTCAACAGTGTACGTACTCTCTTCGTGAGCAACACGTCATCGGGCAAATAAGGGCGAGAACAGAGAGATTTAAAAATAGCTTTTACCCAAATTGTTTGAACGAGTGGGACAAGCTTCTTCCTGAAGTTAGACAGGCACCTTCGCTAAGTATTTTTAAATAAAAATATTAGCTCTAATTCGGCCTCCTTCAAAACCAGTATATGGGATTCATGACCCCAAAGGTTTGGCTATTCTTACACAATTAAGAGTCGGTCTCAGTAAACTGAATTTTCACAAATTTAGGCATAATTTTAGTGATACAATAGACCCAGTGTGTCCTGCAAACGATGGTGTCGTGGACACGGAGCATTACCTGCTGTTTTGCCAATCTTATGAAGAACATAGACGCGAGCTTCTTGATGGCTTCAACGAAATTTCGCCTCTTAGTGTCATCCCTGACCTCTCAAATGAATTGTTAGTTGAATTCATTCTGCATGGCAATGAAAGGTTACCACCTGACGTTAATAAACGACTCATAGAGGCTACCCTGAAATTCATTCATGCAACCAAGCGCTTTTAAATTCCTGTTGCAACCCCCCCCTCAATACATGGACACATCTCTTCTTTGTAAATGTAGCTTTAGATTTATATTAATTTTGTTTAGATTTATATTTATATGTTAAATGGCCACGGGGTTGTTACGTATTTCCGTTCTCCTTGTGGCATTGTTTTTTGTAATCTTTTGTAGTAGTTGTGTAATTATGTAGCTTCGTAGTTGTAGTTGTGTAGCTGTTGTATTTCTATAAGATTATAAAAAAACAGTAAATTAAGAAGGGACTCTTATTTTTTCTAGAATGATCACAAATCATTGAGAACGCTACCATTTGATGGATCGTGATGAGAGCGTTCAGATGATATATAGTTTTACTCATTTTTGATGACGTCAACATATTTAGACTTAGTGAAGTCATCAATCATTATCACGTCAAATAAATAATAACAAATGTCTTAGAAAAATTCTAATTTCCAATTTTGGTTCTCTTAATTACTATACGTCATTTTAAGGTATTCTAGAGTATTTACATTGGGAATTAGGGGTTTAAATTAATCAATGACAAACTGGTGCATATAAATAATGAATATATTCAATATGGAATGAGCACATATAGATATTATGCTGGGTATTTTTACTTATTGATGCATTGTGATACATTATAGTCCATTTAACCCTGCAGTGGCTGGGCAATTTGATAGTCCTATTTTTGTTTGGGGGCAAAAAGCCCAATAATATTCATTCCTATCTAACTCTTGACTGGTAATAGGTAGAGCAACCAAATTTTGTGTGCTAATAGCCTCAGGCATGTACTTTCTGTAAATTTAAAAATCAACCTAAGATTGGGCGTCATTTTTGCCCACGTCAGCATTTTCCGTTGTGTGGTCAAGAAAAGCGGCATAATCGGCCAAAATCAGGAAAATCCCGATAAAATTAAATTTGGATTACATTTTCCATCCAAACATGATAATTGTGATGGAATGCATCAAATACCACACCTCATTTCAAAAGGAATTTGTCAAAATATTCATTTTATGCTCCTTTTTTATCGATAATTGAGATTTGAGAATTTGCGATTTTTCTAGGGTCAGTCCAAAAACTTGTCTCCTGCCCCCTCACTTTTCAAGATATCTCAATGACACGTTTTGAGAAGTCGAAAAATAGGTAGTTGCAAAAATTCAAGAAGTTTCTTGGCTATAAATATCTTCCTGGCAGAGTTATTAAAACAATCTTCTAGGGGGGGGGGCAAATTCCCTCCCACCAAAATAGGGTTAAAAAGGATAAGTCCAATGAAAAGTTAAATACTGCCAATTTTGCCAACCACAAGCAAATACTGCAATTTTCCTCAATTATGACGCCATTATGACGTCATGGATGTAATGAAAAATAAAGAAGTAGCCTATTGTGTAGATTTCGTTACTGTACACCATTGTACCAAGTTTTGTTCTTTATCTGCAATATTGGTAACTTTATGGAGGGGGCACTTTGTGCCCCCGGTACTACAAGGGTCCAAAATGCCCGGTATTAATAGGGTCAATATTGAAAAAAGAAACTTTGTCCGTTTTCATTTCCCCAGGAAGCAATACCAGGCTTGAGAAACCTTAAATTTGGCAAAAGAGCATCAAAAGGGTTAAGTATGTTAAGTTTTTAGGTGTTCTGGTTGATGAGCATATATCTTAGAAATACAACTTCAATGAACTGTGTAAAAAAACTTTCTAGGACTACTGGAATCTTCTATAAAGTCAGGAACTGTGTTCCTCTACAGACACAGCAAAGCTGAGCTGAACGTCTTCCCTTGTTGTTTTGTAGGTTTTCTCCTCATAAATTTACCGATTGCAACATGTAAATTCTTTGCTCAATTTAACTAAAGTTACAAAGTGATTACTCTTGGAAATGATTTTTGATTCTTTTTAAAACTCACTCTCATAGCTAGCCTGAGTTTCTCTGCCTCGGCTAAAATGGCATCCAATAAATGTCAGACCTTTGACCCTAGGAACACAGCGTCGTAATTTCCAAATGCTTACTTTGCAAAGTGTCACAAGCGTTGACGCTGATCATATGATTTCAGCAGCAAAAAGGCTGATTGGCTCAAGGCTGTAATGGATTCTCGTGCGGCCCATAAACACGACAAAACAAATATGCCATTTTCTTAAAATGCAATGCAAATCATTTTCAATATAAAAGCATACGATCAAAAGATCAATACAACGAAATTTAAGTCAATCAATGTTGTTAAAAGTTTCTCTTTGATGCCTCAGCTCTGACTCCCCGACAAATAATAAGAAATAATACGCTCACCAACATGCCGTCATCGGTTGGGCTAGGGTCGACGTTTGACTTGCGGCCTGGCCTATCTTGACGTCACTTGAACGCGTTCGGTTTTATCTTGCGTCTTGTACTCTCCTCAAAACATAACTGCACAACTGACCCCTCTTCAACTCTGTCTTGCAATAATATTCTTGAGCTCTTCAGGGAACCGAGAGAGGCACACACCACCAAACACAGGGGAGAAAACATTTACGACTGGAAAGGCTAATCAACTCTCTCAAGGGACATAACGCACTGGGGGTCTCCTGAGTCTCATTGGCCTCGTTTCAGGTTTGTCAACATTCTCCCCGCCTTGACGTACTACGTCAAATGACTTGGTAGATTTGGGCTTGGTGACTGCTCCATGAATACATGTCTTTTCTTTCAATATTTCATCATTTATATATTCTTTGTGACCTTCAAGTAGGTGTAACTTTAGGATAGATCTATTTAATTTTCCTTTCTGGGTTTTGAGTGTCACTGTCCGAATTAAACCATCTGCTCCTTCATGAACTTCTGTCACCATTCCCATTGGCCAATTATTCCTTTTGACATTGTCTTCTGATATTAATACAACATCACCTTTCTGTAACGGAAGAGCTTCATTTGTCCATTTTTGTCTCACGGTTAACTTAGGTAAGTATTCTGCTTGCCATCTTTTCCAGAAGTGACCAGTCAATCGTTGACGATAAAGATACCTTTCACTGATTGGAGCTTCACATTGCTTCCCATGCGGTATGTCTGGAATAGTCTTTAATGCTCTTCCGAGTGCGAGATGTGCTGGTGTGATAACTTGTCCATCTTTTATACTTTCTCCAACAAAGGTCAGAGGCCTTGAATTAACCGTTGCCTCAATTTCTGTCAAAATGGTGTACATTTCTGTATATGTAAGAAAGGCTCTACCGAGAATCTTTCGCAATGGTTCCTTTAGCGAACGACAAATTCTTTCCCACCAACCTCCTCGATGTGGGCTTCGCTCCGTAATGAACTTCCACTTGATGCCTCTATTTGCTAGATCTGTTTCTACTCTCTGAGTATCAATCTTCTTCCAAATTTTCTCTGCCTTTGTCTTTGAAGCCTCCACTATCCATTTCAGATCTTTATTAGCTCTTTTGAAAGTAGATTGATTATCTGACCACATGGTGCTGCAGAGACCCCTCCTGTTATGCATCCTCTTGAAGGCTTGCAAGAACTCTTCAGTTGTCATATCCTGTGTTAATTCGAAATGAACCATTCGTGTTGATGGACAAGTAAATATGCATACATACGCCTTCTGAGGTACTGAACTTCCTTTCAACTTTAGGAACAAGTGTCCGGTGAAGTCTAATCCCACATGCGTAAATGGAGGTGAAGGACTGGCTCTCTCTACTGGTAAAGGAGCCATTTTCTGCATCAGTGGCTTTGTAACCATAGGCTTTGGGACTAGCATCTCCAAATCCGTGGAGCTCGACGCTGTTGACATTAGTAAGATCACTTATAAAACATCTAGGAATGCGCAGATTTGATAGTTCTTTCAAATCTTCTTTCCACGTATTCCATAAAAACATAAGATCTGCATCTAACTTTTGATCCCAGTCTAACCCCCGTGTCCACAGTTCTTGGTATAGGATCTTTGCTCTAACAGAGAATGGACCTAACCATCCCATTGGGTCGAAAAGCTTTGACGATATACTGATAAGACTCCTCTTGGTTCCTTGATCTTGAATATTTGTTAGGTTCTCTCCTTGATTGAACAAAAATTCATCTGTTTCTGTATCCCACGAAATGCCCAATGCTTTCAGTGGGTCACCTTCACTTTCTATCTCTATCACATTCTTTGTTGCTCTTTGATCTTGTGGTATACGGACAAGAACATCTTTAGAATTACTTGCCCACTTCACTAATTCGAAGCCTCCAGATTTCATCATTCCCGTAGCTTCTTGATACAACCGAAACGCACTTTCATTGTCTTCAGCTCCCGTTAAACAGTCATCAACATACATGTTCCCTTTGATGGTTTCTGAAGCTTTTGGAAAGGACTCCTTGTTTACTTCAGTATGATGTTGCGCAGTTGCTATTGCTTCAAAAGGACTTGAAACATCTCCAAATGTTAGGCGTGTCATGCAGTATGTCTTTGGCTCTATCTTTGTATGAAAATCACGCCACAAAAATCTATGGACGTTCTGATCTTGCTTTGCAAGTTTTATTTGCAAGAACATCTTCCTGATATCAGCCATCAAGGCGACACGATGAAGGCGAAACCTAATGATGATTGAAACTAAATTAGGTTGTAACACAGGTCCTGGTAGAAGACAGTCATTGAGAGAAACTCCATTCTTGTTCTTCGAAGATGCATCAAATACCACTCTACACTTCGTTGTCACTTTATCTGAGCGAAAAACTGGATGATGAGGCAGATAGTTAATCTTTGTCTCTGAATTTGAATCCGTTTTGTCTGTTTCTCTTGCGTGCCCATCTTTCAAGTACTGATTTATTGCATCTTGATACATGCTTGCCTTTTCTTTGTCATACTGAAAACGTTTCTCTACTTTCACAAGTCTGCTAACAGCTTGCTGCCTATTGTCTTCCAAACCTGTACAACCTTCTCTCCATGGCAATGCAACTTCGTAACGTTCTCCATCATAGACAAGGCTATCTTTGAATTGTTGCATCGCACTTTCCTCGTCTTTTGTCAACCTTTTTTCACTTTCATCGATTCCCAAAGATTCTAACTGCCAAAATCGTTTGAGATCGAGGTTGAGCTCTTCCTCTATTGTCTTCACTGTAGCAAAATTTGTCATCGCTCTGTTGCTTGGATGATATTCTGGTCCTACATCTAAGTTTCCTGAGATCATCCATCCAAATATTGAATTAGTTGCTATCGGACTGCTAGCATCTCTCTTCTTTAGTCCGCTTCTTAAGATCTGACCCCACTGGTCTGAACCTAATAGAATATCAATGTTTGCTGTTTGTCTTGGGTAGCTATCAGCTAACTTTAATCCCTTTAAATATCGATATTTTGAAATATCGACTGGAACTGCTTCTAGCGGTGCACACACCTTATCCACCGCCCATGCACTTACATCAGCAGACTTACTGCCATCCAATGCTGTCAAAGTAAATTTGAACTTTCTCACTTTAATTGTTCTTGATTGACCACCATGCATTAGTATTGTCATCAGTTTTGATGGTCCCTCAGATTGCATTCCTAATGACTCTGCAATATCTTGCTTTATGTATGAGTGATCACTTCCACTATCTATCAGAATCCTGACATCTGTTTCAGTGCCATTCTAAAGTAATTTTGCCTTTGCTTTGGGTAGCAGCCTCATCTTGTTGTCTGAATCTGTTTTCACAATACCGTTTAAAACTCCAACATGGCTTGCTACTATAGCTTCTACTCTCTCGGAAGAATTGACCTTCTCATCTTTAGTTACTTCTGTCTTGGGATTCGAACTTGTTCTGTGTAGTAATGTATGATGTTTTCTTTGACATCCCTCGACCATACATCCTTGGCTCATACAACATGAACTGTAATGCGTGGAACTTATAGGCTTTAAACAATTGAAAAACAATCCTTTGTCTTTAACTGTCTGTATCCTTTCATCAACTGATTTCTTCTTGAACCCAAAACACTTCTTTGATTCGTGATTTTTCTCACAAAAACCACATTTATTTTGATTATTTCGGTCTTGATTGACAGTTTCTTGACTAGTTTGAGCTGCTAATGCTGTTGCTGATGAAAACCTACCGTCCCCTTGATCCTTGTTTTGTATACGTGGCCTATTTGATATTCTGGGATGAGCTGAACGGTTTGGAGTCGACTTCTCTATGGCCTCTTCAGACATTACATGTGATCGAAGAAAATCAAAGAAAAACTCTGCCGTAACTCTCTTATCTTCTTCTTCATTCTCTAGCTTGGAAAGTTCATACTCCCACTTTCTCCTTATGTCATTTGGCAGCTTACTTTGGAAAATTGGTACAAGAATTCTGTGACACACTTCAAGGTTTGGCTCATACTGCTCCAGAGTGTGATATCTATTAACCAAAGTGTCATACAAGTACCTCAGTGACTGTGCAGTCACCCTTTCTCTCTTCTCTATGTTTAGTATCGATTCGACCAAATGTTCAACGACTAAACGTTGTCTACCATAACGCTTCTTCAATGCATCTATGGCCTTTGAGTAATTTGAACTCGTAACTTCAATGTATTCAATGGCTTTTCTTGCAGATCCTTTTACGTATACTCTCAGATAATTGAATTTCTCTCTCTCACTTAAAGTATTGTTCTCGTGAATACAAGATTTGAATTGATCCCACCATGAAACCCATTCTATCATATTGCCATGAAACTCTGGTAATGTAAACTTGGGTAATTTCAAATTACTACTTGAATTTGATTCTCTGTATTCCTTCAGTGGTGTTCTTTCCTCCACTGATCTCAACTCTGCTTCCTCATCCATTGTTAATTGTGAAATAAATCGTTCTGCTCCTTTTGATGCACGCAGGATTCGTTGTTGAAATTCGGTCCAAATTCTTATCTCTCTATCTACAATACTTTCATCTATCTGTAATGTAATGATTTCTTGGACTATAGATCCACACTGTTGTTCCTTTTCATTCAGTCGACATAATGAATTTTCCATCTCAGCTTTTGATACTTCACCCTGATCTAACTCAGAAATCTCTAACAGTATCATCTCTATCGCTGAACCATAAAATTTATATTTTCTGTAAAGTTGCTCCATCTCATTTGGATTTCTTATATCATCACTTCTCGTGTCTGCATTAACATTGGCTTTGTGCTGCACTGCCTCTAATATTTTCTTAGTCCAACTATCTATCTTTAAATCCATTTCTTTCTCAATTTGATGAACAAAATTCGACTGTTTTTCCATTAAAACTTTCATTTCACTAATCTCTTGAAAAATATTCTCATGATCTTTGCTTTCTCCATGTCCGTTATCTCCATTATGTCCGGAAAATTCATATTCTCTGTGATCTGTTTCATACTTTGGTTCATCTGAACTAACTTGAAAACGAGGCTGTCCGGTATTTGAAAGCTGTCCGGTTTGTGTGGTCTGCCCGTTGTGTTCCCAACTTTGCTGTCCATTATCATGCAATTGTTCATGTATAATCTTGCCTTCACCTCTTCTATCATCACTGCCTTTCGAATGTCCGAACAGATCAATGTCCCGATCTTCGAACTGTACTCCAAACAAATCCTGCTCCAATATTCTATTTCTATCACGAATTGATGACGTCCTGTCCAAACGTGAACGTGCAGACTTGCTTATCTCTTCAACATTCGGCAACAAACGCGGTATCCTCGAAGGAGTTTTCAAGATCGACTCTGTTTTATCTTGAGACTTTTCACTCTGAACGGAATCCTCAGGAGAACCTCCTTGACTCGTGATTAATTCCCTTTTGGCGAACTTATACAGCCTCTGTATCAGCTCTGCTTTTTTCCCCGTGGCTGGCAATGCGTTTTTCTCCAGTTCCCTTCGGAGCTCCGCGACATTCAACTTCAAAATATTTTTATACAATTGATCCTCCGACGACATTGTCCCATGAGGAATACAGATAGCAAGTTCACGAGAGACTGATCCAGTAAACAATTAAATAACAAATTTTTCCACGAGCGATTCGACTTTCAAACAAAGTGATCCAAATCTTTAAACTTTAGCCAGTAAACAAGTCCAATAACAAAATATGCAGCAACATGAACTGTCCAGTAAATACCAATATCAATAGAACTAGCTAAGAAACTATTCAATTCAACTCAGCATAATGTGTTACAAATTCATTTAAATTTTGTGTAATAATTGCTATGAATTACACAACTTTCTCAGAAAAACAAGAAAGCAGCTCTTAGCTTTCTTATCGTACGCACAAATCGCTACGCGCAAAACATGCACTAGGACGCAAGCATAATTTCAATTAGCACACAAATAGCACATCGAAGTAGCACACAAGGTCCCTACCCACATATGCACAGAACGAGGTACAACTCATCGTGTCGATATGATGCAAGTACCTGCGTAATGAGCTATGTTAAAAGGAAAAACCTTGAGAACTACATCATTCAGTAAACTGATATAGAGCAATATCGCCCCTGTCAGACCACCATCGATTCCGTGTCGTGCGACGGCCTTGAATAAAATGTTAAAATCAAAGGAAGCTTGGGCCTAGCTTTTCCAAAAAGCGCGCGAAAGTTGTTTGCTGATGTCATCTCTTTGATATTTCTTCGCTTTCGCTGTTTCGTTTTGCGGAGAAGACTTACCATAAAGTTTTGAGTTGACCTACCTACAACGAAGGTGTAAGTACAATTCTCATTTCCTTTGGTGTTTCCACACACCATGTCTATTTTGTGTCGTATCTCGATATCTCTTTCAAGTAAAATAGAATAGTCTTCATGAATGTGGCCTCCAACTCTTCTCATTTCATATGCAAAGAAATTTGAGAATCGCACACAAATTGCGAGACCTAAGGCTCCTTTTTGAAGAGCACTGTAACTGAAATTATGCCGCCCAGGTGCGTCCACCGCGTGAAACCCTTTGCTTTGTAGACTATTGACGCATCGTGTGGTTATAGTTGACTAAGGTCAAGGATAAGGGAGTTAAAAGTGGGAGTGAAATTATTAATATTTTGAAATTGTTTTCAATCAAATTAGAATTGGTGATGTAACTTTCTGGCTTTCTGAGAAAGTAAAAAATACTTTGTTGAACTGTCAACGGCCTTGAAAAGTTTTTGATGTGCTAAATTCATCGTTCTTCTGCAGTGGTCTGACAAGGGCGACACGGCCTAATGTAGGCGTTTCAGACCGGTCCGTATTTGTGTGGTTCCAACATTAAAATGAGGAAACGGATGGTACAGATCTCACTTTGAAGTTTGTAGCAAGAGTTGAGAAGCTTATTCAAGGTGAGTTCCCTTCCAGAACTTCTTTGACCTCTCCGAAAATCTTAGTGTTTTAAAAAGTGGTCTGATAAGGGCGATAGTACTCTATCATGCAAATGCAACAAACAGGAAAAAGATAGAACTGAGGCTGTACGCAAAGTTCAGCACGCACATATAGCCCATAACAAGGTACAACTCATCATGTCGAAATGATGTTAGTACCAGCGTAATAAGCTAAATTAATGGGAAGAACTTCACGCAGTACCTCAAAATATGTGATAGTTTAACAATTCAACTACCCTCTGCTACCACGTAATGGATTCTCGTGCGGCCCATAAACACGACAAAACAAATATGCCATTTTCTTAAAATGCAATGCAAATCATTTTCAATATCAAAGCATACGATCAAAAGATCAACACAACGAAATTTAAGTCAATCAATGTTGTTAAAAGTTTCTCTTTGATGCCTCAGCTCTGACTCCCCGACAAATAATAAGAAATAATACGCTCACCAACATGCCGTCATCGGTTGGGCTAGGGTCGACGTTTGACTTGCGGCCTGGCCTATCTTGACGTCACTTGAACGCGTTCGGTTTTATCTTGCGTCTTGTACTCTCCTCAAAACATAACTGCACAACTGACCCCTCTTCAACTCTGTCTTGCAATAATATTCTTGAGCTCTTCAGGGAACCGAGAGAGACACACACCACCAAACACAGGGGAGAAAACATTTACGACTGGAAAGGCTAATCAACTCTCTCAAGGGACATAACGCACTGGGGGTCTCCTGAGTCTCATTGGCCTCGTTTCAGGTTTGTCAACAAAGGCCACAATCATAAAGTCCTGTTTGCCCTTATAAATAATGTTAAACTGCAAGTATAAAGTTATGAAATGGGTAATGTTAATTGCTAGAAAACAGTTAACCTGGCACTGATAAATCAACATTCACAATGTCAAAGGATGCAGTTTGAGCCATTCTTTCTGAAACAAAAGGTTGAAAAAAGATTTTGGCAAAATTTATCAAGACTTTTTACCTACTCACTTAACCCCAAACATACCTTTTTACCCCAGTAGACCCTACCAAAATTGGAAAACTTTCTGCAAGGATGAACAGTCTATGTCTTTCTTCATGCATTGGTTTATGTGTGACAGGACACATCAAAACTAGGATAATCAACTGAGCTGCACCATATTCTTTCTCAAACAGTAACTCCTGTCAGGGATGTAGGAAGCATATCAAATTTGCGGGTACAACACTTGGAGTTTCAGTTTCAGTTTCATTTCATTTGACAATCATCCTAAATACAATACAACAACTACAAATACAATGAATAACTCTAAATACATGATAATCGAAATCGACCTACAAAGGAAAAACAAAGAAAATAAAGATTACATAAGAAACGCTACAATTTGTATTTAGGAAGATTGTCTAATGAGGAGTCCTTAAAGTAGATAGACTAATCGAGAGAGGACCCCCCCCCCCCCCGATAAAAGGAAACTAAAAAGAATTTTTTTAAAGTAGGCATAAAACCATATGACCAAAAATAGAGTAAGTAAATTCAGAAGGCAATAATCACAATTTTAGGAATTTCTTCAAATTTGACCTGAAGATATCAATCTGACCAATTTGGAAAGCAAGGAGGAGAGAAAAAAATCACAATCAATGATCAAAGAGAATACCCATTTATGAGGAATTCCTTCAGTTTTGATTTGAAAATATTGATGGAAGTTGAAATTTTAATAAAAGTTGGAATGTCATTCCAGAGGTTCACACCACGATACTTTATTGATCTAAGACCATACAAAAATGTATTCCTTGAGGGTTGGAAAATGTCACCTCTAATTGCCTGACGTGTTCCTTGGTTGTGAACCATGATACTGAGCTGAAAATAGTTGTGAAAATGAGAAGGTGAAAGATGATTGATGGATTTGAAAACAAATTTCAAAATATCCTGATGAATCATATCCTTCAGTTTGAGAAGTTTCAATGATACAAATATTGGTGTTGAAGGAGATGCGCAGGGGTTAAAGGGAGATGAACCTCAATACTTTTTTCTGCACTGAAAACAGAGGTTCTAGATAGGTGTCATAGGAAAGACCCCAAGATGTTGAGCCATAACACAGAAATGAGGAGAAAAATGGAATAACAAAGATTTTTCAAAACATCCAGGGGAAGAAAATGCCTGATCTTAAAGAAGATGCCGCATGTTCTTGAGAGTTTCTTAGTTAGTTCAGAAATATGATATTTCCAGGATAGATTTTCATCCATCAAAAGGCCTAAAAATTAAACATATCTGGATCTTGAGACAGGCTTCTTGCCAAATCTTATACTAATTTGTTCAGGAAATTTCTTTCGAGGTGAGTGGAATTTGACAAAGTTTGTTTTCTCAATGTTAAGCCCTAATTTGTTTATTTAAAGCCAAGATTTCACTTCCAGCAGCTCTCTATTAAGTTTGTAATTGAGTTTGTTAATGTTATCAGATTCATAGTAAATATTCGTATCATCTGCAAATAGGAAAAAAGACAAAATCTTAGATACATTAGGCATATCATTGATATGGGTTAAAAAAGGTAAGGGTCCAAGTACAGAACCTTGAGGAACACCACACGTTATTTTCCCTGGATTAGAGGAATACCCATTTCCTGAGACAAACTGCTGTCTATCAGTCAGGTAAGACTCAAACCACTTCAGTGCTATACCTCTAACACCATATTGATTAAGTTTTTGTAGTAAAATTTGATGGTTCACAGTATCAAAAGCTTTCTGTAAGTCTATGAAGATTCCACATCCAATTCTATTAGAGTCAAGCGTACATTTTATTCTCTCAGTCAGACTGATCAAGGCATGGTCGGTACCACTACGAAAACCAAATTGCATCTCAAACAGAATCTCATGGAGTTCTAAAAAACTGTATAGTCGCTGATGCATAAGTTTCTCAAAGATCTTACTAAAAACTGATAATAAAGAGATGGGCCTGTAATTTGCATTAGTTGCTACATCACCTTTCTTGTGAATCAGAATAACCATAGTAATCTTCAATTTGTCTGGAAAGATGCCATCCCGGAATGATTCATTGATGGTTAGAGAGAGCTGCAAGGAAATGTGGGGGTCAAGTATTTTGAGTAGTCTGACTGGAATATTATTTGGTCCAATAGTCTTACCTTTTTTAAGTGAATGTATTATTTTAGAAACCTCATCGGGGGTTTTTGGGGAAATAAAAAAGCTGCTGTTTTTTGAAAAGTTCAAGTACTTAAGGGGAGAGCCTGGATTTCTTGGGATTTGCTTTATAATTTTATCAGCAACCGTGAGAAAGTAGTCATTAAAGTTGTTAGCAATGTTAACAGGATCTGTTACCATTATCATTGTTTAATCGTATCATTATCATTGTGACACCATTATCATTAATATTAGAAATTGAGACTGCTTCACCAGTGACCGTCTTGGTTTTGATGACACTTTTAATGCCTTTCCAAAGGAGCGTAATATTTGCCTTATTCTCTGCAAAGTACTTTGATAGTAATTTGATTTACTTCTCTTTAGCTCATTAACAACTCGATTTCGAAATTGTTTGTAGTGAGAATAGTCCTCAGAAGATTCACTTTGTTTGAATTGTTGAAGTAGCCTGTCCCTTATTCTCGTCATGCACTGAATTTTAATTTCAATCCAGGGTTTATTTCTCCGTTTTAGAGACTTCTTGTTTAGTTTCTTTTTTAGGGCAGTGACTATTAACAAGTTGGTTTAAATCTTCTAAAAATTTACCAAATTTACTGCTAGTAGTAAGATCATCAGTTTCCAAAAAGTCAAAATTCATATTTTGGTAGTCACCAAGGAATTTTGAACTGTCAAAGTTTTTATAATCAAAAATATAATATGAGGTGTTATTATAATCTGGTGCAGAATTTTGAAGAATGGAAAATTTGGGGAAGTGATCTGAGATTTGGATAGGAACATTTCCTCTTGTGACCTTACATGATGTCTATCAATGTTGCAGTTGAGTCAGTTACCCTAATAGGCTGAAGAATGAATGGCTGAAATTGGTTAGGGAACATGTTATTTATAAAGTCACCAGTGGGGGTATCATTCTCATAGTTGCTAATATAAATGCTAATATAGTTGCATAATAAATGCTAATTTATTTTCATTTGCAATTTTTAACATAATTTCTTGAATGTGATCATTAAAAAGAGCAATGTCGGAACTTGGATGACGGTATGCACAGCAACATAAGATGTTCTTTGATTTAGCACTCTCAATTTCAATCCAAACTGTCTCAAAATCTTGAGTGCTATGGAAAAGGTCAAGCCGCTTATTTGCAGTAAGGTTTGATTTAACATAGATACCAACACCACCAACAGAAGTGTGAGAAAGTGTATGATGAAATTTGTAACCAGAAATGTCCAGATTTGATAAAAGAGGTGAGTCGGTAGAAATCTTTATTTCGGACAAGCCAATAAGCTGAAAATCAATCCCAATGTTTCCTAGCAGTGTATGTAATTCATCAAAATGAAGAGAGAGGCTTCTGATATTCATATGAAAAAGTGAAAGATCCTTTGAAGAGACATTAATAGCCTTAACTTTATCAAGATTATTGGAGGGCACTTTGTTCCTTGAGAAAAAAGGGGCATTTTCTAAAAGCAAAAAGGGCACTTCTTTGTTTATTGCCAAATCTTGGGAGCGTGTGCCCCTAGTGCTCCCTGGCTCCTATGTCTCTGACGACTCCAATGGCATCAAATATCAAACATAATAGCTTTGCACACAAACACTTCCTGTGTCCCTTCCCTCAACAAATTCAAATTCCTGAAACTCAATCAGTCACGAAATGCTCTATCTGAAGTAAATAAAATCAAATACAGAAACATAAGGATCTCATAAGAAGCTTGTGAGGCAAAGATTTCCTTGCCGATTTAGAGAAATTACCAGGTAGGTAGCCCTGGACCTAAGGTTCTCACAAAACAATGTGATAAGAATCCCTTATCAACTTGAAACAGGTCTCACTAACAACAATCCCAGGCAAAATATCACAAGCGATTTCTCCTTTCAGTTGTGCTTTTCCATATCTGCCACATCTAAACAGAGAATACAGAGAACTGCTGTCCAATGCTTATCAGAAATACAAACAACAAGATGCTCATACGAGAATAGAACAGCTTTGAACGCCATAGATACTCCAAGTGAGCATTGGCAGATTGGTCTTCCCGGAAGTCTTGTCGTCGCTGCACAGTACCTTGCACAGGAGCATTAATATCAATCGCTGATTGGCTAATAGCTCATGAAATGCAATTCAATGCTAAGGCCTACTTGCCATGTGCAGCCTCTACAACTTTTCTGGTCGTCGGTGATAGGCCCAGATTCTTTTGTTTCAAGACAAAGGCTTTTAAAGTTCGTCTCCCCAGCAAGTATGTATATATGTACCGGGTGTCCCAAAAAATGTAACTGATTCGATCAAGGCTAGGGCAAAGAACTGAACTCAACTGAATTGGAATCATCCTTGAACTATTACTTGATAGTTAACTTGAAGATAGATACCTTGTTTGTTGATATTAGAAAATTGAGAGTAGACATTTTTATCTTGAAAGCTCAGATTTGCCTCCATCTCGAAACCAGAGCTTTCAGGTTTGGCCTAAACTACAAACGAACTGTTTTGGGGAATCTTCTCAAGGACAGACATAGCGTAGAAATTCTGAACAAGGACCATTGTGCTTAGGTACACATTTGAATGGAAATGTAAAAACTAAAAACTGACAAACTTATCGATGATCATAATCTCCAAGGAATATCTTTCTTCAGTCAAGATGAATTTACAAGTTAGAAACAATTTAAGGACGATTGAGCACTTTCAAGGATCTTATCCTTGTGAATTTTTATCCTTTGGGTAGAGGTGATTGTTTGTTTCGTAATAACTCCAATGATAAAGATGCATTTTGCTCAAACAAGAGAGATTTTTCACACCCAAGGGAATTATTTCGCTGATGAGTAACTTTTATTCAGCATGTGTAATTCAAAGGTTTTGTTGCATTAAAGGAGATGTCTCTTTGGGAAAAAAATTCGTGAATTTGATTTCAAATGCCATCTGGATTTCCATTAAGAATTGTTCCAAAGCATAAGGCTTCGTGTTTGTATATTGCTATAATTCAGGAGATCCCACAACAAGTGCGTCAACAGGTTAGGCCAAAACCCAAAAGCTCTGGTTTAGAGGTAGAGGCAAATCTAAACTTTCACGATAAAAATTTCCTCTATCAATGCTCCAATATCAGCAAACAAGGTATCTATCTTCAAGTTAACTATCGAGGAAAAGTTTAAAGATTATTTCCGATTGATTTAAGCCAAGTCCTTAGCGCTAGCCATGATCAAATCCGTTACCTTTTTGAACTGCCAAGGCTACTAAATGCAATTAATAAGGTCTTTTTCAAGGAGAGGAGGGACTTTCAGTCGTAATGAGAAAGTGGCCATGCTTTGGAAACTTTTTGAAGTGCCCACGAAAATGGGAATCTTACGGCAAAAGTACCGTTCCTTGCAAAAATGAGGAACGTGCTCTTAAAACACTTCTGAGGACATCTCCCCAGACCCCAATATTTGCTGCACCAAAGACACAAATTAGTGCCCTCTTCCATTAAAATGCTCTCACGGGTCTGTTCAAAACTCCAAGGGATTGCGAAAACCGTTAAAAATTTTTTGAAGAAAAAGAGTCGAGCTTATAAAAGCTTTGTGAAAAACGGTCGGCCTGACGACAAGCTCGAGGGAATACAAAACATGACATCTGAAGCAACAAGACTGATTGAGGATGCCAAACGCAATTACTTTCGTAAGGCTGGGAAAACCTTAGCTAATCCTGGAACTTGTAGCAAAACTTATTGGACCTTAATAAATACTGTTCTAAATAAGACGAAGATTCCATTAATACCACCTCTTCTAGAGAATGGACTATTTGTAACTGATTTCACTGAATAGCACAGATATTCAACGACTATTTTATACTTCAGTGTACGACGATTGACACAGGTAGTGAAATTCCACATGATGCACCAGTACCCACTTCCCAGATAAGTGAATCTCTCATCTCCGACGACAAAATACTGAACATCATAAGATCGCTTAATCCTAATAAAGCACATGGATGGGACGAAATATCTGTCAGAATGATAAAATTAAGTGATGCTACTTTAGTTACCCCCCTACAGACCATATTCAATTTAATTCAATTCAATTTTTATCTCAAGTAGCCTAATATAACAACAGTTATATATTTCAACAGCTAAGCGAGAAACTAAACTAAAGTAAGCAAATTAAAACATTTAAAATAAACATAATTCTAAAACAACGAGCTAAGAGTAAGTAGAGCTTCAAGATGGATCGGTAAGGGTTTTATTTATAAAATCGTAGCTAGCGAGCAAGCTCGATTCGATAAGCTTATAAATTTGAGAACTTAATTCTGTCCTGTTTTGTAACAAATATACAAACTTGTCTTTGGAATTCATAAACATGAAGGTGGGTTTAGTTTTTATGATCTCGTCAAAAAGGACAGCACGGCTGGTCTCATTAATCTGACATGTTACAAGACAGTGAATTTCATCTTGGGTAACTTTGCACACTGGGCAAATGCGGTCTTTTGGATCAATTTTAGGTCTTACATATCTACCAGTCTCTATTGCTAGCCGATGGTCAGAGAGTCTAAATTTACTCACAGCGACTCTTGTCTTTATGTTTCTTATATCAAGTAAATAGTGTTCCATAAGGAAATCGTTTTTTAACAAGCAGTATGTTCTTAGTTTTGGTTGACTCCTTATGTGTGACAACGTTGTTTGGATGTAACTGTCTCTTAAACGCATGATTATAGTATTTAAATAGTTTTTCAAGGGTCTAGTTTGTTCTGAGGTAAATTGGTGCTCCCAAATGTAGCCAAGTCCATGTCTCTGAAGGATATCCTTCAATTTTGAGGCCCATTGTAGCTGAGAATTCCTATTGACTTTGAACGCATCTTTAAAAATTATATTTGATTCGCCATCTATGATTCTTATCCAGTTTTTTATGAAAGATTTAGCTCCGGTCAACAGGAGAGGTTGTCTACCTAGCTCAGCTCTACAGCCAGCGTTCGATGTGTGAACTGTTTCACACATATTCACATATTCATATTCATATTCATATTCATATTCCATATTCACAAACTGTTTGAAGCGTGGTGTATTTCCTGAAGTATGGAAATGTGCAAATGTCGTGCCAGTTCACAAAAAAAACGAGAAAAATCTAAAGAAAAACTATCGTCCGATCTCTCTTTTGCCAATATTTGGAAAAATTCTCGAAAAACTCATATACGATTCCCTATATTCACACCTTGTTTCACATGAGCTTCTTAACCCAAATCAATCAGGTTTTCGTCCCGGTGACTCAACAGTCAACCAATTAATCTCCATAACACACACAATATTTAAAGCGTTCGACTGCAATCCTCCTTTGGACGTTCGTTCTGTGTATCTCGATATCTCAAAAGCATTTGATAGAGTATGGCATGATGGTCTTGTCTACAAACTAAAACGATGTGGTGTTTCAGGACAGCTCCTTTCCCTTATCCAAAGTTTCCTAAAGGATCGTAAACAACGAACTGTTTTGAGTGGGCAGAGCTCCAACTGGGGAGATATTTCAGCAGGAGTACTTCAGGGTTCCATACTGGGTCCCTTATTTTTCCTTGTGCATATAAATGATCTAACTGCTGACTTAAAGTGCAATGTTAAGCTGTTTGCTGATGATACATCATTGTTCACTGTAGTAGAAAACCCAAACACAGCTGCCAATGACATGAACCACGACTTGATGTTAATAAGACAGTGGGCTTACGATTGGAAGATGTCCTTTAATCCAGATCCGCAAAAACAAGCAGTTGAGTTGATATTTTCAAGGAAAAGAATTGAAATTGATCATCCAGTGATAACTTTTAATGATATTCCTGTGAAAAAAGTAAGTGAACATAAACATTTAGGTATTATACTGGACTCGAAACTTTCCTTCTCTGCCCATATAAACGCAGCTATTTCTAAAACAAGAAAGGGTATTGGCTTGCTGAAATATCTCTCTAAATATCTCCCCAGGCAGACTCTAAGCGAATTATACAAGCTGTATGTGCGACCCCATCTAGATTACGGAGATGTTATTTACGATATTCCGGCGAAAATATCTCAATTCAGTCAAGATATGACCTTGTCAAATCTAATGGGAGAAAGTTAGAGTCTGTCCAGTATTCTGCTGCTCTGGCTGTAACAGGAGCTTGGAGGGGAACATCGCGGGAAAAACTTTATGCAGAACTTGGCTGGGAATCACTAATTTTCCGAAGATGGAACAGGCGTCTAACTTTGTTCTTTAAGATCGTAAATAACTTGACTCCTTTGTATTCAAAGGAACCAATTCCACTTCTCCACCGGTCCAACTACTCTCTTCGTAACCAAGATGTTATTGGGCGAATAGGGGCAAGAACAGAAAAATTCCAATCTAGCTTTTATCCGCACTGCTTAGCTGAATGGAATGAACTTGATCCGGAACTGAGAAATGCACCATCTGTCGCCGTCTTTAAGAAGAAGCTTCTCTCGATAATTCGTCCCCCTGCAAAATCTGTCTTTAGGATTTACGACCCAGTAGGTTTATCCTATCTTACTCAAATCAGAGTTGGTCTAAGCAAATTAAACCTCCACAAATTCTTACATAATTTTAGGGATACTGTAAATCCAATGTGCCCAACGAATGACGGCATTGAGGATGTGGAGCACTTTTTGTTGCTCTGCCCTTCATTTGAAATGCAACGACGAGATTTTCTCGCTGGAGTTTCGGAATTATTACGATCATTTGTCCAAATCGACACCCTTCCAAACAACGTTCTAATAGAATGCTTGCTGTATGGTGATAAAAACCTTACTGATGACGTCAATAGAAGTATGCTCGAGCTGACTCTCGAATTCATCCACCGAACAGGTCGGTTTGATTAAGATAACTCAACTCCTAACTTTTGCGATGCGCCACAAAGCCATAGACAAAATCGGCTAGGGTTTGTTTACGAACATTTCGATTCATGTGATCAGTCTCATGTGATGATTTCTCCAACATATTCCGTGTCATGAAAAGTTGTGCCATGAGTACAACAGTTGAATAATACTAAAAATTTTCCAAGAGTTTGGTCAGATGACTCGGGAAGGGTGAAGCAAACCTTGGCCGATTAGGTCAATTAATTCCCCTCTTAGTTAGACGTTCTTTCTTTTTTGTAGTAGTTACGTGTAGTTTATGTGCTATCTTTGTCTTTCAATGTCGTCACGTGTAGTGCTATGTTCGTGTTTTTAGTTTTATGTTGCCATTTGGTAGACGTTATTTTTCGCTCCAAATGGTATTGTCTTAGTAGTAGGGTATAGTTTTTTGTAGGTAGTGTTACTAGGTAACATGTATTGTAAGTTTTTAGCTTGATATATATATAAAAAAAACATATAAACAATGATATTTTGCAGTATCTGCTTTCCGCAGTCCAATTACTTTTAGAAATTTGCAGTATCTGCTTTCTGCAGTCCAATTACTTTTAGAAATTTTCGTGCCTAACATCCGTCTCTCTGTCCAGAATCTGCTAGCAATTTTCTAAAATGAATCCCTTTGAGAAACCCTAAAAAACGTGCTAAAATTACAAGCAAAGTCCCTAATGTGTTTATCTCACAGCGATGACTTTCAGCACACTTTAGCACGTGCTCTCGCTTTGGCGAAATGAAAAGTCTTCTCCCTAGTGTGGATAACTTATTCAGGAGGATTTCATTCTCGCACGAGGACAAAATACATGAGAAAACCCAAGAGTCATTATTCCTAGGAAGAAGAATAAAGGAAAATTTTGCTTGCTGTTTTCGCTCCTTTTTTGGGAGGGGGGGGGGGTTTCCGAGAGAGGCTTTCTGCAGAAAATCTCCTATTTCAACGGGAAGGAATAACCGATTAAAACCGGGTAAATTACTGAACCTAATTTGACATATCGGGGATAAAACAAAGATAGTTTTCAACATCAATGCCTTGATATTGAGGGATGAGGAATTTTTTCAAACCCCGGACGTTTTTATTGACTCATCCGGTAGCTTTTTTACTTTGATGTTGCCTGCTGTATTATCTTGTTCTGGAAATATTTGCTGTTTATTTCAGCAGCTCCATTTTTACCATTTCCCATTGTTTTGAAAATCTAGCAAACGACTCTCGTGAACAATGAATCACTATGGTTAGTTTTAAAGCCAATTGTCCAAAATCCCATTAATGTAAGTTTCTTTGCCATTTCCCTTGTAGCTTTGGAGAAAAGCAAAGGGGGTCACTGGAAAAACGCCTCGTCCGGTCGAAAATTTCAAAATCCTACCATGTCCAAATTGTATTAACGATTCTAATGGCAGTCCATTAAAACTCGAAATGCATTTTGGATGGAGTTCCTTGCTACTTTCCTCATTATCATCGTCATTGAAAGCATAACTTGTATTTAGTATGCAATAGGCTAATCCATAGGTAATCGTGGTAAAACATAATCTGCCTGCTATCTGCTTCTATGAACGAAAGTAACTCTCTTTAGAAATTGCTTGATGCTGCCCTTTGCAACAATTCTCGCAAAATAAAGTTCAGTCAAATTCTCAATTTCTAAATTACGAAGGATTAGCAATGGCATTGAATTTGAAATTCATATGAAGATTGCAACTACAAAAGAAATGCTGTCTTTCTACCGGGTGTCTCAAAAAGAAGTACCCCATTTTGACTAAGCAGGAGAAGGAAACGATAAAATATCGCGTGTTTTTGACTCATAGCCATATTTGATGATCTTCAATTTTAAAAGCACACATCTTGCATTCTAAAATCGTCCTCCGAATACCGGATAGATGAGTACGAAAAGTCAAGCTTGAGAGTGCACTTGAAACCAGATGCATTTCTCAAAGGGCCTAGCCATGATTTGATATCAAAGGCGTATTGCAAAAGAATTTCTGCTTTTACCTTTGTTTTTCCTTTTGAAAAGAATTATACCTTGAAATGCTTGAATAGAACATTTTGGCAATTAAAAAAGGAGACTAGGGAGACCGGTTCTACAAACAATTATTCTTTTACAGAATGAATCCTTGCATTGCATCTCATCTAGAGTGTCAAAAAAGACGAAAAGGAGCATATTTAAGCTCATTTTGGAGATGTGGCACGACTTAATCATCCTTTCCGCATCTTCATTCTTCTTCTTCATGTGCCTTGTTTGGAACAAACATTAGCGATCATGTCTCTCCAATTACATCTGTTCTCTGTCTGTCTCAGAAGGTCGCACTTGCTGCCTGTCTTTGACAACCACGAGTTTAGACTTCCAACAAATGTTATCCTTTGCCGACCCCTGCTACGTTTTCCTTCTATCTTTCCAGTAAGGGCCAGATATTCTAAGCCTTTGTCACGATATATGTGTCCTAGGAATTCCAATTGTCTTTTTCTTAGAGTCTTAATTAGTGATCTTTCTGTATTAATTTCTTTTAGAATTGATTCGTTTGACCTTTTCTCTGTCCATGATTGATATTCTCATCATTCTTCTGATAAACCACATCTCTGCTGCCTCTAGTTTCTTTTCTATTTCTTTGTTAATTGTCCAACACTCACATCCGTATAGAAGAATTGACCAAACGTATGTCTTTAAAACTCTTATTTTTGTCTTCATTACATTTTATTAATCAGGGCGATGTCCACGAGTATCTTATTTTTTCAAAAGCGACAAACTGAAAGTTAAGGTTTCAAGTGCTTTGGAAAATATTCATGACATAAATCATGGCTATTCTCATGTTCAAAACCTCAGGTTTAGGGTGCACTGTAAATTTAGATTTTTCGAGCTTTTATCTCCGGTTTTGGTGCACGATTTTTGAGTCTAACGTATGTGAATCTAAGTTGAAGATCGATGAATGCAGCCGTGCACTTAGACAGAAATAATATCTCATCGGGTTGTGCCATCCTACAGTCAAGAGGGGTACCTTTTGAGACATCCTCTTACGGCGAGGGGGGAGGGTTCTCCACTAAATTTCGGGTAGGGGTGTGCCGCCAACAGTTTCAAGATGTAACGTTGGCTAGACCAATTTTTGTGAAAATGATACTCTTGGCTAGACTAATTTCTTCATCAAAAGTTCCCTGAGTTGGCGTTTTCTAGACAAAACTTGCCAGGTTTTTGCATTTTCGGAACCAAAATAAAAAAAAATGCTTTTTTACAGGGATTAACGAAATTTGACATTTCTTTAACCAAATTTGCCAAAAAGCATATCCTTGCCTTGACCAAATTCGACTAAGATTGCTGGCAAGTATATCCCTTGCCAGACTAGAGATCGGAAAAAGTACACCCTTGCCGGCAGCATATCCCCAGGTACCTTTACTATGGAAGATGCCCCTTCACCCCTTTTCCTGAATTCCTTCATTGAATATTTGCTTATTAAGTAAAATTTCTCAACAAAACCTTTCGAGTAAATAATAGAGATTTCATTTTTTTCTCTACAGCTGATGTGACACTGCTTAGTTCATCAAATCTCGAAGCTGAAAGTTACCTAGCAGTTTAATTTCTGTCGATACATTTCAAAATTTGACAAATAGGAAATAGATAATTAATTATCTAAGCATGGAAGAATTTGATTATACAAAAAATCATCTGGCCAATGTCACATCTACAACGTATGAAGCACACATAGGAACTCTGGCAACATCCATGCAACCACAATCATCTCTTGCACCAAGCGTGACAACTTTAAATGTAGATTTGCTGACATGTTTCATGTGTATTGTTATCGTCATCACAGTGCTCAGTAACAGCATTGTCATCATTACCATCAGGATATCTAGAGAACTACGCCGCGTCACATACTATTTGATCATAAATCTTGGCATATCTGACATGTCTGTTGCTCTGTTGTCCATGCCATTTTGGATCTCATACTTGCTAAGGGGGTGGCCTAACAGCAAGAGTGGAGCCATTTACTCAGTTTGGATTTGCCTTGATATACTTTCCAGAACTTGTTCAATAATGAACCTGGCTGTGATAAGCATCGAGCGCTACATTTTTATCATCTACCCTCTCAGATACGAAAACATCGTACGAAAGAGAAGAATCTGGCTAGCGGTGGCTTTTGTTCTTACCTACGGTATTTTTACTGCCTGTCTCGGATATGTGCAAATTTCAGTAAAGAAGAAAATAATCTCAGCTGGAATTTTTGTGCTGGCCTATGTTATCCCTTTAGCCATAAAAGTCTTCACATATCGAAGGATCCATAGCGATTCCAGACGACAACGACGATTCACGATCCAGGAACTTGAGCTTATGCAGCGCTTCAGTAAGGAACGAAGAGCAGTGACTACAAATCTAAACACAGTTCAAAATTCATTTGGCAGCCAACGTAAGTTATAGCGGGAACGCAAGTCTTCTTGTTGATTTTTCTGTTGGATTGTACTTTGATTAGACCGTTGCATTGCCGTAAAAATTCCTTCTATTTCTAGTTTAGTTGCGTATTTTCGTGGCTTTCCATTTTGCCAGAAGGCTTCTCTGTCCTCCATGCTCTTTGTGGTATCTTCTTCCAAATTCATGTAAGGCCTTAAGTAGCGGACGATGGATGCAAAATAAGCTTATATCCCGTTAAAAAAAACACCATCAACTCCTTTAAAAGAACAAAAATAATATCAAAGAAATATGTAGCTGGAGAGAAAGCTGTTCATCCTGCAAGAAAATCAAGTAATCAGTTATCAACAACGTTATATCACCAAATACGAGTTTCATCGCAAGCTCTTCAGCTGCCAGGATATCATCACTGCTATTTACTTGAGTAATGAATGTTGTATATGAATTTGCGTGTGATTGCAATACTCGCTACGTAGGAAGGACATCCTAAAGACTTGTTGACAGCATGAGGCAACACATACGCCAAGTAATAAAGAAAGGTACTGATAGGCGCAACATTCTTTGTCAACCCAAACGGAAGTGTAAAGCTGACCACGCTAAACCAGAAAGTGACTCTGTTATTGGTGCCCACCTCTTGAGCAGTTTTGAGTGTGGTAGCAGCTGCACCGAGGATATTATCCGTATTTTGAGTAGGGCAAGGTCTGCATTTCATCTTAACCCTATCTGACCTGGGCGTTTTGAGACACTCAATGCCTGCGGGGGGGGGGGGGCTCCCTCTTTATCTCTGTTCTTGGTTGGGATATGGCAAACTAATCAGCACAAAGGCTGTTAATCGTATAAGCAATGAATTTTTTAAACAATATTCTAACTAGCGATGTTGCTGTTGCTGCTAGAGCATGATTAACATTATGATGCATATGACGTCATAAAAATGAAAGTGTGTTACAAACTCGTGGAACTTTACTTTTTCGTAAGGAAATGAATATGTAGATGAAAATATACGTACATTCATAGTTTAGGCTTAATTCGACCAATTAAGCAGGATGAATAGAGGTAAAAAGTATATTTTCCACAGAGTGTGACGCGACAACTTTGTTTCATTTTCATTTCATTTTCACTTATTTTCACAGGGTAAATACATTCACTAACTAAGGTATCTACTGTTTTACAATGTGCCCTGCTTTAAAACCCTAACTTACTTAATTACATGAATTAATTAAGATTAAAATCCAATATATAAGAAAAAGAAAAGTATAAAAAGAAAGGTGACTCTGGAGTCAAAAATGTGGCTGATGTTGATTTCGATCATCAACTTCTTTGATCTTTCAAAAAAGATTTTAATTTCGTCTTGAAAGCAGGTAGCGAAGGAGCAGTTTTTATTTCAAGGCTTAATTGATTCCAAACAGTAACCCCTCGACACGAAAAGCTTCGCTGCCTATTTGAGGTTTTACAAAAAGGAATCCTGAGGTCAGTGCTGGTATTACGTAAAGTCCGATTGCAAGACTCGGACAACTTTTGAAACATCGACTTCATATAGGGAGGTGCAAGCCCATGCAAGGCTTTATATACCATGCAGGCTGTCTCGAAGTCAATCATCTCGTTAATTGTTAACCATCCTAGTTTTGATATTAATGGCAGCGATGCATGGTTGAAGGGACTGTTTGTCACCACACGAGCTGCCCGATTTTGTAGCTTTTGCAATTTTCTTAGAGCGCTATCACCAGCACAACCCCAGACAGAGCAGCAGTATCTAAAGTGCGACTCTACTATGCTGAAGTACATCCTTTGTATGGTTTGCAGTGAAAGATATCTCTTAGCATACTTGAGCATTCCAATTCCTCTTGAAATCTTACCGATAGCAACGTTGATTTGCTCTTTCCAGTTTAATGACGGATCGATTTGAATCCTAAGATATTTTATACTTCCAGTGGATTCGATCTCATCGCCATTTATTTGAAAGAGGAGAAAACTGTTTGAATCGTTGCTATCTAGTCTTCTGAGGTTTGGTACAGTACCAAGGATCATGCTCTGAGTTTTAGCCACATTAAGAGACAATTTATTCCCCTGAAGCCACGAACTAAGATTCTGAAGATCTGAGTTGATGGCATTGCACAAGTCAGAGACAGATTTCGAGGAATAGGAAATGCTTGTAGCATCTGCATACATTGTGACCTTAGTTCTTTGTAAGGCAAACGGCAAGTCATTGATAAAGATCAAAAATAAGAGTGGACCAAGGCAAGAGCCCTGAGGAACTCCACATTGGATGCCTTGTATTTCAGAAGTTTTGTCATTTACCTTACAGCATGGCTTCCTATTACTTAGGTATGATATGAACCAGTCGAGCTCCACGCATTCAGCTCCATAGAAACGCAGCTTAGCTATGAGAATATCGTGATCCACTGTGTCAAAGGCTTTCTTTAAGTCAATGAAAGTGACTCCAGAAAAGAGTCCCTTGTCAAAACTTAGATACCAGTCATTGGTACACTTCAGTAAGCATGTCAATACGGAGTGAAATATTCTGAAACCCGACTGGTCTGAGTAGAAAAATTCATTCTCAGTAAAATAATTATATACCTGATTGAAGACTATCTTTTCAAATAATAGTGAGACTACAGGAAGCACAGAAATAGGTATATAGTTAGATCTATCTTCGGTGGAGCCATCTTTGTAGATAGGAGAGACCCTCGCAATCTTCCAGTTTCCTGGAAAGCAACCTCGTGAAATGGACATATTGAATATACTACATAATGATGGTGCAAGAACAGGCATCGCAATTTTGAGAAAAGAACATGATATACCGTCAATGCCAGAACTTTGAGAAGTTTTAAACTTATTCATTATTTTGCTTAGTTCATCAGGGCGAATCGTTTGAAAGTGGAAGCGCGCATGTTTCTCGTTTATTGAATAATCACCATTAAGAAGTGTTACCATGGGGACAAGGCTAAAAATAGAATGCCACAATTTTACAGTTTTATCGCTGTATGGAAGAAAACTAAGCTTACTAAATCTTAGATGCATTCAGTAAACACAGAAAAACCTATGAATGAACGTGTACGGTGGGGGGGGGCAGAATCCACAGTATCCGCCCTCCCAGGTCAGAAAGGGTTAAGGTTTTAGAAGCTGTGTTTGTTAAGCTTCGGGAACCCTCGCTTTTCCAACAGAAGAAGTTTCTTTTAACTCTGCAACTGTCCTGATGCACCAAAAGTTTTGGTACTCATTAATGGGATGGCCTTTGCTTGAAATCAAGCTAATAAGTGGTTAAGGTGTTGACGTTCACGTGACTCTCAAATGTCTTTTGCTTTGCTAGATATAAAAAACAGCCGGGTCTTGTAATTTGTCTATGTTTCGCATGAACCAAACTGAAGAGCTTGCGATGAAATGCATATTTGGTGTAATAACATCGTTCATAACTGATTACTTGATTTTCTTTCAGGTTTAACAGCATTCTCTCCAGTTACTGGTTTATCTTATTGTTGTTGTTCTTTTTACACGAGTTGATAGTGCTTTTCTTACAGAATACAGGCATATTGCGCGTCCATGGTCTATTTAGATAAGTCCCATAGTTGAGGTCATTTTAAAATTTTGCACCACTTTCATTTGTTTATTTATGTAAGGCATTGTTAATTTTTTATGAGAATATATGATATCAGTGCATTAGCGTGCTCTCGGTGTTAAAAGTATAATATGCTTTAATTTTCAAATTGAGACGAAATGATAAGCTCCAAAGAAAATTCCCATTTATCAAAGTTATTTGATGCTATGGAAAACTATTGCTCTGGGTATAATGGTCAACTTCTGAAGCAGGCAAATACAGTTTTGGATTAGCTGGTTAGCTTTGTCCTGGTGAGCCCAATGGCCTTCTTGTACACCGCGAGAGCATTTTTCTTCTTCTTACTTTTCTTCCTTTTACCTTGCTTTTGCTTTTGAGCTTTGATTTGGCTACAAACTTCAGACTCAATGTCATACACAATAGATGTTTTGTTTTTCACTCTATCATTTTCTTTGGATGACGTAGAATCTGATTCCTTTTCACTTTGGCTTGATTTTTCCACGCGGCATTCTTGAGACTTCTCCTTGGTGCATTCTTTTTTCGCAACCGATTTGAGTGTCTCCATCAATTTTTCAATAACCCTTCGCCTCTGATCGAGCTGCTTTTCCAATTAAAGAATCCTGTCCTCTAGGCTTTTGATAAAAATTCACTTGTAATCTAGGGAGGCTCTAGCGGGGCACGGGGTGGTAGGAGATTTGCTCGCATCCGATGTCGAGTGACTTGACATCAAAGCCTTCAGTCAGAGAATCTCATCATCAAGGACCGAGATACAGGGGGGTCCAAGGGAGCCATGGCTCCCTCAACATTTTCGGTAGTTGCTGCAGTAAATCTTTATTCCGTTATTATTTTTTTAGAATATCAGATAGGTACTCCACATTCTCATGTTTATTTCTTGTTCAATTTCTACCTTTCATTAGTCTCGGAAGCCCTTTGGAGGTACTTACAAGCTTACAAACTTGTCTTACCACAAACATGATGCTGCTAACTCTACAATAGTCTTTGGGTAAATCAAGTTTTTTTTGGTTTTTTAGGGATGTGTACATCTCAACGTAGATTTGCCTGTAATTTAAGTCTGTATTGGGGAACAAAGATTAGCATCTCCAAGACCCCCTTCAAGGTTCTGGCCCTCTTCGCTCTTCACCCGGTATGCCCATGGCCCCCTCAAATAAAAATTTGTATCTCGGTCCTTACTCATCATGAATAGCTTTACCGTGTAAGCATTATCGTCTACTACTCGACAATGATGGCCCACCTCATCTGTTGCCGTCTGTTTATCTTCGGTTAATTTGGCTTGGACACTCATCCCCATCTCATCTGTTGCCGTCTGTTTGTCATCGGTCGATTTGGCTTGGACATCAGGCTGGGGCAAGGGAACATTGTGCATGAGGTTCACGAGAGACTTAGTAAGTTCAAATCTCTGCTTGTAATCAATGTCAAGCGAACCCTCATTGTTGCACAATATACCGTTGCTCAATAACAGTTGGACTTGGTTAAAGAAAGGATACTTAAAAAAGGAGACAGAAGGGATGATAATGGCGGCCCAGGATCAGGCAATCAGGACAAGATGGGTGCAGAAGAATATCGATAAGATGGATATCACTGAAACGTGTAGGATGTGCGGAGACAAAGAAGAAACCATCAGCCATATAGTATCTGAATGTAAACAGTTAGCCCAGAAAGAATATAAACTTAGTAGATATGATAAGGTTGCTGCCATACTACATTGGGATATTTGTAAGAAAAATGGATTCGAATGTGGTGATAAAAGTTATGAACACGTCGTTGATAGCGAGAAAAAAGTTTTGGAGAATGAAGATGTTAACGTTTTGTGGGATTTTCCAATTCAAACCGACAAGAAATTGGATCATAACAGGCCAGATATCACAATGATTGACAGGAGAAAGAAAGTATGTTGGCTAATTGATGTCGCTTGTCCATTTGACACAAGAATAGACAAGAAAGAACATGAAAAAAATAGAAGCGTATACAGAGCTGAAATATGAAGTCCTGAAAGTATGGCGGGCGGAAGTGCAGAAAGTCTTCATAGTCCCAATCATCATTGGAGCACTAGGATCAGTCACAAAAAAGCTTGTAAAGAACTTAGAAATGATCAATTTGGTCAAGGGAGTGGAGCCATTGCAGAAAGCTTGTCTATTGGGAACAGCTAGAATTATCAGAAAAGTGTTGGACTTTGGTGACTAAAGAGACAAATGACTTACTATCTAAAGCTGCGGGAGGTGGCTTGATAGTAAGATGAACCCAGTTGAATTGTACGAACTGTGAAATTGCAAATAATAATATAATAATATAATAATATAATAATATAATAATATAATAATAAAATAATATAATAATATAATAATATAATAATATAATAATATAATAATATAATAATATAATAATATAATAATATAATATAATATGGAAGTCATCTGGATCAGATGGTGTACATGGACACTGGTTAAAAAGCTTCTCAACTTTACATGACACAATAGTTCAACAATTAGGAGAAATTTTAACATCTGGAGAAGTCCCTAGCTGGATGGTAAATGGCAGAACGACTTTGATCGTAAAAGATAAGACTAAAGGAAATTTGGTGTCAAATTTTAGGCCAATAACGTGCTTGCCAATGATGTGGAAGTTGTTTACTGGAATAATTGCTGAAGAAATATACAGCCACTTAGAATCAAACAACATACTACCAGTAGAGCAGAAGGTTTGCAGAAAAAAGAGTCGGGGAACCAAAGATCAACTACTCATAGATAAGATGATACTGAAAAACTGCAAGAAGAGAATGACCAATTTGTGTCTGGCATGGATAGACTATAAGAAGGCGCTTGATATGGTGCCACATTCGTGGCTGTTAGAATGTCTTCGTTTGTATAACATTACACCGAATGTGATTGAAGTGCTTAGTAAATCTATGAAACATTGGAAGACATCACTGACAGCAGGAGGAATGACACTAGGAGAAATAAATATCAGAAGAGGCATTTTCCAAGGCGACAGTTTGTCACCAATCTTATTTGTTTTAGCATTGATTCCACTCTCAAAGCTGCTTAATGACATGAAAGATAGCTACCATCTCGGAAAGAATAGGCCAAAAGTGAATTATTTGCTTTACATGGACAACTTGAAGCTTTATGCAAAACATAAAAAAGAGTTAGACACTCTCATCCAGACAGTCAGGGTGTTCAGTAAGGACATAGGAATGGACTTTGGAATAAAAAAATGTGCAATGATTCAGAGGAAGAGAGGAAAATTTGTAATGAGTGAAGGAATTGAATTGCCAAATGGCAAGAAGATAAGATCACTAGATGACCAAGAGGGGTACAAGTATTTAGGAATTCTTCAATTTGATGATATAAAGCATAAGGAAGTGAAAGAAAAGTTAAAGAAAGAATATGTCAGAAGAGTGAGGAAAATACTAAAATCTCATCTGAATGGTGGTAATGTCATACAAGCCATAAATGCGAGGGCGGTGTCCATAATACGATACAGTGCAGGAATACTGGACTGGACAAAATTAGAATTACAAGAACTGGACAGGCAAACGAGGAAGCTGTTAAACATGTATAGAGCGTTACATCCTCAAGCTGATGTAGACGGATTATACTGGAAGCGAGCAGAGGGAGGAAGAGGATTGCTAAGTGTTGAAGAATGTGTCAAAATCGAAAAAACTAATATTGGCTATTACATCTGCAACAGCAGCGAAAGTTTATTGGCTGAAGTTCGTAGAGAGGGCATTGTATCTGATGAAGGTGACCCGAAAGATAAGAAGAAAGAGCTAACAGAGGCAAGGAAGCATAAATATCTCCAAAAGAGACTTCATCCAGTATTCTACAAAGAGACAATGGACGTAAGAGACGAAGAGAATTCATGGAACTAGCTTAAGAACGGGTACCTAAAGAAAGAAACGGAGGGGATGATTTTAGCGGCACAGGACAAAGCCCTGAGAACGAATTGGATAAAGAGGAATGTTGATATAGAAAATATATTATCAAAATGCAGAATGTGCGGGGAAAGGGAAGAGACAATCGCACATATAGTATCTGAATGCCAAAAATTAGCACAAAGAGAATACAAAAGCTGGAGACATGACAAAGTGGCAGCTGTCATTCATTGGTACCTGTGCAAGAAGTTCGGATTCGAGTGTGACGACAAGTACTACAACCATATAGTGACAAAAGAAAATAGGGTACTTGAAAATGATGAAGTATTATTACAGTGGGACTTCTCTATTCAGACTGAAACTCGCATTGATCATAACAAACCAGACATCGTGATAAACAACAAGAAAGAAAATACCTGCCAAATAATCGATGTGGCATGCCCATTTGACACTCGAATTTGCATAGAAATTAAATATGTAGATCAAGATGGATGTCAATTCATAGTTTTGACTTAATTGGACCAATCAAAACGGATTAAGAGAGATACAATGTATATTTTTCACAGAGTAGTGCACGACAAATTGGTTACCATGGAGACAAGGCTAAAAATAGAAAACCAAAATTGTTACCGTTTCATTGTTTTATGATGGAAAGCTAAACTTGCTAAATCTTAGAGGCATCAGGCAAACACGGAAAAACGTACAAATGAAAATGTACGAGGGGGGCCGAATCCGCCCTCCAAGGTCAGATAGGGTTAATGGGTAGGTGGGGCTCTTTAAGCATAGTGACGGCAATCCATCTAGGAGAAGGACAACTTCCAACTTAAAACCAGGGGTGACATAGAATCATTTAGGGTATGTTGAACTCGTAAACTTTGCTTGGTAATCAACCCAGGAGATGGAAAACCCCGAATTAAATCCAAACTATTTGATGAGGGTAGATAGGACCTCTAAGCTTCTTTACGCAATCCTGTCTAGTGAGATGTTTATATATATATAATAAATAATTTATTTTTAAGTTGGCTTACAACTCTAATAGCTATGAAAAGCTCATTAATGCCAACTATCTATCATACATATAAAAAATGTTCAGAAGGAATTTTAAAGAAAAAATGCTAAATAAAACCTAAACCCGAAATGTATGTCTTACACAATCTACAGTCACACTCTATCGTGCAGGTTCTTAATTCTTTTTTAAAAGCAGTCAGTGATTGGGACTCTCTAACACTGTGAGGTAATGTTTGCCACAGCTTTTGACCCAAATATCTCACAGTTTCTATGCCATAAGAAGTTGTCTTGGCATTAGGAATGCCAAGAGTATTCTTATTTCGCAAGTCATATTGTACATCTCTTGCCTCAAAAATCTCACTCATGAAACTAGGATTCAGGCTCTTTTTGGTTTTGTATATTTCTACCATCAAGTACTGTGGATTGCGTTGGTGAATGGATACTGCATTATCTAATGTCAGCAAAGATTTGTAATCGGCGTGACTGTTTTTATACACAATTCTGAGTGCTCCTTCTTGGATTTTATTTACTTTTGCATTGAGGCCCCTGTCATGGAACATCCAAATTAACGGACAGTAGCTAAACTGAGATTTTATGAAACTATTCATTAGCAGACGCAATTTATCAGGATTCATGAAAGCAGATACCCTAGCAAGGGCATGCAGTTTTTGGCTGGCTTTTTTGCATAAATTTGAGACGTGACTTTTAAAATTCAAATTTTTATCTATTGTCACCCCTAGCAACTTTTCTTCAGAGCTTTCTTTAACAATAGCCTCACCGACTGTGACCTTAATATCATCTTGGCTTGCCCCAAAAGTTAGAAGATGGCACTTCCCTTCATTCAATTTCATAAAGTTTTCAGGAAACCATTTTGTTAAAACAAGAGCATCAGTTTCTAACCGTTCCAAAACTCTATCTAATTGACAGTCAGCAGCAAAGATAGTTGTATCATCAGCAAAGATACATACTGCCGTATCCATTACCGAAAAAAATAAATCATTTATGAAAATATTAAAAAGAAGAGGTCCAAAAACTGATCCTTGCGGTACACCTGCAAAGGTCTCTCGCCAAGTGCTGAATGAACCATTTACTTTGACTTTTTTTTTTTTTTACCAGTCAGATAACTATAAATCATCAGCAAAGCATCGTTGCAAAATCCATAAGCACTTAGTTTTGCAATTAGCAGCTCGTGGTCTATGCAATCAAATGCTTTTGAAAGATCCATTAGCAAAGCTCCAATGACTCCTTTTTTGTCTAGGGAATTCTTACAGGTATCCATTAATCTCAAAAGCGCATGCTGTGTGTTGAAACCTTTCCGAAAACTACACAAGTAGGGGACCAAAAATGTATCTGCATAGCCAGTCATCTGGGCATATAGAAGTCGCTCAAAGACCTTTGATAATGCGGAAAAAACTGTGATAGGACGGTAGTTTCGCTTCTTTGTGGTTTCATCATTTTTTAATAGCGACGTTATGTCTCCTAATTTGAGATCTTCAGGAAACGTTTTCTGGAGTAATGAATTGTTAAAAGTTTCCACTAAAAATGGTGCAAATATGTCTCGATTTTCTTTTAGTATCCGTGCAGGAATACTTTTAGCTGTGGACGCCTTTTTTGGGTTCAGATTCGACAATTCATCAATGACTGCCTTCATTGTAACTGGTTGGAAGTCAAAGGATTAGTCTTATATTTATACTTTTCAACAGCAATTTCAACAGGGTCCAACAAATGCTCTGTCGGGACAGGTGTGCACTCACCAGGGGCAATATCCATTGTCTTCGTAATATTAGTGAAAAATTTATTAAAGATCTCAGCTATTTCACTGTCATTCGTAATTATCTTTTCATTCTCAACAAGTGTGATACTCGAAGAGGTTTGTACCTTGTCAGTAAAAAGTGGCTTCACAGTTCTCCAAAACTTTTTATTGTCAGTGACAGAGTTCATGTCAAGGTTTCCATAATAAGATGTTTTTGCCTGACGCAAAATTTTCACACACTTGTTTCGCTGTTTTTTAAAAGCTTTCCAGTTTTCTGAGGTGTTATACCTGTTCAATCTATTACGTAACTGTGTGCGGAGCATAATTGCCTTTCTTAATGTTTTAGTCATGAAAGGTGTGAAAATATTTTTGTTTCAAAGGTACATGTTTATTCAGCACTTCTTCGGCTACAGAATTGAAATTTTCAAATACTGAGCATTCTCAGTTGCTCTTAGCTAAGTTGCGTTTAAAGTCATTACGAAACTTAATAGGATCAAACTTACTGTAGTCTCTGTATGTAACAATTCTTGGACCTTTTTTAACAAAACCACTCTTCAATACTGTTAATATCATTAAGTGAAAATCCGAAAGTCCCACCTCTATTGTCGTAGTATTTTGGAAACCGGAGGTTTTATTCGTTAGGAACATATCAATCGAAAAGGGATTTTCAGCAGATTTATAATAAGTAGGACTTTTTATCAAGTTTCTCAACCCATAGACATCCATGAAATTGCTAATTTCAAAATTTGTTTCTTCCAAATTTAAATCTCCAACAATGACAAAGTTTTCGTATCGAGGAGAAAGTTGGTCCAGCACTTTTCCCATCTCTTCAAAGAAAAGCTTCTCGCATTGAGAAGGAGGGCGATAGGCACTTATCAGTGCCCATTTTTTCTTGCCTACATTAATTTCAGTTAGTATACATTCAATTGTATTGGTAACATTTACCTGCTTTATTTCATTTGCTGGAACTTTATCTCTGACATACACCAGGATCCCTCCACCATTTGAATTTCTATCACAACGGAAAGGTTTTTTGAAACCATCAATTAAGAACTGACTTGTGGGGAAGGATTCATCTAATTTAGTTTCCAAAATTACCAAGATATCAACGATTTAGCAACCAGAAATTTAAGACCCTCAATTTTATTTAGGATTGAGTTTATATTCAGATGTGCCACAATCAAGCCTCTTTTATTTTTATGCCTAATAGCTGATAGTTTGGTAAAGGCATGTTTTTCTTCAGTATCGGAATTAGCAATTTCATGGGAATCTTGATTTTCTAAAATAGGAGAAATGTACTTAGCTTTATGTCTACCATATCGAGTCCCATCATCACATCAATGTGCTTTAAGATATTTCGTGAAATTATTTGCAAGGAGTACCGTGCCCATTCTGTTTAAGTGCAACGAGCTTCCATTCAGATGTTTCGTTTCATCGATGTTTTCGTGTTCAATGAAATCTAGATCGTTTGTTTCGCATACGATCTTTAATTCTTCATTCACAGCTTTAGCTTTCTCATTTAACGTTGAATTATCATCTCGAGATATGATAGCTGACACAACAACTTCATCTTCTCCGTTTCTTAAAGTCACTGCTATGTCACTGATTTCATTCGCAATAGCTTGAGCTGGTTTGTCGGTTCCTAGTGAGTTTGTCCCAACAAGAAGGATGACAACGTCAGGGTCTCTTTTCATCGGTGGTTTTGAATAATCTACCATGTCTTCTGCATTCGCTCCGCTGAAGGATTTAACATAAACATTTTGCCCATTTCGCAAGGATCCTTTCAACTTTCTACCATCCAAGTGCTTTACCATAGAATCACCAATAATAAAAATATTCTTTCTATTCTTTTTCCACTATTTGTTCCTTTGATTCTCTTTTACTGTGTTTTTATCCTTTAACAATTGTACGTTGCTGGTTTTGTACTGCAACTTTGCGCTTAGTTTTCGAGTGTTTCCGAATCGCATGACTCATCATCATCTGAGAGAATTGAAAAATGATTTCGCCATGCTAAACTTTTTCTGTTAACAGACTTTGCACTGTTTGCCCACATAAAGTCATTAACAGCTACAAATGCCAACAGGCGCAATAAATTCCTCCTTAAGACATTACTCAGTAGGATGGTGGGCCAGCGCGGTGCCACAGGCGCAACGCGGCAAGTCTAGTCTAAGCTACCCACCGTAAGAATCTACGATTATGCTCTAATGCAATTTCTACAAGAAACTGAGAACGATCTAACATCGCTAAATCAGTTCATATATGCAACGCAACATCGCTGGCAACTACCAAGAAAATGGGGATTAAACTGAAGAAAATGGCTCCTACAAGAAATTTTCAAAAGCAACCAACATGGAAAGAACGAATGACCAAAGAAATTAGAATGCTTAGGGGAGAATTATCGATCTTGAATCAGTGGTGTAGAGCTGGGGGGGCTCAGGGGGCTCAGCCCCCCTAGTTATTTTTTCCACGATTTTGGGGGAGTTTTAGCCCCCCCCCTAGTTTCTCTAATGAAATTTTGATTTTCTTAAGTTGTTTATCATGACAACAGATGAGATCTTCAATGACTTTGAAATATTTATCTTCATTGATGTCTCGCAGCTTAAATGGACCTGTTGTAGATGCCAAAAATGCTACATCAAAATGGATTAAGAATTAGAAGAGTACAAACAACAAACAAGGAATTGCAAACCGACATCTTATAATGATTTCAACAGAGTTCAACAACTTTTCTGCTGAAATATCACTATCTAAAGCCCAAGGTGGGCACTCAGTACATTTGCATATCGAGGGGGGTGGAAGTCAGTCCAAAGAATTTTCAGACAACCCAAAAATGTCACTTCATGTTCATTGGAATCAGGAAATATTTCATACTTTGAATCTTGTACATAAACATAAAGTATCCCGAAATAATGCAAATAGTAGTCAGGATTGCCTCCAGCGAGCCCAGAAATATAATTCAACGATGCTTGGTGTTGAACATGGTTTTAGTTTTATTTGGACCCAAAAATATCACTTTTGGCAATATTCTGACCCAAAAATATCGGACTTACCTCCCTGTATGTGCATGTTCTGAGTGTTGCGACAGATCAATACGTTTACTATAGTCTCTTCTTATACTTCTCATACAGCTTTATTCTCAACGTCTAAATCAAATCTGAAATCTATTTGCGAGCTACGGCATACTACTAGAAATTTCTGTCCTAGAATATTTTAGAATTTGTAACTATTTTTAGTCTCTAAAAGATAATGAATGAATAATAACATTAAGTTCTGATATAGTTCCTGTTTGATGCTAGTTCTTTCTAGAATGTTCTAGTCATGTTCAGAAAGTTCCAGAATGTTCTTTCAATTTCATAATCATTCGCGACACTGAGTGCCCCCCTGTGTGTAAAGCTCTCTCGACAAAATAGTTGCTGAACTCTGTTTATAAAACATTGATTGATGTCTGTCTACAGCTATGAAAGGACACGGTTATATTGTTTGGACTGAAATGGCTTTTGGCTATAGAGCTACCGCTATTTCCAAAATAATGCAAACTAAAAATCATTCGAAAGAGCTTAGCTAGAGGAACCTGATTCTTGGATTCTAGATTCTTGAGTTGTGACACTTTGCATATTTAAGGGAAATTTTTATCCTTGTAAAACAAGTCTGGTCTTTTGAACTGATGCCTTCTGATAAGGAATCTGCAAGCTGAATACGGAAAACAGTCTTTCGCCATGAAACGCTGAGCTCCGGAATAGCCCCGGGTAAAGTTATTTCTGCCAATCTCTTTAACCCTATAGTGGCTGGGCTATTTGATAGTCCTATTTTGGTTAGGGGGGCAAAAAAGCCCCCCCCCCTACCTAACTCTTGACTGGTAATAGGTAGAGTGACCAAATTTTGTGTGCTAATAGCCTCAGGCATGTACTTTCTGAAAATGCAAAAATTAACCTAAGATTGGCCCTCATTTTTGCTCACGTCTGCATTTTCCTTTGTGTGCTCAAGAAAAGCGGCAAAATTGACTAAAATCAGGAAAATCGCGATAAAATTAAATTTGGAGCACATTTTCCACCCAAACATGATAATTGTGATAGAATGCATCAAATAACACTACACTACAAAAGAAATTTGCAAAATATTCAACCTACGTTCCTTTTTTTGCGATAATTGAGATTTGAGAATTTGCGATTTTTCCAGGGTCAGTCCCAGAAAATTGTCTCCCGCCCCCTCATTTTTCAAAATATTTTAATGAAACTTTTTGAAAAGTTGTATAGTAAGTAATTGCAAAAAGTTAAGATGTTTCATGGCTATAAATATCTTCCTAGCAGAGTTATTAAACAAAATCTACTAGGGGGGGGGCAATTTTGCGCCCCCCAACAAAAATAGGGTTAAAGAAAGTATATGATCACAGCAAACTGGCCACAGTATACCTTGTCAGGGGACGGTCAAACCAGACACTTAATACCAAATCTACTACATGGTGCCGTTTAAAACTACCTGCATTTTTGAATGATGTACAATAAGAGGTGGGGGAAATGTAAGAAACAAACAAATAATATTCTTTAAATTGTGCGACTCCTGCAAGAATCACTGCTCGCTTAACTCTGTCAAATGATATCTAGTTTGAATTATTTTGGAAAACAATGGTAAGTATATGGTAGAAAACCATTTAACTCTACATAGTTTTGGTTATACTTAAGAATAGCAAGCAGTGCTTATGCCTGAAATAAAGAAAGCATAATTTCAGGCGAATAAGTATAAAACTTCAAAGGGTTGATAATGTAAAGCAGTATTTCCAGGAGGGTAGCAGCAATCTCAAAGCTTTTTAGTAGGTCATACCTCCGAATCCCTGCATTCGTCATAGACTTCATCCCTCAGCAGCTCTCTACCTGAGCCCCCCTAGTTATCAATCTAGCTCTACACCACTGTCTTGAATGAATTATCTAAAGAGAATGTCATAAAAACTAGAAAGGGAGAAAAGTTAAGAGGAAATATAAATTGTTCGATATGAATAAACAATTAGAATCAAAAGAACTAGTAAAGCAAAAACTACAAGTTAAGGCTCAGCATATCAATGAGATAAGAAGCAACAACAACAAAAACTTCAGTACAGACATGCAGAAGTTCTATAGACAATTGGGAAAAGAAACTATAGAAATTAATGACCCACCTGAAATGCAAGAAGTAGAAGCGTTTTGGAAAAACATCTCGAGCAACAAAAATGGTTTTTAATGAGAAAGCTGAGTGGATCACAAGAGAAGAAGCAAGAACGAGGGCTACAGAAGAACAGGACTGGGAAGATATCACAACCAAAGAATTAAACAAAGCCTTAACTAAAGCTCATAAATGGAAATTGCCAGGGCATGACAAGATACCAAATTTCTGGTTGAATTCCCTATCATCCGCACACAAGTAAATAACGAAGTCATTTTGCGATATTATGAGAAGCCCAGAAAATGCACCAGAATGGCTGTTGCAGGGGGCAACGTATGTACTACCGAAAAATAGCGAAACCAGGAATCCAAAGAACTACAGGCCAATTATATGCCTAACAGCAATTTTCAAGTTATTGACATCAATCTTGACAGAAAGAACATACAATTTCCTCGTTAAGCATAACATCTTACCATTGGAGCAGAAAGGCTGCCGAAGGAATTCCTATGGCTGTAAAGATCGCATGTTACTGGAAAACTGTTCCTCCAAAAACCGTTATCTTAGCACAACGTGGATCGATTACTGTAAAGCGCTCGATAGCATCCCCAATTAATGGATCGAAAGGCTCTAGACATGTACAAATTTTCGTCGATTATAAAAGGTTTCCTTCACCAATGAATGAGTATGTGGAGCACCAAACTCATTCTTAACCCTATCTGACCTGGTTCATTTGTACGTTTTTCCGTGTTTGCTCGATGCCTCTAAGATTTAGCAAGTTTAACTTTCTATCATAAAGCAATGAAACGGTAACAATTTTGGTGTTCTATCTTTAGCCTTGTCTCCATGGTAACCAATTTGTCGTGCACCACTCTGTGAAAAATATAAATTGTATCTCTCTTAATCCATTTTAATTGGTCCAATTAAGTCAAAACTATGAATTTACATCTATCGTGATCTATATATTTCATTTCTATGCAAAAATTAAAGTTTTACGACCTTTTAACCCACTCTCATTTTTATGACGTCATATGACGTCATAATATTAATTATGCTCTAGCAACAACAACAACAATGCTATTTAGACCATTGTTTCAAAGAGTCATTGTTTATATGATGAACAACCTTTGTGCCAAGTTTGGTTGCCATATCTGAAGCAACAACAGAGATAAACAGGCGGGCGGAATCCGCCCCCCAGGCATTGAGTGGTCCAAATCGCTCAGATCAGATAGGGTTAATCAAGAGCGGACATGTCACACTAAGGACGATGGTCATACCTTTGTCCGAAAACTGGTCGTTCACGAAAAACTTTTTCACCATCTTTGTCCCAAAAACTGGTTTTTTTGTTGACACATTTACGTTGTTATTTTTTTTCGATTTGATGGACAACTTAATCACTGGTGATTTTTGTCCCAAGAACCGGTAGTTTCAGCCAAATACCGTTTTTCGAAAGAAAGTTGTACCCGCAGCCATGAAGGCACAAGTGTCCCAAAGCCGGTTTTTCTTGCTCACCAAAATCCCACATCATTCGCAGTGAATCCAGTGTTTATTCTGCAGGCATCATTACCGTCGTAATTATATTTAGAGAGCAGCAGTGTCCCAAAAGTGGTAGTCTTCAAGCGGCAATTCCGAGGTGGTTCCTTGGTTCTAAAAATTTTGTTGATATTTCTCCTGGTTTGTCCCAAAATCGGTCTTTTATCTTCATTTGACGGACAAAGGTAGAGCCACTTTATTGCAAAAAATGGAATTTCACGCCTTTTTTTGTAAATTTTGCCGAACAAAGGTAGAACAGTTTGTGTGGAAATTTGAAAAACTGGTCTTTTGAGCTTAAACTTGGCGGACAAAGGTGGAACCAGCTTACAGGCAAGCTTTAGGATTTTGACCAAATAGGATGTGAGGAAACTTGATTTTTGTGAGAAATTAATGGACAAAGATGATTGATTTTAAAAATTTGACCTTTGTCCCAAAAACTGGTTGTTTTGGGCAAGAAAGTCATGCTGTGTCATAAAAGAACCGGTTATTTTTTCCAATTCCTTCGGACAAAGATAGGGTCAAATATTTTACAGTACTTGCTCGCCCCTGGGTTAATCATCGGAATGGGACCGACACCTCCAATAACATCAAGATTGACCGTGGCATATTTTAAGGGGACTCTTTGTCCCTACTATTGTTTTGCTTAGCTGTCGTACCTTTGTTCAGTGTATTAAACAACACAAAACATGGTTATAAAATCTTTGATAAAACCATCACACATCTCTTTTACATGGATGATCTTAAACTTTGTGCACAAAATGATAGTGATCTGGAGGGGCTACTAGCAACTGTGAAAGGCTCAGTGATGATATCAACAAGGAATTTGGTATGGACAGGTGCGCTAAAGCTACTTTTAAACAAGGTAGACTTATTTCAACAGCATCCATTACATTGAATGGTAACACAAAGATCAAAGATTTTTAACAAGACGGGACATACAAACACCAGGGGGTCAGCGAAGATAAAGGGATCCAACACAATGCCATGATAGGGAAGATCAGAAAAGAGTACTATCGGAGAATAAGGTCGATTATGAAAACAGAACTGAATTCCCGGAATAGGATTTAAGCCGTCAACTCACTTGCTATACCAGTGGTGCAAGACAGCTTTAACATCATCAACTGGAATCTAAGTGACCTCCAACGCATGAACACTGAAACAAGAAAATTGATAACAGCAAATAGAATGCATCACCCAAAAGCTTATGTTGATAGAGTCTATCTCCCCCGTAAAGAGGGCGGCAGGGGCCTTATCCAACTAGAAATGTCTTACAAGACCACTACCATAGGACTCGATACTTACATCCAAAATAACTACGACTGGATGATACAGTTAGTAAACCAACATGAAAGAAATAAGAAACTCCATTAAGTCACGAGAGAGGCACAGCAATACAGGAGAGAACTAAACACAGATAGTTACAACGTAGAAGCCACAATACCAACAAAATTAGCGAAAAGTAGCAAAGGAAAAGCTAAACAAGAAATTCTAAAAGGAATGTTGGACCACTGGCAGGAAAACCATTTCATGGCCAATACACTTAAACGTACCAAGGAAGCATATGTAGACCAGGAAAAAATGCATCTGTGGCTATGTAACTCAGCACTGAAAGCAGAAACTGAGAGCTTTATCTTAGCGGCACAATATCAATGTCTGCTCACAAGAAACTACCAGGCTAATATCCTACACAATGGAGTAGACCCCAAATGTAAACTCTGCGATGAGAAAATTGAGACCATCGACCACATTATTTCTGGATGCTCTAAACTTGCCGCGACAGAGTACGTAACTAGACATGACAGAATAGGCCAGTATTTGCACTGGAACATTTGTTGTCATTACGACATCCCACACCCTAGAAACTGGTATGAACATCACCTACAGCCAGTTATGGAAGGAGATGTCACAATTCTCTGGGATTTTAACATCCATACGAACAGGCAGATTAATGCTAATATAATAATATTTTGATGGTCCCGCAAATCGATAACTACTTACATTGAAAGGAATTTCCCCAGGATATGGTCTGTCGATGTTAGTGTAATTTTTTCAACTTCACAGATGTTTGATTTTCCGGTGATAAGATCAACAAAGTCACTGGATCCTTTCTTTAACATTCCTAATGCTCATAATACTACAATTGGCAATGTAATTGTTCTTAGCTACCACATCCTGTTTGTCTCTATTTCTAAGTCCTTTTACTTTGCTAACTTTTCGTATTGTTTCACCGAGATATTTCGATCAGCTGGCACTGACATATCTATCAGGAAACAGGTTTTTGTTTCTGATCTTTGGTAACAATATCAGATACACTTGGTCAAATTTCCAGAAGGACTGTCATGACATAGCTGCTAGCCCTAAGTCTATGGTAGTGACTCGGCTAGTAACTGAAAATCAACTGAAATCAAAGCTAGAAATTCAATTCAGTTCATAATGATAATAATAATAATAACAATAATAATAATAATAATAATAATAATAACAATAATAACAATAATAATGATAATAATGATAATAATGATAATAATAATAATAATGATAACGAATATTTAACAGATCCATCAGAGATGGCTTTTCGCTGTTAAAGTTGTAGTACGTAAATACATTTTGTTACAGATATTTACATAAAAAGGAATGCCTCTTGAAAAAATTAATTATGTCTTTCAGCTCTATTAATTAGAAATCTATTTGACAAGCATAAAAAAATGTGTCATAGTTTGAGCAGCTTCTTATTGTCTCTGGCAGGGAGTTGAATAGTTTAGCCGCATGGTCTTGAAATTTTCCGCTTTCTTTCTTTGGTACTTCCAGTGATTTCGTGCCGTTAAATCTCAGTTCTCTTTTATTTTCTCTAACATTTAGTTTTAAATGGTCAGACCATGTTTCCGAGTTTAAAGCCTTGAAAACTTTTTTAAGGAGTTTGAAATCTCTTCTCTCTTCTATCGGAAGCCATCCTAATTTCAAAATATGTTTTTGTACTCTTCGCGTAGTGATTAGTAACGAAGGATGCGGCTGCAAAATGTACTCTCTGGAGACGTTTCTGAAGCATGAAAGTTAGAGGCGTGTATACCTGATCACCGTAACCTTATTTTGATAAGATGAGAGATTCTGCGAGCTGTTTTCTGAGACAAAACGGGGCAGCGTTCTTTAACTTCTTTAAAGTTGAGAAGGTTCCGTAACATGAGCTTGTGATCGCTTTGACATGATTCTCCAATTTTAAATGTTGGTTTATAGTTACTCCACTCCTAATGGTCTGCATGTCTCTGTTCTTTCCATCTTCTTTCCTTTAATACAAATTTCTGGCTCAATACCTTTTTTAGGCCATATTTCCTTGACATTTCTTGTGTTGACAGTAACATTAGTCTAGTCTTTCAGCCTTTCAAGAACAGCTAAATGGTCTATCACTGTTTTCAAATCTGTGAATCAAATTTTCCCAGATTACATGTCCCAAATGTTTCAAATATAGCGTGAACAAGGCAATAAGGACGCGAAGAAACACTGAAACTTGCACTGAAATAGGCTATTGAGAAAAGTCATTTTCACATCGAGGGGTGACCATTTGGAATAGTCTAGATCACCAAATTCAAATTCCGGGGATAGGGGCACTTAGTATACCTTGCCGAGGGGAAGGTGTACTCCATCTACGGTACTGTTTTCACCCCTTTTTCTAAAGACAAAACATCAAAAGAAGACAAATTTTCCTAGAGCCGGTGTCAGAAGGGGCATTGTGCTAGAGTGAGTTGTCATTTCAACACTTTCGATGTATTATTCACCCCCAGAGTATACCCCCGGCCGATTTTCCCAAAGCCGCATGAAAAGTTTAGTTCCCGGAATGCACACCAAACACCCCCCAGAAATCAAGACAAGTGGCCCCCAGGCACCAAATCATACCGTCTCCTCCGCCATTAATCCCAAATCTAAACCAAAGGAAGGATCATAAAACAAATTGTACGCATTTCCTTCCTTCTTCTTTTCGATAGTACCAGTGAAGTGTAATGTTTCTTTTGAAATTTTTACTGACAATGTATTAAGTAGTATTCAGAATTTATTGATAAATTCACTCTTTAGTCCTATTCTATTTTAAAAGGGCAGATTGTAAAACAGTTTTTTTCTCATCAACTGAATTTTTTCACCTTGTACAAACAATTTGAAATGAATTAATCATTGCATTATTCACGTGACAGTTGTTGATGGAAACGTGCGTGCTGCTATCAAACTCAGAGAACTAAAGTACCACCAAAAACTATGTTGAGTAAAAGTGATTTTCGATGCCATTTCGGCTCTATTTGCTTAATAGTAAAAGCTAAGGCCCCTTTCGAAAGAAGCAGAGGAGCCCAATATTTTTATGAAACATTTTCGAAATTAAAACGTGCAGCAGGGGGGGGAGGGTTGAAATGTTGAAATAAAGCCTCAAAAAGGCAACTATTGTCCTACGCAGCCGTCGAGGTTGATAAGTATAGGGGTGTCGGCAGGGGTAACCGGACGGTGGTGGTAATCGACCACTTTTGAATAAACCTAAGAAACTGAGGGGTAAATCATATTCGCAATAACTTTTAATAGGTCAAGATGATTGTTTGCATTATATTCTACCAGTTTACATAGTGAACATCCCCAGGGAAAGCCCTCTTAAATGCAAAACGTGATCAAACAAGTCACTGTTAATACCTTTTCAGCATGATTGCGGTCAAGAAATTGTCGTTCAGAAAGTTGCACCTTCATAAGAAGCTTTGAATTCGTGACAGAAAGAGTCAATAATTTTGAATAAACTAAAGAGATAGAATGTCCGACATGAGACTGAAATGTATGAAAGTGGCTGAAACTTAAAAATCTCCCAATAAAGGGGGCAGCGTTTTTTGTTTCAATCGCCCTGAAAATGTTACGGCGGAGGCTTTGGGACACCCAGCAAATCATCCCTGGAAAAGAATGATTAGTCGAGCGCGAAGAAGCCTTTCGAAGCGTTTGCCCACAGCGAGTGTTTTCGCAAACAAAGAGGAAGGCTTTTGTACAAAAAAGCAAATTAACATGCATATTATGCTTGGCCATCTGATACTTTAAATCAAAGTTTTTTCTGCTATTTGATAAAGTATACAGGGAGTATACATTTAGCACAAGCTGGGGAAAGTTCATTGACCTCTTCGGGTAGCCTGTCCTTTTCTTTCATCAGAAGAATAAAATTTTGTACATATATCTAATTATTCTCAAATTTAATAAATTGGCGTAAAATGATGTTTCATACTAAAACATATTCCGTGAAATTTTCAAATTAGAGTATAACTAAATTTGATTCAAAAACTAGTGCATCCCAGTGAAAAGTAATGGTGAACTCACTCAACTGATAAAAATACTGTTTTCATTTCGCTTTAAAACATGTAGGATGAACCTCCTTTTGTTAATGCAGTTCGCTTTTTATGATGTTAGTGAAGAGCTTTGCAATTGATGCTGATATCTCATTTTGGAAAATCAAAGAGTTACTCTCTGTTAAAGTGTGTTGTTTTGTGTGTCCTGTAGGTTCCGTTGTAAACAAAAGCAGAGAGCAAAATGTTGTCGTTTTTCAGAGTACATCAAGTTAAGCAGATAAGTCAATAGAATGAATAATTCCATAGTATAAATCAAAAGAAACGATTTCTTGGCATACTCTGCAACTTTAACTTACCGTCTGAAAACCACCACCGGTGTTCGAAAACCACCGCCGGGCTCAGGAGGAAAAACATTGACCCCAAAAACGAATCAGGCAAATTCGAAACCAAATGTCTTTTAGCAAGCAAATATGCTAAAATGGCTGCTCTTTTACTGGATGATTTTAGTTTTTGTCTGCAATGCATTTTTCTTGTCTAAAAATTCAGTTTTCCTTAAGTGTCCGATTACCACTGCCGGCACCATATGGTAAAAAAGCTCTACTCTAGCTGAATCCATATTTTTGCTCCATTTATTTGTTAGCTTGGTAGATTTTCGACTACATACAAAGAAATGACCAACAGTTAGCAGACTTCGGAAAATCTGATTTTCTCAATAGCGGGGGAAGCAGCAAGTCGTTACTACAAAAAATAAAAATGACTTTATCACAGTGAAACTGTATCGAACATGAAAGATTATCTCAAGGGAATTGATCCGAAAGTGACTTTTTCATGCTATAAACGTTATTTAACATTCCACAGCATTCTGGGCCAGTTTACAGGATAATACACCAGAGAAATTGGAGAATGTGTTTTTCAGTATTTGGGGTCGCATGTCAATCAATTAATATATGGTGATTCATATACATATTCTTTGTAATATCCAGGGGTACAATCTCTCCCTTGGTACGGGCGGAGATAGGGCCATGCTGGTATGTGGGAGCATGGCTAAAACACCTAACTAGGGGACATACGACCCGATCCTAATTAGTTATCTATCTTTCAAGTAGTGTCATTGACAGTCTGAAGATTGCTGTTTGCTGTTCTTCACTGTTCCCGGTTTCGTCACTGTTCTTGCTACTGTGCTTTCTTTTCCTGTCTTTGTCAAGGCTTGTGCCTTTTTGATGTCGGCGCACATGCCTCTTTTAGCTCTTCCCTCTACTTCCTTCTTGAGCATCAGCCTTTCTGCGATGTTGAGGGGCCAGTTTTGGTCAGGGCCTCCGGCGTCGTGGGGCCGGGGGGGGGCTATGGCCCCTCCACTTTTTTGCGAAAAAAATGCAATTCCAAAATTCGTTGATAATCGTTTTAATTCTCTTTAAAACCCTATGCTCATTCAAATTCAAGAAAATTTCCTAGCATCCATTCGATTCAATCCCTGTTCTGATGATAAGGGAAATTTCATGTCGGAAACTAACAAGGTCACAACTTCACTATTGTGCATATTCACAGACAATTTTCAGTAACATCCATGTTACATCTTTTAAATCACTATAAATATACAAGAAATCTAAAGCTATAGAAACTGCCCCAGGAAGCAGATAGTCAAGGCAGAATGCAAAGACCTCGTACCCCTTGGGCACATATCTAGTAGGCAAGCAAGGCAAGTGCTGCTTGCCAGCCAAAGAAGATGCTACTTTCTAAAAACTATACTCTTTATTGGTAGGGTATCTTACAAATATTTACTTCTCAATTCTGCCAGCCTCAATTCAAAATGGGGATTTTCAATGAGGTGAAAGGCGTACTCTAAAAATTCTTTCAAGGGCTGCAACCCCCACACCCCTACGTTAGGACCCCTACTTCAGGACTTTACCGGCGCTTCACGCTCGCACACCTCAGTCATTTTCCCTCTAGATCTGTCCATACACCCCCCAGTAACGACCCCGCTGGGCATTAAAAATACGGCGGGGAAAGTTCCCAAATCATAAATTTTCAGCCGGGATTACAAAAATCATGGCGGGGAAGGGCAAATTTCGGCGGGGAAATTAAGACGGTGCATGATGCACTCGCTAAGCTGCTAACTTCTCGAAAGTGAAAGAAACATGTTCTATCTGGCATGATGCTCATTGAACAGTCTAATGATGATCAATCATGACTTTCTTGACGCACAATGATGATTTCGAAAATACGTCAGATTTACGTGACTTTCCCCCGACGTTGAATGATGATAGTCCAACACGTCCAAAGCGACGTGTCAAATTGGTCTTCTATACGTTCAAAAATATTCTACCCATTTAATTAAGAATATCCATAGCTCTATAGTCGAAGCAATTAAATATTTGTAAAGGTACTACCTGGAACTGTGAACGCTACTCAGATACCAGAGTTGCAGTAAATGTCTTTTGCTAGTACGTGACATTTTGGTTATAGGCAATATTTTTGGCTAAAGGATGCCCCATTCGTACTGCAAGTTAAACCAGCTGCAACAAAGCCAAGTTATCGAATGGGGCCTTCTGATTGGTCACTCCAACAAATCCAATGATTTGATTCGTTGAAATTTAAAAGCTGGTTTAACTCTGTCGGTGTGAATGCAGTAATAATCCGATGTTGCAGCAGAGTATTTAATGAAGCGGGTATTAACAAATTTTGTAAATAGAGGCGGGGAAGCGCTTCAGCGGGGTCGTTACTGGGGGGTGTGTCCATGGGAGGGCAGCTTATCATCAGTGGCGTAACGCACGGTGTTGGGATTAGAGCAACTCCTAAGGGCCCCCGAGCTTTAGGGGCCCCCGAGGGGCCCCTTACCAATGTCGTTATCTTCTATGGAACAAGAAAGTTTTAGCAGATGACTTAACAAAGATCACTTTCTATACTACATCAAAGCTTAACGTTCGAAAGTTAGCATGTCGTCGATCACAGTCCTTGTTGCTGAATTCAATGTCGAAGTTCTTTGATAGATACAGTTTCCGACATTCCAAAAAAGAATAGTTCAGAAAATCTTCCAGAGGGGATACCCCCAAATGTAGCTCGCTTCTCTCAGCCATCATCCCCCAACATTTTTCTTGTGCAAACGTTTCTTTAAATATGAAACTTCCATAGGAGCCGGTTATGTAGGTTTTGCTGTGTTAGACACGCCCTTGATTTCGCCGATAAAAACCCTGCTTTGATGTTGGAAATTTGGCATACTTTTGTTGATCTATTCGGTCGCATCTGAGGGCCTCTGTATGGCTAAATTACTAGGAACCTCGAGCAGCTCCGTTACGCCACTGCTTATCATATTGGGCTATGGTATATTTTCATATCAAACTTTGGCCCCTCCACTTTTCAGGTTTCGTCGGAGGCCTTGTTGGTTCGAACTTTCAGTTCTGTGATCTGATTATGATAACTGCAATGCAATCGATCGGTCTTCCGCCTTTTTGCTATGAACTAAGATTGTGATTGATCTAATTCTCTAAAATACGCTATAAGGATATAGGATTCTACTTCTATACTATGTCTCAATGTATATTGTGCACATCTCTCCTAATGAAGAATGGTCGCTGTGCATGTGAAGTTGAACTAACTTTGTCTGTCCTGATTCATAATCTGACCTGGGTTGCTTTTTGCAATTTGACCTAGCTGTTCTGACATGAGACTAATCACATCACCTGGATTTCTTTTTGCAAGTGAGCCAGCTTCTCCGACCTGAAATACCTACTATTTAGCTGGGTTGCTTTTGCAATTTAACCAGCTTTTCCGACCGGAAATACGTACTATGGAGCTGGTTTCCCTTTACAATTGAGCCAGGTTTTCTGACCTGAGATACATAGTATGGAGCTGGGTTGCTTTTGTAATTGAGCCAGCTTTTCTGACCGGAGATGCATACTATGGACCTGGGTTGCTTTTGCAATTGAGCCAGCATTTCCGACCTGAGATAAATAGTATGGGGCTGGGTTGCTTTTGTAATTGAACCAGCTGGTCTGACCTGAGATACATATTATGGAGCTGAGCTGCTTTTGCAATTGAGCCAGCATTTCCGACCTGAGATACATAGTGTGAGATGGGTTGCTTTTGAAACTGAGCCAGCATTGCTAACCTGAAATACATACTATTGAGCTGGGTTGCTTTTGCGATTCAGCCAGCTTTTCTGACCTGAGATACATAATGTGAGATGGGTTGCTTTTTGCAACTGAGCCAGCTTTGCTGACCTGAAATTCATACTATTGTGCTGGGTTGCTTTTGCAGTGAAGCCAGTTGTTTTTGAATTGAATTACATAGTATGAGCTGCAGTTTGCCTTGCAACTGAGCTAGCTCTTCCGCCCTGACGTACTCTATATGAATTTAGCTGTTTCCTACTGGGCCAGCTATGTGGCTCTGACTGACATAATATGAGCTGGGTTGCAGATGCAATTGAGCCAGCTATACTGCTTTGATTTATACCAGGTGTGCTTGAGTTGACATGAATTTTGAGGCCTGCTTTTATGTTACTGATGAGTTTGTTTGAGCCAAGGGCCCCTTTTTTGTTTCATCAACTAAAAATACGACTAAATTACAATAAGCTATCAACTAAATTACGATAAACCCTTGATGTTACTCGGCTTTCCAGCAACAAGACCTATTCCTTAAGGTGGGTTGCTATATATATGTGCTTGGTTGTGAGAGACGTGAGATCAACTTGTCCACCACTAATGAGTTCATTTGCCATCTGGCCCAGATTTTTGCAGCAAATTCCAAGGACTATAAAGGAGGCTAATGACAACCAGCCCCCTGGTATTTACCCCTGCTCTTAATCCCATGAGACTAACCTGGTGCAAATGAGACCAAGTTGTATGCTATTAATGTGATACTGTGTGTGAATGAGCTGCATTTTCCTTTTGTGGATCATATTACATTTCTGGGTTGCTGGGCAGTGGAAACCATGCTGTTGATGTAGTGTAGGTTAGCCCAGGATACCTGTTTGATTCTATTACCTACCAACATGACCGCCTTAAGATCAACCGCTACTACTACAACACAGACCAAACAACCAGTTATGTTCTGTTAGCTGGGTATCTAAATGTGTGCAGAGCGACTTGTATGGAACTAATGAGTTGCTGTGCTGTTTGTAGGCCATCTGGTGTGAACGAGGAAATGCTCTAACAGCGACCTCCAGTGTGCATATCTGAGATCTAAATTCTCAAACTTGATAGAGAATCTTGGAAACATCAGGAAAGATAATCCGAAAAGTTCCCATGCCTAGCCCCCGCAGTTTTTGCAGAAATGGGGGGTAAAGTTTGCATTAAAATGCTGACGTCAGCAGAAAAGAAAAATGTTCTGTACCGAGGTTATTTGAAAAGACTGGTTCATGACAATGATTTTACGTAGTATTGAGATCACGTTTTATCGAAATACACTTTCATTAGAGCAATAAATAAATGCACAGATAAATAAACTCAACTTTTCTGAGAATGACGTCATCGTGTAAAGCAAACAGTGGTAACAGAGTTCGTTAAAGGTCCAAAAACCTAAAATCTGTGTCGCTTATCCACAATGACAAGCAACCGGTGGTTAGGGGTAATTTGACATGGGGAATCTGAATATCACATTTAAAATTTAAAAATAGAATCGGTTACCATGGAAACAAAAGGACAAAGACATTTTAGTACTAATGAGCCCTATTTTCTTGGAAGGATGTGTGAAACTATACATTTTTAACCCTATAGTGGTTGGGCTATTTGATAGTCCTATTTTGGTTGGGGGGGCAAAAAAGCCCCCCTACCTAACTCTTGACTGGTAATAGGTAGAGTGACCAAATTTTGTGTGCTAATAGCCTCAGGCATGTACTGTCTGAAAATGTAAAAATTAACCTAAGATTGGCCCTCATTTTTGCTCACGTCAGCATTTTCCTTTGTGTGGTCAAGAAAAGCGGCAAAATTGACTAAAATCAGCAAAATCGCAATAAAATTAAATTTGGAGCACATTTTCCACCCAAACATGATAATTGTGATAGAATGTATCAAATAACACTACACTACAAAAGAAATTTGCAAAATATTCAACTTACGTTCCTTTTTTCGCGATAATTGAGATTTGAGAATTTGCGATTTTTCCAGGGTCAGTCCCAGAAAATTGTCTCCCGCCCCCTCATTTTTCAAAATATTTTAATGAAACTTTTTGAGAAGTTGTACAATAAGTAGTTGCAAAAATTCAAGAAGTTTCATGGCTATAAATATCTTCCTAGCAGAGTTATTAAACAAAATCTACTAGGGGGGGGCAAATTTGCCAACCCCCCCCAACCAAAATAGGGTTAACGTTTTAGATGCAGGAGAGCGCAATATCTAAACAGCTTAATTTTAACTTTCAGTCTGAAATCATTAGATAAGTATCTGGTGATGAAAAATTGTAATAAAATTTGGAATTAAGACTTTAAACCTAGGGGGAATGGGGGTCAGTGACAATAAGAGGTCTGAAATCTTTCCTTGAAGCAATATTTGCAGCCTGTGAATCGTGACGAGGCTGATGCAATTTGGCGCTTTTCATCACAGTAACCCATTAAATCTTTCACACGCTGTTTACTTTAGCGTTAATCAGTCAATGAATAATGCAATAATTTGCAATGTTTGGAGTCTCCAAAACATTAGAATCTATAATTAGGGGTCAGCGGAGGGAATACTGGCATGGATCCCCTCGTCCAGTGAAATGTTGAGACTGCTCTTGTGCTTCCAAAACCCAGGTCCTCTTAGATTATTAAAAGGAACGTAGGATTTTGAGAAAATTCACGTTCTCAGCAAAGAAACTGTTTCAGGACTACACTGCCACATAATGATTGGGAAAACATTAACTGTTGTCATGACATTGTCAAAATTCAGCTTTAAAAAGCAAGCATCATCAAAAGAAACATGGAACCTCGTGATGTAACCATTTCATCCCAACGTTGATGATGGTCTTTTGCTCCCCATGGCGTAACGTATAGTAGAAACGTATAGTAGAAAGCAATACTTATTGTAAAATTTTTATTTGAATAGAAAAGATTCAGCAATCAAAATTGTCCAGTTCACATTCTTCATCGGAGTCCTTGCAATTCACATTTTCCTGATATCATCATCACCACTGCCTACATTTTCATTGTTCTTGATACATTCAACGACTCAAGCGACTCAAGAAGAGGCACTTCAGGCGATCCAAAACTGTGTAAGTGACGTAAGGAAGTGGATGCGGGCAAATAAGTTGAAAATAAATGATGGAAAAACAGAGTTTCTCCTAATAGGTTCAAAGAAACAGCTTAATAAAATTACAATCGATTCAATAAGAATAGGAGTATCAGAAATTCAGCCAGCGACTTCTGTAAAAAATCTTGGTGCAGTCATAGATAGCAACCTTAGCATGGAAAAACACATTACAAATACATGCAATGCGGCATTTTACCATATCTATAACATCAGACAAATAAGGAAATACCTCAACAAAGAATCAACTGAAAGAATGGTACATTTCATTTCATTTCATTTCATTCATTTCATTTTTTATTTTTTATCCACGGTAGCCCCGTCAATCTGCATTGATTGCTTTACAGGGGGCCGTGGAAAAATACATATAATTTCCAAGTTTAAAACCTAATCCTAATTAATTTACAATTGTGTTTACAAAAACGAAAAAAAAAAAAAAATCAAATGAATGTACATAAAAAAGATCTTTAACCCTCCACTACGTCTTTAAACCTCCTTTTGAAGGTAGAAAGGGAGGGTGCAAGTCTGACATCAGAGCTTAATTGATTCCACAGCTTAGGCCCACGAAATGATATTGACTTCTGCCCATTTGCCGTTTTGAAGAGAGGAACACGCAAGTCAGCTTCGGTATTTCTAAGTCTCATTGTGTTAAGCGCTGAGTTCTTTACAAACAGCTCGGAAAGATATTCAGGCGCAAGACTATTTGTTGACTTAAACATTATGGTCGCTGTTTCACTTAGAATAATGTCCGAGATTGTTGGCCACCCCAGCTTTTTAATCAGACCAGTTGCTGAAACATGATAGCTGCTATTCGTAACAATTCTGGCAGCTCGATTTTGCAGTCTTTGGAGGGCATCAATTTGAGTTTTGCCGCAACATCCCCATACTGAGCAACAATAACGAAAGTGGGGCTCAACAATTCCTCTGTACATTTTACTGAGCGTTCCCTGTTGGAGAAATTTCTTTGCATATTTCAGAAAGCCTAAAGCTCGAGAGACTTTGTTTCTCATACCCTTTATATGCTCATCCCAAACAAGATGACAATCCAACTGAACACCGAGGTATTTAGTCCTCTCGACAGTTTCTATCTGTGTGCCATTTATGAAAAAGGAAGGCTGCTCACTGACTTCTTCGGAAATCCTCTTGAGCTTTGGACGGGATCCAACTACCATTGCGTGAGTCTTAAGGACGTTTAAAGACAGTTTGTTTCCCTGAAGCCAATCTTTTAAACAATCTAGATCTTGGTTCATAAATTGGTTTAGATCATCGATGTTATTTGATGCAAATGAAAGACTAGTGTCATCTGCATAAATGGTCACTTTACAATTATGTAGAGCACGCGGGAGGTCATTAATATAGATTAAAAATAACAGGGGACCAAGGCATGAGCCCTGTGGAACACCGCAAGTGACATCCTTTATGTGCGACAATGCACCATTAACTTTGCAAAACTGCTGTCTGTTATTGAGATATGAAACGAACCAAGAATGTTCCACATCTCTGATACCATATCTAAGTAGTTTGTTAAGGAGAATGTCATGATCTACAGTATCAAATGCTTTCTTAAGGTCGATGAATACATTTGCTGTGTATTTTCCGTTATCCATATTTACGTACCAGTCGTTAGTACTTGCAAGCAGACAGGTTACAACAGAATGTAGCAATCGGAAAGCAGATTGATTCGAGAACAGTAGATCGTTTTTGATCAGAAAATCATAGATCTGATTATAGACCATCTTTTCGAACAGTCTAGCTAAAAATGGCAAAACAGAAATAGGCCTGTAATTTGAACTGTCATCTTGTTCACCGCTCTTGAAGACAGGGGCAACACGCGCAATTTTCCAGCTGTCAGGAAAAACTCCAGTAGCAAGAGAGAGGTTGAAGATGTCGCATAGGGATTCAGCTATCACAGGCAGTCCAATCTTTATGAAAAAATTGGCTAGACCATCAGGGCCAGACCCCTTTGAGGTGTCAAATTTTCCTAAAACCTTTTCGATTTGAGGAACAGTGATAGGTTCGAAATGAAATTGCACGCTTTTAGGATTCACCTCGTAGTCATTATCTAAAAGAGGATTAGATGACTGAGGTATTTTGTCACTGAGGGTCTTGCCAATTTCACAAAAAAAGTTATTCATTGACTCTGCAATAGCTGTATCTCCCGACACCGTTTTCCCCTCAACATCCAAGGATGTAATATGGGTGGTCTTTGACTTCTTATTTAGAACTTGATTAATTGTTTTCCACGTGTTTTTTAGGTCGCCATCATAGGAGGCGATCTTGTTTGTGAAAAATTCGCGCTTCAAATTCAAATTCAATTTATTTACGCAATTCCTCATCTGCCTATAAGCCTGCATCAAAATTTCGGACTTAGACCTAACAGCAAGTTTCTTAAGCCTATCCCGAGATTTACACATGAGTTTGAAATCTTTCGTCAACCAGGGGGAAAACTTTTCAGATACTCTTCTGTTTCGCGTGGGGGCATGCTTTTCCAGAATAATAGAAAACATGTTTGACCATTTCTCTACAATAAGGCTAATATCATCAGTGCTTGTAACTATCTTCTTCCAGTCAACTTTACTCAAGTCCTTCAGAAAATCCTCCTCACTGAAATTTTTCATCTGCCTAGTGGAGATGATTTTGTGCTGCTTTTTAGAAGCACCTCGGAATTTTCTGACACAGTAGACAAGAAAATGGTCACTAAGACTGATTTCCTTTACATCGGAAACAACAATGTTAGACTTGTTCGTCGTAGCAATATGATCTATCAAGGTCTTAGATGTTAGAGTTACTCTCGTCGCCTTGTCAATTAGCTGTTGAAATCCGAAAAGATCATAAATTTCCATGAGACGCTTTGAATGAGCAGGAAGACTATTTGCTGAAGTTGGTTCCGTGCTTGAATGATTAGCTAAAACGTCACAATTTGTGTCACCTAAAAGGATGACTTCCTTATTTTCATTATCCAAAAACTGCAGAGATTCCTCTAGTTGACGAAAGATGTCAACAGACTCATCAGGGGGTCGATACCAAGCAAATACTATAAAAGGAGCGGAGCGAACCGGTTTGCATTCGATGCACACAGCTTCAAGGGAAGAAACGGGGACATCCTCCCGAACACTGCATTTGTCGAACAAGTTATCTTTAACGTAGATTGCCACCCCACCCCCATTTCGATTCCGGTCACATCTTTTAATAGAAAAGCCATCAATATCCACGAGTTCGTCAGCGATGTGTCCATCCAGCTTAGTTTCATTTATAGCCAGGATATGTATACCCAGCTCCTTAACAGTCGCACGAATCTCGTCGATATGCAGGAGAAGGCTATTCACATTCAAAGATGCGACCACTACCCCCTTCCTATGACCCAGGAAAGTGTTGCCCCTTTCCGAAGAGCGGTCTGGGAGGGTATGAGATTGGAATCCAGATGGAGATGTCAGACCTGCATCCTCATTTTCAGTTACATCCGAGTTAGTTTTTAGTCAATGTTGTAAATTACCTTTTGTGACTTCAAACAAATTGTTTGCAAAGATATCTATACCTGATTTATTTAGATGTACTTTACTACGGTTGAGATTCTTGGAAGGATCTATATTTGCATGATCTGTGTAAGAGATCTTATTCTCCTCACAAAGGTCACGCAGAACGTAATTTACCTTAACACGTTTAGGCTCAAGAGCATCATATCTAGGAACTATTGCTGAAACTATAGGTTTAATACCGCTTTCTGCAATGTTCTTAGCAAGATTCACAATGCTTTCTGCAATCTCTACTTCGGATTTTGACTTCTTTCCAAGATCGTTTGTTCCTACGTGGAGAACTATGCAGTCAGGTTTCCTGTCAATAGTCGGCTTGACATAGCTTTCCATATCAGACACCGTACTCCCACTAAATGACTTGACGTACACATTTTCTTCTGAACCACATCTATCATTTAGTTCCCAGCCTTTTACATCTTTCAGCAAGGAATCTCCAATTATGAATGTGGTCTTTTTCCCATTCTTCCGGATCTCAGCTTTACGCATGTTATCGATGCCTCCCGGTGGCGGGTTATTCCGCATCCCAGTTTGATGTTTGTTGCAAGTGTCTTCCGCTAGTGGGTTTTTCCGTATCTCAGTTTGATTTTTGTTTTCAGTTTCTTCCGGTAACAGGTTATTCCGGGTCTCGGTTTGATTTTGGTTTACAAGGCCACTCGGTATCTGACCTTCCTTTGTGTTTTTTCCATCTACGCCGACTGTTTTGTTTTCCTGGGTTTTCTGCAAATTTGACCTGCGGTTACTTTCGCGCTGCCTCTTATTTGGTCGCTGTTTCTTTTTACCCTTGGTGTCATTTTTTATTTCAATTGATTCCAGGACAATGTTTGGATTGTTTAGGCCTTTGTTCGTCATTCGAGCAGCGTTTGCAGCGTTGCCAAGCCCAACAGGAGCATTATTTTCAACATCCAGTCCTCTTGGGGCATCGTTTGTAGTAACCTTCGTAGTCTCCATAGACATTTTCGCTTCATTTCCATTTGTATGCATATTTCGTATTGTTGGATTATAAAGAAGTAGTTCAATGATATGTTGTTTTTGATTTAATTGCCGTTCTAGAGAGTCGATCCTTTCTTGAAGGCATTGAATTACTTTGGCCTGCATGACATTCTGGCTTGGCGGTGGTGGTGGCGATGGCGGTGGCGCCTTGCAGGCGGAGGAGGAGCCATCCTTGCTTCCACAAGTCGAGAGTGGAGACGGCATTTTAGAAAATTCGTTGATACCAGTGTTTCGTGGTCTAACTGCCCCATCGGAAAACTTTAAAGATTTGTCTTTTTCAAGTTCGTTTATACGACGCTTAAGGGATTCATTTTCATCATGGAGTTTGGTTGTAACTTCCAGCTGTTTGTTTAATTGTTTCTCGTGACCAAAATGCAGGGCAGAGCCGTCCATCTGAGCACCAGCAGTATCCTCGTGATCAGCATTATGCCGGATAGGTGAATCCGAATCATTTTCAAACGAAGCATCTAGCTGGGATGGGATTCTAAATGACTTCTTACCTCGGTACGTAATATTGTTGATTTTGCCTTCCGCTATCATGTCACTTAAATGAGTTGAGATCACGTGCGGATCTAGGCCATGTCTCTTTGCAATGATGGCAGGAATTGTATCCGAGTTTGCAAGTTTATTCGAACTCTGTGTTCTTCGAATTTCATCCAAAATTACTCTTTCTAGTTCCAGCGATGTTTTGCTCGTTTCGGGGCTGATTTGCTGGTCTGAGACCAGCATTCTGCTGTCTAGATCAGAGAGCGTTAAATCTGCAGCCGCCATGATGAATGATAGATTTTATGAATTACATGCCTTTATAAATAACCTGCCTGTAAGGAATTACATGCCTTTATTACATTAGAAATAGATTTTATGAATTACATGCCTTTATAACGAGTAAGCTGGATTATTGTAATAGCCTTATGTATGGTCTGCCAAACTGTCAGATACAGAAACTCCAAAGAGTGCAGAATGCTGCTGCAAAGATAATAAGTGGTGCACGAAAGTACGACCACGTCACTCCATTGCTACGAGTAGTACACTGGTTGCAAGTGAAGGAAAGAATCGAATTTAAAGTTATATTATTGACTTTTAAAGCACTCAATGACATGGCGCCTGAATACTTAAAAGACATGCTAAACATTCAAAGAGAAAGATATACGTTGAGGTCGACAGAGTCTATATTGTTGATGATTCCAAGAACAAAATTCAAAACACGTGGAGATAGATCTTTCGCTGCTGCAGCTCCAAAACTGTGGAATAAATTGCCAGTTCAAGTAAGAAGATCTCAAGACATTGGAACTTTTAAATCAAGATTAAAAACACATTTATTTACTACTGCTTTTAACCAATAAGTGACATTTCATTCTTTAACATTTCCTTTTAGCATTGGACCTGTATATTGTGTAATTAAACAAAATATGATCTTACTTTTTACTTTGGAAGAAAGTTGTACAGCGCCTCAGAATATGTATACATAGATTTTGGTGCTTTATAAATGTATTTTTATTATTATTAATAATAATATTAAGGAATATTATTATTATTATTATCATTATTATTATTATTATTATTATTATTATTATTATTAATATTATCATTATCACTATTATTATTATTAATAATAATATTAAGGAATTTTTTACCAAGATGCATTGTGTTGACTGAATTCCTATAAAACAATAAAATATTCGTAATTAGAATGCAGTGCATCTTGGTAAAATGTTTATCACTGCCATTTTTAGCATAATTGTCTATTACATATTCTGCTCAATCCTAATACAGTAAACATCCATGCATAAGAACCTCGTGGATTGAGAACCTCCTGAATCAAATTGTAAAACTAGGCTCCCATTTTTTAAGAAACCTACATCCTATCCATTGTACAAGATGCTGACTTGCAAAATTTTAGGGTTTAGTAGACAGGTGTTGCCCCCTGAAAAGCAGCCACTTTTGGTTGATGGGGCCACCGTGTATAAAGAATTTAAAATGAAAAAATGAACAGGTGTTTACTATTTACACTGTTGCTAAAAATATATGCATGCTTAATGTTGGAAATCAACTTTTGAGTGGCAAGTGAATTTTTCATGGAATACAAATTAAAATTTTCAGTACCAGAATCTATTTATTGAGTGTCAATCTTTTATTAACGACATCAACACAGAAAGTTTCAAAAGCTTTGTCATAAATAGTTCTATTTTGTTTTTCAGTTGTATTCATTGGCCCATCATGTAAATATCTATAACAGCACATTCTATGGTATCTTGCCTCTGCTGCAACACAGCCTTTGTTATGTACATGGACAGGGATGCTTTCGTCCTCTTTGCTTCTTGTTCTGTAGCTTGCTCCAGAAGACCAGCTGTTGACATTTGAGCTAATTTCAGCTGTCGCTTCATTCCTTGTTTGACAGTCACCTAATAATGATAAAAAGGAATGAGATCTCACAGGATTATAAACAGCTCATGTTGTGTATGACAATCTAATGGGTGGGAAAGAAAAATGCCCTGGTTAAGTATCTCTTTTTCCTATTAAAAGATGGGTGCCATGAAACTCAGATCATTTACTTTAACTTTCAAAATCTGTCAAACTGTAATTTCATACAGAGGGTCAATTGAGAAAGAGCTTTTCAGCTGAGTTATAAAGGAGGGTTTCTAACTTCTAGGAGCCTGCATAAAACTGACAAAAAGACTTTCCAATCATAATATCGCTTGCCAAATAAATTTTTGAAATTAATACCTTATCAGTATTATCCAAATGCGACCAGGTATTTTGCCAATATAGTTGAGAGAGAACATCTCCAATTGGTCTCTTTGTCATGATAATATGGTTCATTTCTTGCTGACCCTTGTTGGGAATCATCATCGGTACTGGTCTCAGCCTGATGGTTAATCCTGTCTTTCTTTGCGCTTTCTGGATTCTATTTTTGCTCTCCTTAGTTTTGCTACATTGGTGAAGAGACGGTAAACAAGAAACTCGAAAGTAACACAACGGCATGGATTGATTTGGCCCGTCTAACTCTGTCTAATGAATGAATTCCAAAGATTTTCCGTGAATTTTCTATATGCTGTGGGTCATTCCTCCCTTCCTTCTGTATTCATTCAGTGTGGCAGCTCCAAATGTCCTAGCATCTCCTCCCCTATCTTCAATGTGAATGACACAAACATTCAGAAATCCTCATCAGTAGGCAGACATCGCCGCGCCGTCTTTGTTTTGTGGTTGCCAATGCCTGCGCAACTCATCTGATTTACGGACCACGGGAAACAATGGTAACTTACAATAGAAAGTCGGTCAGGAATTTATAGATTGACCCTAATCCGTGTTGATAATTCAAAATTAGATTAACATTTTCCAAAAAGAAAATCCTTTTTGCGAAAAAAATGGCGCCTGTTGGGGATGGGAACTTTTCAAAATCTGAAATGCAACCCAACAAAGTTGTGATTTCATTGGATAAATCCGAGATCTTGGAGGTGCACAATGGAAGTGAACGATATGGGATCACAGCAGATGGCCTATTGGCCCCCGTTTCCAATCAAATGAAATTGACTTACAGGGGAGGCTAAGTTACATAACCCTCGGGTATTTACAACTACTACCACAACCATCCGATGGCTGCTGTGCTAATGAGATCAATGCATATGCCATTGTTGAATTTCTGTTGAGCAAATATTCTACTCTTTTCCACTCTCATTATTACATTGCTGGTATGCTGTGTGATTAAAATCAACTTGTATGCTGATAAGCAGATGCAGTGTGATTTGGCCCTGCCAAACTTTGAATTTCACTTCCTACAAAACAATTAAATTACGATTAATCCACATTACTGCTAGAACTAAGACCAAACAACGCGGAATATTCTGGCAGCTGGTTTTTTATATGTGCAGACCAACTCGTATGCAACTAATAAGTTACTGTGTTGTTTGGCCAAGGTTACCAATCAAATTAAATTAAATGAACTACAAGGATGCTACACAAACCCTCTGAGCTTACAACTACTACCACAGCCATAGGATGTTTTAGCTGTGTGCAAAAGAAAACCCAATTCACAACTATAATTATTAAGTTGCCATATGAATAAATTCCTTTTTTCATGTTTCATTATTACGTTACTGGGTTGTTGTGTGTTTAAGACCAACTTGCATTCAGTGATGATCATGTGCAGCGAGATGGGACCCGGGGAGAGCTTGAACTTCACTTCCTACCAATACAACTGAATTCAATTATATAATCCACCTTAAAGCTACAACAATGAGCAAATGACCAAAACATTCACTTGCTGGCTTGTCATATGTGCTGGGTTGCTTTTGCAATTGGGACAAATTTGTATGCAATAATGAGATGCTGAGCTTGGGTCTACTATCCAACTTCAATAAGCTGCATCACGACAAGCCTCTTGGCATCTACAATTACTCTGGAAACCGCAGGGTCTACTAGCTAGGCTGTTGTTGTTCAAATGAGACCTACTAATCTACTGCTAATGAAGAGCAATGTGAGTGATTCCACTTTTCTTGACGTCTTAAGACCAAGAAGAGTAAGCAAAGTTACAATAAACCTATAGTTTCTATTTCTACTATAACACCAAACTACTTGCAGGGAGGGTGGGAGGAAAAAATCTGAACTTGCCCAATTGATTACTATGGCTGCTCATGGCTGCCAAACACATGAAAGCTGCAGCACTAATAGCAGGATAAGCCGCCCCTGGTAATAGGCTGAGGTTAGTTTTACCAATTTCAAGTCATAAGACCATACTCCTGGAAATTCGTAGTATATTGCTACGTTTTCCGCTCATGGCTTGCATGATATGAAATTTGTAGGAGAAATAAAATACTGTTATATCATGAGAATGATCACATAACGTGATTGAAATGTGTGTAAACCAACATTAGCCAATTTTGTGCATCATTCTTAAGTGTTTTCAACAAGAAAATTTGAATGATGCGGGCGCTTCAATTGTGAGCTTTGAATTAGTGTAGGGGCATGTTGATGCCTTTCTCGCAATCAGCATCTTCTCTCGCTTTCTTCATAATTTCATCAATCTCCCGCATTGTCCACTCTTTTATGTTATCTATCCACTGTTTCTCTGGTCTGCCTCTTCTTCTTTTTCCTTCTACAATTCCTTCCATGGTCACTTTGGCCAAGCTGTTGTCCTGTCTAAATGTGCCTAAACCATTGGTGCTTCCTTTTCCTTTCAGCTCCCATTAACCTTATCTTATAGTCCTATCGGGGATTTGCAGTTTCCTTAAAGTTCACATTAACCGTACATCTCCGAGATACGACTCTGCGAAATAGAGTTAAAAAGATTTTGTCTCCCATATGCACTTCTATTGTGCTTTCCCTAAAGTGAACCTAATTTGACTTTAATAAAATATCGCAAATTGTCATCAAATTTACGTCATATTGAATAAAGAATTACTAAGAGGGCAATTTCTAACGTACTGAAATTTTATTTCTAGGCCATGGAACATTAAATTGTGGTACTTCAGCTCGCAATGTCATGAAAGAAGATGGAGTGGAAATTCAGCTTAGCGATACAACTGTCTGCCGTTTTTCCGAAGGAGAAAATAATTTGCCTACCACACTACAAAAACAAGTATGCAAAAGAAAAAAACCCATTCAATGTTCTCTAAGCACTGGACCATCCTTAAGAAGCTCTGTGGGTCATAATACCTTTGGGAATAGAGAAGAATATGTCTCTTCGTACGGTAAGCATTCAAAGTACGGTTACGCAATATGGTACAGTTTCAATCCAGTACAAAGTTGTTACTGTGCACGAACATTAATGCTGCTCCAAAAATTGATCTTCATTTCGTTGACTGTTTACTCTTTACAGGAGCAGATCCAGGGATAATTCTGACTCAGGAAAGGTATTGCGGACAAAACCCTTTTTATATAGTGGGTAATACCCTAATTTATTCGGAAAATGGGGGAAACGACAATATTAGCTCTCAATTTGCAGAAAATTTAAGTTTGAATTCTCCTAAGCTGAAACATTTCATAAACCCAGTCCGTCTTAAAGTCACCACGTAAAATATTTCAGATGTGCGGCCTTTCTTCTCCTTTTGCCCCTCTACCCACACAAAGCGTTCTCTGTTCATGTTTAGCCACAGATGACTGTGACTCAGAATTAAATTGGTCTGACTTTTCCTCAGGGCCGTAGCTACATTAGGGGTGCTGCGTGTGCGGCAACTTCCCCCTCCTGGCCAAAGGTCGGTCGGCAAATCAAGTAAAAGCTACACTTGGTCGGTAAAATAGGAAAATTCTTGACGTTTATTTAGCAGAGACAAGTCGGCAAATCATTTGAACTGCAATTTACAAGTCCTACTTAGGGTGTGTTTTATTGGTGCCAATTCTGAAAACGGCTAACTCAGAAGACTTGGAATTTGCGTTTTATTGACAACCAAATTCCGAAAACGATGCTTTGGTAGGTTTGGAAGGCCTACCGGAACCTTCTGACCTCATACATAAAAAATCATTACTATTTGTTGTAACCTGCCTGTTTGTGTGGAGTGCGTGAATGCAATAGAAATCACGTCAGTTTTTTTTAATTTCAACAAAACACAACTGAATATATGAAAAAGTTGCACAACTACAGGAGCAAACAGCAATCAGGGGTTTTTGTCTATAGTGACGTAATTACTACACTATTGTTTGGATAATCTGACTGATGCTTGAGCATCAATAGCAATAGTCTTTATTCGTCTCTACCTTACCTGTTCAATGCTTCACTTCTGCTATCTTGGTGCAAACAATTTTGAGCATATGTAGCTATTTTTCTATATTCTCATAAAATTTACACAGACAAGCACTTACAATGCAAAAGCTAAGGGAGCATGAAAATACATAACAACCGTAAGACTTCCACTTCACATGGAGACACAAATATTGCAACATTGCTACAAGGTATTAAGCTACAAAAATAATTAGAGTATGTAGCTATTCCTGGGCTATATCTTTAGAATGATCACGTCAGTTCCAATAATGATCTTATAATGAAAGGGAGTTCCGTGTCGCCAAGCCGTAATAATGATAATAATAATGATTATTATTATCATTATCATTACGGCTTGGCGACACGGAACTATTATTATTATTATCATTAACCCGTCATTTCCATTCGAAACCCGTCATTTCCAACTGTGGTTTTTTTACGGAAAAAATTTCGGCATTTTTGGACCACTATTTGCAACCTTTAGCGAAGAAGGTGCGGTCATATATAAAAGACACGCGAATCACTTCCTTAAAAAAATCATAGATCTGGATGGCCTCCCTGAGGGTGCTATATTATGTACGGTGGATGTGGTGGGGCTTTATCCAAGTATTCCGCACGAAGAGGGTTTGGAAGCGTTAAAAGGGGTACTTGAACATCGGGAAGATAAACCATTTCCACGGATACCCTTCTTGAATTAGCTCACGTTGTTCTTAAGAACAATTTTTTCGAATTTAATGGCAATTTCTATCAACAGCTTAGGGGTACAGCAATTGGTACCGAATGCGCTCCTTTATACGCGATCCTTTTCTTGGCAGCGCTAAAAGCTACTTGCTGAAGCTCAAAATAAACCATGGGTATGGTGGAGATACATAGATGACGTTTTTATAATCTGGCAACATTGGGAGGAAAAACTGAGGGATTTTGGGAACTTTTTAAATGGAGCGCAAAAATCAATAAAGTTCACTGCTGAATGGTCTACAGAAAAGGTTAATTTTCTTGATGTTCAAGTCGTCAAACAGGGTAACAAACTTGTAACAGATTTGTTTACAAAGCCTACAGATACCCATCAACTCTTGCATCGAGCTTTATGTCACCCTAACCACACAAAAAGGGAATTCCATATAGCCAGGCCCTTCGAATTCGTCGTATTTGCTGAGAGGAACAGTTTTTCCAAAATAGGATGGGAGAATTAAAATCTTGGCTTCTAGAAAGGGGCTACAGTGATGGTGAGGTTGACAGCCAAATTGACCGGGTGCGGGACAAACATTGTGCTACTTTATTGGATGCCAGGCCCAAGGAAAAAGATGATATGAAAATACCTTTAGTACTAACTTATCACCCAGCCATGCACAAAGTTTATGAAATCCTTCGCGAAAACCAAAATGTGTTGTTGGTAGACATGGAACACAAGGAAGTTTTTAAGGACAAAATATTTGTAACGTTTAGGAGGGCAAAAAGCTTGAAGGACAAACTCGTGCAAGCTAAGCTGCCAAGTATCGATGAAGAGTTGATGGAAAAAGGCACTTTCAGATGCAATGGTAGAAGGAGTTGCCAGATTTGCCCTTTGATGAAGGAGGGGGATACGTTTCAAAATTCTGACTCTACGAGGTCTTTCAAAAACTTCTCGGGGCGATTTGATTGCAACTCTGATCATGTGGTTTATTTGTTGCAATGTGAGTAATGCAACATGAAGTATGTCGGTAGTACTAAGACGAAATTTCGGCAAAGGTTTAATGTTTACAAATCCTATTTTAGAACATATGCACGCAAACACAGCGAAAATTCTCTTGATAAGGGGAAACCTGTTCCACAAGCAAGTTTTTTCAGTCATTTTTTTGAAAACGGAAACAACGGAAATTTTCGGGTTTGGATTAAAATCATAGATGGGGCTGATGATGTTTTTTCGCTTCGTAGGAGGGAATTGTTTTGGCAATATCGACTTGAAACTTTTCCGCCAAAGGGTCTCAATGAAAGAGCTGCAGATGTAGAATTGGACTTGTTTGCATGCGGAACGGCTTAAATTCTACCATTGTATTTGATTGTCCCAAGAGGTTATACTGGTGTCTGTTTTGTGCTTGCCCTTTGTGGCTTCGCGTGGGATTCAGCTATTGCTAAAAGAAGAGTTAAGCAGTGTGCCGTTCCTTCGGGGAGTCACTTGGGGGAGCTGCAAGGTTGCCAGTGTAACCTCAAAGGATTCAGTATGAGTTTTAAGAGAATCCAGTCCTTTTTCAAATTCACAAAGGAAAAAAGTTTATTGTATAATCATCTGGGATTCAGCTACTGCTAAAAGAAGATTCAAGCAGTATGCGAATTTTTCAGAGGATCACTTGGGGGAGTAAAAAAGTTACTAGTATAAGTTTAGGAGCTCCTAGTCCCTTTTCTAATTCACAAAGGGCACTAGAAAATATTTTAACTTGTGCATAGCAGCAAAACTTCTATTGTTTGTTGTAAGGTTTTTCAGACCATTTGTAAATATAGCATTATCAGCATGTAAATAATTTTAAGCGTAAATAACGTAATGTATATAAATCCTCGGCTGCCATGTAAAGTTTTTATACCGAAGAAGATTTTAATCGAAACGTTTATGTGATCCAATAGGGTTTGTCTTTATATTTTATTTTCTGTTTGGCTTGAAAGATGGTTTAGTTCGCTATAATAATAATGATAATGATACCTTTCCTACATGACCTCTTGTGGCGCCCTAGACTGGTCTCCTGACAATCAGCATCATGTGAAGCGTCAAACACAACCTCTCCATGATGAAGACCGTCCGTGCGTGGTGAAGAGCCACATCCTACTCGAGGTGACCCTGTGTCAAGCAGAACATGGCGGATCTAAGGGCGGATCTAAGAACACGGCGGACCTGGTTACAAATCCGTAACTCAAGGTGTTCACCGTGCCGAAGAATGGATGGCTACAACGTGATGGAGTCGCAAACGGGGGTCACGGGGACTCAGAAATTCCAGATGGTAACTGGCGTGGGATATGCAACCTCTTGGCAGTAAGGCTAAAATGCATCCTACTTCCCAAATGATAACAAGAAATAAACCATGCCGCATCGCCCGTCGCGCGGATCAACAAGGGGCGCGTCCCCCAGGGCAAGACTCGCATGGGATCGAAAAGTATGCAACTGAGTCTACCTCTTCCACTGGTCAAAATCCGGCAGGGCACCAGGTCGGGATAGCTCCCACCCCTGGCCCTGCGGTTCAACCATCTAGTACTAACAATCAAAAGAAAACAAGACTTAAATGGACAAGGGAAGAGTATAGTGAGGTAATGTACTGCTTTTACTATGCACTCGAAAAACCTGTCAGGAATAATAATGATGACACCTATAACACATGGTGTTCAAGGAGCAATGACAGTGAGAAAACGCAAATGCTTGACCCAAGCAAGCTAGCCAATGTTAGAGGATATATTGTTCGTAGCAAAAAGTTGACAGATATAGAAATCTCAACGATCAAAGACCGAGTAAAAAATGACACCAGAGAGGTACAAATAGAAGGAAATGGAATCGAAGGAAATCTAGATGAACAAGAACTTGAAATGCCAAATAATGTTGATGTAGCAGTTGAGAAGAATTCCGATGACTTGGAGCCGCATGAGGTTGTCGTAGATGAGGAAGAATTGCTGGCTATGAATACGGAGATCGTTGAAGAACTATCAATAGTAAAACCTACCGAAATGAATGAAAGAGAGACACTATTAAAAATTAGATATCCCCATAAATATAAAACTATATTAAACATTGGTAACAAGGCTTTAGAACAACTCTGTCTTGACATGAATCCAGATTTAACTGAATTAAACGAACTAATTTACGCAACAGGAAGAGTCCTCCAAGCAAAATGTGGTATTAAATCAAGAAAGAAGAAAACGAAAAGGATGCCTAGCAAAGAAAAGTGGCAAGTGAAAATAGAGAAAGAAGTAGAAAACTTTAGAAGGGAAGTATCAATATTAGAAGAATTACAAAAGATAATTGGGAAAAATCAGGGAAAGCGAGGAGGGTAATAAGAAAATACAAAATACTCTCCAAAGAGCAAATACCAACGATTAAAGAAGAAGAACTGAAACAAAAGATCCAGGTTAAGGCACAAAGGTTACGTAGATTTGATAAGTGCCAAAAATTCTTCAGGCAAAATAAAATTTTCGAGACTGACGCGAAGAGGTTTTACTGCGAAATAGGAAAAGAAACAATCTCAGTGGAAACGGTACCATCTGAAGAACAGGTCCGGGAATTCTGGAATGATATCTAGGGAAAAGAGAAACGTTTCAATGAAAACGCAGAAAGGGTACGAGATCTCGAGAATAGCACTAAGGATATTCCCGTGCAAGAATGGGAGAATATTACCACTGAAGAAATTGAAAGATCGCTAAGAAAGTCCCATAAGTGGAAATCACCTGGGGTTGACATGATCCCAAATTGTTGGCTTCATACTCTCTCTTCGGCGCATGCCAAGTTAGCGTCTAATCTTAACGCAATCATGAAAGAACCTAACCTAACACCTAAATGGCTCTGCCATGGGGCAACTTATCTCTTACCCAAAAATAGCGAAACAGAGAACCCAAAAAATTACAGACCTATTACATGTTTATCAACCTCCTATAAGTTACTACTTTTTTCATTTCATTTTCATTTCATTTTATCATTGTTTAAAACACACGAGATCCTTTCAGCAAATTAATATCCTATTAACAATATTTCTATGAAATAATATGAGAAAAGAAAAAAAAATTGGAATATTGCTGCTCTACCAAGGGGTCGTGTTTGGGTCCTGTGAAAGGTTCAAAAGATAATCTCTAAGACCTGTTCTAAAACGAGCGATTGAGTCTCTTTCTCGAATGTTGTCGGGGATATCATTTCAGTTTTTGACACCAGAGAAGTAGAAACTTCGCTTTGCATATTCTAACCTAACTTTAGGAATTTGCAGATCTCCATGGTTTCTTGCTCTATACTCTGAAATCATGGATCTTTCAGTGAACTTATGGCGAAGATTTTCGGGACAGAGGTCATGCAAGATTTTATATGTCATGACTCCTTGGTCAAAGGAGATCAATGACTTTACAGAGAGCCATTTGCAAGTCCATCCGTCCTTATACTTGGCATTCGCTATTGGCTTCTTTGCCCTTGTCTGTAATCGTTGCAATTGGGATAGTTTGGTGTTGGAAGGAGTACTCCAAACAATGTTGCCATAGCGAAGATGGCTTTCAAAGAGAGCTTTGTAAACTTGATCAAGTTTCCTTTGCGGAAGGATGTTTTTCAGCTTTCTTAAGGAGCCCACTTTCAGCTTGTTTTTGATAGCTTTGTACTGCTCTTTCCAATTAAGGCTTTCGTCGATGTTGATCCCTAGATATTTTGTCTTGTCAACCCTTTTGATAACTTCATTATTGAGGACAAGATCTGGCAAATCATTGCCTATCTTATTTAGTTGTCGCCTGTGGCCTATAACCATGTATTCACTTTTGCTGGCATTCAAACTAAGTTTATTAATCCTCATCCAATTCGATACATTTTCCAGCTCGTTTTTCAAATCTGTTAGAAGTTCATTCATGTTTTCTGATGCGATATTCACACATGTATCATCAGCATACATATTTGGGATCGTGCTTTTTAGACAATTCTCAAAATCATTAATGTATAGTATGAAGAGTAAGGGTCCCAAACACGACCCCTGCGGAATACCACACTCAATGCTGCTTTTGCTGGAAGTGGATCCGTCAAAATAACAGAACTGCTCCCTATTGGTCAGATAAGAAGTGAACCAGCTGTGGGAAGCACCTTCAGCACCATACTCTCGCAACTTCGACAATAGGATTGTATGGTCAACGGTATCGAATGCTTTCTTGAGATCAAGGAATATACTCAAGTTTATTTTCCCCTCATCAGATTTCTTGAACCACGGGTCTATAACATTCAATAGACATGTCAGCGTACCGTGTAGTTTTTGGAACGCAAACTGGTTTAAACAAAGCCTTTTTTGTTCCTTTAGAAACTCCATTAGTTGGTCGTGTACAATCTTTTCTAAAATTCTTGACACAACTGATAACACTGAAATAGGCCGGTAGTTGTTTACATCTGTTTTCGTGCCCGCCTTATGAATAGGTGTTACTCTGGCTAATTTCCAGATCCGGGGGAAAATACCCCGTTCTAAAGATGCATTGTATATCAGTGTCAGTGGTTTCGAAACTAAGTTTATGGCATCTTTCAGTATTTTGACGGGGATTCTGTCAGCACCAGGAGACTTCGAGTTATCCAAAGCTTTTATAGCACGTTCTACATACCCTACATTTACTGGCTGTAGCTTAAATTTGGTTCCTCCGGTTTTATCTCCAAGGTACTTAAGAGGGTCATCGGAAGGCTGAATTTCTATTTTCTCCGCTAACTTAGGTCCAACCGTCGTAAAATGTTTGTTGAAAGCTTCTGAAATTTGTGAAGCTGATTTTAGTTGTGTGCCTTCAAAAATGATGTTTTGAGTTACAGTTTGATTTGAGTTCTTATGTAAAACCTTATTTATTGTTTTCCACATAGCTTTCGGATTGTTTTGGGTTTCATCAATAAGGTTGTAGTAGTATTCCTGTACCCTGGCACGTAGTTCAGAAGTGACTTTATTCCGTAACTTCTTATAGTCTGACCAATAGGAAGCATCTTTCTCGGACCTCTTTTTTGCTAGATCACGTTCCTTCATCAGGTTTTTTATTTCTACAGTAATCCAAGGAGCGTGATGGCTTGTTATTTTTTTGCGCTTTGATGGTGCATGCACCTCCAGAAGAGATGAGATAACACTATTAAAGACCGAAGCCATGAGATCAGGGTCGCCATTAGTTGCACATTGATCCAGACCATGGAATAAATTGAAAATAATGAACTTTCGAAAATGAAAGTCTGGTGTCATTTTCTTAAAAAAGGATGCACTGAGGGTTAACACAAAGCAAACCGTTTGAAAATCGGGCTAATATGAGCGAAGAAACATGCTTCCAAAGTTAACCGAAGTGGCAGGTGTTTGTTTACATTGAGACTTCCGGTCAGATTGCCACTACAACAACAATTTTCAAACTGCCATTGCGCAGCTTTCCGTTGTCCGATTTTCAAAACTTTTTTTCAGTTGATAGCCTATTCTATCTACTTTAAGATCATGTAATTGCTGAATTGATACAGAAAATGGTTTTCCCTTTTTAAAGCATTATTTCTTTTACATATTTTCTCAAAAAAAATTCCCTGTAAAACTTCAATATCTCAATTTCAAAGCTGAAACAAAGAAAGCAAGCGTTTGCAAGCGTTAAAATCCATTTTTGCATTAAACTTCAACATCTTAGCAACGTATCTTTCAAATATTTCGTTTTAATTCGTTTTACAAAATTGCAAAAATTTTTTTCAAAATTACTACCACTTTGTCTGAAAAATATGATGATTATGATGAATATACTAATTACCCATGTCATCCGGTTAAAGATCCAAAAATCACTAACAAAGTGCAAGTAATTACTTTACAGGGCTTTTTAAGGCTTGGGCCGAGTTAACACACTGTATGATTTTTTTATATTTCATCCAATGTGACATATCTGCTTTACCATTACAAGCACCACAAAATTCAAATAATAGACAATGACAACTCCTTCCATCAACCGTACTTTATTCCAACTATTTTTAGATATCTGACACTAAACATTGCACTTGTCCTTCCAATGTCTAAAAGTACCCCTTGATAAGATACATCCTATTTCAAGATCTTGATCAACTACAGTTGTTCATGCTTCATATTTTTCTTGAAACTGATCTTGATTATCAACATTGACGTAGTTGTCAACCTTTGTAAATTTCCTCAAGTCTCTGGGGAAAACAAATGGAACAAACCAAAATGTTCTTTTTGAGGAGAAAGTCATAGAGATGAACCTTAGTCGGTAACTATCATCATCGCCTTTCACTCTCGAAATTCTGATGGATACTTAAATGGCTGTGGAAATAGCCAGTGGCGATTTGCTTGATCAGACTGTTGAAGAGGAAAATTTCTCGGACAGAAACCTTCCAGTGGCAGCAAAATTACGAGTTGTAGCAGAGAAGCTAAAAGTTGAAAACAATCTTTCCACTCCAGTTAACAAACTACAGGGTGTTTTAAAACAAGTATACAGGGTTCGTCACAAAACCGATGAATGGCGACAGAATGTGCGTAGGTTTGAAACTGTTATTAACAGAGAACAATGAAAAATGCTTAAAAGTAGGTTTCTCAAAGGTGTGAGCTCGGCCCAGGCCTTAAAAAGCCCTGTAAAATATTTACTTGCACTTTGTTCGTGATTTTTGGATCTTTAACTGGATGACATGGTAATTAGTATATTAATCATAATCATCATATTTTTCAGACAAAGTGGTAGTACTTTTGAAAAAATTTTTTTGCAAGTTTTTAAAACGAATTAAAACGAAATATTTGAAAGAAACGTTGCTAAGATATTGAAGTTTAATGCAAAACTGGATTTTAACGCTTGCAAACGCTTGCTTGTTTTGTTTCAGCTTTGAAATTGAGACATTGAATTTTTACAGGGAATTTTTTTGAGAAAATATGTAAAAGAAATGATGCTTAAAATGGAGAAAACCATTTTCTGTATCAATTCAGCAATTATATGATCTCAAAGTAGATAGAATAGGCTATCAACTGAAAAAAAAAGTTTTGAGAATCGGACAACGGAAAGCTGCGCTATGGGAGTTTGAAAATTGTTGTTGTAGTGGCAGTTTGACCGGAAGTCTCAATGTAAATAAACACCTGCCACGTCGGTTAACTTTGGAAGCATGTTTCTCCGCTCATATTAGCCCGATTTTCAAACGGTTTGCTTTGTGTTAACCTTCAATGTACCCTTTTTTAAGAAAATGACACCAGACTTGCATTTTCGAAGGTTCATTTTTTCAATTTATTGCCTAATATTCGAAATCTGGATAATTGTGAGTTGGGGCAAGCATCTCGTTCCAGTCAATGGCTGACAACTCGTCCAGGAATAGCTGTTTATCATAGTTTCTAAGGCTACGTGTTTCGACTATTTTCACTTGCTTATCTAAAAGTCGCTTTGCATTTAGTTTCCTAACTGCAAAGATAAGGTATGATCGACAATTCCTAATTTTAGCACGCTCACTCTCAAAATTTAATTTGGGTGATTGGTGGCAAAGTGGTCAATAAGAGTCTTAGAAGTGTGTGAAGCACCATCTTTCTCTAGCGCAGCTACCCTAGTATATTCATTTATTTGCTGCTCAAATTGGAACTCAGAATAAATTGATTTTATGCTTTTGGTGCACCCATCCTTTTGATTTTTTAGATCACAGTTAGTGTCACCAATTAAGATAATCTCTTTACCTTCTGCATCTACAGCAGAGAGTATATTCCTTAATGCCTCAAAACTCTCCTTGTCATTGCCGGGGGTTGGGGGTCTGTACCAACAAATAACTATAAAATTTCTGGCATGCAAGGGAGTGATCTCTACGGCTACGATTTCTAATAGTGGATCATCAATATCATATCTACGATTATGGCTAATGCTCGAGTTTACATAGATAGCTACACCACCGCCGTTGACATCTCTGTCTTTACGGTGGATTTCAAAGCCTTCCAGCTCTACCTGTGGGTCTGTAATATCTTTACTTAACCTCGTTTCATTCAAACCCAGAATGTGAAATTTGTGCTCGTTTATCACATGCTCAATTTCACAATGGTGCTTACGTAATGATACAACATTAAGTGATGCAATTTGTAAACCTCTGTTCGACTGCATTCTTAAATTACGTTGCGATTCGCTTAGATTTTCCATTGAACCCGTGTACCCCTACCAATACTCTAGATATTTCTTGACATTCCGTGCAAATCTTTTTGCTCCTCCCTTGTTAATATGTAAACCATCATCACAGATATTACCATATAAAATGTTATCATTATCAATAAAGTCTATACCCTGCAGCATGAATTCTTCTTTTAAAATCTTATTTGTTTGAAATACTTTAACGTTCATACCGTTTGCAGCAGCATTGCCCTTCCTTCTGAAAATAGAGGAGTATGCGAGTTGGGTTTTGGAATTCTTTTGTTTAATTTTCTTGAAGGTTTTGACGACCTTTTCAGCAACTTCTTCTGGGGTCGAATCACGCAGATTATTGGTGCCCGTATGCATAATTATTACATCTGCATCACAATCTACATGATTAGCTGCCTCTTCAACTTTCATTCCTGATTTTGCATTCAAAATAACTTCGTGATGATTGTTTGACATTTTGTCAGCATCCATTCTACGCAAGTGTGAGTCACCAACCATGCAAATTTGGATAGGATGGGGCGATGTTTCATTGGAAACCATTTTGCTGAACTTTGATGATCCATTTCGGTTATTTGATGATCCATTTCGGTTATTTTCCTTTCCACGAGCCTGTTGCTGATTCTGCGTGTTTTTCTTCGATTTACCTTCTTTGTTTTTATGTTGTTTGGCTGTTCCAGTACCGTGAGCTACTGTGTGTGATTCACTGGTAATGCTCGCATGGGCAGTTCGAGGGATCTCCGGTTTTCCACTGCTGTTGACACTTTTGTTGGATGCTTGGGTTCTCCAACCTGTTTCATTGTATTCACTTCACTTGTATTGTTTTCCAATGAATCGATGAGAAAGGTGTCGTGTCTCTTGAGAGTTGGACTGACTTGTTTACGAGCCTGGAATATTTCGAGGTCTCGTAACCTAATTTGTAATTGAAAATTTTCCTCCATAAATTTACGAGAGTTTTCCCGTTCCAAATTCAACATATCGTTGGTTTTTTGAAGACTTTTTGCGAGGTCGTTGACTGTTTCTGAAAATCTGCTTGCATGTGGAAACCCTACATCGGGTTCTACAGTATTCGCGGGTCGCATTTTTGTAGCTTTGCTAGCTTCCTCATTTGATTTTAAATCATCAATAAAACTGGTGATTGGATCACTATCCGGAGGATGTTCCTCAATTATAATGCCCTGCTTCTGTTGTGAGCCTTTAGGGATGGCAAGTGAACATTCAATCTTACCGTTCAAGATCATGTGCAGCATGCGCTGATGCGTATCTTATTGGGCTAGGCCGTGTTGCCGTTCTAAACTTGACGAGACAGGAATGAAATCTGTTCGCTTTTTCTTGGACTTCAGCCTGTTAATTTCTGAAAGAATGATGTTGTCAAGATCCAAATCATCTGCACTATTTATGCTGCCGATAGAAGCATCTTTGTTTTTAGCTTTCGCAACTGATTTAACAGACACGTCTGTTGCCTCTGCCATCTTGTGCCCAACTACCTTCAATTTTAACTGAAAGAACCTATATGCACATGGAAGAACATAATATTTTCCCAACGAACAAAAAGGATGTCGCAGAGGATCATACAGATGTAAAGATCAACTGCTCATCAATAAAATGATTCTTGAAAATGCTCACGCTAAACACAGACACTGAAATACTGCCTGGATCGATTATAAAAAAGCCTTTGACAGTGTCCCACACTCTTGGATCTTAAAATCTTTAGAAATGTTTAAAGTTTCTCCTGTCTTAATCAACTTTCTTCGAACCAGCATGTTATTATTGGAGACAAATCTTACTCTCAGCCACGTAAACGGTATTCTTATTTCAAACGGCATGCGAATCAGATGCGGTATCTCGAAAGGCGACTCTCTTTCGCCCCTTTTATTTTGTATGGCACTTATCCCACTCTCCCAGCTTCTTAACAGCACAGGGTATGGATATAAGATCATGGAAAAGAAGATCAATCATTTGTTTTATATGGATGACTTGAAGCTTTACGCTCAGAATGATGGCGAACTAGTACCTGTTAGCTCTCCTCGAGACCTTGAAGTTCCGGGTTGGCGTCCGGCGGGGGCTGGTCTGTCTTATGGGTAGGGGGGACTCTTTAGCTTTGGTTCGCAACCCCCCTAGAGATGGTGTCTCGGTAAAAATACTGGTGGCAGTGCACCTTTAAGCGCAATCCTCTTTTGAGTGTAAAATGAATCAAGAAAATATTTCAGATAACAACGTGAATGGGGCTGGAACCTGTATTGGTGAATGTCCTTCCTTCGGCAGGTGTCCTGTGTATGAGCAGCGCAGGCCCGGTCTTTATTCAGCTACTGCCAATCGAAGAAGAGATAAAATAAACTGGAGGCCGTTTAATAAGGTTGTAATGGAATGTTACTACGAAAGTGAACCAGATAGGAGAGGTTTTATGAAGAGGATGAAAAGAAATTGGGATGACAGAGGTTTGTTTGAAGTATCCGCGCAAAGGCTCCTAGATCAAGTCAGGGTAATCAAGACAAATGAGTACTTTAGCAAAGTTGAACTAGAGGAAATCAGGAGGAAAGTTGAGAACAGAAATAACGAAGAAGTGCAAGCAAGCTAGGAACAAGACAGTAATTTTTCACAACAAAGAATTAATACAGAGAATGTCGAAACCAGCGAAGAAGAGAGACCAAGACAACTGGAAGATGAAAATGAACCAACGCAGGGTGAAACAGAAATTGCAACATCAGAGTTTCATATATTGACTGATTCGGAATTAACGGAAGAACAGCTGGAATGATAAAGACTATCTGTGAATTGTCTATAAAGAAGGAAAAGATCACAAATGTCTCTTTTAGAAAAGCAGATCGGAAAAAGCTCAGGGAGATCACTAGCAATGTGAATAAGGTATTGAAATATATTATGATAAGTGATGTAACAGAAACAAACGATCTGATAAATGATGTAGCTGTCTATTTGAACCAACGGTTAGGATTGAAACAGAGAAAGGATAAAGTGTCTCAAGAACCATTTTGGAAAAGGAGGATCCAACGGGATAGTAATGAGTTGAGGAAAACTGTTGGCAAATTAGATCGTTACGCGAAAGGACAAATAAAAAATATGAAGAAACTAGAACAGATCTGCAAAAAGCATCATGTGAAGAAGAAAGGAGTAAAGGTTGTTATGGAAGAGCTTAAGCAAAGAATAACAGCGAAAGCAGCAAAGATAGACAGATATGAAAAGCGGATAAACCAGTTTAGAATAAACAGGATGTTTTCATCAAACCAAAAGCGAGTTTTTGTAGAATTGAATGGTGAAGTAATTAAAGAGAATACAGTACCAAATGAGGAAGAAAGTAGAAAGTTTTGGAGTGAAATATGGGACAACCCAGTGGAACATAACGATGATGCAGAATGGCTACGAGAGATCGAAACTGAATCAATAGGAGTAAATAAACAAGATGATGTTAAGATCACTGCCCAGGATGTAAGAAAGCAGGCGGGAAAAATACCAAATTGGAAGGCAGCCGGGCCTGACGGAGTACAAGGCTATTGGCTGAAAAACTTGTCATCATTACACGATAGAATTACTTGCCAGTTAAATGCGGTAGTCGAAAAGGGAGACGTCCCAGCATGGCTGACGTATGGAAGAACGGTATCATGTGTGAAGGACAGAAGTAAGGGAAATGCTGCGAGTAACTTCAGACCTATTTCATGCTTACCACTAATGTGGAAATTGCTAACGGGTATGCTGTCCGAGCAGCTGTACGAGCATGTAGATATTAATGATATGTTACCATCAGAACAGAAAGGCTGTCGTAAAGAGAACGCGGAACGAAGGATCAACTACTCATTGATAGAATGGTACTTAAGAACTGTAAAAGAAGGCACACCAACCTAGCTATGGCGTACGTGGATTATAAAAAGGCGTATGATATGATACCACACTCGTGGATACTAAAGAGTCTACAACTGGTTGGGGCAGCTGATAACGTTGTGAACGTCCTTGAAAAGAGTATGACGAAATAGAAGGTACAGTTGAATGCAGGAGATAAAGTATTAGGGGATGTCAAAGTCAAACGTGGAATATTCCAAGGAGATAGCCTTTCACCACTCCTATTTGTTATCTGTCTCATACCAATGTCACTAATTTTGAGAAAGATGAAAGCTGGATATAGTTTGGGAAAGAATCAGCCAAAATTAAATCACCTTCTATATATGGATGACCTAAAGTTATTTGGACAGAGTGAAAGAGACATAGAATCACTTGTAAATGCAGCTCATAGATTTAGTTGTGACATTGGCATGCGATTCGGTATAGAAAAGTGCGGTGTAATTGTCATGAAGCGTGGAAAGATGGTAACTTGTGATGGAATTGAACTACCGGATGGAGAGAAGATGAAAGGCGTTAGCGAAGAAGGTTGCAAGTACTTGGGTATAGTAGAACTAGATGGGATAAAGGAGAAAGAAATGAAAGAGAGATTAACGAAGGAATACAAGCGAAGGATTAAACTTATATTAAAGTCAAACTTGAACAGCAGGAATGCCATCTCAGCAATGAATATTTGGGCAGTAGCTATGATGAGATATGGGGCTGGGATAGTGAAGTGGACGAATGCGGAACTGGAGAAACTAGACAGACAGACAGACACGGAAAATTATGACAATGAATGGAGCATTACATCCAAAAAGTGACGTCGATAGATTGTATGTTGCAAGGCAGAGAGGCGGAAGGGGATTGCAAAGTGTATTAGAAACTGTCCAGTCAGAGGAAAATAGCCTTAGATGGTATGTTAAAAACAGCCAAGAGCAATTATTAAAAGCAGTGCATAAACAACAGGAAATGAATACTGACATCATTAAGCCATCAGAGTATAAAGATCAAAGAAAAAGAGAAAGAGAAGTCAAATGGCATGAAAAAGTAATGCATGGTCAGTTTTTCAGAGATACGGATGGGATAGTAGACAGGAAGAAATCATGGTTGTGGCTAAAAAACGGAGACCTGAAGAAAGGAACAGAAGCACTAATTATGGCAGCACAAGAACAAGCAATACGTACGAATTAAGTTAAACATCATATCGACAAATCAAGAGATTCGCCGAGTTGCAGAATGTGTGGTGAGAAGGGGGAAATAGTGAGCCATATCATCTGTGAATGTAGCATATTAGCCCAGAAGGAATATAAGCGACGCTACGACAACGTAGCACGGATAGTTCACTGGGAGATTTGCAAGAAGTATGACCTACCCACGGCTGAACAGTGGTACAATCATAAGCCAGAAGGCGTTACTGAAAATGGAAGCATTGAGGTACTGTGAGACTTTAACATAAACACAGATTACGAAATTGAGCATAGGCGACCAGACATTGTTGTCGTGCTAAAACCAGAAAAAGAGTGCTTAATCATTGACATAGCTGTACCAGGAGATACAAGAATAAAACAGAAGGAACAAGAGAAAATTGAAAAGTTTAAGGATCTAAAAAGAGAAGTTGCAAGATTATGGTGCCTTCGAAAAGTAAGTGTCATTCCAGTTGTAGTTGGTGCATTGGGATGTGTCACAAAAGATGCAGAGCAATGCATTGAGAAGATAGGAATCAAGATCAGGACTGAAGTGATACAGAAAACGGCATTTTTAGGAACAGCAAGAATATTGAGAAAGGTTCTCGAAACCTGAGGCTAGTTGTTCTAGCTTGCGTTCGGGACGAACTTACCAGGAACTTTTCTTTCTGTGATAAAAAGAACATAATAATAGTAATAATGATAATAATAATAACAATAATAATAATAATAATAATAATAATAATAATAATAATAATAATAATAATAATAATAATAATAATAATAATAATAATAATAATAATAATAATAATAATAATATCAGTGGTGCAATACAGTTTTAACATCATCAACTGGAACTTAAGTGACCTCCAACGCATGGAAACTAAAACAAGAAAATTGATGACAACAAATAGAATGCATCACCCAAAAGCTGATATTGATAGAATCTATCTCCCCCGCAAAGGGGGCGGCAGGGGCCTTATCCAACTAGAAATGTCTTACAAGACCACTACCATAGGACTCGATACTTACATCCAAAATAACTACGACTGGATGATACAGTTAGTAAACCAACATGAAAGAAATAAGAAACTCCACTCAGTCACAAAAGAAGCACAGCGATACAGAAGAGAACTAAACTTAGAAGATAATGACAACGTAGAAGCCACAATACCAACAAAAGCAGCGAAAATTAGCAAGGGAAAAGCTAAACAAGAAATTCTAAAAGGAATGTTGAACCACTGGCAGGAAAAGCCACTTCATGGCCAATACCCTAAACGTACCAAGGAAGCTCATGTAGATCATGAGAAAACGCATCAGTGGCTATGTAGCTCAGGACTGAAAGCAGAAACCGAGGGCTTTATCTTAGCGGCACAAGATCAATGTTTGCTTACAAGAAACTACCAGGCTAATATCCTACACAATGGAGTAGATTCCAAATGTAGACTCTGCAATGAGAAAGTTGAAACCATCGACCACATTATTTCTGGATGCTCTAAACTTCCTGCAACAGAATACGTAACTGGACATGACAGAATAGGCTAGTATCTGCATAGGAACATTTGTTCTCATTACGAAATTCCACACCCTAAGAACTGGTATGACCATCACCCACAGCCAGTTGCGGAAGGAGGTAATGTCATCATTCTCTGGGATTTTACCATCCTTACGGACAGGCAGATTAATGCGAATAGACCCGATATTGTTATCAAAGATCTGAAACAAAAAACTTGCTTCCTGATAGATATGTCTGTGCCAGCTGATCGAAACATCTCGGTGAAAGAATACGAAAAGTTAGCAAAGTACAAGGACTTAGAAATAGAGATAAACAGGATGTGGCAGCTAAGAACAATTACATTGCCAATAGTAGTTGGAGCATTAGGAGTGTTAAAGAAAGGAGCCGTTGACTCTATTGATCAAATCCCGGGAAAATCAAACATCTGTGAAGTTCAAAAAATTGCACTAACATCGACAGCCCATCTCCTGAGGAAATTTCTTTCAATGTAGTTATCGATTTGCGGAACCATCAAAACATTATGACACTTGGTCAACTTTCCAGAAGTAATGTCATGACATAGTTGCTAGCCTTAAGTCTCTGGTAGTGACTCGGCTGGTAACTAAAAATTACCTGAAATCAAAGCTAAAAAACCCAATTCATAATAATAATAATAATGATAATACCTTTTTAATGTTAGCTTTACAATAGCGTGAGCACTAATATACACTAACATAAAGCAATTTTAGTGATTGCATTATGGAACTTTGATTGTAAACGTTGCATGCAAATTCATTTTGAAAAACCAGTCTTTTACAAGAGTTTTGAACTGGTTTGCGTTCCTGGATGACTTTATTTCATTTGGAAGGGAATTCCAGATCTTTGGACCCAAAAAGCTAATGGATTTTATACCATAATTTGTAGTTTTAACTTTAGGAATAGATAGAACGTCATTTCTTCGAAGATTATAGCTAGTGGGTTTTGGGAGAAAATAGTTTTTTGTAAAGGCCAGATTTAAGTTGTGCAAAGTTTTGTAAATTTCAACTGCCAACAGTCTAATAGAATGGATATGAATTGTAGTAGATTCGGTGTTAACTAGGAGATCTTTGTACGATGAAGTATAATCAGAGAGTGCTAATCGTAAGGCCCTCTCATTGACTTTTTCCAGTTTCTTTTGGCTGGTTGTACTGCAAAATAACCAGATAAGGAGGCAGTAAGTGAAATGACAGAGGATGAATGAATTAACAATTACTTGTCTTTCTTTGTTACCTATGAATCGTGCTAGCCTTTTGATTGCGTTTAGCTGCAAGGCAGCTTTTTTGGAGATTTTATCAATATTTGAGTCAAATTTCAGTTGTTCATCAATTTGAATTCCAAGTAGTGTTACTTCATTACTTACGTTTATTTCAAAATCATTGCTTATTTGAAATGCTTTGACATGATTTTCATTGTTGCCAACAATTAAGGATTGGAATTTAGATGGGTTTGCTGTCATATGATTTGAATTAAACCAATCAATGCATTTAGTGGTGTTAAGTTGTACTAATCTATGGAGTTCATCCACATTTTCAGCAGATATAGAAATTGTGTTAGCATCTGCAAAGTTACATAAGGAACCTTGCTGAATAAATAGAAAGATGTCATTGATAAAGAGGTTGAAGAGTAATGATCCAAGTATTGAGCCCTGAGGCACCGCTTGGTTTAGTGGCCTCCATGAACTAAAGTATCCACTGACCTTCACCAATTGCTTTCTGTTTGTGAGATAACTTTGTAATAGTTTGAGCGAATTTATACTAACACCATAGGCAGCTAATTTTGCAATCAATAGGTTTCTTGGGAGGCTGTCAAAGGCTTAGGATAAATCCATTAGCACGGCTGCTGTATGTTTTTTTGCTTCTAAACTAGTTTTCCACTCCTCTATCAGCATTATTAGGGCATGCTGGGAAGAGAAATGTTTTCTATAGGCACATAGGAAATTAGAAAAGTTTCTGTCGAGAAATGGAGATAGTTGAAGCTCAATTGCCTTTTCAAAGACTTTAGAGAGTGCTGTTAGAACACTAATTGGTCGATAATTCTCTTTGTTGAAAGGATCTTTCTTTTTGTACACGGGAGAAAAAACTGCCAATTCCATTGAACTAGGAAATGTTCTTTGAAGTATACCTTTGCTAAAAATATTAGCCAAAGGCCCTGCAATGATGTCAGCAGCGAGTTTTAAGAGTGAACACTTAAGATATCATGACCAAAAGCTTTATTGTGGTCAAGGCTAAGCATAATTTCTTTTAGTGTATCTTTAGTAATAGGTTGGAATTCAAAGATCATGTTTGTTTGTTCAGAGGTCTCGTCCATATCACCACAAGAGAAGCTTCTTGGTTTGATCTATTTATCTCAGCGATATCTTCATAACTCAATGATATTCAACGAACTAAAACATACAAATCTACGCTTGCATTTATACCAAACATCAGTCCAAAGTCCAGCTAACTTTAGTCCCAGACGCCTTTGTCTGGGAAACTATAAATACTACTATTTTACTGCAAATACGTCTCATGAGAGTTCCTTATTTCTGAAAGTCTAGATCTTGTTTCTCGCAGGAGATTGACTTTTCGACTCAGAGGTCAAAGTCCTTTTCACTGTTCATAACACTCCCCCGCAGTCCAGTACGCTGGACTCTATCCCGTCTTCTCATCATGTGGGACTAGCAGAATCAACTTCGTGATCGGTCTTCTATGTATTCCATGCGTCGTCTTCACTTCAGCTGAGCGCACAATCCCCTTGTCATCACCATTGACTTCAACTATCCTTCCAAGTAGCCAATGTCCCCGTGGTTGGTTGGCATCCATGACAAGGACAACATCACCTTGCTGTATGTTCCTCTTCTTCTCATTCCACTTTGATCTTTGTTGGAGAGTAGGAAGATACTCCTTTTGCCATCTTTGCCATATTCTATTGACAACGTTTTGACAATGCAACCACCTCTTTTTCAAGGATGTATGCTGACTTTCTAGATCATGCTGTAGGATCAATGTTGTACATTGGTTGTTCAGAAAGTGCGCAGGTGTCAATGGCTCCATATCATCAGGATCATTACTGATGTACGTCAGTGGTCGGTTGTTCAGCATTGCTTCGCACTCCGTAAGTACTGTCATCAATTCTTCGTCAGTCAGTTCTGCACCCTTTGTTGTTACAATCATTGCTCTCTTTGCTAGCTTGACTAGTGATTCCCAAACGCCTCCCATATGAGGAGCTGCCGGTGGGTTAAAGATCCACTTGATGTTTTCATCTGTTAAGCGATTATGCAACTTCGGATCCTTGATCCATTTGCTCAGTATGTCTTGCAATTCCCTATCTGCACCAATAAAATTTGTGCCACAGTCAGAAAACATTTGCAGTGGTTTTGATCTCCTTGAAATGAATCTTGTGAAGGCCTTCATAAAATCATCTGTTGACTGAGAATAGGCAAGCTCAATGTGGACGGCTCTGGTCTGGAGACAAGTAAACAATACGCCATACCTCTTTTCCCGTCGACCACCTCTGTATCTTGCTTTGGTGATAATGGGGCCAAACAGATCTACACCAGTGAACTTGAAGGTACTTCCACATGCCTTCACTCTCGATGCTGGAAGATCAGCCATGACTTGCTCCAGAGGAACTCCCCGTAGTTTCTTGCACACGACACATGATCTCAAGATTTTCCTCACCATTGCTCTTCCTTGAACTGGCCAATACTTTGATCTGACTGCATTTAGAACATAATTTGCGCCGAAATGTTTCACTTCTTCATGGGTTTCTCTGATGATCAACACTGTTAGGTGAGACTGCTTTGGTAGAATGATTTGGTGGCGACTCGCATATTCAAGTGAAGCTCTTCTCAATCTCCCTCCAACTCTGATCAATCCTTCTCCATCAACGAATGGATTCAGATCGTAGATGCTTGACTTTTTTGACAGCGGCTTCTTGTTTGAAAGATCTTGCAACTCTCTCTGGTAATATTTCTTCTGCTCCTGTTTGATGAGCCACTGTTCTGCTTCTTGGAGTTCTTCAACACTAATGGGTTCCAGTGCTACATACTCTCCTCCACATCGTCGTTGTTTCCACAGTCTGAAGGGTCTTCTTACATACGCAACAACGTTTCTCAACTTCTTTAAACTTGAAAATAATTCTATTTCCAAAACTTCACTCTGGGTGGCAACTTCGACAGTATGTGTCACTTTCCTCTGTTCAGCTGCAACTGCTTCGTGATCTTTGTCTTCTACACTTCGAGGCCAAACGTCGTCTGACTTTGTCAAAAATTCAGGGCCACTGAACCACTTGTTATCGCAGTCTTCCAGCTCGCAAAGATTGATACCTCGAGAAGCAGTATCTGCAGGATTATCCTTCCCTGCGACGTGATGCCATTGATTTATTTCAGTTGATTCTTGTATTGATGCAACTCTGTTTGCCACAAATGGTTTCAACGTACGACTTTCAGACTTAATCCAGGCCAGTGCAACACTGCTGTCTGTCCAGAATGAAATTTTCGCCAAAGGTAGATCCAACTGCTTTTCAATGAACTGCATGAGCTTCACTGCCATCAAACACGACTGGAGTTCTAGCCTCGGAATTGTCATCACTCTGAGTGGTGCAACTTGTGTCTTTGCCATCAGCATGTGTACTTGTTCAGCTGATCCATTTTCCTTGACTATTCTCAGATAAGCAACAGCTGCCATTGCCTTCTCAGATGCATCTGAAAACACATGTACCTCCAGTTTCTTCCCATCAGCTTTATCAGCATTGATGTGTCTTGGAATTTTGATTCTTTGCAAACCTGGTAGTTGATCATGCCAAGCTAGCCACTGTTTCGTCATGTCTTCATCTAACAGATCATCCCATTCTAATCCTCTTCGCCAAAGATCTTGCAGAAGTATCTTTCCAGTTATGAGGAATGGTGCAAGGAATCCGCATGGATCGAAGACTTTGGAGATATGACTCACAACACTTCTTTTTGTCCATGAAACGTCATCTTCAGAAGTACGGAATGTGAATGTATCAGTCATAGGTTCCCAGTTTAGTCCAAGAACTTTCTGCCAATCTTCTCCAAGTTGTTTGATATCCTTTTTTCTTTCTTCTGTGATCTCTTCAAGGATTTTCTGGTCATTGCTGATCTAATTGCGCATTCGAAATCCACCCTTCTCTAATACTTCGCATGTGCCTTTGACAATATCCTTTGCCTCTGCGATGCTTGTGCAGCTGTGAAGGAGATCATCCATGTACAAATTTCTGCTCAACGCATTGAAGACATCGACATTGCTACCATTGTGATCTTCCAGGACTCTTTTGATGACATGGCAAGCGAGGAACGGCGAAGGAGCATCACCAAAAATCACGGTCTTGAACTGATAGATTTCTGGCTCGTATTGGGGGTCTTTTCTCCACAAAAATCGGTGAAAGGCTTGATCTTTAGGATTCAACAGGATTTGAAGAAACATCTTTGAAATATCACCAGCAACTGCATATTTGTATCTTCTGAATCTGAGTAAGATGCCTGTCAAATCGTTCAGCAAGTTTGGTCCTTTTTCGAGGAGATCGTTTAGTGAGACACCCTTGACTTTGGCTGCAGAGTCGAACACTATTCGCACTTTGGTGTTCTTTGTATCTGATATAACAGGATGATGTGGCAGATACCAGCCTTCTTCGGTTGGTTGCTTGTCGATCTTCTCTGCATACCCTCCAATGAGATATTCTTCCATGGCTGAATGATACTTCTTTTTCAATTCTGGGTTCTTGTCCAATCTTCTTTCGGTCATGTTAAGTCGTTTCAAAGACACGTCATATGATCCAGTTGGTTTCATGATTCCTTGTTTCCAGGGAAGTTGTACTTGGTAACGATTGCCAATCTGTAGTGTTGTTTTCTGCGTCTGCTCTTGCACTTCAGCCAGCCTTCTGCTGTTTGTGGGTACATCTTCAGCAATTGATTCCATCTCCCAAAATTTTCGCAACGTGTAGTCAACACTTGTTGGTTCATCTTCGAGTGAGCATACCACATGAACTGATTGACTGTCATCCAGTTGTCCCAGTGGGCCACAAATGCTCCATCCAAGTGGTTTTCTCACTGCATATGGTTCATCTTTCTCCCCATATCTGACTTCAAGTTGACGCAACAGACTTGGACAATCTTGGCCAATCAAAAGGTCTATAGGGCCATCTACCAACTGCACTTCGACATGTTCCAGGTGTTTGTATCTCTCTCTCAAGCTGTTCACATTCAGGTATGGCAGGTGATGACTGATCTTTTTGACAACATAAGCATCTTTGAAAAATGAAGTGCCACAACTGGTGGAGATTTGCAATGAAACTGAGGTTCGTGCTCTGAGATCTTCGTTCCCAATTCCAGACAACGTCACACTGGATTTCTCTTGTTTCAGATCGAGGCTGTTTGCAATCTTCGCTGTAACAAGTGTAACTTGGCTTCCAGGATCTTCAAGACAATTGATCTTTATGCATTTTCCACTCCTGTCGATCACTGTAACCATCTTCACTGGCAACCCTGTGCATCCCATGAAATGAACATCGTTGCAGTTTCTTGTTGTCATGGCAACTGCGCTTTGACTTCCATTGACTGGTCTCGTTGTATCACTTTTCTCAGCATCACTCGATGACTCTTGACTCATTTTCTTCACGCCATTGTCAGAATTGTTGCGCAGCATGGGATGAGTCCATGTCTTCCTTCCTTTATCATTCATGTTTGCTCTGCACATTCGAGCCATATGTCCATGTTGCAAGCATCTGAAGCAGGCACCCTTGTTTCGCACTTCTTGTTTTCTCATCTCGACGTCCATCTTCTCGAACTTTTGGCATTTGCAAATCACATGATTTTCTTGACATAACCAACATTGTTTTGAATCTGGTGTATGACGTCTACTGCTGTTGTTCAGAGTCGTATGAATGCTGTGCTTGGGTCTTGTTTCACCCAACTGTTTGACGTCTGCTTTCTCCAGAATTCTGACCCGCCTTCGCAGCCACTCACACAATCGAATGTCAGTGCTGAGGTTTCTGTCTTCTTTGTAACTTGTCCAAGCAACCACAACATCCGTCGGCAGCTTAGAGAGTACAACCTTGAGTCTTCTTGGATCATAAAGATGGCAGGCAACATCGGGTCCTTGAGCTTCGAGGATTTGAATGTGAGCTTGAAGATCGTCGAAGAATTTCCTCAAACTGGATGTTTCCTTTTCTTTCACTCTGAGTAAATCTTCTATTGCTCCAAGATGGAAGGCTGCAAGATCATCATCGTCACCAAATCTTTCTTCAAGTGTCTTCAACACAAGGGGGTATGACTTCTCGTCGAATGGAAAGCCTTTGATGCAGTCCTTTGCTGAACCAATGACGTGCTGTTCGAGGATTGCAAGCTCCACAATCGGTTCATATGGCTGGTTGTCTACCACTGCTTTGAATGTTTGTATAAACCTAGGCCACAGCTCCTTCTTTCCATTGAATTTTCCAAGGGGAATGATATTTTCACCACCAAAAGTCAATTGCATTGTGGGTAGTCTCATCGTGGATGGCTGAGGATCAGCTTGTCTTCTTGTAGGCTCATTTGAAGCTTGCTTGGATTTGGAAGGGGATGGGTGTGGGAGGTTTGGGGAAGGGAGGTTGGGGTACGTGACATCTGGGGGACAAGGGAGTAGGGAATATGGCTGAGTAGTGGGGAAAATGTGACGCTCAGGAATCAGGGGGGTTTGGAGGGGTGCTCGAGTCAAGGGGTTCAAGGATCTTCTGGGAATGGTGTTTCCAGCAAAGGGATTTGGGTCTTTGGGGCCTCGAGCAGGTTGGGAGGGGATCTTGAAATCTTGCCATGCTCCATTTGCACTTGTCTCGTTCTTCACTGTTGTTGAAGCACCATACTCGTTCTTCTTTTCTCGGGGATCAGGTTCTGCTGAACATTCTGAAGAGTGATATCTTTTTTCCCTTCTCGCGGTGTTTTGTGGTTGGCGTCTGTCACTTCCTGTGCTCGATGAAGACATTGAATACTTCCCAGATTTTCCTGATGAACGATTTGAACTGGTTTTCCTCCTGCACTGTGCTAGGTATGATTCTGCAGCCTCGATGCATTGCTGGAACTTGTCTTCTGTGCTGAGAAAGGTCGTGAAGGCTCTGTCAATTTCATCAGAATCTTCTAAATTTTCAACATACTCATCGTTGAAGTCTCGGAAGCTGGTCATGGCTTTCTTCAATGACTGTATATTGAAGTCCACTTGCCTCGGTTCGCCATTTTCAGACACTTGTTTATTCACGTTGTTTATCAGCCTCGTCACATATGACATCTTGCCTCTTCGGCTTGCTTTCTTGGCTAAAATCTTCGCAGTCTTGATGGATTCTCGTTCTGCTGGTAATAGGTTTACATCCCTCTGTCTGTCGGGTTGAAATTCCCGGGTCACGGCACCAGCTGTTTGTTCAGAGGTCTCGTCCATATCACCACAAGAGAAGCTTCTTGGTTTGATCTATTTATCTCAGCGATATCTTCATAACTCAATGATATTCAACGAACTAAAACATACAAATCTACGCTTGTATTTATACCAAACATCAGTCCAAAGTCCAGCTAACTTAAGTCCCAGACGCCTTTGTCTGGGAAACTATAAATACTACTATTTTACTGCAAATACGTCTCATGAGAGTTCCTTATTTCTGAAAGTCTAGATCTTGTTTCTCGCAGGAGATTGACCTTTCGACTCAGAGGTCAAAGTCCTTTTCACTGTTCATAACAATGTTGTATTTCAAATTTTTTTCTATGCTGATTATGCTGTTATGTTTTTCAAATATCTTGATTATTTGGTGCAAAGATGAATCAGAATCTTCTCTTAAGTGCATTTGTTCTGTGGTTTGGCCAGCACTGATGAAGTGTTTATTCATGATTTCAGCAATGTTTTTTGGGTCAGTGAGACAGGGCGGAATCGAATCGTCAAAATCGAAAGTTGGAAGACAACAACTCATGCCGTCGAGAGTCTGATCGAGGGAAACGGATTAAAAGTTCTCGATTGTAAAATGCTTACTATCGGCAATTCATGGACGGAAAATATTGATTACTTGTTACACTTCTTGTTCAGTTTTCTTTCGTCTTTCTTTTGACGGAAAATACATCCATGCAAACACAATTCCTTACGCAGAAATGAGGGGATGAAATGGTTGGTCACATCTCAGCAGCGACCATTTCGAAACTATTCATGTCACAATAGTCCCAAAGATAAGGCTGTTTTCCAGTTGATAAGGAATTTTATTCTTTCGACTTGCACTTTAGGGATGCCTCCACCATATATCAAGAGTTCCCGTAAATCCAAGGTTGTTCTTGCTCGCTACACCGAGACAAAATCTAAGTTTCATTAATTTTGAAACTTTTCAACGCTCTCAAGATTCTACAACGATGTTAATTCAAAGCAGCGACCAGAGTTGGCTAGAATTGCTTGAAATTACTTACCAATTGATGAATTCTTGTTCGAACTAGTTGCAAAATTGGTTAATCCTCCAAATTCAAGAGTTTTTTGCACAAAATGACCATCATTTGTGTTGAAGACTGGCGATATTTACAGTAAATCCAGAATTCTTACCTAAATTGACTTCTTTGATGTTTCTAGTCGCTAGAGATACTTTGAATCGTCACCAAAACTTCACTGACGTATAAAGGACTTGAGAATGATATAAAAGATGTAATCTTAGTATTTTAAAATCAAAAGCGTGAAGTCTCTAGAAAAGAGTCGTCTTCTCTGCATCTTCTTTTTTTCCCAACGCAATCGAAAAGTTGCAAGAATTTCACAAGGAGAATACTCCAGTTATCTGATGTGACACTGCATTCGAATTTCAAACAACGGAGGTTGAGAGGTTGACAGTTTCCAGTTTTACAAAGGTTTCATCATCATTTTCATAAAAGATAACAGACGGATGTCATGATGAGCTGGGAAAGGATCTTATATTCGGCCCAAAAATTAAGAAACATTATGAAAAAATATTAAGAAACGTTATACCAATGAGCTAGTTTCTTGAAAAGTAGTTAAGTCTTCCTAGCTTTACGACCTTTCATATTTTTCAAGTGGATCTAATAGCTTTTGCATATTAGGCACGATTATGGACAAAATATTTTTAGCATGAAATTAATCGTGTCCTCGCATGGTAGGCTTTGGCACAAACCTTTAGCAGAAACTTGCTTTGAAAAAGGCTGATAATTTAGGATTGTTTTGATAGATGCCACATTGTGCAGCAATTTTGTCTTCGTGTTACTCTGTATGGTCAAATTTTAGGGCCAATGTCATGACATGGATCACCGTGACCTGCTACGAAGGGCACCTCAGTCAATTGACAAAGTGTACGGGATGTTTTCAGAACAAAAGGATTTATACGGATTTTTGATGGCTTTTCTTGAAAACAAAAGGATCTTTGCCAAAGGTGTACGAGATTTTTGGGAGTGAAATGCCCCTTGACCTGCTACATCAGAGATTCCGAATTTAGAAAACTCATTACTTTGCGTGCAATAATGTCTTGACACCGGATGAATTTGCAACCCATCCGGACCTGATTTACTTATTGCAAAAGATGTACAGTTTGAATTATTTCCCAGCCATCGTCACATGCCCTTTCAATTTAGCCTTTCTTCAAAAATCAAGCGAGTAGACACGTAATCCTAAAAAATAATTGGTCTCACATGGGCTACGGTTCAGGCACCAAAAAGTTTATGTGTATCGCTTAAATTGAGAAAAAGAGGCCATAGTACTAAGAGTTTCTTAATTTAACAAGAAATTTTGTCTAAGTACTAAACGCTTCTTAATTGGTTTCTTATTTTTTGAATGCAGAATTATCAATGTGGTTGATAAAACTGCTGCACATATGTTTCTTGACATTTAAAAGATCATATAGGAATAAACAGTATTCTATTATTTTTAAAACACAAGTGATTAGTTAATATTGCTCAAGAACAAAGTATTATTGCCATAATACCCATGTTTTTGACTTTTAAAAGTTTCTTAATGTTTCTCAGATACAGTACTACAGTTTCGTAAAATTTTGGCTATCTTTGCACTGGTTTCTTATAAACCAGTTTCTTTTAAAAACGTTTATTGAAAAAAGAATTACAAAATTGCCTATGATCATCGTTTTCTTCCCAAGACACTCCAGCAGCATTGTAGTTTTACCATTTTAACTTGATTTATCTGTGTTTCCAACCAAAAGAATCGAGGGCCAAAGAGGAGGGATGAAAAAATGAGCCGCTGAGGAGTGAGGATGGAGGTAGGAACAGAGAAAAGAAGTCTTGAAATGTTCTGAAACAATAAAAACAAATATCCCTGCTTTAGGAGCTGGATGGAAAGATGTCACAGGCGTATTCTTGTCCTGTTTGTCTCGGGATTTCAGGAGATGATCACCTCACAGGCACAAGGCATCGTATGAATCGTTCCAGAGGTAGAGTTCTCTCTCTCTCTCTCTCTCTCTCTCTCTCTCTCTGTCTCCCTTCCTTTCCCCTCAGTTCTTTGGCTCTGAAAGCACCATACGATAGACGATTTGAATCAGTTTTCCTAACTTCCAGAACAAACTAGAAGGTCAATAGGCCTAAGAAAGAGTCCAGATTTTTTTGCCTACATTGACGCATTTCATCGCCTTTTAGTGGCTTTCCAGCTGCTTTTTATTGCCAGCCAACCCTTTCAAAATGCTTTCCTTTTATTTGGTTTCAATACGCAAGCATTTGCCCCTCTTGCCCCCTGCAGGACCTGGCTCAAGTGGACTCAGCTTCAAACAATGAAAATGTGATCATCTGTTGAAACATATTCGATAGTTTTTTAACACGAGCAAAACATAAAACTTAAGCAAGCAAGATTTTATTCAAAAACTGCAACTTGGTAGACTTAAAAATACTTTTTGAGGAAGCATGATTGGTCAGTACAGTGGTTTCGTCCTTTTCTCTTAATTTTCAAAGAAAATATCTGATTTCTGAGTTGGTGGTAATCGCAAATACATTATAGATCAAAATCCTTTTCTCTTCTTGACATCCGTCATTAATCTTAACTTCTGTAGCTATGTCTCATTCATTTTCAAAATATTTGCTTTTGGCTGCTTTCAAGACTTATATGAAAATATTGATGAAACCTTTGTGAAACTGGAAATTGGCAACCTATGTTGTTCGAAAGTCGAATGCAGTGTCGTAGAGAGATGGCGCCTTCTCCTTGCGAAGTTCTTGCAACTTTTCGATTGCGTTGGCAAGTAGAGGATGCACAAAAGCCGATTCTTTTCGGGAGGCTTCACGCTTTTGATTTTTGAGTACTCAGATTACATCCTTTACATCATACTTAAGTTAGTTTAATTACTCAGATTACAGCATTAACTGCAGTATCCTTTATACGTTGGTGGAGTTTGGTGACGATTTGAAGTATCTCCAGCAACTACAAAGATCAAAGAAGTAAATTTAGGCAAGAATTCTGAATTTATTGTAAATATTGCCAGTCTTCAGCGTAAATGATGGTCAGTTTGTGACAAAACTCTCGTATTTGGAGGATTAACCAATTTTGCAACTAGTTCGAACAAGAATTCATTCATTGGTAAGTAACTTCAAGCTATTTCAACAAACTCTGGTCGCTGCTTTGAATTAACATCGTTGTAGAATTTTGAGGGCGTTGAAAAGTTTCAAAATTAATGAAACTTAGATTTTGTCTCGGTGTAGCGAGCAAGAACAACCTTGGATTTACGAGAACTCTTGATATATGGTGGAGGCATCCCTAAAGTACAAGTTGAAAGAATAAGATTCCTTATCAACTGGAAAACGGCCTTATCTTTGGGACTTTTGTGACTTGAATAATTTCGAAATGGTCGCTGCTGAGATGTGACCAACCATTTCATCCCCTCATTTCTGCGTAAGAAATTTGGTTTACTTGAATGTATTTGCCGTCAAAAGAAAGACGAAAGAAAACTGAACAAGAAGCGTACGTTATCAATATTTTCCATGCATAAATCGCCGTAACGAAGCATTTTAGGATTGACAACATTTATATTTTTTCGTCAATCAGAATTTCGATGGCGTGACTTGTTGCCTTCCATCCTTCGATTTTCGAGCTTTTAGTGCGCAGGCGCGCATCGTTTCCGCTCTGTCGGTCAGTGATCATTGAGTCATTTTCTGATAGGCAGATGTCTGAATCACCATGATTTTTACCAAATAAGTATGGTTTTAGTTTTTTCCAAAGCGATTTTGAATCTAAAGTACCGTTTTGACAGATTTTCCTGAAGTAATCTGATTTGAATCTTTGTCTCAAATTAGCGCAATGATTTCGTTGTTTTTTGTATTGTTCAAAGTTATCTTGTGTACTGTTCCTGTTGTACTTGTTTTTGAGTCTTGTTCTGATTTTAATTGCCTTTCGGTGCACAGCTGTTAGGGGCTTGTTGTCAGCTCTGACAAGTCTTTTTTTCAGAGGTGCATGAGCATTTACAATAGAGCAAAAGATTTTTTCAAAGGTATTGAAAGAATTCTCAGCACTATCTGAATTTTCACAAAGGTGGAATGGTGCTTGTTTCAGATGCTGAAGAAAAGAATTTGTACTGAAATTTTTGAAGTCTCTATAGTGTACAAACTTAGCATGATGCTTTGAGAGTTGTGATTTCCAGGCAGTCAAAATCATTTTGTAATAATCACTTATGCTGGTCTCGATTGCTTTGCTATATTTGAATTGCATTTTATGATTAGTAAGAGTAGCATCAATTGATGATGGATTGCAATTTGGTTTAAAAGCAGGTGGGTTCTTTTATGAGGTTTGAAAGGCCAAAAGAACTGCAAATAGCTTTCAGATGTAGGTTATCTGGTGTTGGGTTTAGGTCACGAATTATGATAAAATTTTCATAGTTTGGGCTAGCTTTATCAACAATTTTGACCAGCGAATTTTGAAAACATTCGTTGCTTGAATTGGGTGGGTTATAAGTAGCAACTAGAAATCACTTTTGCTTTATTAGATTTATTTCAAGACAAATATTTTCTATTTGGTTTTCTTCAAAGCTGTTAATTCTTTTGCTTTTGATTGGATTTTTTATGTAGACCAGCAAGCCGCTACCATGAGCATTTCTGTCTTCCCGGTAAGGTACTTTGTAGCCTGGTATTTGGAACCGACTTTTAGGAAATGTGTAATCGCTCTTTGTTTCACTTAAAACAACAATGTTAAGTGAGTTTGAAGTTATCAAATCTTTTAGTTCACAAATTTTGTTTCTGATACTGTTTACGTTTAGATGAGCAATTATGGGATTTTTTGGACATTTTGTGCGCATATCTTTCAAATCTTTGTAAGGAGGTTCTTCATCTTTCAATAAGCTCATTCCTGTTTTCTGAGGAGTTTTTTGAGGATTTTTAGATGATTTCAGTCAATAACCTACCTTTATGCAATCTCTGAAGTTACAAACAAGTCTTGCAGTACCCCTTCTATTTAGATGTAGCCCACTGTTATTAAGGTAATCTACATCAATGTTTCCATTGTCCAGAAAGTTGACATTATTTTCATGGCAAACACTTTTGAAAGCATTATTTAGTTGGTCAACATTGGTATTCAAGTCTTTGTTCTTAAGTGATGTATGACTGAAGACAAATAGATGGCACAATTGGGTAGTTTACCTTTTATGTCATAAATGATTGCTTTGATTTCCTGGTGGATGTTTCTTAGTGGCGTGGATTGCATCAAGTCATTTATACCACAATGAATTATTATTGCAGCTGGCTTTTTGGAAAGGCTTGGCTGAAGATAATGTTTCATTTCCATTGATGTCATTCCACTGATGCTGATTTTATTGACCAACGCATTAAATGTTTTAGCAAGTTTATGAGGCTGGATGTCCTTTATCATTGAATCTTCAATAATTACCATGGTTTCTCTTTGCTGCTGGGTGTGTGGTCTGCTGTTGAGCAGTTGGCCTGTGTGTATTGTCATTGTTCTCAGCCTGTTCAATTAGTGGTGGCCTTGGCCGTTCAGTAGGAGTATTATTGGAGGCTTTTGGTGGATGAGTTGTTGGGATATGGGATGAGGTGGCATTGATTCTCAGGCAGGGTGGGTTTGGAAGGTATTCAAAGGCACTGATTTAGGCATATTGGCCAGTGGACTATATCTATTGTTTTCCCATGCCCATGCATTTCCACTTTTTGGCTTAACAGTCTTCAAGGCTTGTGGGTAATTATTTGGATAATGGGCATTCCTAGTATTTCTGATTTTTTGCCATGGTGTATCAGGTTGCACTTGCTTGGGATCATTGGATTGTCTATCATTAATTAATGTTCTCAATGCAAAGATTTCATCCTTGAGCTCTCTGTTTTCTTTTAAAAGTCTTTTGTTTTCATTTTGTAGGTTAGCGTGGGGACTGTTATCCTGTTGTATTTCACAGTTTTGTGAAGCTGAGTGAAGGGCCTTGAGGCTGCATATATCCTTTTTGATACCATTTATTTCTTTCCACGTGGCTTCATTTGGGTGGGTTTTGTTGTGAGGTCTATCGTACTCTGTTGACCATTTTCTCTGCATTGCTGTTTGCAAAATAGAGTTGTTCTCTGGAAAAGATCTTAGGGAGGAATTTGCTCTTGAAACTTTCAAGACCCTCACCTGTTGTGACCACTGTGCAGGATGGAATGTGGATGTTTATTTTAACCAAGTTATGATCATGTTTACCCACATTGATGACTATTTCATCCAGCGTGTCCTTTTCGTTAATGAGATCAGTCCATGATATGTCATATGAGTTATCATCACCCAGGTTTTCATAGATAATGTTGTAGAAGGATAAAATGGTACTGGCTGGGTGATTGTTGCTTGTTGTTTAGTTGTGGTTGGGCTGTTCTCTAAATTTATTAAGGAATTTCGTTGGGTTGGGTTTTCAGCTTGAATAGAATGCAGCTGTTGATGTTGTATATCTTTTTAACACTGTTTAGGTCTGTAATTTTACTTTGTGGTAGGAGAGGATTTTCTTTCTTTTCGTTTTTTGATGTTGCTGGTTTAGGATCTTGTCCTTTTCCGCGTTTATCAAAGGCTTGTTATGGGTTTTGTCAGCCTGATCTTTCGACGGAAATCTTACGAGTTCATATGGTTTGCGTAGTATGAGATCACCTTGGCATAAGCTTCCTTCCCTTTTTTTGCAGTCGCTGCATTTAAGGCTTGGTCCCGGGTTTAATTCAACGTTACCACTCAGGATGAGAAGTAATGCGAGGTAGGCCCTTTTCCCGCCATTTTCCAGTGGCCTAATTATCAGTGGAAACTTTCTCCTCGTGATTGTATTCTGGCACAGGTAGGTTTCCAAATTTCCTCCGAAGAGTGTTTAGTTGCCTGTTGTTTCTTGACGCAATTTTCTGTTTAATCCGACAACGTAACTTTCGATTAAACTAAGAAGTAATACAGCAGGAATGATTCCCGTGCCCGCCATCTTGAACTCCTGATTCATGTGATGACCCCACCAATCATCCATTGTTCACCAGGGCCGACGAGAGGGGGGCAGGAGGGATGATTTGCCCTAACGCCTCGGGGTCTAAGGGCCAAATTGAGCTCGCTTTTATGCATGTGACTCTACAGCACTCTCTTATGAGCACGAAAAGCCGGTTTCCAGAAATCCTTCTCCCTAGAAACTTGTTAATTGCTCTGCAACCAATGGCACTGTCGAAAATTTGTAAAAAAAAGCAAGGGATTGCTCACATTCTTGAAAATCGAAGGATAAGTTAAAGAAAACTGTTTATTTTCACGGCTTTTGAGATCATTAATTTTAAGATACTGTACTAGAAGAATTTTATTTTCCACCCTGCTAATCCAAATATATTAATCAAACTTTTTTACAACACACACAACATACTCACAGACACACTTGCAAAATTTTAAGTTAAAAGCTTGACAAGTTTTTCCGCAAAGAAGCTCTAAAGTTTGGGAGCCTCCTCGACAAGAAACACAAAAAACTGATCTGTCGATTACGATTGGAAACTGCGAAGGAATCAGTGAAGAGCTTGCAAGCACGAGTGGAAACAAGTTGGCAGTCTTGCTACATATGCTGAAAATTGAACAACAAACCACAAACGCAAACTTTGCCTTCATTCCTTGACCAAATAAGGCCAACGTGACTAAGGATTTTCGAAATCGATGACGTGCTTTTCTTGAATTTCAAATTTACTGTTATCTGCAAAATATTTGCTTCTTCCCTTCTTCTTAACCTATGTTTAGACCTTAAAAATGCTTCCATCGATTTCAACCTGGCGTAATTTCATGAATATTTCGAATATAAGAAAAGTTCGCCAGGAAAATGAGCTCGCACGCCAACTGAACACGTACGAGAAAAAAAAGTAGAGCCTTTTTTAACAGATTTTAGGGAAGGGGTGAAAACTGGCCAAAAGAGGGCGTTACCCGTCATGTGATTAAAAATTCTCGAACGGCATTGGCTTTCAAGGATTGAAAAATTTTAGGGTGTGCCTGTGCGTCAGCCAATCAAAGATTTGGAACCTTTGCTATCAGAACCAACCTTAGTACTACACAACAGCCTGGTACTTCTCACTGCCAACATCTTCTCTGTCGGACCTGCACCCACATCAACCAATCGATCACGATCACCAATCAAAACCGCTCCTGCTACACCAGATCCCACTTTACCTGTTCTTCATCCTGTGTAATCTATTGCATCATCTGCACCAAATGGCAATCCTTTTACATCGGCGAAGCTTCTCGACAAATCAGCAACCGTTTTGGAGAACATAAACGCAATGTAAGAAACAAGATCCATCTCGAAGAAAACACCATCCATAGAGGATAGCGTTGATTTAGCTATACTCGTGCTGGAAAATTCTGTCCAACAAAGTGACGAATTCCATAGGTAAAGTCTGCGGTAGAAGAGTCTGAAACTGTCAAAGAATTCAGAAAACGAAGAAAAGAGGAGAGAAGAACATATTTGAAAGTGAAAGCCTTACATGGCTTGCCCAAAGATTGCGCAAAAAGAATACAAAAGGAGGCATGATTGTGTTGCAAGATCACTCCAGTGGAACCTATGCAAACAAAATGTTATTGAATGCTGTAGCAAAAGGTACGAGCACCAACCAGAAAGTGTTATAGAGACTGAACAAAACAATTTTAAGGGATTTTACCATCCAAACAGATAACACAATCCAAGCCAGGAGACCTGGTTAAGTCATCGTAAGCAAGATTGAAACGAGATGTCACATGATAGATGTAGCGACTCCTGGAGATGAAAGCGTATTAGCAAAAGAGACAGAGAAAATAGAGAAATATGATGAACTACGGAGAGAGCTTGAAATGTCGTGGAAGGTCAAAGCGAAAGTTGTTCCTATCAATGTCGACGCACTTAGAACAGTTGCAAGAAACTTGAACAGTTATCCGAAGGAATTGGAGTAAATTTATGATTCAATTAATGCAGAAGTCTGCTCTTCTTGGTGCCGCAAGAATCTTGCGAAAAATACTCTATGTCTGAGGACACAAGTAGTGACTTGATGTCAGCTTAAAAAACAGTCAAAGAAGAACATTAGGACTGTGACAATCTGCAAAATAATAATAAAAATAATAAAAATAATAAAATAATAATAATAATAATAATAATAATAATGATAATAATAATGGAAACTTTCATTCAATATATCCTAATACATACAATACAAAACTAAAACCAAAATCTATGGCATTAACTCGCCAACAAGGGGCATTAATGACATACTGACACAGGTGATGTTAAAGTTAGAAATCAAGGACCTAAAAATCTAAGAGTTCTGGGTTTGTCCATTCCTTGTTTCTACAGCAAAAAATGAAGTAGGATGCGCGAATACAAATGTTAATCATCCTTTTGGTTACATATTTCATTTCTGTGTCTGAGACATTTAGGTTAGACAGCAGTTCGAAGAATCTTTTACTGTCCTTTCCGATGAAGCCACATGCCCCCATTGAGACATTACAGTACACAACCTTATTATATGATGATTTCAGTCTGTTCATAAGTGGCTTGTATTTTTCTCTCTTTCTTGTGCTGCTACCCGCCATGTTCGTCTCGAAACCAACCGTAAGCTCTACAAGTGTGACGGTCTTGTGTTGGACAATAACAATATCAGGTCTTTCCTGATCCCCTGTTACTATGCAGGGAGATGCAAAGGAGGGCAGATCATCATATAGGCTCTTACATGATCTTGACAACGTATTTGCAATGATCTTCAGAACGGAGTTATGTCTCCATGTATAGCGTCCTTGAGTAAGAGCGATGTTACAGCCTGCAACAACGTGGCCCAGTGTTTGGGGATCGTGACACAGTGGGCACATCTTATTTTCTGCATAACCCCAAATCTGCATATTACTCATGTTAGGGAGAGTATTATTCAGGTATCTTATTGTGTAGTTGAAGATGTTCCTTGGCATAGCCTTCTGTACAGACGACCACACTGTTTTAGTGTTTGAAAGAACACAGTCCCATACATGACGCATGACAAGGCCTTGTGTCGTAAGATTTTCTTTCACTTTATTTGTAAGATTTAGCCTGATAGATTTAAGGACGTTCTTCGTACTGTTGAAAGAATCGTATTGGCAACTTTTGTCATTGGAAAGTTGGGCTAACTCATTAATGTCTTTGTTGACAGATTTCTTTAAACATTGCCTCATAACAACCTGGCATTGCTCGAATTTTGTACTTATACCTTGGATGTCGAGACCAAATTGGCTTTTAGAAAGCATGATGATCGACAGTGATCCAGTTGCTGGAATTTCAAGCCATCTTCGCAGATAACTATGAGCAAGGGAGTCTAATTGATTTATCACCCAGGTTTGCTCAATGTCCGCGATTGTCAGGTGCCAAGATAGTTTACTTATTAGGTAATGAGAGTAGAGCATGATTTTATTCTTTGGATGCAATGGTAAGCTGTCAACTATAGTAATAATATTAATATTAATATTATTATTATTATTAATAATAACTTTAATAATAATAATGGTGGTGGTAGTAATAATAATAATAATAATAATAATAATAATAATAATAATAATAATAATAATAATAATAATAATAATAATAATAATAATAATAATAATAACAATAATGATACAGATACTTCAAACAGTTAAAAGATTCAGTGATAGCATCAATATGAAATTCGGGCTAGATAAATGTGCAACAGCAGAATTCAAGCGCGGTAAATGGACCAAAACGACATCAATCATTCTTGAGGAAGAAACAGCCATCAAAGAGCTGCAACAGGAGGATAGCTATAAATACCTGGGAATCAATGAAGCTGAAGGTATTCAACATGCAACGATGAGAGAAAAGATAAGGAAGAGTGGACTCAACGCAGTTAATAGTATTTCAGCCATCAACTCGCTTGCTATCCCAGTCATCACATATAGTATGAATATAATCAATTGGCAAATTAATGATATCAAGAAGCTAGACACTAAGACAAGGAAATTCTTAACAATGTATGGAATGCACCACCCGAAAGCAGACGTAGATCGACTTTACCTACCAAGAAACGAAGGAGGGAGAGGACTGATACAAATAGATCTGACTTACAAGATAACAACTACTGGTCTCGAAACATACTTGAGAGAAAGCAAGGACAGAATGATGAAACTGGTCTTAGAGCTCGAGAAGAAAAAGAAGTTGTATTCTGTTACGAAGGAAGCTGCTAAATTTCGTCAAGAGCCAGGAATCGACCAAACAGAGCACAAGGAAACCGACAGTGTCAAGAAGAAAGCCAAAAAAAGTGAAGGACCTAGTAAAAAACATGGAAGGGAACAGATAGGAATAAAATGGGAACAGAAACCGTTGCACGGTCAGTACCTGAAAAGAGTGAAGAGACCAGACATTGATGAAACGGAAACACGTAAGTGGTTGAAAAGCTCAGGACTAAAATCAGGAACAGAAGGCCTAATCATAGTGGCACAAGACCAAAGTTTAATGACGAAACAATATCAAAGTGAAATAATAAAAAATGGAGCGAACCCCAAATGTCGGCTGTGCAATGAGTATAATGAAACCATTGATCACATTGTAAGTGGATGCCCATTTTTAATGAAATCAGAATTCATGCAGAGGCATGACCAAACTGCATCATACATGCACTGGAAGATTTGTAATGCATTTAGTCTATCTGTAGCGGATAAATGGTATGATCACAACCCAGAAACCGTCATCAGTAACGGTCAAGTTATCTTAAAATGGGATATGCAAGTGCACACAGATAAAGAAATAAAGGCCAATAAACGGGACATCATTATCAAAGACCACATCAACAACATGTGTCAATTGATTGATATGACGATATCTTTGGACAGAAATGCATCGATAAAAGAAGTCGAAAAGTTTTCAAAATACAAAGACCTAGAAATTGAAATAAGTGAAATGTGGAAAATGAGAACAATTATAATTCCTGTTGTTATAGGTGCACTTGGAGTTATAAAAAAAAGGAATGAGATCAAACATTGAAAAGATACTGGGCAAAATAAGCTCAGAAGAACTTCAAAAGATCACATTGCTTGGCACTGCTCATATCCTCAGAAAAGTTCTGTCAATTGACCTATGAGGCCTTGTATATCCTAAGAACTATGGATTAGATCTGGATCTACAAGAAGAAAAGCAAAGACTTTAAGAGACATTGTAATATAATAGATGTCGCATGCCCATTTGATACAAGGGTAAAGACGAAAGAGCTTGAGAAGGTTGAACGTTATCAGGACTTAAAAAGAGAAATTGGTAGGATCTGGGAATGCAGAAATGTATGCGTTGTTCCAATCGTAATAGGGGCGTTGGTACATTGAGCAAGAACTTTAGCTCATGGGCAGCAAAGATAGAAGTAGAAGAGAAGATTGACATGATACAGAAAGCTTGTGTGTTAGGAACGGCAAAGGTCATCAGGAACGTTCTAGATATCTAAGGTCAAGGGTATTGACTTGATATCTAGCTGAACAACAAACCACCAATGACGTAAAAAAGATGCTTGGTGTGAAAAAAAAACAATAGTAATAATAATAATAATAATAATAATAATAATAATAATAATAATAATAATAATAATAATAATAACAACAATAATAATAATAATAATAATAATAATAATAATAATAATAATAGCAATAATAATAATAATAATGATAATAATAATAGTAATAATAGTAATAAAATAACAATAATAAAAATAATAATAATAGAATGGAAACAGAATAATAGAAGGTCTCAGAAGAAGATTTTAAATCGAAACGTCAGTTTTAAAACAGTTTTATTTTCCATATTTCATTTTCTGTTTTTCTTGAAAGGTGGTTTGGTTTTCATAATAATAAATAATAATACGAACGTCTGGAGAAACGTCAAACGATCAACTTGCAAGCGTTTCAGACATGAACACCGAAGAGAATCAACCTGCTGCTGTGCCAGATTGGCAAAATATAGGACAAATCTTGATGGAAAGCGAAGAAAATAACAATGCAAATATTATACCGAGAAACAACCAAGAGACACGAACATTTGGAGAAACGTCAAATGTAGAAAGCACGCAGCAAGAGGGACACAACACGAATTTTCAGTGTAAGGTAGATACCAATGGTAGAATTGAGGGGCAGTTTTTAAATGATAAGGTTATCAATTTATCCAAAAGGGCCCTTAGTGAATCAGAAATTTCGGTTTTATCAAAAGGCTTAAAATTTGTTATGACACCTAAGGAGCTAGATTACTCGCAGATTAAAGTTGATTTAGAAAGCTTTGGTAGGCGTCTTCGCTTAAAATGGCATTTTAGGGAATCAGAGAGTTTCTCTGAATATCCAGCTTTCAGACCCCAGAGTAAATTCAACCCACGGCATAAAGATGTTGCAATTGAGCTGTATTTGAGCAAATTAGAGGAGGAACTCATGAATATATCGGCACAAGGGAATAATTATAGAAATGTTAGTAGGGAGGAGAGTGAAGCAATTAATAATCTTAGATCGGACCGAACGATCGTCATCAAGGAGGCTGATAAAGGTTCGGGGGTGGTAGTTTGGGACAGAGATGATTACATCATGGAAGCAGAGAGTCAACTCGGTGACTCTGAGGTATATAGTAGGCTTGATGACGATCCTTCGGAACGGCTTCACCAAATTATTTCGGACACTTTAAAAATTATTAGTGATAGAGGAGATTTGGATCAAGCCACTTTAGGTTACTTAATGGTGAATAACCCTAGGTTAGGACGGTTTTATCTCCTCCCTAAAATCCACAAAAGATTGAATAGCGTACCAGGGAGACCTGTTATTTCGAACTGTGGTTTTTTTACGGAAAACATTTCAGCATTTTTGGACCATCATTTGCAACCGTTAGCTAAAAAGGTGCGGTCATAGGTTAAAGACACTAATCATTTCCTTAGAAAAATCATGGATCTAGATGGTCTCCCTGAGGGCGCTATATTATGTACAGTTGATGTGGTGGGGCTTTATCCGAGTATTCCGCACGAGGAGGGATTGGAGGCGTTACGAGATGTACTTGAATGTCGAGAAGATAAAACCATTTCCACAGATACCCTTCTTGTGTACTTGAATGTCGAGAAGATAAAACCATTTCCACAGATACCCTTCTTGAGTTAGCTCACGTTGTTCTTAAAAACAATTTTTTCGAATTTAAGGGCGATTTTATCAGCAGCTTAGGGGTACAGCGATTGGTACCAAATGCGCTCCTTCATACGCGATTCTGTTTTTAGCCGCGCTAGAAGAAAAATTACTGGCTGAAGCTCAAGATAAACCGTGGGTATGGTGGAGATATATAGATGATGTTTTTTTGATTTGGCAGCACGGGGAGGAAAAACTTAGGGATTTTATATCTTTCTTAAATGGGGCACACGACTCTATAAAATTTACAGCGGAATGGTCAACAGATAAGGTGAATTTTCTCGACGTTCAAGTCATCAAACAGGGTAACAGACTTATAACGGATTTGTTTACAAAACCTACGGATACCCATCAACTCCTGCATCGAACTTCATGTCATCCAAATCACACCAAAAAGGGAATTCCATATAGCCAGGCCCTTAGAATTCGCCGCATTTGTTCAGAGGAACAGTTTTTTATAGATAGGGTAGGAGATTTAAAAACTTGGCTTTTAGCTAGAGGTTACAGTGAAAATTGAGGTCGACAGCCAAATCAATAGGGTGCGGGACAAAAATCGTGCAACTTTGTTAGATCCTATACCTAAGGAAAAGGATGATATGAAAATACCTTTTGTGTTGACATATCACCCAGCTATGTACAAGGTTTATGACATCCTTCGCAAAAACCAGAACCTATTACTGGTAGACAGTGAGCATGAGACAGTTTTTAAGGACAAAATATTAGTTTCTTTCAGAAGGGCAAAAAGTTTGAAAGATAAACTTGTGAGGGCTAAGCTGCCAAGTATAGATGCGGAGTTGATAGAAAAGGGTACTTTTAGATGTAATGGCAGAAGGAGTTGCCAGATTTGTCCTTTGATGAGGGAGGGGGATACATTCCACAATTTTGATTCCACCAGATCTTTTAAAAATTTCTCGGGGCGATAAAATTGCAACTCTGATCATGTGGTTTATTCGTTGCAGTGTGAGTCATGCAACAAGAAATATGTGGGGAGTACTAAGACTAAATTTCGGCAAAGGTTTAATGTTTACAAGTCCTATTTTAGGACATACGCACGCAAACACGACGAAAATTCTCTTGATAAAGGGAAGCCTGTCCCACAGGCTTCTTTTTTCACTCATTTCTTTGAAAACGGACACAATGGGACTTTTCGGGTGGGTATCAAAATTATAGATGGGACAAATGATGTTTTTTCGCTTCGCCGAAAGGAGTTGTTTTGGCAATATCGACTCCAAACTTTTTCACCAAAGGGTCTTAATGAAAGAGCTGCAGACGTGGAATTAGACATATTTGCGTGCGGAGGAACAGCTTAGATTCTGCCAATGCATCTAAAGGTCCCTAGAGGTTGCTCTTGTTTAAGGAATTAGTATCAGGCCATCTGGGATTCAGCAGTTGCTAAAAGAAGAGTTAAGCATCACGCGAATCTTTCGGGGGTTCTCTTGGGGGTAACTGAGTTGCCAGAGCAGCCTCAAGGGTATCAAAAAAATTGGAATCCGTATCTGGCAATCTGGGGTTTAGCTGTTGCTAAAAAAAGAGTTAAGCATCATGCAAAATATTTCGGAGGGTCAGTTGGGGGTAACTGAGTTGCCAGGGCAGCCTCAAGGGTAAAGAATTAGTATCAGGCCATCTGGGATTTAGCTGATGCTAAAAGAAGAGCTAAGCATCAAGCGAATATTTCGGAGGGTCTTTTGGGGGTAACTGTAGAGCTGCCAGGATAGCCTCAAAGGAATAACTTAAACTTTAAAACGCTTCCAATCCGTTCTCTATTGATCAGGGACAAAGGGATCAGGAATTTAATCTGTAAATAGACTCGTCATGTATAATTTTATCGGTAAACAATCTGTATAAATTCTCGGCTGTCCCAGTAAAGCTTTACTCTGAGGAAGATTTTTTAATCGAAACGTTAGGTCTTATAAAACAGTCTTATTTTTCATATTTTCTTTTCTGTTTTTCTTGAAGGTGGTTTTAGTTTTCATAATAAATAATACTAATAATAATAATAATAATAATAATAATAATAATAATAATAATAATAATAATAATAATAATAATAATAATAATAATAATAATAATAATAATAATGATAATGATAATAATAGAAAATAATAATAATAATAATAATAATAATAATAATAATAATAATAATAATAATAATAATAATAATAATAATAATAATAATAATAATAATAATAATAATAATAATAATAAACTTTGTAGGAAAAATGACTCACAACATGAAAAGAATTGGTACGAACACAATCCACAAAGTGTAGTTGAAAATAATAAATGTAAGATCTTGTGGGACTTTACAATCCAAACGGATCATTATATAACAGCAAGAAGACCAGACATTGTAGTAGTGGATAAGGATAAAAACACCTGCCAGCTCATTGACATAGCGTGCGTAGGAGATACAAGAGTGAAAGAAAAGGAAGATGAAAAAATTGTTAAATATCAGGACTTAGCCAGAGAACTCCGCGAGATATGGAATATGGAAGTGAAAGTCATTCCAATTGTAATTGGAGTGTTGGGAACGATACAAGCTCGGTTAAAGGACAACCTGAAGGAAATTGGAATTCCTGTCAAGGCATCGCAAATCCAGAAATCAGTGTTACTGGGAACGGCAAGAATTTTGAGGAAGGCTCTTGAAGTCTGAGGATACTTGTTGTAACTTGACATTCAATATGGTCTCCAATATATAGAAACTGTATATTGTTCGTAATTTCAATAATAATAATAATAATAATAATAATAATAATAATAATAATAATAATAATAATAATAATAATAATAATAATAATAATAATAATAATGATAATAATAATAATAGTAATAACAATAATAATAATAATGATAATGATAATAATAATGTGGCAAGAATGGTGCACTGGGCGATTTGTGGAAAGTATGATATTCAAAGAGATGACAAATGGTATGACCATAAACCTGAAGGTGTCATAGAGAATGAATGCAAAAATTCTGTAGGATTTTATGATTCAGTGCGACCATCAGATAGAGCATAGGAAACCTGACATCGTCTTGATAAAGAAACAAAGCAAACTATGTTGGATCATAGACATTGCATGTCCAGCTGACAATAAGGTGTGTGATAAAGAAGGAATGAAGAAGGATAGATATGAAAGATTAGCATTTCAGATAAAGCAGTTGTGGTCAATAAAAAAAGTGACTGTCATACCAATAATTGTTGGTGCTTTGAGAATAGTGAGTAAAGACCTTGAAAATTACATTGACCAACTAGGGATTACAATACGATTGGAACACTTGTAGAAAACAGCAATTCTTGGAACTGCTCGAATACTTCGGAAGGTGCTTGAAAAATTAAGATGTTACCTCAGTTTACTGGCAGTAAACAGCTAACACCTTAATGTTACATCTCCAGCTGAAGAAGAAACAAGCTGAGCAAAGGGAAGAACATAGTAATAATAATAATGATAATAATAATAATGATAATAATAATGGGAACTTTTTATTTTTTCAATAAAATTTAAAACTACTTATACTATACCAGTCGATCTCCTCTCTAATAACAGGCAGAGATACAACTGCTGGATACCAAGGAAAAGAAAGATGCTTGGATACCAAGATTTTCTAACCCAAGAAAATCGTTTGACTTGAACCCCCCCCCCCCTACATATCAGGAAGTTACACGTGCGATTCGCAAAAAGAAATCTTCCGGGAGTACATGCCCCCTTGACCAAATATCAGTCATTCCTTTTAAGCATTGTCCGTACTTGAGGTCATACATAACAGAACTGAAATCAGTAGTCTGGCGTCAGGGGTCTGTGCCCCATGAATGGAAGAGGGCAGTAACAATTTTACTTCATAAAAAAGGCGACACATCAGATCCTGCAAATTTTAGGCCAGTCACATCGGAGTCAATACCGCTGAAAATATTCACATCGTGCTTACGGAACAAAATATACAATTTCCTGAAGGAAAATGAGATGATCGAACACAGCCTACAAAAGGGTTTTACCCCTGGCATCTCTGGAACTTACGAACACACAGCACACATGGCCCACTTGATAAATACTGCTCGTCGAAAGCAGCGATCTCTTGTAATTACATTAATTGACCTCAAGAACGCTTTTGGGGAAGTTCATCATAATCTAATCAAGGAGGTCAACAACTATCATAAAATTCCTCTACCGATCTCTGACGTCATTGACAGCCTCTAAAAGGAATTTAACACATCCATCATCACACCTGAATTTCGTACACCATTCATAGAGGTAGGCCGGGGTGTTCTGCAAGGTGACTGTTTGTCCCCATTAATATATATATATATTACGGAACAAAATATACGATTTCCTGAAGAACAATGAGATGATCGAACACAGCATGCAAAACGGTTAATATTAATTTATAATTTTAATGTAATAATAATAATAATGATAATAATAATAATAACAATGATGATAATAATAATAATAATGATAATAATAATAATAATAATAATAATAATAATAATAATAATAATAATAATAATAATAATAATAATAATAATAATAATAATAATGATGATGATAATAATAATTATAATAATGATAATGATAATAATAATGATAAATAATGATTATAGTAATAAAAGGTCCTGGGTACGACATTACTATGTATCTGGTTGTGGAGTTTCGACGTGGGAGAATGAGGTTAACCTTTGCCACAACTACATCCAGGTCACCCTTGAGCAAGGTGTAGTACCTGTCAGCTCTCCCCGAAACCACGAAATACCGGGTTGGCGTCCGGCGGGGGCTAGTTTGTCTCATGGGTAGGGCGGACCCTTTAGCCTTGGCTGGCTGCCCTTCTAAAGATGGTGTCTTGACAAAAATACCGGTGGTTGTCTCACCTTATCACCACTACCCTCACTCGAGTGAAAAATGCAAACAAATCAATTTGAAAATAACGACGTAAATGGGGTTGGAACAATAGGTGAAGATTCTTCGTCCGTCAGGTGTCCTGTGGAGCCGCAGCACAGGCCCGGTCGTCATCAAACTACTGCTGCTAATGCAAGAATGAAATGGACGAAGGAGGTTAATGTAGCAGTAATGGAATGTTTCTATCAAAGTAGACCATTCTCAGAGGATGGAAGGCCCATCCGAGGATATAAGCAGAGAATGCACAGGAAATGGAAAGAAAGATTATTGTTCCCAGAAGCTGAGCAAAGATTGTGCGACCAAGCAAGGATGATCAGAAAAAATGGTTGGCTAACACCAGTGGAACTGGGAGAGATAAGAAGACGAGTCATGCAGGAGGAACATGAAGCTCAAGGAACCTTGCGGGTGGAAGCGAATGATGAAGGGGCAAGAAGAGATGAAAATAATGATGGAATTGATACAAACAGTGACGAGAATGTACAACACCTTATAACAGCGGATAATGGACAAAGTGGAGAGAATGTACTGTCTGAAACCAATGTATTGACTGACATTGAGCAAGCAACGGAGGAAGAAGAGGAGATAGCGAGAAGGATAGTAGAGTTAATGAATAACATGGAAGAAGAAGGTGCTTGCGACTTTAAGAAAGTAGATAAATCAAGAGTAGACGAGGAGACGAGGAGAGTCAACAGCGTGTTAAAGTATATCGATACCAAAAATTTATCTGAGACAAACAAATTGCTGAAAGCTGTTAGCATCTATGTAGCAGAAAGATTAGGGATAAAGAATAAAAGAGGGCTAAAGCGAAACAATGAACCATGGTGGAAGAGGAGAATTGAAAATGACATCAATATACTTCGGAAAGACATAGCAGTATTAGAAAGGAAGAGAACGGGAGAGCTGAGAAGAGAAGGAAAATTTAAGTTTCTGCAGAAGAAATATAACTTATATCGAAAGGGACTCGCAGTTGCTATTGAAGAATTGAAGCAGAGAGTAACAGCAAAGAAAGCATAACTAAATAGGTATGAGCAAAGGATAAAACAGTACAGACAAAATCGATTATTTTATATAGATCAGAAGCGATTCTACCAGGAGATAAATGGGGAGACAAGGAAAGAAAAGATTTTACCTAATGCGGAAGAAAGTAGAAAGTTCTGGGGAGGAATTTGGGATCATGCAAAAGAGCATAATAAACAGGCAGAATGGTTACAACAAATCAAGGAAACTGAGACATATCCAGAACAAGAGGACATGCATATTTCTAAGGATAAAGTAGAAGAGCAGAAAGATGCCAAATTGGAAAGCCCCTAGACCTGACGGAGTGCAGGGATTCTGGGTGAAAAAGCTAACAGCGTGCCACCAAAGGATCCAACAAAAGGAAACGCTGTAGACAATTTTAGACCTATCTCATGTTTACCGTTATTGTGGAAGTTAATGACAGGTATACTAGCAGAAAGCATGTATGACTTCTTAGAGAGCAACAACATTCTACCTAATGAGCAAAAAAGATGCAAACGTGAGAGCAGGGGAAGCAGGGGAGCTAAAGATCAATTATTGATTGATAAAATGGTCCTGAAGGATTGTAAGAGAAGACACACTAATGTAGTGATGGCCTGGATCGACTATCGAAAGGCATACGATATGGTGCCGCACTCATGGATTATCGAATGCTTAGAAATATTTGGCATTGCCAGGAACGTAGAACAGTTTATTCGCCGGAGTATGGCTCAATGGAAAACGGAATTAACATCATGTGGAGAGAGGTTAGGTCATGTTCACATTAGAAGAAGGATTTTCCAGGGTGATAGTTTGTCCGCTTTATTGTTCGTGCTTTGTCTCATACCTTTAAGCCTAGCATTAAGGAAAGTAAAATCTGCGTATGAGTTTAAAGATAGACGAAGTAAGATCAACCACCTATCATTTATGGACGACTTGAAGATTTATGGTAAAAGTGATTCTCAAATTAGACTTGCTCCAAGTCTATTCCGAGAAATTCTCAAATCGACACGCTAGTCAAAACAGTACACCTGTTCAGCAAAGATATTGGAATGGAATTTGGCGTTGAACTGTGGTGTTTTAATCTTAAAGAGGGGCAAAGTGGTACATCGTGAGGGAGTTTGTTGCCAGATGGTGAACTGATGAAGGTTGTTGAAAATGATGGGTACAAGTACTAAGGGATCTTGGAAATAGATGGAGTGATGGAAGATGAAATGAAGATGAAGTTTAGAAAGGAATATCTAAGAAGGTTGAGATTAGTATTGAAGTCGAAGCTCAATGGAAGAAACAAGTTCCAAGCAATAAACACTTTGGCCGTAGCGTTACTCAGATATGGAGCAAGTATCATAAAATGGAACAAAGAGAAATTACAAAACATGGATAGAAAGTCAAGAAAATTATTGACGTTGTATGGTGCATTCCATCCTAAAAGTAACGTAGACAGGCTTTACTTGCCGAGACCCAAAGGAGGAAGAGGCTTAATAAGCTTCAAAAGCTGTATAAGATCAGAGGAGAACAGTGTTGGATTTTATATTAAAGAATTCTATGGAGCCATTGTTAGAGCAAGTTAGAATGAGTGGTGTAATTCAAACCGAAGAATGTTTGCTTAAAGAATAATACAAGAAAAAAAAGACAACAGAGAGAGAGGAGAACTGGAAAGGGAAGATGTATGGCCAATACTACAAGGAAGCTAGTGATGATATTGATAAGAAAAAGATGTGGAGATGGTTACAAAAGAGTGATTTAAAAGTAGAGACAGAAGCACTTATTTGTACTGCCCAAGAACAGGCAATAAGAACAAATTACATCAAATTCAATATAGATAAGACGATAGAATCACCTATGTGCCGAATGTGCGGAGAAAGGGGGGAAAGCATAGACCACATAGTTAGTGAATGTGAAAAACGTGCTCAAAGAGAGCATAAAAGGAGGCACGATAATGTTGCAAGAATTATTCATTGGACATTATGTGTCAAACATGACCTAGAACGCGGAGCTAACTGGTATGGATATAATCCACAAGGTGTTGTTGAGTCTGATAAGGTTAAGATGCTTTGGGACTTTACGATCCAGTGTGATCATTACATAGAATGTCGCAAACCAGATATAGTTGTGGTAGAAAATGATGAAAAGCAATGTACAATAATTGATATTGCCACTCCAAGAGACAACAGAGTTGGTGCAAAGGAAAAGGAAAAGATGGAAAAATATGATAACTTAAAGTGGGAGATCAAGAAAATGTGGTCCATGAAAAAGGTAGAGATAGTACCAGTGGTTATTGGAGCACATGGAGCTGTCAGTAAGAATCTTGAAAAGTACAGCAAGGATATTGAGAAGAACATTAGAGAACTGAATGGCAAAGGAGAAAGATCAGGATAGAACTCATTCAAATGATGCTACAAAGGACAGAAGGGCGTAGCTGGCAGATAAGACAATGTCACCTTAGTTTACTGGCTGTAGACAGCTGACATCGGAAATACCAGCAGAACACCAAGAAGTGCGAACTGAGATAGTAATAATAATAATGATAATAATAAAGATATATTAAAGATATTTGGCATTTTGATAGCATGAAATGGGCTGAATGGCATCTTAAGCCATCCTAAAAGCAGTGATCGAAAATATTTCCTTGTCACTTCGCTGGCAGGAGGCCTCCTTTGCAGCTTCGTCCCTTGGCCTCGAAAAGCTCTTTACGGCTCTGTTATTCACCTATTGTTTTCTGCAGCTTGTTTGATGGCTTCACCCCCCAAACTACGGAAAGGTGACCGTCAGACATCCACTTATATCTAAGCAAAGGTGGCTGACATGAGTTGGCTGAGTGTTTGGTTTGCTCTTTAATGGATTACAATAATGCACCTTCAAAAATTGCTTTCAACATGTGAAAACTCTGTGTGATACTAGCTTTCAAAAGACTGAAAAATGGCGTTTTGTTTACAATTTAGCGGCGAAATCCCTCCAAGTAGCAAAGATCTACGATGCATGTTTCCCAACTTCGATATATCTCTTTGGAATTTTTTCAAACTCTGAATGGTCTGAATCCATCCTTCTTAAAAATGTATTTACCATATTAGAACCTGCAATTTTCTATCGCAAATTTCTAATGATCTTACTAATTATTGTTCAAATCAGGTTACTATCGGCACGGTCTTAGACTTATGACGATGAACCCCTTGTATCCCAAGAGGGACTCGTGATGAAATAGTGAAAAACTTGGTCCTATTTTCAATGGAATTATGATGGAATCATTGCTTAGAATCTCAATCTGATGGGAGTGTTTTCAATTCTTCAATCGAGTAAAAAAATTCTATCACATTTACACCGTAACAATAGTAATTCACAAATCTTGCAATCTGATTGGTACTTTAGGAATCGCGAAGTTTTGGCCTAAATAGGGCCAGGCTTTGCAGAGTAATATTATCAGTCTCTGTTGACTGAAGCGCCATCATCCAGTGAATGATCACAGGGAGACACGAGACTCATCGTCATAAGTCGAGCTCGGTCTCAAGTTCTGATGATATGATATGGTATGATATATTATTATCTTTACACGAAAGAAAATCCCTTCAGCTTAATTAAATAACAAAAGAATCTGCATTAAAACTAGCCTAAGATACTGTTCTTCCAGGGGGTCGTGCTTGTAATTAGATTGGTGTTTTCAGTCAGCTCTTCAAGTACTCCTTTAGTTCTTTTTTAAAGCGACTAATAGTCGGAAGTTCTCTAACAGCAACTGGAATTTCGTTCCAGACTTTTATAGCAGAATTTCGATACTCTTTTTTGCATGCTCTATGTTTAATCTAATAATCTGAAGATCACTGCAGTTCCTTGTTGCATAGTTTGACTGCGAGGATCATTGCTGAAATTTGTCCGAGAGGCTTTCAGGGCTTAATTTGTTCCTTATCTTATATGTCATGACCGATCTATCAAATCGAATTATATTTTCAAGGCTCACCCAGTCGCATGACCAGTTATCCTTATATCTGGCGTTTTCCACTATTTATCGGGCCCTGTCCTGTAAGCGTTGGAGGGTATCAAGCTTTGTTTTTGGAAGACTGCCCCAAATTTCATTGGCATAACGTAGATGGCTCTCGACAATAGCGTAATAGACACTACATAGCTTGCTGTGGGGAATTATATTTTTAGATTTCTTTAACGATGCAAGTCCACCACATATTTTACCCTTAACAGTATTGAAATGCTCATCCCACTTTGGGTTCTCGTCGACAGTTACAACTAGCGATTTCGTCTTGTGACACGTTTGATAACTGAGTCATTTAACATGAGTGCATTCGAGATATTCAATGTGTCTACTTTACGAGAATGGCCTATAATCATGTATTCTGTCTTTGCGGGGTTAGGACTTCGTTTATTTATTCTCATCCACTCCGCAAGGTTGAGCAATTCCTGTTGCGCCTCGAAGACCAGTTTTTCGATATCGTCCGATGCGATCGTTACATTGGTATCATCGGCATAGAGACTACAAATTTGCAGCTTATAAAATCGACGGGCGATGTTATTTCAAAAGCTTAATAACGTAATAAGATGGTTCCAAGTGCAACTACAACACATTCCGATTATTGTATAAATAGTTTAGAAAGCATATTAAAGGATATAAGTGTCTGTTATATTTCAATTTGTTAATGAATCAATGGATTTTGATTGGCTTTTATTGTGCAGTTTTAGATCGCAGAGTACACGTTTTTTTAAAGGAAACTAGATCAGGCGATAATACTGAAAGTTACTTCAGTTAGCACGAATTTTTTGCCACTTTAGTACCGGGTGTCCCAGAAAAAGTATACAGATTTGGTCGACCCTAGAGACTAGAATGCAGGCTGAATCAATACGAGATTTTTTAAAACATTCCTTGATAGCTAACCTGAACATAGATACCGCGCTTCTTGACATTGGTGCGCTGAGAATTAAGATATGAATATTCAAAGGACAAATCTACCTCCACCTCCAAAGCAGCGCTTTGACGTTTTGGCCTAAGCAAGTCTTTGAAGCGCGGTGAATATCAACAAAATTTGAAGCACTAGAGGAACAAGTAAAGACGACACAACAGATGTGGTTTACAAAATGCTGTTCATGTGAGACCTATCGTCAAGGGAGCTTCGAAAACAGCTTCATCCATCTCAATATCAAAAATTCATTTTGCACATACTATTCGTCGGTTAAAGTAGTCCCTGAAGCATCAGCATACTCCGTCGAATCATTCCTTGAAAAGAATTGTTATCAGATCTCTCAGAAGTGAAAGACGGGAAGGTCTGGAGATCTTGGCCTTGGGGGCCAAAAATGTCTCCTCTTTTGTTTATTACCCAGCCAGGAAAGCAAAGTACATGATGCTCGAACTGATTCCGAGAGATTCCGTAAAATCTTTTAAAGGAATGAATCTTTTAAATTCCGAGTGATTCCGTAAAATCTTTTAAAGGAATGATTCGATGATGCCAAAAGTGCGTTAATGGTCAAGGGAGTACTTTCACAGATGAATGCGTAAACTAAATTTTTGATGCTGAGATGAATGAAGCTGATTTCGGAGCTCCCTTGATGATAAGTGTCACGTAGATAGAATTTCACAAAACACATCTGTTGTGCCGTCTTCAGATTTTCTCCGCATGCTTCAAATTTTTTTGATTTTTTCACCGTCCTTCAAAACTTTTCTTAGCCCAAAAAGTCAAAGCTCTGGCATAGAGCTGGAGATAAATTTGTCCTCTGAAGATTATTATCTTTATCTCAACTCACCGATATCAACAAACGAGGTATCTATGTTCACGTTAGCTACCGAGGTATGTTTTAAAAACTATTTTGAATTGACTCACACTAAATCCTTGTTGCTAGCTTCGACGACTTTCTTTTTTGAGACGTCCGGTACTTCAAGGTTTTTAATTGGTTTCTTATTTTTTGAATGCATGATTTAACAATGTGGTCGCTAACACTGCTGCAGATATGTTTCTTGACATCTAAAACATCATATAGCATTGAACACTGTTCCGTCTTGATGAAAGAACAAATGGTTAGTTAACATTGCAAAGGAATAAAGGTTCAACGATGTGCTTGCTATAATATCCATGCTTTTAACTTTGAAAAGTTTCTTAATGCTTCTCAGACAAAGTACTAAAGTTTTCTAAAATCTCAGCCATCTTATTACTAGTTTTCCTGCATTTTATAAAAAATTTGTAAAATACAGTAACCACCAGCATATAAGAATCTACAATTTTGCAAGTTAGCCTGACTAGGATCTCATGTATTTGCTTCTTAGTGTCAAATGAGGCTGTTCAGGTTCTTAAATTGGTTCTTATTTTGCTTAGGGCTTTCAGCAATTTCCTTTGTTCCATTTTATATTTCAAGCCTATCATTTATTGTCAGTTCACAGCACTGGAGCTAATGAGGTCTTCTTCACTAGGTCATTCACAAAAAAGTTTGTGGGAGAATCAGGAACTTAGATAATCCAATGAAAAGCCTTCAAATAGTCACTTTAGACAAAAAATTAAATCAAATGCTGAACAAGAAAGCACCTGTTTCAAATCTTTAGAAAGCTGGATATAAGATTCTTTGACTTAAATTTCTTTGAACTGAAAGGTTATCCACCACTTTAAATGTCTTAAAAGATGCCTAACAGATGTTGACTTAACTAGATATCTAAAGTGCTGGGAACATCTAAGTTGTGGAGGTATGTTCGCAAAAATGACTAAATGATTAAAAAGAGCTAAAGACAGCCGAATTGACAATTTTAATATGTTTTCAGTCGAAGGAAGCAAAGCTTCCTATTCCTCAGTCAAGGATGGCAAATGCAGCAAATTCAGAGTATACTGGAGAAAACTGACTTTCGAAGATCGAAAAAGAGTCAACAGTGACAGAGGAGAAGCCATTGAATCTGAATACGACAGTATGGAAGAGCGCAGAAGAGCTGGTATTGAAGATTGGATAGCATACGTAGATAGGTTAGAATCAAAGGTCGAGATTGAAAATATGGCTTCTCACAATGATGACATGAAGGTAATGATTTTAGTTTTATATTCAATGAAATTTGACAATACAAGGTACTTATCTAATGCTGCTTACAAACTACTGATTTCTAATGATTCCAGTAAAGATTTTGCAATGATTTCTAATGAGGATGTAATACAATTTTTCTAGAGAATTTAAGAAAATTTTACCACATCCTGAGCCGTATTAGGAAGTCAAATTTCTTAAAGTGAAGACAATTTGAAGCAAAACTTGTTTACCTCATCTCGTCACTTTTTTCAATCTGAAATTTTCATTCCCTTTAAGTTCCATTCGCTCAGTGACAGATTTAGGGGGGGGGCAAGTGGGAAAATTACCCGCCTTCACGAAGTAAGCTCGGCTTGGCAACCCCACCCCCTCTTAGAGAAAAGTGCATCTCTCATCGTGACCCTAAGCCGCTCTTTTTTGCCAGTATATATCACAACTGCAGGCAAAAAACAGATCATGACGTTATTTGATAGAAGACCAAAGAATTTTCGAACAAGAAGTCCAAAATTTTCGCCCGCCTACGTTGCACTTGCTCTCAATCATACTTTCAGCGCCCTCTCTGCAGGCTGCTCCTCTCTCAACTTTGAGCTGGATCCACCTTTGCATTCATTAAAAATTTCCTATTTCCATCACCTTTTTAGCAGAAGTGTTTCTGTGTAACAAGGGAGCCTAACCGGATGTTTACATTTGCACGTGAGCCAATCAAATGTGACCATGATGTTACCAAACAAAACAATTGACGGAAAAAGTACCCCTCGCAATTAAGAGTCATGCAAGTGATTGTTAGGTCGATTCAGTAAAAATTGTATCTTTCAACACTCTATACTGATATGGTTAAATTGTCCTCGAGGGTCTTTTTAAAGAAAGCATCAATTCAAAGGAAATGGCTTTGACTAAGGCTTTAGGTTCTTGGTCCTTTAAGCCCATCAAAACGACGTAAATTCATATTAATGTCTTCCCATTTTCTAGCTGCTAATGAAGTTAAGTAAGCGCTGCTGAATGTGTACACAATACAAATTTTTCTGCAAGTTCCTTGTTATGTTGATAGCAGGGTTGGAATAGTAGCTCAGTACACACTGTGACGGTTCACTAATGTTATGATACGTAATATAGTTACGTACCTCAACTTCAGATCTAGTATGGAGGAGGTCAGTATGAAGAGAATACTGCTTTGTCTTACAATGCTTTGTTTTAATATAGCAGGGTCATATACAGAAAGAAAACAAGACTTGCCTTATTACACTAAAACTAGTTGTTGATACGTGCAGCCCAGCAGAGCAGCTTTTGCTCGATCCAGCAATTTGTTACAATTGAGAACAAAATCTAATTTATGATAAGGATGTAGCATCATTGCTTTCGAGATTATTTGGGAACCTCGAGCTCCCTGCTTCGTAGCAGCATGTTCAGCGTTCATTGCAAATGGTGCAATTTTTGGACAGGGTTTCCTTCCTCACAAAGACACAAATCACCTTGCAACCCAAAGCAGAATTATTAAATAATTGAGATTATATTACCGAAAGCCATTGTTGTGACAATGACATTCTTTTATGAAAACTAGGAGAAAACGGACGCAAAAATCAGACAGATTTTTCAGCACACTGAGGCCTTTCAAGCTTGTGTTATCATCAGAGTGTGACTCTGATGATAGTCTGATCAACAGTCACACTCTGATGGTAACACAAGTTTGGAAGGCCTCAGTGTTCTGAAAAATCTGTCTGATTTTTGCGTCCGTTTTCTCCTAGTACCTTATTATTCAGTATAAGCAACAGTACCAAGCTTTTATGAAAATTTTGTCCCAACATCTGATTTCACGGTCAAAGCCCTTATGATTTCCAATTCTTTATATCATCGTAATTTCCAAACGAAAACAGATATGAGAGTAAAAATTTGCTTCTATGCTAAACTTTGTAAGCAGAACAAAATTTTAGCCTTACAAATGCGAAATCTCAAACAACAAAAGACTTCCGCTTTTGCACCTCTTATCTTGAAAAGGTGGATTAGCTACTCGCTCCTGTCATCATGTTGTGTTACTCAAAAAGGTGGGACACATATGAGGACGAGAAGACACTCCTCCATCAACACGCGTAATTAACTAACTGAACGAATGTCCATCACATGTAAATACAAAAACAACCACAATTATCATCATAATGATGGTCTTAATACAACAGGAACCAACTCAAATATATCAACGTATGAAACAAACTCCTGTCGGCAGAGGGACGGATCTAGTGGTTTAAAAAACACCGCCTTTAAGGTATTGAGGTAGAAGGGAGACCTTGCCTCACTCCACATTCGGAAATTATTCTCGCTATAGCTGTCGCTACACACATTACTTCTCAGTAAATGAGTACCAATCGCAAAAGCACTATCTTATTTAGTTAGGCCAGATCCTTCCTTCTGCCTACAGAAGGAGTCAGTTTTCAAATTGCTATTATTTTTGGCCTTGAGCCAAGGGCATTGGCCTTTGACAGCTTTCGATTGAATTTAGAAAATCAGTGGCTTAGGTTTGTTGATACTGTGAGCGATTTCAGTTATCTTTTGTTCGTCAAGTTACAAAGCAATCTACTTGAATAAGAAAACTATGTGCTTGTAGTGTAACAGCATTTGATATTCAATGAATTGAAAAATGAAACAATCCCAATAAGGTAGAGCAGGATAACTATTTGATTTCATGATCAAACTAAGAATTGAATTTTGCTCTTGACCTTATTTTGAATTCGCAACAAATACCCCCTTAAAGAAGACTGGCAGGGGAAAATTTCTTTACTTTTTGCTGCCATACATTTTGCAGCTACTCAAAAGGTTTCATTGAAATATTTTTACCAATGAGGGGATGACAGGCAGTTTTCTGGGACTTGCCATGTAGCAATTACCAATTATTGGACTTAAATGTTTGTAAAAAACTACAATCCCACTACAATATTTTACAAATTTCTTCTACCAGAGTTGTTTATTCTGCCTAATCTATGATAATTCTCCTTGCTGCACGGAAATAGTGCTACAAGTTCAATTCTATCGCAGTTTTTCCAGTTTCTGGCCAATTACATGCTTTTCTTGATAATCCAGCTGAGCAACACAATTTTTTAGTCACATTCCTTGCCGGCAGAGCAAATGTAAATTGCACGAATTTCTATAGATTTCGTCGTAACGTCATTGCAAAAAGGCGCAAATTTCGAAAGATTACATCGAAATTCGGATTCTATATAGAAATTTAGACCCGGTAGGGTTGGATCTCTTTATGCTAAAAAAACGTCGTTGAAAAGAATATGGTCTCTTATTTTTGGCCGCGACAGTTGCTAATCACTGTAGTTCACGCGGTGTACGAACGAGATTCAATATTCTGTGGTGAGGTTTAACTTAATCTGCTGTGTCTTCCCTTCCGCTTGGCAGCACCTTCGCTGTGATCATTTTTTGCCCCTACCGACTGGTCGCCGACTGTTGGTCCAACCTCCACATCATCCAACAGAGTCCATTTATGGAGCGTGTCGCATCGATGAATCAAGTGAATGTTCTGAAGAGCAACTGTCATCAAACTCCTTGCAAACAGGCCGAGCAAACAAAAGAGCAATTGCAAGCCCACGATATTCACTGACATCAACAAATGAGAGTACACAAGGCACCAAAGCAAGTCAGAGGTATCACTCAACCAAGCCATTGATTTCCAACTAATTCTAATGCTTTAATTTTGAATTGAAGAGGGAGTAACGGCGCAAGCGAAGTGCACGTTTAAACTTTCCCTAGCTCCCGTAGGGGTGATATTATGGTTACTGTGCTCCTTCAAGTGACCGCTGTTGGTGTCTTTTCTATTAGCTTTCTCAAGTGCTACATATAGTAAGTGACTAAAATATGCACAATTCGAGTCGGAATCAAATCAGATTATGGCCAGGAATTATTAGAATATCTAAAAATTGTGCGCTACACGCTAGAAAATGAGAAATGAGAAATTTCCGCTCCCTATGGCCTCCGTGTACATCCATATAGTTTTAGCATTAGCCTCAACAAAATTGTTTCATTCTCAACATATGAATCCAGTAAGGGATGTCCTACGTTTGCTTTACGCTTCTTAGTGTTAGAATAAGTTGTGATACAACTTTACCCTTTACCCCTTGCCACGTTTGAAATTCAATCAAATCCTAACCATAATGTGACTTTGTCGAGCTACCATTTTTGTGGGATTTCTTTTTGCACCCCTTACTTCCTATAAAGAACAGCCTTAGACTAATCATAATTCAATACAACTTTCGACAGTTACAGGGCAAGTAATTTGTAGCGGGTAGCGCAATTACATTGAAGCTGTTTTGCCCGGTGACGTCACAGTCATGTGATGAAGTCGAAACTCTGTAGCAATCAGGCCAGTAAGCTATATTTCAATTTAGAGAAGGTTCGCTCTAACAATATCGTTGTAGTGACAATAGTAGCATAGGTCGGGTTGGGCAGCAATATTTGCCAGTGATGTTAGAGCGTGATTGGGAAAGGCGTTCTACCCAAAATCTGATAACTTTAAGGAACTTTCAGTACTTGCCTTAATGAATTCATGGTTAGTATAGAAAGTACCTTTATTGAAACCATGGAAACTGGTACATGCGCTGCACTGCTAAGATAACAATGCGTGCAAAGATATATTTTTATTACCTTAGCCCTATCTGGACCCGACTTTTTGTGAGTATCATCAGACCGGAGGGGGGGGAGCTAACTTAGCCCCTCCTCGGAAATCTGAGTTGATAAGAGCAAAAGGGATTAGTCTTGGCTTTCTAGTGTAATTTGATGTTAAAAGGTTGAATGTCTAATTTCTCCTACCGCAGTTGTGGCCCCTTTGAAGACGTCATCACCTTTCTTTGATTCTGGCCAAAACAGTACTCTTACTTATCTGACGGTAAAAACTTCTTCAAAAGAAAAATTACGCTAGCTTTAACTTTAATTGACTGATAAGCCATCAAAATATTGTAGAAATATGACTTTTTGAAAGAATTATGAAATTTGTTATCTTATATTCATTGTCTAAATTCATTAGGTATATGACATCTCTCTCATAAATTGAGAGTTGGACAGAAAATTGCATCAAGTTATCTTCCTTCTGTCAAGAATTTTTTAGTTTGAGGTTAAAAAGGGTGTGACTTTGAAACAAACAACAAATTGAAACTACTCCCTCAAAAAAATATTGTGCTTCCAGAAATAAATAAAGATCGCTACAAAATTTGGAGAGTTGTGTAAAGGATCGCTAGGAAAAGGCACACAAAGACATAGCCTACGACTTAACAAAAAAGTTACCTACACAATACCAGCCCAAATAGGGTTAACAGCTCCTCTTTCTTAGGTTCTTGAAACGAATCATTTTTCTTTATCGACAGTGCAAATTTACCATATGACATGGTCAAAGAAAACTTTACGGAAAAAATCTGATTGCCCCTTATGAAATTATTGCAGAAAACCTAACTACCCCGCAGCCCTTTCCTTAAAGTCCTTAAAATTTATCTGCCCTGTATTCATGAACAAAAAATGTTTTACTGTACGTATCACCGAGGAAGTAGTCAAAGACCATAAGAAAATCAGTTCTTGTCCCAGTTTTCAATGAAAAATTTACTTAAGAGATATGACTGATGCAAGTTGCTGACGAGAAAATTTTGTGTCATCTAAACATATATCCTTCCAAGCATTTCTCTGCTTGCATGATTCACAACTTTGCCTTCTAAAGGAGACATTTCAAACTTCCAATTTTATCTTGAGCTCATAAAAGTATCTACCCCGTTGATATTTGCTTCAAAAAGATGTTGACCCACCTCTGATAAACTCAATAACAGTAGGTGCCCCGTTAAGTTTTACACCAGTCATGTTATAAAATAAACTTTGCTCTGTCTCTTACCACCAGACAGCATGTCTGATCTAAACTACATGAAGGAAAACAAACATCTTTACAACCTTCCCTTTCGAATTCCAAGGTAAATCGTTGATTTAAATACTGGTGTATCTATTGATAGACTCACACCATCAATGGTCAACAATGAAGAATTCAAAATAGCATAAGGCAATCAATGGGTGTCTCACCTCGCCTTTGAGAAAGATTGCAATGACCAAATTTAACATTTGAATGACTTTCAGAACTTGGCCAAGGGTGAGAGGTAAAATTGTTTCACCAATTGTTCCAAGTTAAGACACACAACGGAAATCTGGAACATCGCATACAGGATTCTTGTGTTGAGGACGCAATAATTCTATTCTGGTTTACAAGAAACTTGTTTCGGGGTACACGGAAGCTACAGAGGGAGGCTTAGTCTGATTTTCGCATTTCCTTGCGTACAGCTTTTTAAAAGAGTCTGGTACCCAGAGTAGGCCTTAGCATAGCATTCTTAGAATTTTTTTTTTGTTTCCTTAAAAAGAAATTGTTAGGAAGGGCTTTGATTTCAAGCCATATCGAATGCTGTATACCGGGTGTCTCAAAAAAAGTTTCCCGATTTGGTCGACCCTAGCGATAAGAATATAGCGTGAATCAATCCAAAATGATTTTCCAAACATACCTCGGTAGCCAACTTGAACATAGATACCTCGTTTGTTGATATCGGTGCATGGAGAATGAAGATATTAATCTTCAACAGACAAGTTTCCTCCACCTCCGAACCAGATCCTTGACGTTTTGGCCTAAGTAAATTCTTGAAGCACAGTGAATAAAATCACTAAAATTTGAAGACAGCACAACAAATGTGTTTTACAAAATACAGTTTACGTGAGACCTTTCGTAAAGGGAGCTCCGAAATCAGCTTCATTCATCTCAATATCGACAATTTACCTAGCACTTATTATTCATCGGTGAAAGTACTCCTTTGAGCATCAAATCCCTCTTAGGACCGTTCAATCATTCCTTGAAAAGAATTTGTTATCAGATCACTCGGGATCCAAGACAGGAAGGTTTAGAGATCTTTTAGGGGCCAAAAGACATCTCCTAACATGTTGATGACCCACCCATGAAAGCAGCTTCGAAGATACGTCATAATCAACCCGAACTCTCGAGAGTTCTGATAACAAATTCTTTTCAAGGAATGATTCGACGATATTCAAGGGAGTACTTTCACTGATGAATAGTTTGGGTAAAATAAATTTGCCGATATTGAGATGAATGAAGCTGATTTCGTAGCTCCCTTGACGAGAGGTCTCACATAAACTGCACTTTTTAAAACACATCTGTTGTGTCGTCTTCAAATTTTGTTGATTTTATTCACTGTGCTTCAAGAATTTGCTTAGGCCAAAATTTCAAGCTCTGGTTTGGAGGTGGAGGCACATGTATCTATGTTCAAGTTGGCTATCGAGGTATGTTTTGAAAATCATTTCGGATTGATTCATGCTATATTCGTATTGCTAGGGTCGACCAAATCGGGATACTTTTTTGAGATACCCGATAGTTTATACATGTGTGCTGCTACACGATAATGAAAAGAAAAACAACAACAGTTGTGACTGGAAGAGTACAGTAGCCTTAAAAATCATTGCAAAGATGGTAAGAATATTAAGAGAAAGAGAAGAAAGCGATTCCACTTCCTTGTTGATAAAAACAAAATACAAATGATGTCATCTACCGAGCTAGACAAGTGAGCAGGCTATCTTGAATCTATATGAATACTCTGTAACGTAGATTAAGAAATACTTGAATGTTTCTCCATTTCACTCAGCTTTAGCTACGTTGCTGGGCCAATTTTTTGGCACTTTCTGATTGCTAAGTGAAGATAAGCGTCTCCTGTGGTACCTCCCTTGTCGCAACCGACAGAACATCACAAAACTCTGCTGATTAAATATATCTCTTTTCTTCCCGTAGTTCAAAGAAACTATTCAGTTCAGAAAGCTTGGCCGAGATGAGACTCAAACGCATCGTTTGTCTTAGGCGCCTCAACTTTGAAATGAAAGCTGCAAAGCTCATCACAGCATCTATTGGAGCTTTCCTCGTTCTTTGGACACCGTTCATGATTGTTGTACTCCTGACTAGTTTCGATGTACCTGTCTCTATGGATACGGTTATCGTTGCGAAATGCTTGCACTACGCAAATAGTGCAATCAACCCAATTCTGTGTGTTGTGCTGAATAAGCAATTTAGAAGAGCTGTGAGAAACTTCATGAGGAAATTGGGCATAGTTAAAAGTCATAGCAATTGAAGCTTCTCAGTGGACGCAAAGAAGGAACAGTCCTCTACAACTTTTCACTCAGATTTGACTATGAAATTTTTGGTGCATTTTATCCATCAGAAAAGATATTGCAGAATTCATGGGACATTGTGTTTATCGCTCCTTGCAGATTTACAAAGCAAGACCATTCTTGGTCATTATTGTGGAAACTTAACACTTGTACCACCTACCACTTGCTGGGGACAGCAACACCAGCATGTATTTCAACTTTTTTGGTATTTCTTTGCTCATTTTTGCCTATAATAGTTTGTTTAATTCAAGTGAGGGCAGGTTCCTTCGTTCTAGAAACAACATCACGGTCTAACCAATCACTCATTGAAGAATGCAAAGCAGGATCTTACTTCAAGGACGATCTATGACGATTTAACGACGATTTAAAGCCAGCATGCACTCCAACTTGTGTGACGTTTCTTTACTCGCCTATAATGCTTCGCTGAACTCCAGTGAGGGCAGCTTCCTTCGTTCTAGAAACAATACCCGGCCTAACAAATCAATCATTGTAGAACGCGAAGCATAAAAATGGAAAGTATATGTCAAGAATGGTAGACAAATTTGTTTGTTCTAAGGAATCAGTCGAAGAGACTGGATTCTATTCATCAGAGTGCAAAATCACTCCCGCGGTCTGGCCACAAAAGTTCTTTTCCATAGTTAATGAGCGGCTTAACCCTATTAATACCGGGCTTTTTGGACCCTTGTAGTACCGGGGGGGGGGCACAAAGTGCCCCCCTCCGTAAAGTTGCCAATATTGCAGATATGAGAACGAAACTTGGTTCAATGGGGTGTACAGTAACAAAATCTACACGATAGGCTACTTTTTTTATTTTTCATTACATCCATGACGTCACAATGATGTCATAATTGAGGAAAATTCCACTATTTGCTTGCTGTTTGCAAAATTGACAATATTTAAGTTTTTATTTGACTATTCCTTTTTCAAATGGACTGAAATGTATCACAAAGCATTAATAAGTAAAAATCCATAGTATAATATCTATTTAAGTTCATTATATATATCATATATTCATCATTTATATATATGGAGCGTTGTTTGCGTCATTATTACAAGTGATCTTTTTGTGTGGTCTTTGTCGATTTTGTATGGCAATTATCTACATTTGGCATGGTGTTTGTTCAATTCTGAATGGTCTTTGACTTTTATATGGCCTTCTCTCTCATTTCGCATGGCGTTTTCAAATTTCGTATGGAAATTAAAATTCTTTATGATGTTTTGAATTGCATATGATCTATTTCATTCCGTATGACGTTTAGAATTTCATGTGGTCTTTATCATTTCGTATGGCGTTTCGAATTTCATGTGGTCTTATCATTTCGTATGGTATGATGCATTGCGGCATGGTATGATGCATTGCGACATGGTGTGATGCATTGAAATTTTCAAAAACTTGGCGGGCTTGTGTTCAAGAGCAAATAAGCATTGTCGATCCCTGGGGGCTCGGCCTAAGTTGCTCTGCACAAAATGATAACATCGGATTATAGGGGACGGGTGGGCTGTCACGACAGTTACAACTTACAATAACGATACAACTACATCACAAACATGCAATATAAGATAACAACACATACCCCTTGGAAAAAGAAACCAATAATTTGGGCTAGTGCTGAAAGTTTCTCAAAAATTATGAAATCTTGAATACTCCGTATTTGCCCAAAACCTACGAGTTTCTTAGAGGGATCCACAATGATCTGCATCCTCTTTGCCAGTGAAACGGGCTGAAAACATGGGAATATCTTACTTTATGAGGACTCTTATAATATCACTTCGCACGCAGCGATATCCATCGGCAAAATAAGACGAGAAACAACTTATCTTTTGACAACTGTCTTAGGGGGGTACTCCCTAACGCTCAATACGGGGGGGGGGGTTCCATGCAACTATTTATTTGCTGACCCCCACATATTAAGCCTTATGTTTTTTGGGGACCCCAAATACTGAGTCCAATGTTTGGATGCCCCGAATCTTGTTATCTATTCCTGGGACACTTATAATTGTTTTGAATGATTTCAATTTGAGCTTCTTGATCTTTTAAATAATACCAAAACATTTACTTCATGATTCGCAAGTTCAGGGTCACACTGCATTCCGTGTGAAGTCAATGCAAGACACTTTGGGAGAATATTGGATTGACAACAATGAAAAATCATTACTCCAAACTGGATATGTCCAGCGTAAGTTGCAAGAATTGCAGTTGGGCTGGGTTGTTTGTAAAAAATCATCTCCTCGCTCGTTACAAGTCCTATTTTTATCAAAATTTACCAGGGCTAAACCAGAGGGTAGCAAGAGCCCTTAAACTAAGCCTTGAGGTCCTGGGGCATATTTCCCCCTGGCCCCTTCTCGGCGACCTTTTGCTGACCTCGGGCAATAAGCTTTAGCCCTCGTCTAAAAAGCGAGAAAGCCAGACAGATTTTAAGAGACTTTTGGTAACACTTCTGGCATTAAAAAATATAAGAAACACGTAAAAAACTTTTGGTAGCATAATGGCCCAGCATTTTAGAAACTGCCGTGGACTTCAGTTTCTTTTAGAACAAAGACCTGTATGTTAACGCTGGGCAGTTTATGGCAAGTCATGTGATTTCATTCGGGATCTTCAAAATGAAAATAGCAGATCCAGCCAATTTCAGTAATTCCCCGCCAAAGCTTAAAAGTCGCAATGCATCATACCATGCCGCAATGCATCATACCATACGAAATGATAAAGACCATATGAAATTCGAAACGCCATGCGAAATGATAAAGACCACATGAAATTCTAAACGTCATACGGAATGAAATAGATCATATGCCATTGAAAACATCATAAAGAACTTTAATTACCATATGAAATTTGAAAACGCCATACGAAATGAGTAAGAAGGCCATATAAAAGTCAAAGACCATTTTGAATTGAACAAACAGCATGCCAAATGTAGAGCATTGCCATACAAAATCGACAAAGACCACACAAAAAGATCACTTGTAATAAAGACGCAAACAACGCTCCATATATATAAACCAATTTTTTCATTGCTTAGTTTAAACCCCTAATTGTTGATGTAAATACTCTGAAATGCCTCAAGACGATGTAAAATAATTAAGAGAATCTTTTTAGGTCATAAAAATTTTTCTAATACATTTGTTATTATCTATATGACGTCATAAACATTGATGACGTCATTAAGTCTAAAATTGCTGACGTCATCGAAAATGAATAAAACTACATATCATCTGAAAGCTCTCATCAAGATCTATCGAATGGTTCAGTTCAGTTCAGTTTTATATTTTAAATTCCACTACATACAAGGTATCAATGAACTATTACAAACAACTAAATTACACAAATTACAGAACAATGCTACAGAAAATTAATACATCAATCAATAAAGGAAATTAATACGATAATACAAAACATAGAAACAAGATAGATTGTATGAAGGGAATTACTTAAAGGAGGAGCTCTCTCAGTAGCTAGACTAATCGAGGAGAGAGCACCCCCTATTGTAAATGTATCTCATAAAAATTTGAGTTCTTTGATATTTATATCATGGTAGCAGGGACGATTCAACAGGACAAAAGCACCAGCCACCCCGCCGACACCCAAACCCAAGGCAACCCCCAGCCGCTGACACTGCACTGGAGACCCCCAACCAGCAACCCGAGACAAACAAAGCCGCAAAAGCCCCCCAGAACCCAGGCAGCCGACCCGCCCACCATGCCCCCAGAAAACAGTCCCCAAGAGCAAACACGAACAAACGGATGCTCATGCTCACTCCCAAAAACCCCCCAGAGCGCACAACAAGCGAGCCAGCCACCCGAGCCCAAGGGAAGCCCCCACAGTCCCACCCATCCCCAGTCCTGGTAGTATCAGGCGTGCGATCGCACGCGCACGCCTCCACACACGCCTGAGCTGTCCAAGGCGTGCGATTTTTCGCACGTGCAACAATACTCTTCACTAATGGCACTTTCTTAGGTTTCTGTGTAGTTCGTGATGAATGATATGATTCGTTCATTTGGTTTGCTTCCCTTCATGGGCCATCTACCGGCAGTGTTTCCATAAAGTTTCTAAAAGTTTGTAGCGCTCTTTAATCGTCGTCTTCGTTGGTCCATTGAACTGACCAACATACAGAGTGGCAGACCCGAGAAGTCAAGAAGTTGGGCAATCCACACTTCCTGTTGTCTCGTTTGATGAAGTGCGAAGATCAATTCAAAATGAATAAAGATTCAATAAAGTCATTAGCAGATTAAAGAACGGGATTAGAGCGAAGAACTCCGAGTACTTTTGATTAAAAATTCTGTTCTTGATCGCGAGTTTTGTTCAGTGATCTAAGATTTAGAAACTTTTTTTAGAGTGCGGGGACACAATTATTCACCCTGACAGAATTATTGTGTCCCCCTTGCTTGTGGCAGTTCTTTCCGCACGATTTCTTGATTCAATTCACGATTTCCGCATGAAGATTTTGAATCCAAGTCTTCATGGATTTGTAGTGACTGAGAAATTTTATGAATGATTCGTCAACTGTGTATTACATCAATTACTTGTTTTGATTGGAACTGGATAGTGAATGGACTGAGCAGTGGAATTTAAGGCACAGTAGGTTGAAGTAATAAAGTTTTTTATATTTTACAGGGTAATTTAGCATGACTTTTATTTCAAATTATTAAGCCAAAAGCTAATGATGTGTTCTTTCAGATAGATTCATGTTCTTCGGCTATATCGGATTCACCTACAAGGTGATGGTAAGTCTCATGATTGTACATCAATGAATGCTGTCTGCAATCAACATAAACCAAGGATTGTACCATTACAGGGTTATAAGGGAGTAGGGGGAGCCCCTCCATCAGAAGCATGTAGCCTCCCTGTCAGAAGAAAAATGTACTTCTAAAAATGTAATGGAAAAATGTAAAAATGTAATGGAAAAATGTAGCCTTGCACTTTAGGAGTAAACTTGGGACGGTGAGGTAAAAAGGTGCACCTTTTTCATAGAGATCATAAAGTAGGGCCCTTCTACTGGAGGCTCTCTCCTCTCTGTTGGATAATGCCTGGTGCCACCCCTGACTTGAAGATTTGACCTGAAAATTTAAAAAACCCCAAAGCTGGGGCAAAATTGTTTTTCAAATAATATTATTCTAAAAGCATAGCAGGAAATAGTACAACTGACTTTGGAGATTCAGAATACCCATACTTATCACTAAGGAATATGATATATCCTCAGTTTCTAAAGCTGTTTAGTTTTGCAACATTGCAGTCAAAACATTGCAGCATTTAGTACAATAACCTTGAAGGCGTGGTCAAAGAACGTTTTCCTGAAATATTGCTTTAAGCCAATCTAGGGGGCGTGGTTTCAAAAATTTTTCCGGGGGAGTACCCCCGGACCCCCCAATATTTCTCGCTCGCCATGAAAGTGGATCTGGTCAAGATTTTCTCTGGATCCGCCCCTGGTTGTCCAAAGGGAAACATGACCATTGTACATCTTAAGCAGAACCAGGGCACATCATCACCTTTGTTTTGGAGCTTTTTGTATTCAGAAACAGAAATATTGTTACACTTAATATGGACCCAAAATTCACAGTTATTACAGAACACTGCTTTAGAGTTTTCAGCGATGTTTTTTTGGCAACTGCCACAAAGACATTGTGGAGGATTCATTTCAGGTTTCAAAGTTAAAATGAACTGAATAATAATTAACTTTACAGCTACAGTCAGCTGAAATTATTGAACACAAACTAAGATTTGAATACCAGATCACTGAATTAACACAAGTTTCTAGACACATGAAAGCTAAGGTAGTTAGGATCTAAATGATACCTCTGGATCATTATCTTCACCATGACTTCTGTTTAACTGATCAGGTGGTTTGTCCTTAATCACAAGTTTGTCCAGAACAAAATAAGCTATTTGCCCTGCTTTCTAGCAGCCAACATTTCAGGTACTTTATCTTCCCTCTTCATCATTGTGCGCCATGACAGATCCATAAGAAATCTTACTCCATCCGGTTTGATTTCTCTTGCCCTTTTCAAGATGCGTTCCTTATCCTTCCATTTAGCTAATTTGGCAACGATCGGGCGTGGGCCATCTGGGCGACCAAACTGTTTAAGGCTGTTGCTTCTGCGATTAACCCGGTGGCAACGTTCAATCTCAAAATCTTCTTGAAAATTAAGTTTATCCTTAATTACGTGTTTTACAACTTTTTCCGTGTCATCCCAAGACTTTTCGATCTTTTTGTCTTCAGCAATTCCTGTAATCCTGATATTTGATCGACGGCTCTGGTTCTCTAGGTACTCAAGTTGAGCTTCTGTCGCATCAGTGTGGTCATTGATTGCATTTAAATTGTCAGAATGAGCTAAAACCCTTCCTTCGATGGAATCAAACTTCTTTTGTATATCATCAAACTTGGCCTGCGTAAATTGAACGCTCACCTTCAGGTCAATAATGTCATTCTTGACTGTTTTCAAGTCCTCTTTGATATCCTGGATTAATAAGCTGAATGTAGATTTGAAAGCATCTGCCTGACCCTGCAGTAGAGACTTGACAACTTCAAGTGTAACGAATTTATCATCGGGCATCTTCGTCAGGTATGTCAGTATGGCCTAGGCCTAATGCATATGGCCTCCACGATTTAACAAACTTGTAAATTATTCCAAAATCCGCAACATTGCTTCTAATGATTGTGTCTACCATGAGACAAACTGAACCACATAATTTTTTTAAAAGCAGAACGAAGGTTTTCAAATTAAAAGAAGGCTTAATACCGTGATTTTGTTAAGAGCAGTCAAACCACGTGCACGTGCCTCCAACGCCATCATCGAAAAAAAAGATCACCATCATCGAAAAATGGTATTGCTTTCAATGACATGTGATCATTCTAGAAAAAAATAAGCGTCTCTTCTTTTCATTCAATGCCGACCACGGGTTGAAAAGACGTTATTCACGTGATCAGTGTCTATCATTTTGAAAAAATTTTTAGATTTTAATTAGTATATTAAATTTGAGGAAAAGTCACCATGTTTCAGCTCTGTATCTTTTGAACTGACAGCACTGCATCAAATAATCTGTGCCGCGGGCACTTTGTGCCCCCCCCCCGGTAGTAATACGGCTTAAAAGATTGACGTTGAGATACCTTACAAGAGACTTTAGTTAACCCTATTGTACCCGGGGGGCAAAACATGCCCCCTACACAAACTATTGATTATAAAATAGAGAGTAAAAAGGAAAGAGAGCTGAAACATCCATGGAATTTCCTAATTTTCATTGCCAATTAAGTTTTAGGTCTTTCATTGTTATAATTTCAGTCACGTGACCAGCAAATATCCATATTTGGAGAGAAGTCACAAAAAATCACAAAAACAATCATAACTTCTTTTTCTAATGTTGTGTTTGGTACCAAAACATTACCCTTAAGGATCACTTTCATTTGATATATACATTATCAATATTTGCTGACATCAGCAAATTATAAGTTTTGTGACGTAATTCAAATTAATAACGTCATATTTCTAATGAAGAATGATAAAATTTCAAAATTTTGCTATAAATCGATGTACAGTGATCCTTTCTTTACTTTTAAGTCCTTTATTCGGGTTACAAACCATATTCTGTGAAATGATTAGCAATAGAAATAATTACAAACCACGTGACCAACCAGCACCAGATTCTATAATTAGACTTCTAATAGATGTTATTACTATTGTACGAAGTTACCATAACACAATAATTATGGTTTTAGAGATAATTGGGGGGCATTTTTTACCCCCCCCCCCCGGGCAGTGGTCTGACCCAAAGAGCCGGGGTACAATAGGGTTAATTTGCAAGGTTTATAATGCAGGGATTTATGCCAGTAAATGCAGCTTAACAACATGCGCCACATTTTTTGTTCCTATCAGCATCGCCCCCCCCCCCGGTGACCTCTTTGTCCTGCCAGGTCAAGTGTTTCTGTTGCCCAGTCCCCTTGCGCGTTTTGTACACCATCTTGTTTATCACCGTGCTCAAGTAGTTCTCCTCATCGATCGTTGCTTTTTCAAAAAGTGAATATTGTGTATAATTAAGCACGATGTCAAGGAGAAGTACACCTCATCAAGTAGGAAATGATCCGGAGCGCGATCGGACATTGTCTTTAAACGATTGGATGAAGGAAAAGAAACAGGAATTATATAGATGTGTATCGGCCTACGGCTTGATGTTATCGTCTGGCAAGAAGGATTCGATTGCAACACGAATTTACGACTATCTTCACCGCCCTCAGCCACCTTTATACGTGAATTGGAACGAAGAGATATTGTAGACGAAGTTACTCACCAACCTGATGTTCAACTTCAAGCAAATGAGACTGTCGATGTTCTCCAAGACCAAGTGGAACTGGAAATGTTACCAACAGAGCCAGCCCAATCTGCGTTTCCTGTTGCCCAATTACGCGCCATCATTCGAGAAGAAATGCAAATTCTACAAGCAAACCAAGCCTCTACCAGCGGGTTACAGTTAGAAAATCAACAGCCATGCCCATTATCACCAGCCTCAATCATTATACCTTGCCCCGAAGATCCTGTTACAGCATCTACTCAAAATTTGCCTGCCTCAGCCAACACACTTCCACTTCATGCGGGTGCCAACGCCGCATAAACCCAGCCGACACAACAACCGCATGGTAATTTTCTTATACCTTTTACTTCAAGCTTCAACACTTTACCCCCACTGTCTGTTAGCAAAACTTCTAAAAGCCATAAAAGCCAAGGAGTTTGTCTATTTCAATGCCTTACTGCCATCAAGTTTATATGACCCATCTCAGATGTCCTCATTCAACCTTCAAATCCTCCCATCTGAATTAGGGGAAAACACAGTTTCTTTTTCTCCAGCCAGGCGCCCAACCCAAAAATCTCTGACTCTGCGTCATGGTTGGAAGCCTGGAACATGTCGATAAGAGCCTCTGTCCACTTTCACCCATATCTAGCTCAGGAGCTCCTGCCATATCGAGAATCCATGTGCACTTTACAGCAGAATTATTCCTTTCAGGCATGGTCTAAGTATGACATAGCCTTTAGACTATCGATTGCCACCAATAAATCTCTATCATGGACTCGTACCGATTAATATCTCTTCAACAAAAATATTCGTTGCAATGCAGCATTGTCAGCGGTATCAATCCCGCAACCCCGCTGTTTCAAATGCTCCACACCAGGCCATTACGCCAGTTCTTGGCCCAATGAAACCTTCCGGCCAGCAACAAATTTTCGTGCCTTCAGCTTCGCCAACAGCACATGCCGTTTCTTCAACAATGGTGACAACTGTAAAATCAAATCCTGTTCCTGGGCTCATAGGTGCAACAAATGCGGAGGCCCCCACCCAGGCACTTTGTGTAAACAAGCTAGCAAAAAACTTTAATGCTCTGCCAGCAGAAGTATCAACCCCAATTAACATTTTTGAGTTATCAAAGGAACTAATCAACTACACAAGTATGGGTTTGCTGATGCACTGATTTCTTCTTTAAAACATGGTTTTCGTATTGGCTATTCAGGCCCACAGTTTGTTCAGATTGCAAAAAACCTCAAATCTGTACACTCAAACATTGACGCACTGACAGAGAACATTATAACAGAGCTACAATTACATCGAATAGCAGGCCCTTTCAAAGAAATGCCACTACCAAACTTTCGTTTTTCTCCGATCGAAGTTGTACCAAAGAAGAACTCTGATAAGATACGAATGATCACTGACCTTTCCTCACCTAAGGGGTCAACCGTTAATGACTTTATAACCGATGAAGAATCAGCTGTACAATTTAATTACTTTGACACTGCAGTCAACATTGTAGCTGGGCTAGGTAAAGGGTGCTTGGTGGCAAGACTTGACATTAAAAGTGCCTTTCGCATATGTCCAGTGTCTCCAGTAGATTGGCACCTGCTGGGTTTCAAGTTTCTGGACCATTATTTTGTGGATCTCAGGTTGCCCTTCGGATTGAGATCCTTTGTAAACAGGATTCACTAGTCTTTCTAACACACTCCTGTAGATAATGCAAAATAATTACAACCTAAAACACATCACTCGTTAGCTTGATGACTTCTACCTTGCTGGAGCGCCAGGAGAAAATGAATGTCAAACCAGTTTAGAGAAAACAATTGATTTATTTAACAAACTGGGAACCCCTCTAGCTCAAGAAAAAGTAGAAGGGCCAACAACAGTTATTACTTACCTCGGCATAGAGATTGACTCAAAAAAGATGGAACTTCGTTTACCCCGGGACAATATTATGCCTCCTTGTATGATTTACTACAATCATGGGCAAACAAAAGAAAATGCACAAAGAAAGATCTGTTTTCCTTAATTGGTAAACTTTCATCTGCATGGAAAGTAGTGCCTTCAGGTCGTACTTTTCTTCGCAGGCTGATTGACTTATCCAGCACAGTCAAAAAAATGTCACATCACATTTCGATAGATGCAGAATCCCGTAAGGATATTTCATGGTGGGCAAAGTTTCTGCCCACCTGGAATGGCAAACACAAAATTTTAGAGCAAGCCACAGTTTTAACAACAAACATAGAACTTTATACTGAATTGAGAATTTCTCACATACTCAATCCAATGGAAGGAACTTTTTCCCATATACATATCATGCCTCCTCTCGGCAAAGTCATTCACAGGCAAGAGATTACATTTCCACTGTGATAATTTAGCCATTGTCAACATATGGTCAACGAAAACATCAAAATGCCCAAAGGTAATGCAGCTTCTGAGGAAATTGTTCTTTATTGCAGCTAACAATGACTTTACTATCAATGTGCAACACATTCCAGGCACTGATAATTCTATATCGGATGCATATCTCGTTTGCAGCTCAATCGCTTCCACAAACTGGCACCAGGTGCAAACAGCCAACCTACCATCATTCCAGCCAGCGTGGCTACTTTAGCAAATGATGTTTATTCACTGCAGCAACTTTCTATATCTGCATCTTCAGGTAAAACGTATAAACGAGGGCAGGATTCATACATAGCCTTTGTAATTCGTTCAATATTACACCTTATCCACTACGAGAATCAACACTTCGTCTCTACGCAGGATTCCTTACCTGCACGCACAGCTTTGCCACAATTCAAAGCCACTTAGCAGCAGCAAAGCAAAAAAACTTGGAGCTCGGTTTTCCACCCAACTTCGAGCATATGCACCTGTTAAAACTTCTACTGAAGGGAGTCAAACGTCTGAAAGGTGCAAGAACCAAACCTCCACGCCTTCCAATTACAATCAACATAATGAAATTGTTGAAAGAATCTCTACGCACAGCCACCATCAGTCCTAAAGACCAAATTATGTTATGGGCTGCATTCACCACTGCATTCTTTGGATTCCTGAGAGCATCTGAATTCTGCTCCCCTACTCAATATTCATTTGACCCAGCTTGCACCTTACTTCGTTGTGATATCACAACTCAAGAGTCTCAATATCCATCTACATCAAAGCTTTTAAAGTTGGCCAATTTCGTCATGGCCAATTAATCACAATTGCTCCTTCAGGCACAAGAATCTGCCCGGTGACAGCACTAAAAAAAACTTACCAAACTGCACCAACCCAAATTATCCTGTTTTTACTTTCGAAAATGGTGGTTTTCTAACCAGACAGTTACTATCACTAACACTGCAGAAACTGCTGGCATCTACCACTGAAAACTCAACATTCACGTCCCACAGTTTTCGGATTGGAGCAGCAACAAGCGCAGCTGCCGCGGGGATCCCTGACTGGCTGATAAAGACATTAGGCAGATGGTCCCTGACTGGCTGATAAAGACATTAGGCAGATGGTCCAATGAATGCTATCAAAGATGCATTCGAACACCAAAAGATGTCATTTCTTCTGTTCCTCGTAAATTAGCTCGTACTAACGTAGTGGTTGGTCAGTAATGACATGTAGGGTAAGATCTTGTCTTCAGGTAGCTTTGGGGCGTATCTTGGCGGTTTTTGGCCGCCCTCACAAAATGGTGGCAGTATTTTGTAGCTTATTTCAACATTCTTGGTCAAATTGTAGTGCTTGGTAATTATTTATCCTCGTCATAACAGCTGAGAATTCCCCAACCAAACTGAGGGAGAAGGGGGGTTATCAGCTCCTATTTAAATAAGTCTTGTAGAGACTTACCCATGACCTTAACCGATTGAAGGAGAAGAGGTTGTTTCAAGTAAGTCATGTAGGGATTACTTCCCAACCCTCAACCGAATGAAGGAGAAGAGGGGGTATAGCTTGTTGTTTTGTTCTACAGTAGTTGGCTTGACAAGATACGACCTCAATTGCTGCCAAAGATTTAGTTGTCTATATCTAGTCATATCTTGAAAAAGGGCCAGTTAGATTATTATCGCATCCAGCTACCTCCGTTCTTTGATACCAGGCATTACCAGCGCAGTTGGCGTTAAACATGTTTTCTGAAACGGAAAAATAGAACAGGACATGATAGTTAAATTCAATTTCTTGAAAATGCAGAATGGCTGTTTACAGAGCTTGAAATGAATCAAAAGACAAAGTAATTCAATGGGATCTGACAACCAGGAGATCAAAGCAACTGAAACATGCAAGCAAACAATGAGTCGGGAGAAAAAAGAATATTGTTAACCCTATAGTGGTTGGGCTATTTGATAGTCCTATTTTTGTTAGGGAGCAAAAAGCACCCCCCCCCTTACCTAACTCTTGACTGGTAATAGGTAGAGTGAGCAAACTTTGTGTGATACTAGCCTCAGGCATATACTTTCTGTAAAAATAAAAATTCACCTAAGATTGGAAATCATTTTTGCTCACCTCAGCATTTTCTTTTGTGTGGTCAAGAAAAGCGGAAAAGTTGACCAAAATCAGGAAAATCGCGATAAAATTAAATTTGGAGCACATTTTCCACCCAAATATAATAATTGTGATAGAATGCATGAAAGAAACACTACACTACAAAAGAAATTTGCAAAATATTCAACTTATGTTCCTTTTGTCGCGATAATGGAGATTTGAGAATTTGCTATTTTTCAAGGGTCAGTCTCAGAAAATTGTCTCCCTCCTCCTCGTTTTTCAAAATATTTCAATGAAACTTTTTTGAGAAGTTGCACAATAAGTAGTTCTAAAACGTCAAGAAGTTTCATCGCTATATACTAGGGGGGGGCAAAGTTGCCCCCCAACCAAAATAGGGTTAAATGTACAGGGTGTCTCCAAAAAATTGTTCGATGTCTGATGAAATGTTGAAAAATAACGATAATATGAAAAGGCTCGTGGGAAGAAAACCATGTTTCTAAGATTATGAATTGATTTTAGAGACCAGAATCTAGCAAATCGGTTGAAAAGTCACTGATTTGTGAGCTTTCAAAGATAAAAAATACGCGATAGCTGAAGCCAGAGACCCCCAGATTACCTGTAATGCAAAAAGCTCAAAGACCCAGATAAAAGAAGCTTATTCAATGTCATACCTCTCGTTGATATCAGACCAAACAAGGTAGGACTTCTAAAGTAATTCAGTCATCTCGATCATTGTCAAAATTTGCTTAACATTTCATTTGTCCAAAAACAGTGGCTCAAACATAATCGACAGAGATTGACTCTGTTTCCTCAATGCATCCATATGCTTAAAAGTCAGATTATCGTAAACCTGTTAAAATCATATTTGCTTAGTCCTGAAACAACTGAGAAATGGCAGAAACGATGGCCTATTGGAGTTTTACGAAACATGACATCTCGAGGCCTCTAGTTTAAACTTCAAAGGCTTGTAGCTCCATAAATTTTTAGCCAATGTGCAAGGTTCCTCTGTCAAAAATTAATCTGAAATTTCAGGAAAAGGTTCACTTGACCAAGTGTCTATTCAGCATACCGTAACTTTTAGTATTTAATTAAATGTCGGACAATTTTTTTGAGACACCCTGTACTTCCAACTGCCGATGGGGCTTACTGTCAAAATAACCCGTGCGTTACGCGTGATAGCAAAATCTCGGATTAAATTGTGAAATTCAAATAGGAATCCATTTTCAGTCTCCATGTTTACATTGTGGGTTTAGCTCCCTCCTTCAAAGCAGAAACATTGAATGTTTAAGATGACAGCAGAGCTATGATGATCATGTTGTAACTCTCACCTTACACTTATTATCTTCATCATGCATACACGTGACCACGAATAGTACATAGTCACACTATAGTGATGGGGATGCTGATAGGGCTTCACGCCTGTTTCATTGACAAGGTAGTTTAAAATCTAGTGTTTTATCGTTCGAGAGGAGAATTTGTTAGCAGAAAGCTTGCAAGAAAGCATAAGAGCTGTTGCGGAATCAGTTTGGCTTCATTCGAAAGGGTTTACTAATACGTAAAGTCCAAAGAGGCCCTCTTTAAAGTGTCTGACATAGAAGAGAAAAGAGCCGAAAAAGATTATGCAATTGCTGCCCAATGCTTCATCGAAAAGTATGACCATTTCGGGTTTTCCCCGATAACTGTGTCCACATATGCTGTTCCCGGTCGCTTTTATGACTGATGCTTCGTCAAAAAACATCGTATTTGCGTCCAAATTGCAGATCAACTATAAAATATCATCAGCCTTAGCATCATCACGTTCTCTTGGAATCGTCGAAATCTTTTTCTTTGTGTTGCGAAGTGCTGTGTTGACTGTATTCTGCCCTGGCAATTATACGGCATTGCAAATGCCTTCTGCCTGTAGTTCTTCTCAAATTTTTTCATAAACCGTTGGTTTCTTCAAGTCTTAAATTTCACATGGCAGCAAAACGTCGTTCAGTTCAGTTTAGTTTATATCTAAAAAATTCCACTACATACAAAAAATCTCTTAATATACACTACCATAACTAAATAAGAAATTACAACAGATGACAAACATACATGACAAATTTTACAATAATGGTACATAAAATTTTGTATGGAGGGGAATTTCTTAAGGAGGAACTCTCTCAGTAGGTAAACTAATCGAGGAAAGATTACCCTCTATGCTAAAAACTTATCATTCAAATTATGAAATATTTTCAGTGTTTTGATTAATTAATAGGCGGAAAAGTTATCTTATCAAGGTATTCAAGACTGGTACGTTGAGAAAAAATGTAATTTAAGATCACGACGGAAAATCATTACTGAAGAAGACTGTTTGAAACAGGAAGGAATGTTGTTCCAGGATTTAGCGCCTGCATATTGAATTGATCGTAAGTCATATTGCAGAGTGTTCGTACGTGTCATGAAAATATCACCTTTGTGAGCCTATTTAGTATCATACTGATGAACAGATGACAAAGTTTTAAAAAAATTGTGAAAGAAGGCAGTAGATATCAAGTGAACAGATTCATACACAAATATAAGCAACTTAAAATTGAAATAAATCATATAAATTAAGAATTTTTAATTCAGAAAAGATTGGTGTAGAAGGAGATGCAAATTCTTGAAAGCAATAGCTCTAACAACTTTTTTTTGCAGAAGGTATATTGGTTTAGTATAGTTGTCATAGGTAAGACCCCATACAATAATTCCATACTGAAGAAAGGAGGCAAACAGAGAGTAATACAAGGAACTAGAACACTAGTAGGTAGCAGATGCCTTATTTTAAAGAATATACCACTAGTTCTTGCCAACTTCTTTGAAAGTTAACTCAAGTGATACTTCCAATTCAGGTTTTCATCCAACAGTAGACCGAGAAACTTGACATATTTAGCCTGATTAACATGCTCTTTGCCAATCTTAATGTTGACAGTTTCATCTAAAGAATTTTGTGGGGAATGGAAAATGACAAAGTTTGTTTTTGTCTATATTTGATGCAAGTTTATTAGCATCAAGCCATTTTTTCGCTTTCTTAAGTTCTTTGTTGACTACTTTTTCTAGTTTACTAAGATTGTCAGATTCAAAGTAGATGTTTGTGTCATCAGCAAAAAAATATAAAATGATAACCTGCAAGATACGCTTGGAAGATCGTTTATATAGATGAGGAAAAGAAGTGGACCAAGGACAGAGCACTGGGGAACACCGCAAGTAACATTAAGATTCCTAGAGTTGTGGCTGTTAACAATTACATGCTGACATCTATTGCTAAGATAGGAACTAAACCATGCTAAGGCAGTACCTCATACACCGTAATGTTTGAGTTTATTGAGCAGAATCTGATGATTGACCGTATCAAAAGCTTTTTGTAGGTCAATAAAAATCCTACACCCAAAACGTTTGCTATCTATAGTATTTTTAATAGATTCTGTTCGACTAATCAAAGCGTGGTTTGTTGAATGAGAAGGACTGAAAGCAAACTGAAGATTGTACAAGATTTCGTGAACTTCCAAGAAATTGTATAAGCGCTTGTACATCAGTTTCTCTGAGATTTTACTGAAAACAGATAAAAGAGAGATTGGTCTATAGTTAGAAAGTGTCACAGGACAGCCCTTTTTAAATAAAGGTATGACTTTTGCATGCTGCCTTTCTTCAGGAAATATACCAGAGAGGAAAGACTCTTTGATAATTTGGGACAAAGGAGAAGAAATATGGGGAGAGAAAATTTTTAACAATTTTATAGGAATATTATTTTGAACCTAATGATTTACCAGCTTTTAAAACATCAATTCTATCTGATATTTCATAAAAGGCAGAAGGAGTTATAAAAATGAGTTGGGATTTTCATTATCAAGGTAATCTAAGGGGGATTTTGGAGACCTAGGTATTCTTTTAGTAACACCATCGGCTACATTAACAAAACAATTATCAAAAATGGTAGCCATAGTTGCAGAATCAAATTTTATCAAATTTTGAGTAATTATGCTTATAATATGACATAGATTTGTTGGTGATGCCTGTTTTTCAACAATCAAAAACTGCGGAAAGTGATCTAAATCATAAGTCGTAAGTCATCTTCATTTCATTTCATTTAATTTCCTTTCATTTCATCTAATATTATTTAAATTAATATTGTTATTATTATTAATATTAATTATTACTAATATTATTATTTTCTTAAAATCATTAAGAAAAACTAATTACAATACAAATTTCCTAAGTTTACTCTAAATTATGAAATATATTGCCTGATCTTCCATGGATTCGTGCGGAGCTGATTTCCGTTAGCTCAAAAGGTGGGATTTTAGTTTAGTCTTTGTTGGCCCTCAAACCCCTGGGGGCACAACGCTTCGAGGGCACTTTTTCCTTGAGAAAAAGTGGCATTTTCTAATAATAAAACGGACACTTCTTTGTTTATTGCAAAATCTTTTCCAGACCCCTGGGCATGTTACTCCTGTGACTTCTGAACTTTCTGTGTTCTAATGCCCCTGTTCGTACAGCAGGAGTATTCTCTGCCTTTCGTTTCCCGATGTAGCTTGTCCCTGGCAATAAGACTCCTCGGCTAGGTTCAACCTGGGTGCATCGTAGACTAAACTAAAAGTGTGTGTCTGAAATTCGACAGCTGATTCCCAAGTCAGTTTTTTAGTGGTCATCCTAAGATATCTGATCTAAGTTCTAATTTGACTATAGTCAATGAAAATAAAGAGAAGTAAATGAAACCACAAAAAGGAAGCAGATTTAGATTTGAAGTACCATTTTGTGCTCACGGGGACCACACGTAGCGCACGAGTTGTTTTGACAGTAGAACACTGTCATTCTTATGACGTCATATGACATCATAATGTTCATTATGCTCTAGCAACAGCAAAAACATAGCTAATTAAACCATTATCTCACACATTCATTGTTTATATAATGGAAAACCTTTGTGCCTAATTTTGCTGCCATATCTCCAACAACAACAGAGATGAACAGGCCCTGAGTGTTTCAAATCGCCAAGGTCAGATAGGGCTACACAACAAAAACAAATTGGATATACTGGATTTTCCATATGCAGTATAACTGGCTTTGTACGGAGTATTAGGGGCTTTCCATCACCCATAGTTATACCGACGAAAACTGGATACCGGATAACGTTGTTTGCAGTTATACAGTGTTTTTTAGGATTGGATAACAGTGTTTGATAAATGCGGAGTTATATGGTAAAAACATCCACAAGCCATTTATACGGAGTGAAATCCTGGAACCGGATAACGTTGCTTATAGAAATGCCTCTCGAGGATTGTTCATGTGTTAAAAGATTTTAACTATCAAAAAGCGGTTCAAGAGTCCCTTAAACAATAAAAAATATATGTAATCGCCCTTTGGATCCTGAAATAAAGAACTGGGAGACTACAACTTGAATACACAATACAGACAAGGGCAGGTAAAAAATATGGCGCGCTTTCTTTTCGAACTTTCATTTGCTTTCTCTATTTGAAAATTGCATTCGCACAGCACAGCAAGTTTCGTTCAACCTCCAATTTGAAAACTTTCAGTTTCCACACGCAGTTCTCCGCGAATATTTTGAGAACTCAGAATAACAGGGCGTTTTATGGCTCAAACACCAAAATGCTAAGTAAGCCATGCAGGCAACACACTTTGACGTTCGAGGTATGTTTTTGATTTTTATGCTGACGCCTTGCGTCCATCGTTGCTGACGCTCATCGGATAAGACAGAGGATCATGGGCAAGTTGCACCTTTCATTAGGCACATGTCAACGGCAAACAATGTTTGAGGTATTATCAGAAGCAACTGAATATTCTAAAGAGTTAATCGTGCTCACTGGTGTTGGAGAAACCCCGACGAACAACGGACACTTAGTCTGTTAGTTTCTGGTGCAATTTATGCTTCACCGTGTTGTCTTGATTAGCAGCATGTTTTTACGATCAGAATACTCCAGCATAAAGTTACAATAATTTTACATACGTAGTGTCTGCATGAACTTTATTGGATAGCTGCACGGTTTCCACAAATCTAGTTTTTTCTAACATTAAAGGCATTCTATATCAATGGAATATTGATGGTTTATCCAGAGTTCTCTAGAGATCTGCTGCACACCTTTATCCGGAGATATCCGTCGTCGGGAAGAATAGTTTTCCGAAGTATTCCTGACACCGTACAGAGGTTAGGAGAATATTCCAGGGCTTTTCTGGGTTTTCTGCATCGGAAATCTGAGTTGTTCCGGGCCCGCAAAGCAACGTAAAGCAAGGAGTCCGTTTCCTAACCTGTCTAATGTTCGGAAAACTCCGGAAAACACAAGTTTTACGACATAACAGAGGTACTGTATAACTCCGTATAGCAAAGTTTTCCGGAGGAATACCATATTTTAAAACTCAGTAAAACAACCTTGTTCTTGCTGTGTAAAGCATGCCGAGCCATTCTTACGGAATAAAATTTTGAAAAGCATATACACGGGTATTGTGGAGCCCTTTTTTGGTATTGCTGCTCTGCTTGGACCTGTGCCAGCTCAACAAGAATTAATTAGTTGCGAAAACTCCAGAAATGTGCTGCAAGAATTGTGAAAGCAGCAGGTTTGATGCCCTGGGCAGTCCAGGTATAGAAATTCAGGGTTGGAAGACCACTCAGGAACTTATTCAAAATGATTCTTGAACAATGGTCTTCCATTCCATGCGTGATTTGGCTCGCAATCCTTGTGTAACTATTTCACAACAAACTCACAGTGCTTCTCTTACATTCTCCTAAATACTGAGACATATCTTACGCTACATCCCAAGAGAACTTCAAATGGCCGAAAATCCTTTTCTTGTAGAGGAGCAAGGCTATAGAATAGCGTCTCTGCTGAGTCTATGCAGCCATCCTCTCTACGTTGTTTTAAGGGATTGTGCAAAATTCATGATATGACATGGCCGGTGGAGAAGAAAACTGTTTGGAAAAAAATTTGCTCGCCCCGTATGAAATTATTGCAAGAAAACTAACTGCCCCGTCGCCCTTTCGTTAAAGTCCTTTAAAATGTATCTGCCCTGTGTTCATGAATAACAGATGTTTTACAGTACGTATTATCGATGAAGTAGCCAAAGACCATAACAAAATCAATTCTTGTACTTACGAATGTTGTTCAATGAAAAATTCACTTTGAAGATCAAGGAATATGACTGATGCAAGTAACGGACAAGGAAATTTCGCATCATATATCCTTCCAAGAATTTCTCTGCTTGCATGATTCACAGCTTAGCACTCAAAATGAGACATGAGACATTTCAAATTTCATCTTGAGCTCGTAAAAAGTTTCTGTCCCGTTGATATTCGCCTCAAAAAAGTTTTGACCCATCTCTGATAAGCTCAATAAAAGTAGTTGCCCCGTTGCATTTTGCACCGGCCATGTTATAAAATAGACTTTGCTCTGTCGCTAAACGAGCAATTTTAGAAAAAAAAATCTATTTTGTAAATAATAGAAGTTGCAAATAGAAATTTTGTTGCAGATCGATTCTTGGTATGTATATGATTGTTTTAATATTTATTTTGTAATTAAGCCTGTAATTTATTTTGCTTTATGGGGTGGCTTTTGAAAACTTAAATCAGTGTCGAATGGCTAACCTCCCCATACTTGATAAATGATAAAGGAAGTGAAAAATGCGTGTGTGTGTGTCTTTGTGTGTCTGCATGCTTTATGTGTCTGTGTGTGTATTATAAATCAAAATGACTTTGTAGTTACAGTAGCACCTGATCTGTTTTAGTTATTTACATGAAACAAATGAATTGATATGAAGTAAACATTGAATTAAATAAAATGTAAGTAAAATCGTATCTGGCCTAAAACACATACAATTGCTGTGTTACATTGGTTTGACGAAGAATATGTAGCTCTCGAGCGTTGTGTGATATTAATGTTGCTATGTTATAAAAATTTGTTTTTTCTATCTCGAACCTACTCATACCGTAGTAAATATCCATATAGCCGGACCAGCGTGTTGGTAGCCAGTGGGGGGGAAGGGTTCCTCCCTTTTCATCGTCAGCTCTTCCGCCATTTACTCTATTTCAATGGTGTTTGCCGTTTGCATTCACTACTTAACACATAGCTGGGATCCAACAGGTACTATATTTCTAAGTTGAAAGGACCTCAGAGTAATAGCTATTATTGAGATTGGAACATCATTTGGAAACCACAGCTTGAGAAATCGTAGGGCAAGTAAAGGGATAAAAAACATCATGTTGTTGGTTACTTCATATTTCAATCATGATAAAGCTGAAAAAAATTTATGTTTTGATAATTAGTAACTTCCTTGTCATGGTAATTACGTTGACCAGTCCATAATAGAATTAGTAGTGAGCAAATGACAAAACTCGGGAGGCTAAGCCGTGATTAAAAGAACGTTTCGAACCTTCCTAGGTCCATCCTCAGCAAGTTGACTGGGTGGGATTACGATTAGATACTACTAGGAGACACGCTAGTGGGAGTTGGGACTTATTCCAAAAAGGGCAAAATCGCCATATAAGTTAGAGTGAGTGCAACAAAGGGAGGAAAAACAACTGGGGAAACAGCAGGAACCAGTTTAACAGCTAGCAGGACGGAAAAAAACAACTCAGAGCAGTACCAAGGGGATTGATGATTGCTGAGAATTAAGGGAAAGATGGTCCCGAAGAATTAAAAGGCTTTCGTGAATGAGAAGGTCAAAAGAATTCTCAGTTTTGATGAGAATATCAAAATCTTCAAGGGATCCATTGTGGCCGGATTTAGAAACATGGTCCCCAATGGCGGAACAGTTACTTTTTATCTTTTGACCTGCTTTGCTGATTCCCAAGTGCTCTCTACAGCGAGTAACTAGATGACGGGTTGTTTTCCCATAGAACAAGGCATGGCAGCCAAGACACTTATATGAGTAAACTACAGAAGAGCACATGATAATGGGGAAGCGGTCCTTAAACCTAAAATACATATGATGACAAACGCTTGGGAGAATTAAAGATAACGTTAAGCTTAACGTCAGGGTAACATTGTTTGAAAAGCCTAGTAAGCTTAGTCTCAACTCGTAAGCTATAACTTCCTAGAAAGGGGAGACAAAACATAATGAACTGCTTTTCATCTCGAGTAGGTGGAGGCTTTTTACTAAACTGTTTGTCCAAGAAAGTCTTAATGACGCGGTCAATAAGTGGCATAGGGAAGGAGTTTTCTTTTAAAATTCCTTTTATTCTAACAATCTCATCTTGAAAATTAGAATACGTAGAACATATGTGAAAAGCGCGGTACACAAGAACCCTAATTAAGTTAAGCTGGTAAAGAAACAAACGTATCTTCACCGGATCTGACTCACTTCCTTTCAAACTACTAAGATATGGAGAGTGCAAGGAGTTGCGTTTGAAAGGGAGCGAGCAGATCCGTCGCTGAGGGAGGAGCGGAGGGTAGATTTCGAGTTCCATTGCTTGTAGCTCATAAAGAATGACTGAATAGCCTCGTTGAATTTGTTTAAATAGGTAGAGGTCCCTTGGGGTGAGAAGGTACGGGCATATATTTACTTTTGTTGAAACTCGGAGAGACATATCCGGTGAGAATACAAACATATCTTCACCGGATCTGACTCTTCCTTTCAAACTACTAAGATATGGAGAGTGCTTCGGAGTTGCTATAGAAAATGACTTAAGTCACTGAACAAACTCATGAAAAATACTTAGAAAACACACGGGAACAGAAAGGACTAGTACTACTTCCAATACTCAAAAAGGAAAAATAGAAGGCTGAAAAGTTCTATATAGTCCAGTTTACAACAGAAGCATAGTGCTTACACTCTAGCTGTGAAATAACTTTTTAAAACCGTTCAAGAAGTTTCTCTCTCTGTATTCCTTTCCCAGAGTCTTTGCAGATGAAATTGCGGAGAAAGTAGGATTTTTCATCGATGAGGCTAAGATTGAACTTGCATCATTCATTGTCAAAACCTTGTCACATTGCGAGTAGTAAATAGCAGTATTAACACTTTTCCAGCCAACATGCTCAGCAATTGTTGCGTACGGAACTCCAAGGAGGGAAAGAGTAATTGAGCAACCACTGCGAAAGCTATGCATTGTTTCTCCGGTATTGATAGATAGATCTGTCAGATGCTTGCGAAGCAGATTTGCAACTGCAGATCCTATAAAAGGCTTATCTGTTACATAGCCATGGCGATCTGTTGAATGGAGGAGGAAACCAAGGTTGAGATTGATACCTGCTGCTTTTGTGACGGACAAGTAGCATTTGAGGTTTTTAACAGGACAGACGGGTGAACCAGGAACCTCTCTGATAGCGAAAACATTTCTTCCGTTACCTCTGAGGGTCTTGCCGAAAACTTGATTAAATATGAATGCGTTGTTGCCTGGCGTAGTTAGGAAATCTGAGACCATGACACGACCGAGGTCTGAGCCTCTATCCCCAGAGAAGAAATCTATTGAATAGAATGCTAAATCTCTGGCAAGGATGTAGAGCTGTGAGGGTTTAACACCGGGTTGGTGCATGAGGTTGCGTAAAAAAGAGGTCAGTGATACTAATTTGTCCATGAAAAAAGGCACAGCTTGTTTTGGAAATGTTCTGGCTATAGTTTGCTCTTCCAAAACCAAAGAATGATATTCGTTAACTGAAACATGTGTAGCTGGGTTTCCAAGATTCAATTCATCATTCCAGGGAGAACTTCTTCCGTTGTGTTTAAGAATAGTGATAAGTTTCCCTATGTTATTTAATATTGTCCCAGCTGATAAACCTTTATGACAAGGGCATTTCCCATTATCGGATGCTCTATCCGGACTGCTTCTTCAGTGTGAGATAGTTGTTCTGAATTGGTCTCTCCAAATCAGGAAATTGACAACATCGGAGGGTGAAGCTGTGGCAATGGATTTTGCAGAAGGCAGAGAGTCCAGGAAAGATTCAAGCTGTCGTTGAAGGCTATCTTTTTAGCGTTGGTATGGTTTGGAGCTTCGTAGGTTTTCAAGCTCTTTCAAGCGAGATTTTATTCTGATATTGTCTATTGCAACATGATCAGGAGATGCGACACGTATTATAACATCTTTTCCATAACCACACCTTTGACAAACTTATAGTCAAAGTCGTTTGGGTAACTACAACGTTTAAAACTCAACGCAGGCTTCCAAATTCTTGGCACCACTGGAGCAACCTACAATGATGAAGTTAAAAACTTAAAAGCATATAAGTCCCACAGAAGGGGCTTAGTGTGCCAAACTTTAGTTTTCGTCGGCGGGAACATCAGGATGAACTCTTCGCCCTTCTTTCCAAACTGAATGTAGGACTCCGCTGCCTTGTTGATAATTGGCCACCAAAACTTTCTTGGCAAAATATCAGGTATGACTATTGTAGTGGGTACTTGACAGGGCAGAAGGAACTTTAATAGTGGGCCGATCAGCACAAAAGGGGGGAAGATGTAGTAAATCTTTGCCGGTGATAATTGTTGTGAAAAGACGTTAATGCCACTTGATCCTTCACATGGGAATGGAGAGAAAAATTTCAAGCTATGTCCTTGGCTATCTGCTCTCACATTTGATGGAATCGCCATCATGTATACCGTATGGGGCCCAAAGGTGCGGTCAACTAATCTCCAGGATGATTCGGACAGGCAGCAATCTATGTCGGAGGAGAATCTAGATGGAGCATCAGCTGGCATGCATTTCGAAGGCAAGTAGTAGAGGTTGAGGCTGACGTTTAAATTTAAACATAGCAAGAAAAGAGTTTTAATTTCATCTGTGAGGCTGAGATTCTTTCCACCCTCATTGTTCCAGAAGTTTAGTAAATTCATATTGTCTACGTAGGCATCAACACGTGTGTTGAAAATATCACTTGCAAAAGCTACTAATGTATTGTGTAAAGCCTTTGCCTCCCGAAGAGCAATTGGAACGGCTTTTTCTTCAGGGCACCAATAGTCTCTAGTTGTTTTAGATCCGGCTGGCAAAGATAAGACGCCAGCCCATCCAGAATTTGAAGCGTCAGAACACAGCATGATAGAGAGATGTCGTTCATCTTTCCAACGTAGAGATCCTTCCCAGTTATCTAGAAAACGCCAGTGTTCCAACTCCTTTCTGAGCCGCCCAGTTACCAGAACAGGTCTTGAATTTTTAATTCCTGAGCTTATATTGGCGTTAACTTCACGTGTGTACAGACGTGCAGCAGGTAGAGCTAGCGAGAAGGAAACAGCCTTTCCTACAAATTGCTGTAACGTTTTAACAGAAACATTCTTTGAACAAATGATGGATTCCCTTAGATCCGCAAATTTTTCTTTTTTGTCTTGGGGAATTGAAAAAGACTGAACCTGAGAATTTGATATCAAACCGAGGAACAAAATGCTCTGGGTTGGGCAGAGAACGGACTTTTGTAAGCCAATAAAGTAGCCGCAGGAAACCAAGGTGAGAGCAGAGATAAAAACCGCTGTGTTTGCAAGCTCGAGATCAGACCAGTTGGAGGTGACTGTGTTTGCAGATTGAAGTTGTCCAATGTGACGATCGTCAATATACTGGGTAACCGGGACGCCATTTGATCGGATGAAATGAGAAACAGCCAAACCCACAGTCTGGTAAATATAGGCGCTGGGGCTCCAACCAAAAGGGATGGTGTTGTAAACGAAGTACCAGTTCTTCCAGCGAAGGCCAAAGAAGGTTTTACTTTCTTGGGTTAATTTTATGTGATCGTACCCAGATTTGTCATCAAGTTTAGCCTGGTAATGATCTTTACCAACGTAACGGGGCAAATCAGTGATGGGATCAAATTTTATTTTTGGGCAGTTTATCCATAGGTTTAGGTATCTCGCATCATGGCATAGCCTGGGTTTTGTAGGCTCTACAGTTAACGGTATGACTATATGTGGAGGAGTACACTGTCCACACTTCCCCCAAATAGAAATTGAACCATTCCGAAGTCTTTCGAGAATTGTCTCTGTAACGAATTGGTCAAATGTCTCACATGACTTGTTGTTAGAAAATTCAACGCATGGGGGAAGCTTAGAATTGTAATGCTGCCCCTTGTAATCCCCTTTAAAAGGTGTGAAAAGTTTATGGACAGAAATCCCATCAGTGATATAACGAAGAATTTCCTTCCTCTTATCTTCCTCTTCTCCCTCTTATCTTCTCGTTCCCCTTGTGAAACGAGATTCCATGCATCATAATGATAGTGGATTTCACCGGCCACAAAGGATTTTGGATCTCGAAAAACAACGTCATCAGCAGTGGCATAGAGGTTCCCGTCACTAACTCTTGAAACCCATTCCAGTGCTTTTTGAGTGGCTGGGTCGGCGGGCTCCCCCTTCAGATGGTCAGTAATTGCTGCGGAACAACATAATATTCTTGTGCAATTTAAACGCGAACGATTCTCGTCCTTTGTTTATTGTCTGTTAATAATAATGGTGATAATAATAATAATAATAATAATAATAATAATAATAATAATAATAATAATAATAATAATAATAATAATAATAATGATAATAATGATAATAATACGAATCTTTATACAGGAATTGACACTTCAACATGCAATGCTGTTATCAACGTGTGTCCTGATTAAATTAAATGGAAAAAGAAAAAGAAAACAGTAAAAACCTAACCTACTAAAAAATCTCCAAAAACTTACATTGATATTAATTGAGCTACTTACAACGGCGATAAAATATTTTACATGAGAATTTAAAACTGTCAATAACTGAAATGTTTCTTGAGAAGATTACTGTAGTCGCTGAAGGATTCAGCCTTTCTGATTTCAATAGGCAGTTCGTTATAAATTTTAGCACCCATGAAACGAAAGGACTTGCGAGCATATTCAGTCCTAATTCTAGGGAGTTTTAGCAAACATTGGTTATTTCTTGTCTTCTTTTCGTGTTCTTGTACTTCAAAGTACCCTCGAAAGATATCACATACTTCTCTGTCTGTACACTTGCGGACGAGTTTGCATGCTCGAATGTTATTTGCGTTTATTACGGATAGAATGTCTGATTGAGCTGACGTATTACCTTGTATTACTTTCAAGGAGCGATCATAAAACGATGCAAGTCTATTTGATTGGGTAGTGGTTAACTTCAGCTGCAAAATTCCGCAGTAAGTGAATGTAGGCAAATCATTAAGCGATATATGCTCTTTGCAGAAGTCACATCAAGATAATCCCTGAGTTTTGCCAATAATCTTAATCTGCCTGATGCACGCTTGTAACATTTCTCAAAGTGAGAATTGAGGCTTAATGAGCTGTCTACTTCGATGCCGAGATATTTGTAGTGGGTGGTATTCGATATATTGGAGCCTCGATACATGACGTTGAATGACTCACTTTGTTTGGCTATCCTCTGCGACGTTCCAAAAAGAAGGGATTCAGTTTTTCCTTTATTCAGATTGATTATTAGAGCATTTTGGTCCAGCCAGTCTGCAATGGCATTCATATCTTGGGAAAGCTTCGACTTAATTACCTTGATATCCTTATCGGCAACATAAATGACAGTGTCATCAGCATACTTAATGATTTTTGCACTGCTGATTACATCTGTGATATCGTTCAGAAATATTATGAATAACAAGGGACCCAAGATTGAGCCTTGCGGTACTCCAGTTAGGACATCATTCGCGTTGGATAGGCAGTTGTCATAACTCACCACTACTGATCGGTTGAAAATGTAATCTGTAAACCAATTAAGCTCTACATCACGAATTCCATATTGGGGCAGTTTGTCTAACAGGTTTGAGTGACTTATCGTATCGAATGCTTTCCTTAAGTCTATAAACGCTGCACCAACCAATTTCCCTTTGTCCACATTTTTTCGTATGTCGTCTAATAAGAGGGTTGCTGCCAACTCTGTTGAGAGCTTAGGCCTAAATCCAAATTGAAAGGCAGACAGCAACTTATTTTGCTCGATAAATTCAATGACTTGCCGATGCACAGCCTTTTCAATGATTTTTGATAGCACCGGAAGAACCGAAATTGGCCTGTAGTTGTCGATACTTGAATGAGAGCCAGATTTATGTATTGGTACAATTTTTGCCAGTTTCCAGTCTTTTGGAAAAAGGCCTGTCTGCAGTGAAAGGTTAATGAGGTGTGTCAGAGGAGCTGATATGGTACGTGCAGCATCCACTGCAGCAGGTTAATGCAGTACGTTTTAATAATTGTTCTCCCTTTTGATAGACAGAGTATTGAATAGCGGCTTATTGATGAAAATTGAAATGGGACAGACCAAACGCAAATGGCTGAAGTATAAATAGTCGTACAAACCGTCGTTGAAATAGTCATATGCTTTATGAAATATCACTATATATGCTGTGTACGATTGTTTTTGAGAGTAAATTGCAAATACGTGAAGAAAATAAAGAAGTCTCGCAGAGGACAAAAAGTGGGCCCACTCGCAGTATTCTGTGCCTGTAGTAGTTGCTGCATCTCTGTGGTTGCTAGAAACATTAGCGCATGCGCAAAACGAAAGGGCGCTAATGTATTTTATTGGAGTATGGCGAAGCAGCAATGTACGTGCGGCCTAAAGGCTTAGTTTTTTACACAATATGCGAAAGATTTTCCGCCCAACTGAACAAATTTGACTTATGGCAAGTTTGAAAAACTGAATGCTCTATAAGATGCCACTGATCACAATCGAAAAACTCTTGACTAAAGCTTCTGTGCCTAAACCCGTAAACAAACCCTGATTCATTTTAATCTTTAGCTTCCCAGCCTATAATTTTGCACTTTTATGTGACTGATGGGTGTCTGACATATGTAAAGTTGAATATGTCCGTATCTGATGCAGCAATGGAAACTCGAGAATCTGGATGTTGTTAAGATAAACGAACTGTCTAAAAGGAAAAATTCATGAACCCAAGTAAACGTGAAGTTAAAGGGAATTCCAGGGGAGGGGTATACCCTATTATCAAGAGATACTGGGTCTGTCACAGATGTGTCTAATAATAAAATTGCATTAACCAACTGAAACCCCCCCCCCCCTTGTACCTTGCTTCAGAAACTATAAAGTTCAAGAAAAAATGCGACTTTATAGCGATAAAGATGATAACTGCGTCTAGCCAGTCAGTGCTAAAGACAAACAACAAATTTTGCGTGTGAAAATCGACAAAAAAGAATTCATACGCATGGGTTAGAGATACCCAATAACAACAAATATTAACGTCAGAGTTCTTAATGTTCCACTGTAGGGTTCTTTAGTTTCTACCATTTTGTCCTTGGTGGTATGGGCCATTTCTTCTTCTCCTGAAGCACGTGAAGTACGAATGTCCGGGTTTTTGACAGAAAGAGCAAAAACGGAAACGTCGTCCTCCGTTATGATTGAGAAAAGGAGCACCATGGGCAAACGGAGCAGCCTGTGGAAGGGCAGAATTCTGTCCAAAAGATGGGGGATCAATGTAATGGCTAGCTGATGTAGGCCGAGAGAAACACGTTTGTAATCTAACATTTGCGTCACAGGATTTGTCGATCTTGCTGACTGTCTCTATTATCTTCGCATAGTCTTTGTCCCCCAAAAGCGAGAGGACGTAATTCTTGAATTGGTTTGTGTAACGTAGTGATCAGGCAGAGCAGATCAAAAAGACAACCACACGTGTCTCATACACAAGAAGAAGTGCGAAAACAATTCAATTCAACTTTACACAACAACAACAACATAGGGAGGCTAGTCTATTACGTCACATCTCCCTTTTTTCAAAATGTGTTCTTACACATAATCCTTTAAATAAGAAGGTCTCTTTAGTGTTCTTCCTCTTGAAGACACTCTTGGCACTGTGCTCTCTGGTCTTTGGTTCTCTGAATGTCTCTGTACAGTCCCTTTAGGAACTTGACTTTCTACTGTTGTTTGATTCATGTCATTAGACTCACTTGTATCTTTACTATGCTCTGCAGGTTCTGCGGGCTCAATTGATTCAAAAGCATCACTGATTTTCTCATCAAAACTTTCAGCTGTCTTTCGCAAGTTTTTCCGGTTCCTTCGGTAAGTTGTTCCTTCCTCTGTTTGTACTTTATAAGAACGAATATTTACTGGCTCTTCAACTCTAGCTTTTGTCCATACTTTACCCTTTTCTTTTGGCTCTATCCTTACTGTATCTCCTTGTTTCAATTGTTCTAGTTCTCTCGTTCTCCTGTTGTAATACCTCGCTTGCTTATCTTTGTTTCTCTGTTTACTCTCTCTGGTCTTGGAATATAGAGACTTGTTTTCTGGCATAAGTAACTCCTTCGATATTGGTAGTAGTGTTTTTGTCCTCCTACCTAGTAACAACTGAGCTGGAGATCTGTTCAGTCCTTCAGTTGGTGTGTTTCGAAAGTCTAGCAAGGCAAGATAAGGATCTGACTTAGCACTCTGAGCCTTGGTCATCAATGATTTAACAGTTTTTACAGCGTTCTCTACTTTGCCATTTGACTTCGGATAATAGGGTGAACTTGTTGTATGATCTATGTTATACTTAAGTGTGAATGATTCAAATTCTTTTGACTGGAATGGGGGCCCATTATCAGAATACATCTCCTCTGGTATCCCGTATCTGGCGAAGTGTCCTTTCAGTTTTGGAATCACATCTCTTCCCTTTGAACTTGATAGACGATCAATCTCTATAAAGTTTGAAAAATAGTCCACTGTTACCAAATATTCTGTGCCCTCAAATGTACACAAATCACATCCAACTTTTTCCCATGGTCTAGTTGGGACTTCATGACTGATCAAAGGTTCTTTCTGTTGCTTATTTGCAAATGACTCACATATCCTACATTGGCTAATAGCTTTCTCTATGTCTTTAGTCATTCCTGGCCAGTAAACACACTCTCGTGCACGTCTAATACACCCCTGAATAAATATATGACTTTCATGTAATCTTTCTATTATCCCATTTCGTAATGAAACTGGAACAATAATATGCTGTCCTTTGAAAACTAACGCATCCTGAGCAGTTACGTCCTCTCTGAATCCAAAATAAAACTTTAACTCTCTGTTAAGCTGAATGTCTTGTTCCAGCCATCCTTCACGTATCAATGTCTTTATCTGAGACAAAACAGGATCTTTCTGTCTCTTTCTCAATTTCTTTAATACTCCTTGATGAAACATTGACTGTTCTAAGTGCATTTATCTCTTCTGTCTCTTTCTCTGCTGGTGATCTTACATCTATAGTAAATACTATGTTTTTGCTCCCTTTCATAGCTTGCTTGTAAGGTAGGTAAGCTCTACTTAATGCATCTGCCATGTGCATCTGTTTTCCTGGAATGTATACAACATCAAAATCATATTTTTGCAAAGCTAAAAACATTCTTTGCAACCTCTTTGGAGCTGTAGCTAAAGATTTCTGACAAATAATTTCAAGAGGCTTATGATCTGTTTCAACTTTGACATTTCTGCCATAAACATATGTTTCAAACTTTTCCATACCAAACACTATTGACAGTAGTTCTTTCTCTATTTGAGCATAGTTCTTTTCAGCAGCTGTTAAAGCTCTGGATGCATAGGCAACTGGGTGTCCTTCTTGTAGTAAACATACACCTAGGCCTGACTTAGAAGCATCACATTGTAAAACAGTCTGCTTTGCTTCATCAAAATACCTCAGAACTGGAGAGGATGACAAAAGGTTCTTAACTTTATAAAATGATCTCTCATGTTCTGCATTCCAACAAAACTCTGTTTCTTTCCTTATCAATTGCCTTAGAGGCTCTGTTATCTCTGACAACTTTGGTGAAACTCTTTGCACAAAGTTTACCATTCCTAGAAGTCTCTGCACAGATTTTTTGTCTGTGGGAGTTGGCATATTCTCTATGGCTGTTACTTTGGTTTTATCAACATGTAAGCCTTCCTTACTGATAACATGTCCAAGGAAACTAACTTGTGTTTTCCTCAGTTTCAACTTATCTTTGTTTAGTTTCAGATTAGCTTGTCTACATCTTTCAAAAAATAACTTCAACTTTCTATCATGATCTTCAATTGCTTCTGCATCATTATCACCACACCCAAATATCAAGACATCATCATGAACAGCTTTAACACCATCTAGACCATCAACAACTTCATTCATCCTTCTCTGAAATTCCTCTGGAGCTGGGGAGACCCCGAATGGTAATCTTTCCCACCTATACTTTTCCCAGGGAGTACCAAAAGTTGTGAGGTAACTTGATTCCTCATCTAACTTAACCTGCCAAAACCCATTCTTTGCATCTGCTACAGTAAATACTCTAGCTTTGCTAAGCTCTGGCAAAACATCTTCTATTGTAGGAATTGGATGGTTGTTTCTGTTCAGTGCTTTGTTTAGTGGCTTTGGATCAATACATAATCTTACTTTGTCGTTGCTTTTTAATACAACAACCATGCTAGAAATCCAATTTGTTGGTGTGTTCACAGGAGTGATGATTCCTAACTTTGCTAATCTCTGTATCTCTGCTTTCACCTTGAGCTTGACTGACAGAGGCATCTTTCTCACTGGTAACTTAACTGGTGTAACACTTTCATCAACAACAAGATGAAGTTCTCCTTTTAGTAAGCCTTCTCCTTTGAAAATATCTTGGTACGTTTCAAGTAGATCATTTCCTTGAGTACACTCTTCATCTTTAGTGAAAGTGTTTTTGTCTTCAATACCTTGCACAAATTCTCTGTTAACAAATATAAGTTCCATTTCTTGTAATGCAGCTGCTCCAAGTAATGGTTTAGACTTTCCTTGTACCACAAAGAATTCAAGGTAGTATGACTTGTCATTGATTGGATTAATGATTTTCAACTTTCTTTTCCCCAATGACCTAATTTCTGTTTTGTTGTACATTACCAGTTTAGATGTACTTCTTTGTAAATGCTTCACTTTGTAATCTCCATAAATGGCTTTGTAATCATCCTCAGAAATTATATTGACAGTTGATCCACTATCTAACTGGAAATCGACCCTGTAATCAGACAACATCATTTCAGCATGCAGCTTTGATGGATAGTCCTCAACCCCATTCACAGTTTCAATACTAAAAATGTACTGCTCATCATCAGAGTCTACTTGACTGCATTCTCTTACTGTATGAATTTTTCTCTGATTAACTTGTTTTGGTTGCTTGGTTGTCTGGTTCTGTTGTTTTGCTCTACATTTTGCTTGAAAGTGATTTTCTCCTCCACACTTTAAGCATCTTTTGCCCCATGCCGGACACTCTTCTTTTATTTGTTTGTGTTCTCTACCACAAAACTTGCATTCTCCAAGCCTTACTACTTTCTCTGTAGACTTTGACTTATTCACTCTTTTGTTCTGTTTCCTGACCACTGAGACTTCCTCCTGCTTCACTGCTTTTATTCTTTGCTCAGTCTGTTCATTTGCTCTACAAATATCAACACATACTTTCAGACTCAACTTTGAATGCTGCAACAACTTTTTCCTGGTACTCTCATCTCGTATACCAATCACCATGCGATCTCTTATAAGGCTGTCTTCAAGTGCATCATAGTTACATGTTTTTGCTAATGTTCTAAGTGAAGAAAGATAAGTATCTATACTCTCACCTAGTTCTTGTACTCTTGTATTAAACTTGTAACGCTCATACGTCTCATTGGTTTCACCAACACAATAATTTTCAAATTGCTCAATGATTTTATCTGGATCCTCTTTATCAGCATCCTCAGCAAATGTAAAACCATCAAATAACTCAATTGCATCTGGTCCCAAACAAGTCAGCAGAGTTGCAACTCTCAAAGGGTTCTCTTTTGTGTCTAGGCCAGCAGCTATCTCGTAATTTTCCCATACTGTTTTAAATCTTTTCCAACTGACTGCTAAATTACCTCTCAAATTTAGCTGAGGAGGAAATGGAAGTCCTGATGCACCTGCCATTTTTCTTCTGTTTAGGCCACCAACTCTGGACTTTGCCTACAACATAAAGCATAGCCTCTACTTAGGCCCATTCTCTAATCTGGCCTACAGCATCTCAGCAACTAGCTTATATCCCATGGGTTCGTCTGCCATAACTAGAACAGACTCATATCAACCAAGCAGCCACTTCTGGTACCATGTAACGTAGTGATCAGGCAGAGCAGATCAAAAAGACAACCACACGTGTCTCATACACAAGAAGAAGTGCGAAAACAATTCAATTCAACTTTACACAACAACAACAACATAGGGAGGCTAGTCTATTACGTCACAGTTTGCTGGTTTGAAAATTCTTTCCTGTAAAGTCGTGTAGACGTGAGCATAGTAATCCACTTTCGAATCTTTTTTGTCTCTTGCGATATTCTCCAAGTTTTCAATTTTCTCCAGTACTACGTATTTGTCTAGATCTGCGATGGGGCGCAAGGCATATTGAAGAACTTCTTTCTTCATTTCTTCCACGGAGGGTTTTTGCCTCTCTTCAAGATCCTTGAGACGTTGGAGAATAGCTCCCATCTCCAGCTCCGGCTAGGAAGAATGTATAAAATGTCCAATTATTGAGCATGTAAGGGTGATGCTTGGGTAGGATCAAGCGTAAAAAAATTTATTTTTTAGAATCTTGGGTAGCCGAATACAAACGAAAAAGAACAATCGGCCCCTGAAAAGTTACCAAGTGAATTCAAATATCTGAGCAAAAACGAAAAAACTTTCCCTGAGATGTAAAGGGCATTACACGTTTTTTTTTTGTAAGAAACTAGGAGCAGCCCATGGTACTAAAAGTTTCGCAATTTAACAAGAAATTTTGTTCATTTTAGTGTCAAAAGTTTCTTAATTGGTTTCTTATTTTTTGAATGCATGAATTGTCAATGTGGTCGCTAACACTGCTACAGATATGTTTCTTGATATTCAAAACATCATATAGGAATAAACAGTGTTCTGTTATGTTGAAAACACAAATGGTTAGATAATAGTTCCCAATAATAAAGGTTCAACGATCTATTTGCTTATAAAATTCATGCTTTTAACTTTGAAAAGTTTCTTAGCACTTCTCACGTGTAGCCTAGGTTTGCCATGAAAAAGGCCCCAAATAATCCGTTAAAACCATGGGTTACTTGTGTGACTATTAGCATGTGGACAAGAACTGTTACGTTTTTGGGTCGCAAAATAAGAATCGAATGAATGGATCCATTCAGTTATCGAAAAAATTCATGTGATTTGATTTTAAAAATTTAAAATTTAAATGATTTGATTTGATTTTAAATTGTTTAGGCACGGTGGCCACGTCAGTCAAAGGACTGATTTACAGTGGGCCGTGCAAATAAATACAAAGCTAACAAAAGCATACATAACTAAAAAAACCCTATTTACAAAATTTTCTTATGATCAAATTAAAATGATGCTAACTATAGCATGAAAGAGAGAATCAGCATTCGGTGTTGGCATTGTTGATACGTTTTTTGAATATTTCATAAGATTTTGATGATTTTACTTCAACCGAAAGATCGTTCCATAATTTAGCACCCTTATATGAAAAGCATTTCTGGCCGAAAGCCGATTTGCGACGAGGAACGGCCAAATCTGTTTTAGTATTGCGAAGTTCTCTCTTGCATGCATCGGACAGCCTGACAAACATTTCTGTAAGGTAAATGGGAGCTTGGTTGTTTACCGATTTGTACACCATCTTCAAGGTTTCTGATTCGATAAGTTCATTTATGGTGGGCCAACCAAGTTTTTTGATAATGGGTAAGGCAGAAGCATCGTAAGCACTGTTTGTGACGATTCTCGCCGCCCTATTTTGGAGTTTTTGCAGCCTATTGATAGCATTGATGCCGGCAACTCCCCATACCGGGCAGCTGTATCTGAAGTATGGTTCCACCAAACTTCTGTACATTTTTTGTACAGTAACAATGGGCAGATACTTTTTGGAAAAACGTAACATCCCTAAACCACGTGAAACTTTTTTCGTCACTGCTGAAATTTGTTCGTCCCAGCTCAAATGTTTATCAACGATTACCCCAAGGTATTTGATATTTTCTACTATGGAAACATTCGCCTCGCCTACTACGAAAGAGGGCTTTGCTACTCTTTCATCATTTATATCTTTCAGTCGCTTTCTGCTGCCGACTACAAGACTATGTGTCTTAGCAACATTCAGGGACAATTTATTACCTTGAAGCCAAGATTTAAGGTTATTCAGGTGATTTCTGCAGGTTGTAGAAAAAACGCATTCCTAAGATTTAAAGAAGGCATGTAGCTCCAAGGTTGCGAAAAAAGGCCCCTAAAAGCAGTAAAACATCGTAGGTTATCACTCTGTGTGACCCCTAGGACGTGCACGAGGCTAGCTCAGAAATTGTTTGGGTCGCCGAATAAGGATTCGAAATGAATCGGCCCCTACAAATTACCGAATAAATCCACATGATTTTGCAAAATTGAAAATACTTATTCCAAAAGGTTTAAAAAGGCATAATGAGACTAGAGTTGCCACAATACCGCCCCTAAAAATCAGTAAAAATCGTGGGTTATCACTCTGCGTGACCCCTAGCACGCGCACAAAGCTAGTTAAAAAATTGTTCGGGTCGCCGAACAAGAATTCGAGATGAATCGGCCCCTACAAATTACCGAATAAATCCACCTAATTTTGCAAAATTGAGGGCACTTATTCCAAAAGGTTTAAAAAGGCATATTAGCCTAGGGTTGCCACAATAAGGCCCCTAAAAATCAGTAAACATCATGGGTTATCACTCTGCGTGACCCCTAGCACGCGCACAAAGCTGGTTCAAAAATTGTTAGGGTCACCGAATAAGAATTCGAAATAAATCGGCGCCTACAAATTACCGAATATATCCACATAAATTTGCAAAATTGAAAAACGTATTCCAGAAGATCTAAAAAGGCATATTAGCCTAGGGTTGCCACAATAAAGCCCCTAAAAATCAGTAAACATCGTGGGTTATCACTCTGCGTGACCCCTAGCACGTGCACAAAGCCAGTTCAAAAATTGTTAGGGTCGCCGAACAAGAATTCGAGATGAATCGGCCCCTACAATTACCGAATAAAACCAAATAATTTTGGAAAAATCGGAAAGACTCATTCCAAAGGTATAGAAGGCATATTGGCCTAGGGTTGCCACAAAAAAGGTCCTTAAAAAGCGATCAAAAATATGGATATCCTTCTGCGAGACCCCAACACGTGGACAAAAAACAGTTCTTTTTTCTTTGAACTTTCTGGTAACTGAATAAAAAGAAAAGAAGAGCAACCCCCGAACCGGACAAAAAAAATGACTTGATAGTAAAAGACTGAAATTGCATTGTCAGATAGCCAAGAAAAAAGGAAAACAAACAGTTAGCAAAACAGAAACAACATACCACTGGGCCGATATCGGGCTGTGGAACAGCTTGTACGGCATTTTGAGCAGCGTTGGGGCCTGGTTGTATATCTGCAGCTGCCCCTTGGAGAAATTCCATTACATTCGCCTGGGGCACATTTTGAGGAACTTGGGCCTCGGCCATTTCGGATCTGTCAGCGACGGCGGGTAACAGCGAAGGATTTCGAAGTTTCGTTGCTTGTAGCTCATAAAGAATGACTGAATAGCCTCGTTGAATTTGTTTAAATAGGTAGAGGTCCCTTGGGGTGAGAAGGTACGGGCATATATTTACTTTTATTGAAACTCGGAGAGACATATCCGGTGAGAATACTGTTTTGATCATGAGTCACTGACACATCAAGAAATGGTAGTGTGTGGTCCATTTCGAGTTCAACAGTGAATTTGATGTTAGGATGGTAGCTATTTATATGATCTAATAACTTTTCAATATCAGATATGCTTCTAAAAAAGCAGAACGTATCGTCAACGTACCTACGATATAATACAGGCTTAAATTCAGAAGGACATTCATTAAGATATCATTGTTCCAACATACACATGAAAATGTTAGCCAAAGATGGTCCTAGGGGTGATCCCATTGCTACACCATCAATTTGATCAAATAATTGCCCATCAGATACAAAATGAGTGTCCTTCACGGCAAAGCTAAGCAGTTTACGAAACTGAGTACGATTAAATTTAAAATCTTTGTATTCTTACGTGTTGCAATCTGAAAACAGCAAGTCAACACAAACGTCTACTGATTCATCCTGAGGGATGTTGGTAAAAAGGCTAGAGACGTCAAAACTAGCAATCACTAAATCACCATATTTTTGGAAAGCCGTAATTTCAGAGACAAAACTGAATGAATCTTTAACCCATTGCAAAAAATGATGAAATTTCACCACATTTTTTGGGTAGAAGGACAAAGAGGCTGTAAGATAGGAACAATAAATTTAGCAAGTTTGTAATTATAAGTACCAATGGCTGACAGAATGGGCCTAGCAGGACAATTTTCCTTATGAATTTTGGATAGGCCATACAAGATAACAGGGGTACTGCCGGAAGGGTAAGGATCCCGATAAACTTCATATGTGATAAATTTTTGTTTCTGAAGCGTGTTCCTTAGGGAAACGGATCAGCTTGCCTTCCCTTTTCTGACAAATTTCAAGCATATCACAGTCAAGTTTCATAAATTTGGAGCTATCAGCCAGAAGTGTCTCAACTTTATTAACGTAATCTAGGCGGTTCAGAAAAACTACTCCATTACCTTTGTCAGGTCGGATTATAACAATATCCTTGTTGAGATAGGAACATCAGGTGGAAATCGCAGCTTTACGATGAATCGGAGGGCAAGAACGACGACAAAAAAGATCATTTTATTCATTTTCAGCTTTCCATACTTTTCGACAAATCCATGTTATAATTAAGCGAATTCAAGAGACAAATCCATGATGAGACAAATAAGTGGCTAAGCCATAATTTGATTACGAACGTTTCGGACCAATTCCAAGGTCCATCATCAGCGTGCCGTAAACAGCCATAATATAAGGCAGTAACAAAGGGTACCAAAAAAGGCAAAAAACGTGCCAAAACAGCGAGTAAAGGGGAAACATGTCAATCAAGAAGGTAAACCAAAAAACATGGGGTAAACATGGAAACAGCAAAAGCGGGTAAACAACTAGATTAGAACAGCGCTAAGGGAATAGAGGACAATTGTGAATTAAGTGAGGGCCGGTCTCGTAGGATCAGAAGGCTCTCGTGGATAAGAAGGTCAAACGAGTTGTCAATCCTACTGATCATTTCAAAGCTCTCAAGGGACGCATCATGGCCAGACTTAGAAATATGGTCCCCAACAGCAGAAGGACTGCTCTTTATCTTTTGACCTGTTTTATTAATTTCAAAATGTTCTCTGCAGCTGACAACTAAATTACGGGTTGTTTTCCCAAAGTACGAGGCATGGCAGCCAGGACACCTATAACGGTAACTAACAGAAGAACAAATGAGAGATGGGAGCTTGTCTTTAAACCTAAACAGGGAAGAAATACGTTTAGGGGAAGTAAAAATGACTTCCAACTTAAGTTCAGGATAACATTGCTTGATGAGCCTAATAAGTCTGGTTTTAGCCTGTAAGGTATAGCGGCCTAAGTAAGGCAGGCAAAAAATGAGGGGAGTTTTGTCGTCTGTCTTCTTTGGGGGCTTTTTACCGAACTTGCCATCTAAGAAAGACTTAATCACACGGTCGATGATGGATCTAGGAAAGCAGTTCTCAGTCAAAATTCTTTTAATGCAAATTAATTCATAACGAAAGCTAATATAGGACGAGCAAATATGAAAGGCGCGAAATACCAGAATACGAACTAAATTGATCTATATTTGTCGGGGGCAAGGCTAGCATAATCAGTATAAAGTCCTGTGAATGTTTTCTTGCGGTATAAGCTAGTAGAAAAGCCACCTTGTTCATGCGTGACAAGCACATCAAGAAATGATAAGTTATTATCTTCTTCAACTTCGACAGTACATCTTATGTTAGGATGGAACTTATTAATATGTTCAAGAAACTTATCAACGTGTTCTCTATGTCTAAATAAACAATATGTATCATCAACGTACCTACGGTATAACACCGGTTTAAATTCCGAAGGACAACCATTCAAGTATTTCTGCTCTAAAGCACACATGAAGATGTTTGCCATGGAAGGGCCCAGGGATGATCCCATGGCGACGCCATCAAGTTGGTCGTATAATTGTCCATTAAATACAAAATGATTGTCCTTCACGGCAAAGCTAAGATGTTTTCGAAAGTGGTCGCGATTAAATTTACAGTCCTTAAATATAAATGTATCACAGTCCTCAAACACCAAGTCAACGCACAAGTCAATACACTCATCAAGAGGAACGTTAGTAAAAAGGCTAGAAACATCAAAACAAGCCATGACAAGATCACAGTCAGTTTTGTAGGCTGTGATCTCCGAGATGAAAGCAAATGAGTCTTTGACTGTGTATTGACCCACAGCAAAGGGCTGTAATATGGGAACAAAAAACTTAGCTATATTGTAATTATAGGTACCAATTGCCGATAAGATTGGTCTAGCAGGGCAGCTATCTTTATGAGCCTTAGGTAGGCCATAGAGAACACCTGGAACGCTACCAGAAGGAAACAACTGACGGTGAACCTCCTCTGTTATGATTTTTTGTTTAGGTAAGGTGTCCTGGAGAAAACGAACGAGCCTGTTCTCCCGCCTCTGACAAATTTCAAGCATGTCAATGTCCAATTTAGAGAACTTTGAGGCATCAGCCAAAAGAGCCTCAACTTTCTCAATGTAGTCAGAGCGATTTAGAATAACAACTCCGTTCCCCTTATCCGGGTGAATAATTATTATGTTCCTATTCTTGCTTAAATTATTAAGGGCGGCAATTTCAGCTTTACTAATATTCAGTGGAAGCTGCGCAGAATCGTACCCATAATAAGCAGAGAGGAACAAACTTTTGAGCCTAGTTTTAACAAAATCAAAATTAAGATGTTCTTTGCCAATAGGCCTATTTTTAAGATTGATGGCAAGTTTTTCAAACGGAGTAAGAAAACCACAGTAGTCCAATTTATCAGGTCGCAAGCAGAATTTTAAGCCACGGGATAGAGCTTTTTTCTCAATATCATTAAGGTCATAACTAGAATAATTAAAAATAACCTTATTCGGATCCTATACCAGTGGCCAAATATTCACGCTTAAGAATATCAAGTTTACGATTCTGAACAGCTTCGGTGAGTTTAAGTGATTTGATATTATGAGAATGAACAAATGAAACTAAATGATTATAGTCAAACCAGGAGAAACAGGAGCGAAGATCTTGAAGAGAGGCCATGAGTATTTCTTGAAGCTTTTTGAATGTGTTTCTTTTTGTGTGCCATTTCAACCGAGAGGAGTCTTCTTCTGCATTTGGTGTACATCATAGAAGAGCGCAGTCGGGAAATGGATGGCTTGAAGTTGAGGAACTTTGGAATGACGCCGTAGTAATTACAGGATTGCAGAAAGCAGAAAGCAGAAAGCAGAATATCCTTGTTCTTACACAACCTATTTAATGCAGAGAGTTCAGCTTTACTAATATTGAGTGGAAGCTGCTCAGAATCGTACCCATATAGGGCTGAGAGGGCTATACTTTTAAGTTTGGTTTTGACGAAATCAAAATTTACACCCTCTTTATCGATGGGTCTGTTCTTAAGATTGATAGCTAATTTTTCAAAGGGTGCAAGATAGCCCCAATAGTCAAGTTTTCCTGGGTGTAAAGAGAACTTCAGGCCAGGAGATAGAACTTTTTTCTCAATCTCATTTAGTGCATAATTCGAATAATTAAATATGACTTTGTCAGAGTCTATCCCAGTGGCGAGATATTCACGTTTAAGAGTTTCTGATTTGCGATTTTGAACAGCTTCGGCGCGCTTAAGAGACTTAACATTAGAAACAGAAGCAAAAGCAATAAGAAAGCAATGAGAATGTACGAGGGGGGAGAGGCGAATCTGCCCACAGGTCAGATAGGGTCAAGCTCACCTTTCATACAGAAAACGTTTCAAAACTTAGCCCATGTTAGGCCTAATCAATCGCAATTGGGTCCAATAGTCTGATGTCTATTGGGCTGCAGATTTAAACGGCCTACCAAAAGAAATAAGTCAGCAGAAAGTTTGTAATGATTCAAAATTTCGATAAAACAATGGAATTGCCAAATCTGCAGTTCTAGTGCCTGAAAATGCTTACCACTTAAGAAATATATATTAAAACATAATAATTTTCTTTATCATCATTTTTTATCATAAATTCGATTTGGATAAGCTAACTTGTATCTATTTAGATAATTTATAACTTGATAGCAATTGTATATAAACGAATAAAAATATGCTACACACACCCAAAAGTACACATGCACAAATATTCACATATTCAAACTTCAACAAAAATAGTGGTTCAAAATTACTGTCAAATATAATTATAGATTTCTTAGAACAATGAAACTGTGAAGCTGTTGAAATTACAAGAAAAGTTATATAACTATAAATCTCACTGAATTTTGCCAAAAGTATTGCTATTAAAAATGCAATGATGGAAACATACCTACACTAGAGCTGTTGCTTTTTCAAGGAATAAATTGTTTAAATTGCAAAACGCAGAATTTACAAATCACATGGGTTAGTTGCAGCTGCTGAATTAATGTGCTTTCGCACACAAAAACCTCTTAATCCTCCATTAAGAGAAACATCAGCCCTTGTTTCATTTGAGTGCTAAATTTGCCTCCCCTCAACTGTGCGTCTAAATTCTTAATGCACAGGACTCTTTTTACATCATTTTAGTGCAGGGGTCACATCCTCCTGATTACATAACAAGAGAAGACTATCTCAGCCATTCTTCCTTTGGAATGCTGGGACTTACAGTTCAATCCATTGGTTGATTTGCATTCGTTGAGCTTTTATCTGTTCCAGGTGCTTAAAACTGTACCAACATGTGCGCGTACAATCTTTCGCTATTGGGTATTTAATGCTCTAGGAAGACTTGCGAGGTGATTGAGCCCTCCCTCCCTGTTTTACTTGTGTTCTAGGCCAACTAGAACTTTACAAATTAGTATACAGGGGCGTTGTGGCCGGGGGGGCAGGGGTGGCCATGGCCCACCCTAGAATTCAGATCGTCGGATTTTTCGGAAATTTTAAAGTATGGTCGGAAAATCACTGACTTTGAGCTTGCGCAAAGTACATTTGATCGGTTCAGATTTTTTACATCACTCTCAGTTCTTCCCACAAAGCCTGCTGTCGTCGTTGCTATTCGGTAGAAATCTTCCAGATATTAGTTCTGGTCTTAGCAGCGTTTTATCCACTGTGCACTATTGCTGCGAATAAATTACGAGGATTTTGTAAGATAGAGATTCATTTGCTTTGGGAAACACCGTTAATTTAAACAGGGATGTCTAACTGTATATTTGAAGATATCACTTAAGACTTGTGCTACTTCATGTTCTGATTATGCTGATGACGTCATAATTAATGCATTATTATGAAAATTTTCTTGTTGAAAATCAATAAGATATGATGACTGATGTTTTGTTGCAAAAGAAACTTGTACCAAAATTTCAAGAAAGAATTTAGCTTTTTGTTGTGGAACCACCTTAAAGATGTACGTTAAAGAAATACCACGATACCTTAGAGCCTTTTAAACACGAACGTTTTTCATGACTGATACTTATTACTGATTTCCATCAAAAACGTTAACCATGGGATATGAATTTTGCATAGGATGTTGTTGCTTCAGCCTCAAATTCGCTCATTTTTCCCTGAAAAAAGGCTTTAGTCAAACATATAGAAAAGAATATCTACAGAAATGAAGGTAACTAAGTTATCAGAGTTATCAAGCTATCTTGCTTACATTTCATTCAGCTACATTAAAAATCAATCTATTTCTAAGTAATTTTTAAGCTCTATTCTAGATATTTCCCAGGGAAGCCTTCAGTTATTCAAGTGCTACCGGGGCTCTACAACCCCTTTCAATGGCGACTTTTTTACAAAAAGGGGCACTTTCCAACGATCTGAAGGGTGTGGTCGCAAAAATTTTTCCGCTCCCGGACCCCCATCTTTGATCGCTTTGCTCGCGTTTCGTATCAAGACCTCGAATATGAAGCTCGTTCGGACTGGTCTGACCACTAAGCTTCCCAAGGAGGACTGTCCTTTTTTGGTGGGTCATTTGGACCCAATCCCAATATAACACCAATAAATCCAGCATTATTCCTTTACTCACTGCGAATGTATTGTAAAAGGCAAAAGGGCGACACTGAAACATTTTATTTTCGGAAATTTCGGGGTATTGCCCCCCCCATGATAGACAGGTCCCACGACGCCCCTGCATGTGTATAGAAAATCTTCATCTAGAAATGATATGAAATCTGTTTTTAAGATATGCCACAATCCCTACTCATGACGTCACAATTCAACAATTTTTAAAGTCAGTAGGGCTCAGTACTAAAGATTTTCATTCGTGGATTGCGAGAAAGCAGAAAGCAGTTAGGACATCAATCCAATTTAACTGCATTCTGTCGCTACATACCGTAGGAATGGATGCATGAAGAAAAATTTACGAAAAGTCACCACGTCATCACGAAGGATTTCAAGGAATTGGTAGTCCATGTGTAGTGCCGAAATGCGCTAAAAACGACGTTTGATTAAAAAAACAGTTGATTTGATAGAAGATCAAAAGTAGAATACATCATTTGTCTTTGATCACTTCATCACATTAACTTTAGATTTTATTATGATTTATCTGAAACTTTGACATCTCTCAAAACTCGATCGCACTTACCCCTTAAACAAATTTGCTTCTTGAAAAATTGATTTTTTATGAAATTCAGAGAGTTCCAACGCTTCAAGCATACTTGGTAAGAATAGAACATTGTTGAATTGTGAATTGTGACGTCATGAATAGGTCATGTGGAATATCTAAAAAAACAGATTTCATATTATTTTTAGATGAAGATCTTCTATACACATGCCAGTTTTCAAAGGTCTAGTTTGCCTAGGACAAAAGTAAACATGGAGGTGGGAGGGGGGGCTCAATCAACTCGCAAGTCTTCCTAGAGCATCAAATACCCTTTAGTGAAAGTTTGTAGGCGCACATGTTGGTCCAGTTTTAGGCACCAGAAACAGATAAAAGCTCAACGAATGCAAATCATTCAATGGATTGAACTGTAAGTCCCAGCATTCCAAATGAAGAATGGCTGAGATAGTCTCCTCTTGTTATGTAATCAGTAGGATGTAGCCCTGCACTAAAATGATGTAAAAAGAGTCCTGTGCATTAAGAACTTAGACGCACAGTTGAGGGGAGGCAAATTTAGCACTCAAATGAAATAAGGGTTTATATTTCTCTTAATGGAGGATTAAGAGGCTTGTGTGTGCGAAGACACATTATTTCAGCAGCTGTAACAAACACACGTGATTTGTAAATTCCGCATTTTGTAATCTAAACAATTTAATCTTAAAAAAAACAGCAGCTCTAGTCTCGCGATAAGTCTATATCTTTGCATTGTTAATAACAATATTTCTGGTAAAATTCAGCGCATTTAAGTTATATAACATTTCATGTAATGTCAACAGTCTTATAGTTCAATTCTTGTGAGAAATCTTAACCAACTTTTTTGCTGAAGTTTGAACATGTAGTTACGTATGTATGTGTGCATGTAGGTGGATATATGTGTGTGTATAACTTGTGTTGATTCGATTATATACAATTACTAAGAATTTATACATTATCTAAACATATGGAAGTTAACTAAACCAAATAGAATTAACAATACGAAATAGTAGCAAACAAAACAAATATCTTCTAAACTAACTAAGGTTGTAAGCATTTACAGGCATGGCATTTGCAGATTGAGGTATTCCATTGTTTATCAAGGCTTTGAAACTTTTTAAATCTTCCGCTGAGTTGGCCGTTTAAAATCTGTTGCCCAATAGATATCAGACAATTGGACAAAATTGTTGATGATTAATCCTAACGTGTGCTAAGCTATTTGGATTTCTCGATGAATGATGATTTGGAGACCGTATTTTAAAAATGTACTTCATGAAGGATGGTTTTAACTGCTTAACTGTTTTTGGAGATTTCAATGCAAAGGATTCTTTTGCAAACAATAAACAATCGTAAAGTTACTTGACTTTAACAGCAAGTCGCTATACGAGCTGGCATGATCATTATAAAGAAATCTTAGAGCGCGTTCTTGTAACTGTTCAATTTTCCGTAAGATGAAAAAATATCACACTAAGGGACAGTAATTGAAATTAGAGTACCCTATACAAATCTGTCAAAAAAAACGCCCAGCGTTTGAAAGGCTACTGCTCCCTGAGCAAGTGAGCAAACGATATTTTACAATACCTGTTTGCATAGGTAACACCTTGAATTATTTCCATAATTTTTTCTGGCTAAAATTGGTATCTACGTTCAGATTCTGTAAGCAATATCCTGAAATAAATCCCTTTGAGGAACATTAACCTTATTTGGACCGGGGGGAGGGGCGTTTTTCACCTCACCCTACCAAACATTATCAGCTATCTTCGCCGCTAATTGAGATATGACCCTACAACTTAATGACTTTTAGTGAAAATTAATTGGCTACAAAAATTTAAAAGATTCATAGCCTATCGTTGTGCCACGTGACCACCAGATGACCTTATTTAGAGACAGGACGCAAAGTTCGCTAATTTTGTACAACAAACTCAAGCCATAAAGTTATATACACCGTTTGATTTGTCTTGAAGAGCACTTTCATTTGCTATATAGTTTGCTTAAATTTGCTTACATCAACAAATTTTTTTTCATGTTTATGACGTCATTCATCTTTATGACGTCATAGCTTGAATGAATTTATGTATTGTATCTCAAAACCTAGAAAAAATAGCCTTGGGTCTCTTGTTACTTACTATTTTTACTAATAGACCCTTTCACGGTCAGAATTTTTTAGTTATCGTTACATATTGCAAGATTTCTCTGCATTATCGTATTGGAGCTTGATGAAAACTTAACTGGACCTACTTGAGTGACCAAGGAACATATCTTTTGTTTTCGTTCTTTCTAAACATTCCCAGAAATGATGAAGAAACTTTGCAAACACAGAAGATTCTTTGCTCCTTGCAAAAAAACTGCAGCGACCGCCCTAAACCCGTTCAGCAATAAATTCTGTGCCGAGGCAGCCATCAACTTGATTCCAAAATGAAGAGTCCTGATACATTCATTGTGAGCCCCTGAAATTTCCACCCATCGATCTCGCGGCATTTTTGTAAAATTTCCCCTTGACTTCACTCTTGCCGTGTTTCGAAGTAGGCTCGCCGTCACAAGGCGATGACAGAAAATTTAGCTTTTTGTAAAAAGGATCGGGGATACCCTTTCACCTGGGACGGGGGAACCAAACAGGGGTGAATGTTTAACTTGACGATAGATTTTGAGTACTTTGGATTTCTTGCGAGTTTCTGAAAGGTTTCATAAATATCTTTACCTGTTCACTACCTGTACGCTTACGAACATTTCAAAAGTATCTTTTTGAAGCCTTTCTAATGTCCAGGCATTACGAAAGTACCTTCTGAGTAAAATGATACATTAAACACACAAAAACAAAGTAAAACTATGTTAAGGATTTCCTCTAACAACATTTTTTCCATCAATTAAAAGCAACAACATACAGTAAACCCAGCAAACAAGAACATACTTTTCTAAAAAACAGACTGGATAGGTTCTAATAAATGAGGTACTTATGGCATTTTCAGGGTGTGGTTCTTATGGCAAGGACACTTGGGACTGTGATGAATATAGTAGCTACGGTATTGTATGTGTTAGGTAAACTTGAGGGTATAATGTTTGCATTTAAATAGAGAGTATGGTATCTTTGTTGTTGACAAAGCAGCTTATATCAAACGGCTTGATAAAAACAATGTGTTCAGTTATCAATAGTTGGAAGTTTGTTTACACTGATATGATGAAATTGCTTAATTAAAAATACCATCTCATAAGAAAATTGAAGTAAATCAGTCTGTTTTTGGCTCTTATCTTTGGGTGTATTTTTTCACAAAATCAGTGTGCAGGTTCTTATTTTGCTATGTTCTTGTTTTGCGGGGTTTTACTGTATTTAAGACTACAAAACTACAATTACATTAAACTGTGACGTTCATGGCGAGGAATGACTCAAGGTCACCGGGTCCTAACCATGAGAACAAACAAAATGATTGGATTCGTAGGTTTATTTTCCCAGTACTGGGGTTTCTTAATTTTGTGGCGATCCAAGAGTTGAGATTCTTATAAGGTAGTTTCTCATAAAAATATGCGTGAACCTCAACTCTCAGATCGCTAAAAATTAAGAAGCACCAGCATATGTTTTCTATAAGAAACATGTATCAAGCCACTGTAGTAATTTCTCATTTCAGGATGAAAATTTGTTCATTTTGATACCATGTTAAGTGGTCTATCATAGCATAAATATTACTGAAAAATGATTAAATAAAGCTCAACGACAATGCACGACTTATTCAGGTCATGACTAAAGTCCAATTGATTACACGAAAGCACCGTATGTAAACATCATAACGAGGCACAACAACAACAACAACAACAACAACAACTATAACAACAATAACAACTATAACAACTATAACAACAATAACAACTATAACAACTATAACAACTATAACAACTATAACAACTATAACAACTATAACAACTATAACAACTATAACAACTATAACAACTATAACAACTATAACAACTATAACAACTATAACATCAGGATCCATCAGGGTTGTACCTATGATCCATCAGGATTGTACCTACGATCCACCAGGATTGATCAGATCCATCAAGATTGTACCTACGAGATAGTCAATGTCTGAATTAGACCTACAATCTTCTGCTGGGCGTATCAAGAAGTGTTGGGTTCCATCTACTCTCCCATAGGCTACAATGAAATCAGAAAGCGCAATTTTAAATGTATGAACAGCTGCTATTTTAAAACTTTTTTTGTATATCTTTGAAAATGCATTGAGAGCACTAACTAGGTGAAATTTTCTCGCTACTGCTCTATTTGTCCCCCCTCCATCTAAAGGGTAGACTGTCACTTCTTTTGTCTCGTTTGAAAATGCGGGAATTTTGAGTGCTACAGTTTATTACCATGGCTACACCTGGAGATACCGGCTTCGGGGGGTATTCTCCGTTCACCGGCACATATTCTGCTATCCAAGGGTTTTAGTAGCTTCAAAACCTTTTGACTTTTTGCCTCTTAAAAAGTGAAAGTTTTGCCACTTTTGCTGGGTTTTTACTAGTTGGTGGCAAGGGAACAATTTTGCGGTCATAAGAAATTCCAGTTTCTTTAGCAAGGCATGGGTTTCTTACTGCCAGATTTCTCTACTCTATTTATATAGTGGGTCATTTCTTGTAAAACATGTCTGATCTTTTACCAACCTTGACAGTCCAAAAACATAAAAACAAAAGGAACTTAACTTAGCATATTCTCGATTCTGAATATCATCAGTGTAAATATTCATATCGTCCATAATCATAACACTGTCATGTATGTCCAAAGCTGTGTTTAGGCAATAGGACAGTTCTCTGAACAGTGGTAACAGGTTGGAAGCATCTGAAGGTCGATGGATGCTAACAACAGTCCACCCCTTTTTATGAATTACGAATCATCAGCTTGGAAGCAATGATCTTGATCGTGCGACTCTCAAAAGTAGAGACTCTGTTGCAAACAACCACTTTCCTAACAAGCTGCATCAAAACCCCACGAAATTCATTCCTATCAGGACGGATTGGCTTTTGGTAGTCAGTTTTTAAATCTGAACTTGCTTTTATTTCCTCTATTACCAAAGTATCAGACAAACATCTTTACAACACCAATCTCAAGTCGATTATTTTGTTGCGAAGACCATCTATAGTCCAGAATCCAATCCGCGGAATGTTGGATTTTTGTTCTCAGATTAAGAATCTCCTCAATGTAACTAAGAGCACCTAGTGGCGTGGAACTGTTTGAAGATACAGAGAAAGAACTTTCAATTGGAAGAAAATAGGCTGCGACTACAGACTTTATTTTATTTGTATTCGATATGGTGAAGGTGAAGCTGAATTTTTATCTTACATCTTAATATCTAGACATTGAGTTTTTAGGGAGGAGTCCTCCAATGAAAACTAATTACAATAATACAGTTAGAATACATAACAAATATTTCGGTTACAACATTTTAATATAGCCTCAGATAGTAGACTCATCATGATAAATAGATGGATTTACAATAAATTTGTAAGCTGTAGGGAAACACCTTTTTCACTTTAAATTTTTACACAGGTTAACATATTTCAGTAAACAGTAAATATTTTACAAATCGGCCTATGAAAAAACTGAAGAGCCGAACTTAAAAAGAATTATAATGTACAGTATGGTAAATACAAAAGAGCATAAAAGAATGAGTCTTTGCCACATTCGATGAAAGCTTATTGCCTTGCAGCCAAATCTCCAATGTAGTGAGACCTCTATTTATAGTCTCACTCAGCTGAGTCAAATTGTAAGAATGATGACTTAGATTGGTATCAGCAGCATACATAGCCACGGATGAATCTTTGACTGCCTGCGAAAGATTATAAGCTGAGAAAAGGAATAGAACAGGGAAGGCATGAACCTTGCGGGACTGTCACATTTATTTCCCGAGACATTTGAATCAACACCATTAACCCTACAAAGCTACTGAGCGCCATACAGTTCCAACTTTTTACAGAGAATGTAAAGGTCGACCGAATCAAATGCCCTCTTCTGGTCAATAAATACCAATCCCACAAGCTTACCTAGATAAAGCTTGTTGTACCAGTCGCCACTCTTGTTAGCCATACTCTGGCTGGAAGGGGAAAATTTGCCCCCTCCCCTTTAGTAGATGTTTTCAAATAACTCGGTCAGGAGAAATTTCATGGTCAAGGAACTTCTATTCTTTTGCTGCTACCTATTGCACATCTTCTCAGAGAGTTTCATTGAAATATTTTAACCCTATTTTGGTTGGGGGGGGCAAATTTGCCCCAACCCCTAGTAGATTTTTTTGAATAACTCTGTCAGGAAGAATTTTGTAGCCCTGAAACTTCTTGACTTTTTGCGACTATTTATTGTACAAATTTTCAAAAAGTTTCATTGAAATATCTTGAAAAATGAGGGGGTGGGAGACAATTATCTGGGACTGACCGTGGAAAAATCGCAAATTCTCAAAACTCAATTATCGCGAAAAAAGGAGCAGAAGTGGAATATTTTACAAATTTCTCTTGAAATGTAGTGTTATTTGATGCATTCTATCACAAGTATCATGTTTGGATGGAAAATGTGCTCCAAATGTAATTTTATCGCGATTTTCCCGATTTTGGCCAATTTTGTCGCTTTTCTTGACCACACAAAGGAAAATGCTGACGTGAGCAAAAATGATGGTTATTTTTAGGTTAATTTTTACATTTACAGAAAGTACATGCCTAAGGCTTTTAGCACACCAAGTTTGGTTGCTCTTAATATTACCAGTCAAGAGTTAGGTAGGGGGCGATTTTTTGCCCCCCCAACCAAAATAGTACTATCAAATAGCCCAACCACTATAGGGTTAACAAATGAAGTGGAGGGAGAAAATTTTCTGGGATTGACCCTGGCAGAATCGCAAACTCTTAAATCTCAATTATCTCAAAAAAGCAGCCAAATTTGAATATTTTGAAAACGTCTTTTGTAGTGTAGTGTCATTTGATGTATTCTATCAAAATTATTATGTTTGGATGGCAACAACCTTTTTGTTCCGAATTCGAAGGAGTTGGGCGCTGTGCAGTGGCGGAACGGACTAAAATTACCTTTAGTTAAAAAGATAAAGGCTCCTGACCTCTAAAGGCCCCGAAGGGGCCCCTAGTCTTATAATCTAACTGTTGATTGAGATGGAAAATTGCGACAACTTTTTGTCGCAAAATTATTGTTATTATTACAGCAATGTTGCAATTTGATTTGCTTGGAGCGAAATTTTGCTCATGAAGCAGCAAAGCGAACCCCCGTCTTTTGCGTTTGATTATGGAGGAATGGCGGACCAAATCATCGCAAAGCTGGGGCAGATCGATGTCGTGTCAAAGTAAGAGCTTCACATCGCTATTTGTTGAAATGTTGTGCGAGGGAAGGAAAGTTTTGTAGGTGCAACAACTGGGTGTGCATTGGAGACTAGAATTACACTCTGTTTCGCTTTTCTCAGGAACTTTTTCAACTCAAAGAAGCTACGAACAACAACTTTTTTTATATCAATGGCAATTTGAAACTAAACAAATACAATACAATATTCTGTGCCGTCCATAGCAGAAATAGACATGACGTCATCTGGTTCTGGCTATGAATGGCACTTAACAAATACTTTAACAACAATCGCGAAAAGGAAACAAAATATATATGAAGGAAAAAATATACAAAAAAAGTGATGCAAGACAAAAAAGAATTTAAACACTTTGTGCAGCATGACATCATCCCGCTTCCCATTTTGACAGGCACTAGCATGCGCTATTCCTGGTGGTTGAATTGATATGACAGAAAATCTGCGCCGACAAGGCTTGTGCTAAGATAGTTAATATCTAGGTTGTTAAAGAGTTATGCCATGGGTCACAAAGAGCTCAAACCCACTCCAAACACAAGAGAGCAATAGGTCGCTGATTTTTCGTTCTCCAAAGAACTCTCTGAAGGAAAAACCCTGCAAACAGAATCCCCGGGAGATCTTTAGTTAAGCATGCCTGTTGCTTTAATATATGCTATCGATGCCTCTAAAACTATTCGATTATCAATTTCGTTGAATTTTGGGCTACCGTAAAGGAGCAAATTTAGCAAGGCTTGTGAATCTATTTTACTTAAATCCAGTCCTGTAAGGTGTGAAAGTTGGCCAAGGAGATAATTGCGCATGGGAACAAAGAAAGGGCAGTGCAGGAAGATTGCGCATTATCTTCAACTCCAGTATAGCAAGCACACATCGGACTTGTACACTGAAAATTATGTCGGAATTTATGCTCGTTTAACGTGCTAAATTCAAAGTCTAAGCATTTGGTATAAATGAGAACCTAAATGTGTCTGATTTACAGTACGGTACATGTAATATCATATTACTACGATGTCCGTTGGGGTTTACTGGTTTGAAAAGATTTTTAGGAATATCAATATCAATATATGATTGTTTTACGCCATCGACAACAACTTCAAAATGGCATCGGAAATGCCCCATTACCCTTTTGCCTCGTAACAGAACAGACGCTCAAATCAAACAGGTTTGGCGTTTGGCGGGAAAATATTCGTCATTTCTCTGTTTGATCACCAGAATCCAAAGTTGAGTTGATATATCAATGCTTTTCTGACTTTACGAGATGAAAACTTCGAAGGGGTGGACTTATTTTGAAGGGAACAAAATTGATGACATGGCTAGAAAAGATCTGGATTGGATAATGTTTTGACTGGCAGAAGTATCGGCTAAATGGTGTCTTCTGATGCACTTTGTGTTGGACTGTTTACCTTTGAAAGAAATTCGAAGGAGAATCAACAAATTTAGAATTTTAGATAAAATAGCCAGGAAACCCAAGCTGCCGAGAAATGGGAGCATGTAAGTCCTTTAAAATTTTCAATTTTGACTTGTTTTATTTTGTCGCATAACGTTTTTCAGAGGAAGATCTTAGCACTTTGTCTAATAAACATCAACATTCAACTCCCCCAAAAAGAATACGTTGTGAATTGTTTTAAATTTCTGAGATTGAGACATCAATTTCAGGTGAAAGTAGTTTTTGAAATTGATTGCATTTTGCAAATGGAAAAGACGCCACTTGCCTACTCGAAGCACATTTAGTCATTTAGGTTTCCTGGCTGATTTATCAGAATAATTTGTACCTTCGAATCTTCTTTCAAAGTTAAAAAGTAAGACACAAATTGTATAAAATAACACCATTCAATTAATATTTACTCCGTTCAAAGCTTTAAGGTCTCATTGTTTTTACTTTTATGTCAAAATGAAGGATCAAATTCATTGATAAAATGCAGGCAGCTTCTGCAAACATTGACAATATTTACAGTATTTGTTGTTGCAAAAAATCAAAATAATGAAATTACGATAGAAATTCTACATTGACAAATCTGGAATTGCACTTTTCATCCAGAACATTTTCATCCTTGTAAAAACATGACCATGAAATCATGCCTGACCATGGTTTGAGCATAAGGTCAGTGGTGATTCAAAAGTTTCCTTGACCATGGTTACAGACCACCCAATTGCCAAAGCCCAGCCCCATTGCCTGAGGGTTGTTGAGATGTTATGCAATAACTCTAACAAAATGTGTTAAGTGGTATATTGCTCTCAAATAAGTGATTTTAACGAAAGTTCTCTTTCACATGAATTTTCTTCAAACAGAAATGAGTAGAGCAATCATTTCCTTTTTCTATTATGAAAATGGAGGAATGATTTTTGACATAACTAATAAATGTATGCCATGTAGTCTTTGCTCATGATATGGAAGATATATTTTATGGTAAGTTTATCTATCAACTTTTAAAACTTTTAAAAGTCAAACCAAGGAAAGATGCTGGAAAATATTTTTTGATCCTTCACAATTCAAAAGCCCATACGTAGCCCATCTCTGACAGCATTAGCCAGCTTGCAAACAATGTTTTTGTACTTTTGTCATGCTCAAATCAATTTTAAAATCTTTTTGAATGTCCCCTCATTCCTGCTTCATGAAATCCTTCCAAAATTATTTGCGAAACTTGCCAGTGGCAGATTTTGAAAGCCAAAAAGAGACTTCCAGCGACAGCTAAATTCTGCAGCCTCAAAATAAGTTGAAAGGCAATTAGATAAATGTCTGGGTGTATCATGATAATCAATACACGTACTTTTTAATAAGAACCCGCTTATAAGAAACTCAACTCTCAGATCGCCAAAATATTAAGAAACTCCGGTAATGGGAAAAAGAACTTAGGAAACAATTTATTTATAAAAAAGGAAATCCCTGACATATTTCACTCTATTTTCACTTCTTTCTCGTGCAATATTACTTGGAAGGTACTTAAATAAAGTCTAAACATTGACATGGCTTCAAAATATTTGTTTTGGAATGTTTAGGAGGGAACAGGTAGTGGACACAGAAATGCTATGGAACCTTAGAAACTCGACAGCAACTCTGAATACTGAAAATATGATAATGTTAAGACACTTTCAGTACTAGCCCAAAGTCTGAGTTTCTTATAAAATAATGCGTGTGCTTAGATTCCTTTAAGTCAATAAATGAAACTGATTTCTTGTGAGACGTGTCATGGTCGTGCAACGGAAAGAGAACATTGTAGCGCCTAACGAAACGATGCCTCAAATTTGATACAAAAGCGATAAATCAGAGAATGTGAGAACTGAGGTTGTTCTGCAGTTTTGAAGAACTCTTCAAAATCACAGTCTCCTTCCATGTAAATTCACAATCTCCTCTGGTTGGGCTCTCACTGCTTCGAGCAGCTATCTTGAAATGATCTTCCGATTTCCGATTTGCATTGTATCTTGGTAACCGTTGTACAAATTTTTCAGGGGGCAATGTCGTTTAAGGAAAATGACCTCGATATGAAAATGAGGCGTTCTAAATGCGATCGCTTCAATACACAGTTAGATCATGAGTCTTAGTTGTAGCGGTATATCAGTTAGGCAAATAGCGAAACTACGACTTAGGATAAGTCTAAGGGGCCCCCAGCAGCAAAAATTCTTTTGTTATTTTACTGTAAAGCTGAAATTGCAGCTATGATAAAAATGATCAAGGGGCCCCATGCCTGAATGATTTCTTACTCGAAATGAATTGAAAATGTGTTGATTAACTCTTAATTCTAATCAAACATGGATGTTTCACTTTCATTGCAGATTTATGTACTTTCCTAACAACAAAAGCTTTGACCAGCGAAGTTGCCAAGTGAGGAGATGAGCATTAGCATTTTGTTAAATATATTCCTCGTGACAGGAAGGGCCTCTACGCCAAAGGTTAAGGGTTGCGTTTTCAAAACATTCCCAGACGAGCTATCACAGAATTTTCATGGCTTCCAATTTGAAGCATGCTAACACTGGATTGTGAAAAGCATCTTTAGCCTAAGTAAAGGGTGCTTACGCCAATTTTTTATATTCATATTCTATTTATTTAATATCTAGTGAATAGTCCAGTTTGGCACAGTCAGCCTTAAAGTCAAATAGGCCTTCTGCGCAAAAGTAAGTGATGTTGTCTCAAAAAGATTAGATGTAGTCGGGAGATGTTTTTCAAGCCAAAGCAGAAGACTTGCTGTCAAAATTTCCTGGGGGCTTTGCCCCCAGATCCCCATTCGCATACCCACACGGATTCGTCCTTGCCATGCTGCTGGCTCAGACAACCCACTCGGTTGCCAAGCATTAGCCTCAAATTTTTAACTGGAAATAATTTTTTGTCTGTCATATCATTTTACATATGCATTTAGCTGGGGGGGGCCAAGCTGAAAAATCCCTAAGGGCGCCGACTGCCTCCATTACGCCACTGACATTGTGTTGTAATCCTCTAACTTTGCAGCCAGAACAGTCAGGTGGAGTGAGCTCGCTACCCCAGAGCAACCCACTATTTGAGCTTCATGATGAGTACATACAGGTTCGATTAGGTCTGATCTATTTCTGCGACCCCAGCGCTTGGCACTAAAAAACACGACTTCACCTTCACCTTCACCAATTTCAGTACCAGATTATTTGAGAAAATCAATGCCACTTGACTTTGATCGGTTGTTTAGAAGTTCATGAATTGTTTTTCAAGATTCTGTCATATTACATCAAGAGAACCTGCAGGGATAATGCTGCTTCTAAAATAGACCATTAAATGGCATTGGCCTTATTACGGATCTGTCTATATCGGTCGAGTAAGATTTGGAATATATCCTTGATTGTTGATTTTGTTATTTGCTCTCTTTAACGCATCAAATCACTAAGATCCTCTTCTAGGTAAGAGCAATATTTCTCAGAACGCATATCAATCAAAGGGCATGCAAGAATCACTGCAATAGAATTTTGCAATACAAATTGCTAGAATCCCAGGCAACACAACAATCGTTTGCAAATTTAACAAGACAGTTTCAATTTCGCTGGTCACAGCTTTTGCTGGTCACAGGTATGCACGATCTTTGCGTCACCAAGGCGATCGTTGTGATCAAATGGAAACCAGACCTTACCTGACCGAGAAAAAAACTGAGTCAGATGAGGTCTTGATGCGCTGTAACTATCAGAAGTGCTGCACATGTAAGCCATTTTGAAACATTGAATTATGAGTTCAAGGCCTAAGAAAGAGAATAACAGTGTTATTGCTGCAAGTTAAGACCGACTGCTGCCTAAAATTGCTTAAGGGGGAAGGGCATCGCATGGGGTGATCCAGCCTAAAATCGAAGGAGGGGCAACCTGCAGAAAGGGCGCTGAAAATTCAATCAATAACATGCGTACCAAGCGCACGGGAAAAGTTTTTGGACTCCTGTTTAAGAAATTATTTGGTGTTATACGAAATGACGTCCTGATTTGTATGTTTCACCACATCCTAGTCAATGCAGTTAGAAAAGAGTGCCTTAAAGCAACTATGAAAGACGCTTAAAAAGGGACGTCCAAGCTGAGTTTTCATCGTGTGAGGATAGTTGCCCCCCCCTTGCCCTCCCCTAATCCACCACAGGAGCAAATGTGTTGATACACACATCCAACCTAATGCTGCTTCTTTTGGTAGGACACTAGCGCATTCAAAATCGATTTTACAAAATAGAAGTGGGTATTCTAGAATAGATTCTCGCTGTCCTAGACTAGAGACCTTTATCACTGTTTAAAATTTTTGCTATTCACATGGATATGGGTTACTCTTTAAATATACATTTACACTAAACAAGCAGATTAGTACCTTTTGACATTTGATATTTAAGTACGGTTATTGAAAAGAAACTCCACTAATTTTGCCCTGTTTCCTTTAGATGGGTGAATATGACAAGGAGTTTTGGCATCCTATCTATAACTACACACTCATCATAAGGTGTTTTTACTCCTTTTTTGTACCAGAAATGCTGAAGCGTGAGCAAAGAGAGTGCTTAAAGACCATCTGCTAACCATTAGGTTTTGTGCCCATTCTTTGTAATGGCCAACAAGACAACAGGAGACGGAAAGTGCGAGTCATGGGAGGTTTTTTCATCACTGAAGCCCCTTTTGACTTTGGAGAAAGAGACATATCACAATTTGGACTCTTCACCTATGCATATGCTAATACACATTGTCAAATATGATCCTTTGTCCGCCGAATAACCATAGTCTAGCAGAACTGTCCAGCAAAAAGTATCTTGGGATTATTCTCCACCAAAATCTCAGCTGGAATGATCAAACGCAAAAAGTCTACTCTAAAGCAAACAACATGTTGGGCCTTATCAGAAGAAATATGAGTGGCTGCCCACGAGATGGGAAAGATGCAAGTTGTAAAACGCTTGTCAAACTCTTGAATATTCGTGTACTGTTTGGGATCCTCATACGTCCAAAAACTTCAACAATCTTGAAAGGGTCCAACGCAGGAGTACAAGATTTGTCCATCGCAACTACCGCAGGACTGCCAGCCCGAGTGACATGATAAAAACTTTAGGATGGGAAAGCTTGCCAGAAAGAAGAAAGAAATCCAAGATCATCATGATGTATAAGATTTATAACAACTTAATTGATATTCCTAAAAATCTTTTCAAACCAGTAAACCCCAACGGACATCGTAGTAATATGATATTACATGTACCATACTGTAAATCAGACACATTAAGGTTCTCATTTATACCAAATGCAACTAACATTTGGAACTCTCTAGCAGGAAGTATCAGAAATCAAAATTCATTGGACTCCCTGAAGAAGGCATTAGATACAGTAGCCTAAAGTAGACACTTTTGCTAGTACTTGCTATTTTCGTTACTGCTGGTATTTTGGCAAGGTGACCTCACTTTAAAGTGCCACTAAACGTTCCTGGAACTTTTTGCATTTCGACAGATTGATACCCGTAGAATATGATAAAACAAAAATTTTTGATAAATTCGAATTCCTTCTGCGGAAACGGGGGCATTTTTCATGCAGTTTCTGGTGTCAAGGACGGGTCATAAGGGGAACTGGGAACGAATCTCCTTCAACGTCATATCGGGAAGTCACGTTTCCTTTCAATAAGGGAAGCCGCACTGAACAACAGAGCACGAACAGCTGAAGAGAGATCCCCATCAAAGCAGTTCGACTTTCTGTACTGTGGAATTGCTGAGTATACCAATAATACTTCAATCATGTTTTTGGATGGTGACAACGACGCGGAAATTGCAGAAGTAGAGCTTATCGAGGCCGTGGTTGTGCTTCGTGACTGGCATGATAATAATAATAATAATAATAATAAGAATTTATTTAAAGTTGGGTACAAACATAGTATACTCTAAGAATAGAGCAACTAACTCAAACCAACTATTTACAAAAATACAATATTTGCAGTTTCAGCTAATTACAGATATTACAATTACAATCATCTCCATTCCATGATTTGATCTTAAGTTTGAACGAGGCTATAGATTGACTGGACTTTATCTCATCAGATATAGCGTTCCACAGAATACTGCCTCTGAAGACAATTGAATTTAAGCCGTTTAAAACAGTTCTTGCTTTTGGTAGCTGTAATAGATCTTTTGCTCTGAGGTCATAAGTCACTTCCTTTCTTATAAACAGATCCTGCATGAATGCTGGACTTTGGCAATTTAAAGACTCATAGACCTCAGTCATCAGCTTATGGAGCTTTTTTGTATGGACTGTCTGCTCATTGTTTCTTTGTAGAAGCTCTTCGAACGAGGCTTCATAATCATTAAACAGTATACGTAAAGCACGTTTGTGAATTCTATTTATCTCCTTGTTTGCGGTTTTCCCACAAAACATCCAAATTAACGGACAATAGCTTCGGCTTGACATTATAAAAGCATTGTATAGCAGCCTTGCTTTCTTGAAGTCAAGTAGTTTTGCCACCCTTGAAAATGCCGTTACTTTTCTACTTGTTTTGGTACACAAAGACTTGACATGATCCGTAAATTTCAATTCAGAGTCAATAGTAATGCCAAGAAGTTTCACATTGTCTTTTGGAACTAAAACCAGATCATCAATTTCAATACAGATATTTGCACTTTTTGGTAGCCCAAGGAACATCACTTGAAATTTTTCAGGATTTGCTACCATCTCATTCCAGTCAAACCATTTGAGAACATTTTCAATATCAACTTCTAAACATGTGGCTACGTCTCCTATGTTTGCTCCAGAGGCATACAATGTATTGTCATCAGCAAAATTGCATATGCCTGATTTCTCAATGCATAACAGAAGATCATTTATATATATGTTAAACAGTAGAGGCCCAAGAATTGAGCCCTGTGGTACACCTGATGAGATGTAGTGCCAATCACTGAAGGTGGAGCCAATTTTGACGCGTTGTTTTCTATATGAGAGGTAACTATGCAATAAATTCAGGCTACCAGTCCCAAAGCCATAGGCTGCAAGTTTTGCTATCAAAAGGTCGTGGGGCAAGCAGTCGTAAGCTTTCGAGAGATCCATAAGTACAATGCCCATGATTCCTTTACCGTCCAGGCATTTGCGACATGCTTCAACTAACTTAATCAAGGCATGCTGAGTACTATATTTCTCTCGAAAACCACACAATAGATCCGAAAGCTTATTTTTCACGAATGAGAGCATTTGAGTGTACATTAGTCTCTCATATATTTTAGAAAGACATGATAGCACACTTAATGGTCGAAAATTTTTCTTCGTAGTAGAATCCCCGGTTTTGAAGCAAGGTGATAGGTCAGCTAACTTAAGATTAGATGGAAATGTGCTATTTTTGATCCCGTTGTTTATAAGGTGCGTAATTTCTTTGTAGCAATGGTTAGCAGCTAGCTTAAGCATATCAACAGGAATATCACCACTTGTTTTCTTTGATTTATCCAATCAACCGGAAAAACCCCTGCTGAGGAAAGAGCCAGACATGGTCATTCTGCACTGCGGAACCAACGACCTTACAAACGAAGTAGACACAATCAGTCACCTTGACGGCATGGTCAAATACACCAGAAAGGAATCTCCTTCTACTGAAATAGTGGTATCAAACATCGTAACCAGGAGAGACTGGTTTGCTCCAGAACTAGTTGGTTATTTCCAATGAAAAGGCTTAGGCCCAAATTTGCGATGTGATGATGGTGTGGACTGATTCGAGACAAACCATTTGCTGGCTTGCTCTTTTCTTAGCTCGTGGATAATGTCTTCGAGCTTGCAACAGAGAGTCCTCTGAAATTAGTTAACGTGACGACAGCTGCTGAGGTTTGTTGTTCTTTCATAATCGAAGTTTTCAAGATTTAATCTTTGTGCTTGTTCTATCGATGAATTTTCAACTTCTATCTATGACGAGAACTCTGACATGTCCTCTCCATCAACCTACCCTATTTGTGCATAGGAACCTGTAATTCGCCTTGTGAGTATATCTCACAGAAACAGGAGATCTGATACATTAGATTTCCTGCAAACAATCCTGAAATCTAGTATTTTGTAGGGTCTACTCAGTTCAGAGGCTAGGAGGGTAAAATTTGTGGTATTAATTGCTGGGAAGCAGTGGAGCTGGAACTGATAAATCAACACTCACCATGTCAAGGAAGATAGTTTGGGTGGTACTAGCTTGGGGAAAATTCTGAACAAAGATTGTGCAAGATTTTGGACCAACCCAACTCTTCCCTTACTTAACTCATTCTACCCCCCTCCAGTAGACCTTGGACATCAAGAGCCAAAATTTAACTTTCTGTTGATGTAAATTGTTGGAAATTATACTTTAGCGTGACCAAGAATGCAAAAAAGTAAGCTTTCATTTGTACTAGGAATTCTGCAAAATATAACCTTGAGAATGGGACATCCCAAGGTATCTTCAGTATAAAAAATCCTTGCCCCCTCCATGATAAAGGTCTTCAAGATGGATTACATGATATTAGTTTCATTGTGATGGCTATTCACTTCCTTTCAGCCAGGTTAACTGTGTGACAATTTTTTCTCTTTTTTGCAGATGAGCTTGAAGAAAATTAAATTCAACATGTCTGATCATGCCAAAACATTTTTCAATTGCTATCCACTTCTGGTTCATTTATTCTTCAGACTGGCTGCTCATTCATAGTCATTCACAGGACAAACTAGCCATGAATGTTTTATGGATTATCTACAGTACACATATTTTTTACAAAAAACTTATCAGAAACTCAGCTTTTAGATTGCTAAGAAAATTAAGAAATTCCAGTAATGGGAAACTATTTCCCAACAAACCATCTATTTTGATCTGAGGTAGTTTTCACTTTGTGTTATCACTTCTTTCTTGTATCATATTACTTGGAAGGTAGGGTTCTTGTGGGGTAAAATGGGTTGGTCCTTATTGCAGGAATAGTGTATCCTGAAAACTCATAAATCAACATTCACCTTGTTCGCAAAGGTAGTTTGAGCAGTTCTCGCTGGAGAAAAACCTTGAACAAAGCTTTGGGCAAAATTTATCAAAATTCACGCCCTATTTTATCAAAAACTGACCCATTTTACTCTTTTCCAGTATACCCTACTTGACAAATATCTAAACTGCGGAAAAGGCTTGAAAAACCTGGCTTGTTTTGAAATTTTTACAATGGCACAGAGAGTGAACGCGAAGATTGTCATTGAACCTTTCAAGAAACTCATAAGAAATTCTAAGTACTCAAACATTTCATAGTCTTCACAAACTTCCAGCTTTAGCCCTAGTTTTTAGTTTCTCAAAAAAAAATTGAAGAGATTATTCATATTGACACAACAACCATAAAATGTACAGTCGACAATTCCCTGAAAGTAATGCACTTGCATTTTTGGAAGCAAAATGATGTTGCTCAAATCCAATAAACGTTTTTTTGTCAAAATCTGCATGCATCCAACTACCTAACATACTGACATAGCTTGCAACTGTGAACTTGTGTATTGTGCAATTTCAGAATATATGAACAGTGAAGACAAAACCAACTAAAGTTTGTTTACCCACTTCAAGTCATGTGACCTTACTCTTGGGTATTTTGTATTATAGTGCCATTTTTAGTTTATGGCACAGGTTTCCATACCATAAAAAATTCCACAGAAATCAAGAGTTGTTTTTCAAGAGAATCATCACTTGACTTGAAGTGGGTGTAAAAAGCCTTGGCTGGTCTTGCCCATTCTATTTCTGTTGACGTTACAGTTGAGGGGCACATGCTTGCGTATTTCAAGTAAAGTCACCAAAAAATCTCTGGAATCATTTTGCATTGAACAATCTCATACTCTTTTCGAAGAGTGATTTTTATGCCTCTCAATTATACTGATCCCAAAGTATTTCCCTGAAGTTAGTCTGGAGAATGTTGAAGAATACTCTGAAGAATATTGACAATGTGAATACATTTTCTTAAAAACCAATCATACATAAAAAAGACAAAGCTAAGTTGCTTCCAGGGTGATAAGGTGTCATTTCTCCTGTACAAAGTGTCACGGAGGAAACTTATGCCATGGATCACATTCAACTGCTCCTTGTGCCACAGAGGAAACTTGCGCAATGCCATTCCACTGCTTCCCATTGCCTCTTTCAACAGTATTTGAAGGAAAGGGAGGCTGCTGTAAAAATTTATTGGTTATGAACACTTTGCTCCACTAGTGAATGTAGCTGATTTTACACATTTCTGACATCTGAGGCTGGGTGTTGTCCATCTGGCTCATATGCTATCACCAAAGGAATGTTTATTCAAGTGTGGAGTAGGAGTCAAATCCTATAAAAAACAGGAAGTCTAAAAATCTTGAACATCAAATTTGGGAAGCTGGTCACAAAGATCTAGTAAATGATTCCCTTGACTAGCCCTTTACATTTCTTTTTTTGTTGCATCCTGATAATTTTCAAAGGGATCTATACAGTATCTGTCACCAGAAATGGAAGAACAAGCACCTATAATTTAGTGGTGGTGAGAACACTTCTGCCTCTGGTCCTACCCTCTTCAACTTTGAAGTAAAAGGCATTGTTGTAATTTTGAAGTGTTTTAATATCTCACAGTGAAAAAGAGGGATTTCAATCATCTCACAAACATACTACAATTCAATATCCCTGAAATCCTTCAAGTGGCTTGATCAATATCATCTGGTGACATCACAGGTGGTGGGGAAAATTAGCTTAAATTGACAAATACCTCTCTTGTTACTTCATCAGTGCTTGCCAAATTTGTCTAGATTTTAGGCCCTGCCTGGACAATGTTTTTTTTGATCGAATTACATGAGAGGAAACCGGATGGCCTTATCCAGACAAATATGGCAAACACTGAAGTAACAAGAGAAATGTTTATCAGTTTTGAACTAATTTTCCCCCACCACCAGTTGTGCCATCGTCGAAAACTTAACGCATGGTTGGTAGGCCTTTTGCAAGAGTCGCTTACTGACCTTTCTTTTTATTTCCTTTGACGCAGCTTCAATTTCTTGTCAAATGATTTCAGTACCATTAGGATGACAGGAACTCCAAAATCTTGAAGGTGAACAGTATTTGCTCCCACATGAACGAAAACTTTGTCGGAAGAAACGTTGGTCCAACATATCCAAATTCGTAGGCCTACCTAGGTGGGCTGACAGAACCCGGTTTGACTTTTGAAGAAAGCATTTCTGCTGGTTCAATTCTGTCGTTTATCTTCACTTTGGTGCGGCCAAGTCACTCATCAAAATGAGATGCAATAGGATGAAGTACTAATCCTTCGAAAATTCTGCTACATTGTATCCGGCAGGTATCTGCTTGGGTTGCAGAGCAGCAAGTCTTGTCACTCCAGTGTGAGCTTCCTGCACGCGTTTCTGTGCTTTCTCTTTGCCTTCCCGATATGACGTGAGAAAGTCTCGTGCCAATGCCTCCTCTTGGATTGTTTTTCCGCGTCCTTGACACCCCAAATTGGGCCAAAAACGCAACTTTGAAAAATCATATAAAAATAACCAGATGTCCTAAAGAAAAGATTTTTTCTGTTTCTGGCTGAGAAAATTAATCTCTATCGATTTCTGCAAAAATCCCAGAACGTTTAGTGGCACTTTAACTGATAGATGCATCTAAAAGCCCTTGCTTCCCTATATTTTTTTCTCCTGTAGCCTCTCCTATTTACTGCCAGTCTTAGACTGGGGACCATCCTAGAACGTGTGCACTGAAGGACGTGATGACGGTGTGAATATCGCCCTCACACTCTTGAAAACATACAGTAACCAAACAGCAACCGAATATACTATCCTTGTTTAAACTCTTCAAGGAGTCACACTGCTAAAACACTTATATAAATTACTTAGTTCTTATCTTGCTTAATTTTGTTTTTTTCTTCAATTTTATTAAGACACTAACCATTGTACGTAATACTTATTCATAGGTCAATGTAAAGTAATTGTAGATAAATAGAATGAAAAGCAAGGCAATGAGAAGTCAGGCCATAAGCGACTTTCAGATAATACGAAAGTCGAATTTGGTGCCACAAAGGATCATGGTTAGCTGTGACTCTTTAAATTCCCATTATTTTATGTACAGTTGTAACAAACGCATAACAGTTTGTGCCTCCTTATTGACATCTGTTATCTATCAAAAAAGTTGATTTGCTGTTGATAACTTGCTTGAATGTTAGAATTAGTCATAAACATTCCTTTGTTGAGTTTGAAAATCACGCCTGGCACATAACAAATTTAACGCGTGTCAAACTTCAAACTGTGAAAGTCCAAACGAATATAGTTTAAGCTTACAAAACATGACCACAAAACCTGATATTTTCATAGCAATTAGCAGGCGAATGTCCAGAAAACCATATTTACAATTGAAGATTTGCAAATGCTAATTCGATGGTAGGGTTAAAAAGGAGTGCCACTGCCATGATAAACCCTATTGAAGTTGGAAAGGGAGCGACAACAGCAGAATCGTCCAGCTAAGGGTAAAGGTATTTGAAAATCATCTATGTCTCTATCTATCTGGTGTGGTAGAAAAGTGAAGACAATTGAACGATTGTAGTACTAAGTGCTGTCCCGCGTATAAGAAGCTAATTTGTAAGAGAATCATAACTTCAATGTTTGCTTTGACGATAGGAGAACAACTGAGCAGTTATGGAGGAAAATTAGGCTTCCGTCAAAAAGTGGGTCTATTAAAACCGAGTCCCCGTCTGTGCTAGAAAGATTTAAGTACGTTATTGATTATTTGGTAAGCTTTTGAATCTTTGGATCGAATGAGCCAAGATGTCTGTGAGCCATAAATGAATCTTAACTTAATATGCTGTATAACTTAATATCGAGACATTGCAGATTGACTAAAGATTGACAGATTGGTTGCAGATTACTGATGGTGCTATTGCTTTGTGAGATATTATAGAAGGGCACTCGGTGATTCCTTAACATTTAAAGTCATCAGATATCTTCCTGGCTTATTCTTAACCTACTTTTTATAAACATTTTTAACAGTAATTCACTGTTTTTAACAGTAATTTTACATTTTTAACAGTAATTATCTTCGAACTTCAGAAAATCTTTAGAGCCTCATTTGATAAGTACACAAGCGTATTGCAGGAGCAAAGAGTCCTTCTATCAAAACAAGGATTTTTCATCTACATTGATAGAAATGTAAAAAGAGTGACTTACTGGACCTAAAGTATGGATTTGACAGTAGATTTAAACAATAAGCAGTTCTAGAGCAAATGGTCCTTAAAATCAAGGGCATAGTCCCAGTTTGCACAAAGTACAAGGAGAGAGTGATAACTGTTCACTCACTTTCTACTCTAATTGACTTCAAAGTTTTTTTTGCCTTAAAAATTTCAATTCTACTCGAAACTGCTAGGAACCTTTAAATTACACATTTGGAGGACACGATTAAAGACAATTTTGCAGGGCACCTTTGATGCTCTTTACAAATTTTGAGCTATGAGTTACTTGAAATTTTTACGACTTGTAAGCTCTTTATTCTTAATTTTGGTATGCTAGTGTGTTTCCTGATCTCTAAAAGGAGTAAAACATTATTCTGAACAGAGTCTTGTATAAGCGAGAGATAAGTATTTTGCAAATATTATTGTATTGTATAAGTATTGCATTTGTAACTTTGGTGGTGAATGGGATGGGGGTGATGATGAAATATCAATTAAGATGCTTGATAGCATGAACATTACGACAAACACCAAAACTAATCTGTTTTTGCAGATAGTATTGTGCAATATGCAAAGACCTTCCTGGGTGAAAATCCATATCCTAATTGATAGGAAATATCATTGCCCTCATAATTCCTCTCACAGTCGCAGAGAGTCAGTTAGATGCTTATTCTTTCTCAATGCTTGTTGCGCTTTGTTACATATCTTGTAAACTTTTAGCCCATGGTTCCTTGTAACGTCGGTGTTTACAATTATTATTATTATTTTTTTATTATTACTATTATTATCATCATTATTATCATTATTATTATTATTATTATTATTATTATTTATTAATATTATTGCTGTTGTTGTTGTTATAAAACATGCAACAGGTCTTAAAGGTCTCTTCAAGGACGCTGATAGGTTTTCTGGTTTAGGAAATATTTGCTCTCGAGCTAACAAAGTTATGCCGCTTGGACGAATGAGAAACAATTATAAAACTGCTGTTGGTACAGGAAAGCAGCAAACGTGTTTTCCAGTTTGAACTTCTTTCAAAAGTTATCCTGGAAGTTTCTTTTCTAGTCTTGGCAACTATGCTCCTTGTCTGCTCACGTAGGGTTCAGCTCGTAAAAAAGCCTAAACAAATGACGCATAAGAGGGGTCATTTGGATGTCAGTTGTAACGATACCCTGCTCATTGCTGGTTGCTGCTTTGCTTGAACTCTTTCCTCTACGGGTGCTTTGGCCTCCTGATAGTCTCCCTATATGTCTTGAATATCAAGACCCTATCTATGTCTATATAACTATGGCCTCGTATGCGCTAGCTACAACTTGCTTTGCATTCCTTTCGTTTCTGTAGCTCCCAAAAAGTGTAATTGATTCCATACGGAAGTTCCCAGCTTGCCGAGCACAAGCACCTTGGTATGATCTTTGACACAAAGCTTAATTTTCAGAGCCATGTCAAAGAGGCAATTTGCAAAGCGAGGAGGGGTATCGGTGTAATTAGATATCGGTCTAAGTAAGTATCCTGGGACATACTCGATCAACTGTATAAAATTTACGTGCGACCCCATCTTGATTATGGAGATGTAATCTATCATAGGTGTGAGCCAGACTTAAGGTCAGATCTCACAAAGAGACTAGAGCAAACTCAGTATTCCGCAGTGCTTGCTGTGACAGGAGCATGGAGAGGTATAAGTAGGCAGAGGCAGAGACGCAAAAACACTGCAAACCTACAAACCTGGTTTGGAGGAAGGTATTGGCCAAAAATTGAGGAAGGCTTTGTTGTCAAAAATAAGATTTTACTTTGTTAGCATAGTTCTTATAAGTGTTGAAAATAAATCATCAATAAATATATAGAATCATTTAAAATCATGTCAATTGTATGCAGATGGCGAGTTTATATTTCAAAACTATATCAAAGAAGAAAAATCAAGTTTGATCAATCAATGTGATGAAAGAGAGAAAGTCTATGAGGAAATATGCATATGTGTCAGGAAAAAATGATCTTTGAAAAGCTTTCATTTGAAGTGCAGCAAAAACTTCACAGCAAATGCAGCAAAAACTTCACTGCATTAACGGCGTAATAATCAAGAAACAGATATTTTCCGGGTGTCCCAGAAAAGTACTTCTATTTGCAAAATCACCAAAATTTTGTTGTAAGGTAGATCTTCAAATTTATTTTTCTTACCAGTAGATTAAAACAAATTATTTTTGCAAGCTGATCTTTTGATTTGTTTTTAGATCAAGTGAATCAAGCTCTTTTTAGTCTGTCTGGTTTTGAAGTCTTCTGCAAGTAAACACTTATGTTTATTCGAGTAATTTCTTTTGTTATATTGAGTCTCTTGTTTGGTCATGAATATCAGGATGAAACGTGAAATGTTATTGTAGACTTGAAGAATACTGAAAAATTCTCAATGTAACGGCTCCTAGAGGCAAGATTAGCGATATTGCATAAAGAGTGTTGCATAGAATGAGGTTTTTGATGCATTATTTCATACCCGTTAAGTAAAGAGAACAAAGAGTTTACCATCATTGAATATATTTGAGTTATTGACACAAGAGGTGAAAAAAATATTATGATAACTTTCGTAATCAAATTTTAGAAATTTTGCAAACGGGAGTACATTTTTGGACACCCAGTAGCTTCTAGATGTTCTCACCTTGAACTCTTTGTTCCCACTTCATTGCCCCAATACCTTTCAATTAATGAATCCCTTCCTTATGACTATGGCCTCCCTTGTATTTAAACGTGGTTAGAGCCCTGATAATTTCACTCTAACGGACAAATGATACGGAAAGATCCTTAATTAAATGCTTTTGCCTGGTTCACAAAACACCGCCGCACTGTTTTCCAGTAATGATATATTGTGTTAAAATGAGGAATGTTGAGAGTATAAATTTCAGGTTTGGAGGAAGGTCAACAAGTTTTTGCAGCTCTGCCGCAGAAGCTATTCAATGAGCTAGGCTGGGAAAATCTCCATAACAGAAGATGGTACAGACGACAATGTCATTTCTTCACCTTATAAACTACTCCACATCCAGAATACCTTTTTTCTCACATCCCACAGGAGCGTCAAATTACCTACAATCTACGGAATCCAAGCGCTTATCCGGAAAAGGTTCCAGGACTGCTAGTTTGTCAAGTATATGTTTCCAATATGTAACAGCGGAATGGCACCTCCTTAATAGTGACTGAATTGAATGAAAGGAAGTGCCATCTTCTAACTTTTGGGACAAGCCAAGATGATATTAAGATCACAGTCGGTGAGGTTATTGTTAAAGAAAGCTCTGAAGAAAAGTTACTAGGGGTGACAATAGATAAAAATTTGAAATTGATGATGATTCCGGGAAACGCAGCTTTGTTATAAATCGTAGAATGAAGACGACGATGAGAAAAGACATTTTGTGGTGAAACTTTGACAATCCAGTTATATTAAAGAATTAAATTTGACAATCCAGTTGAAAATCCATGATAAAGAAAAGTTTGACAGTCCAGTTGGTTAGAATAATTAGTTATTTATTTATGACATATTCGGTACGTTTCGACTCTGGCTAGAGTCATCTTCAGCAAAGAAAATATGTGCACGAGGGCCTTTTAAACTAAAACGAAACACGGCATGCGGGAGGGGGGAAATACCTAATAAGGTAAAGTAAACATCAAAACAAAGAAGAAAAACAAGTACTAAAATGTGAGATGAAAAACAAGACCTAATAAGGCGAAAAACGGAAAAGATAAACAGGTCAAAACAAGCAAACTCAGAATAAGACCATGGGAATAGATGACGTTTGGGAGTTCAAAGAGGGCGTGTCTCGTTTTATAATTCTCGTTTTATAAGATAAAAATTTGAATTTCAAAAGTCATGTCTCAAATTTATGAAAAAAAGCCAGCCAAAAACTGCATGCCATTGCTAGGGTATCTGCGTTCATGAATCCTGATAAATTGCGTCTGCTAATGAATAGTTTCATAAAATCTCAATTTAGCTACTGTCCGTTAATTTGGATGTTCCATGACAGGGGCCTCAATGCAAAAGTAAATAAAATCCAAGAAAGAGCACTCAGAATTGTGTATAAAAACAGTCACGTCGATTGCGAATCTTTGCTGAAATTAAATAATGCAGTATCCATTCACCAACGCAATCTACAGTACTTGATGATAGAAATATACAAAACCAAAAAGAGCCTGAATCCTAGTTTCACGAGTGAGATTTTAGAGGCAAGAGATGTACAATATGACTTGCGAAATAAGAATACTCTTGGCATTCCTAATGCCAAGACAACTTCTTATGGCATAGAAACTGTTAGATATTTGGGTCAAAAGCTGTGGCAAACATTACCTCACAGTGTTACAGAGTCCCAATCACTGACTGCTTTTAAAAAAGAATTAAGAACCTGCACAATAGAATGTGACTGTAGATCGTGTAAGACATACATTTCGGGTTTAGGTTTTATTTAGCATCTTTTCTTTAAAATCCTTTCTGAACATTGCAACATTTTTTATATGTATGATTGATAGTTGGCATTAATTAGCTTTTCATAGCTATTAGAGTTGTACGACAACTTTAAATAAATTATTTATTATTATTGTTGATGTCCACGGTTAGTGATAGTCTCAAATTAATCTAACCGGAGTATGCCTTGAAACCGGGTCCAACAAGTTCCTTAGGTTTCAAGAACCATTCTAAGTGTCCTGGCAGTTCCCAACAGTGCTGACTTTTGCAACAATTCTACTCTCGTTGTAACTCCAATCTCTTTTAAGTATCCATTCAAGCCTTTTGGTATGGTTCCGAGTGCTCCTATAACGATTGGTATGACTTTGGCCTTAACTCTCCATAATAAGCGAATTTCTCTTGCTAGATCCTGATATTTCTCTATCTTCTCCTCTTGCTTTGTTATAATCCTTGCGTATCCTGATATTGCTACATCAATTATGTGACAACTCTTTGTATCTTTGTCAATCACAAATATGTCGGGTCTTCTGGCTGTGATATCACGATCTGTTTGTATGGTAAAATCCCATAAGATCTTGTGATGATCATCCTCAACAACAGCTTCTGGTTCATGCTGATACCATTTATCTGAATGATGAAAGCCATTTATTATTATTATTATTATTATTATTATTATTATTATTATTATTATTATTATTATTATTATTATTATTATTATTATTATTATTATTATTATTATTATTATTATTATTATTATTATTATTATTATTATTATTATTATTATTATTATTATTATTATTATTATTATTATTATTATTATTATTATTATTATTATTATTATTATTACTAGTATTATTATTATTATTATTATTATTATTATTATAATTCAATTGTACATTCTCGGGTTAGATGTGTTCCGGTTTATGCTTTGAAAGCAAGTTACAACAAGCAACTAAAGGTTTCAAAGTCAATCTCCAGCTTCTTCAGGTTTCTAACACCTTCCTCAATATTCTCGCTGTGCCTAATAATGCTGTTTTTTGGACATGTTCAGTTCTCAAATCAATCCCAATCTTCTCAATCCATTTATCAAATTCTTTCGATACTGCTCCCAATGCGCCAATAACAACAGGAATGACAGTCACTTTCTTCATGCCCCACATAGTTGCTACTTCTCTTTTCAAGTCCCCATACTTTTCAATTTATTCTTGCTCTTTCGTTCTTACTCGAGAATCCTACGGCACTTCTACATCAATGATCTGGCATTCCTTTGCATCTTCATTTACCACCACAATGTCCGGTCTTCTTGCTTCAATTTCGTGATCGCACTGGATGTTGAAATCCCACAATATCTTGGTATTTCCCTTTCTTGAAACACCCTCCGGTTGATGTTCGTACCACTTATTTGCCCTGTCAATGTCAAGCTCGCCACATAACTCCCAGTGTATATTCCTTGCAATGTTATCATGCCTTCTCTTGTATTCTTGCTGGGCTAGCATCTTACATTCGCTCACAATGTGGTTGATAGTCTCTCCTTTTTCACCACATAACCTGCACAGAGGTGACTCCAACGTTTTATCAATATGATGTTTTACATAGTTTGTTCTTAATGCCTGATCTTGTGCAGCACATATTAATGCTTCTGTACCAGCTTTCAAATCACCATTTTTGAGCCATCCCCAGGTCTTATCTTTATCAATGTTTTCATCCATGTCTCTAATGTATTGTCCGTGCATTCTCTTTTCTTTCCACGCTTGTTCACTTGCGTTGATCTGCATTCTTTTGAATTCTTCCGGTCTTACTGTCTCCTCTGTTTTGATGGTCGTTTTCATACTTGCCACTTTCAGCATTGGTTCATTACTTTGCTTCACGTACCAACCCAAGCTGTTCTCTTCACCCTTTATACACCATTCGCAACTAATTAGTCCCCTTCCTCCTTTGCGCCCTGGTACATACAACCGTGCAACGTCACTCTTTGGGTGAAGCGTTTTATACATTGTCATCAATTTCCTAGTTTTTCTATCCATCCATTCAAGCTCTTCCCTTGTCCATTTCAGCAACCCAGCTCCATATCTTAAGAGAGAAATCGTCCAAACATTGATTGCCTTTACTATATTGTTTCCATTCAATTTCGACTTCACTATCAATCTTGTCCTTTTTTTTCTATTCATAATAAATTAAAATTAAACTTAAATACATTAATACTGTACCGCCCTTGGTGTAAGAAGACACAAGGTCATCTGGCCTACACCAAGAACGGCACTTACAATTTTCAAATACAACTTCAAAAGTAACGAAAACTACTGGGAACAGGAAAAGAAAACAGGTAAATGAAGCAAAAATTAAAGGAGAGAGAGAGAGACTTGCAGTTCCAAACCAAACTCAAACCATGCTATGTGTCTAATCCTTATATCGTAGGTCTAACATCAATTTTGTACCATCACATCGAAACTGATGGTACAATGACAATGGACGTAAAGCACTATTAGAGCATTTGGATGGTTTGGTGTGGAACTGTATAGAAGATAGAAAAGAGAGCTGCTAGATGATTGTGTTATGCCAAATTAATTTCGTGCTAATCCACAGATACTAACATGCCACCCAAGCGATAGGACAAAGAAAACCCGTCCCCTCACTTAGGCAACACGCCAGCACCCACAATCAATTTAACCTGTTTGTTTTTTCGATGTACTCAATCGTTGCTTCAATTATTATCCTGTTGTCAATCATATTCATATAAGGACTGCCATAAAGAAGCAAGTTGCACAAGGTTTCTGAATCCAGGTTTGCGATATCAATACCGGACACTTCAGTGACAGTGCCAAAGAGATCCTCTCGCAATTGATTAAAGCGGGGGCAATGCAGGAGATAGTGCTCATTGTCCTCATTAGCCGCACCACAATCACATATAGGCCTAAGGCACTCAAAATTGTGATGAAATTTGTGCGCATTAAGATCACTGAATTGTACGCGAAGCTTGGTTATATTTCTAATACCCTTTAAGTCAGATACTCCATAAATAGTATTTCTGACCGGTCTCATTAACGCAATCAGTTTCCGTTTAAATTCAGCAATGGTTTTAGAAGCGTGTATTTCAGTTGGTAGTTTGTTCCATTCATGTAACGTGTTATGAAAATAGGAATTGGAAAAGCGATCGGTTCTGGCTCTATTTTGGGCATAGGCTTGAGGATTACGCAGATCATAAGATATCTGCCGTTCAGGAGGAATTAGAGAAAAAAGATATGCTGGGTACTGTGTCAACTTTAGCTTGAAGAAATGGCATAGTCTTCTATACCATCGTCTCTTGTACAAAGATTCCCAACCAAGTTCATCGTAAAGCTTTTGCTTACTTGTACCTCTCCATGCCCCAGTCACAGCCAAAGATGCTGCATACTGCGTTTGTTCAAGACGCTTTGTAATAACTGATGACAAGTCAGGGTCATATTTGTGGTAAACAATATCATCGTAATCAAGGTGGGGGCGTACATACAGTTTGTACATTTGATCAAGTACATCCCTTGATACGTATTGTGACAGGTGTCTTATCAACCCAATCCCCCGCCTGGCTTTCGAAATAGCTTCACTCACATGACTTTTAAAACTCAATTTGGAGTCAAGAATCATTCCAAGATGTTTGTGCTCTGTTTTGCTTGTAATTTCTTCATTTCCGAGTCTCAAAGGAGGGTGTACTGGGCACAACTTTTTAACGGAAAAAAGTACCTCTTCCGTCTTGTCAGCATTGAAGTGCATTTTCCATTGCCACGCCCACAGGGAAACTTTTTCTAGATCTCTATTCATATTTTGGGCAGAGACGGTTTCATTTTCAACCACTGTAAATAGAGAAGTATCATCAGCAAATAATTTGAAGTCGCACTGTAAGTTATCTGTTAAATCGTTAATATAAATAAGAAAAAATAATGGACCTAATACCGAGCCCTGGGGTACACCAGCAGAAACTTCCCATCTTGTCCTTCTCAGATATTCATATTTAAATTTGTCTTTCATTTCTTTTTCCTTGATGTTGTCCAGTTCCAATATCCCAAGGTACTTGTAGCCATCCTTCTCTACTTCCTTAATCGTCTCACCATTTGGTAGTACTATACCATCCGTTTTGTTTAATTTTCCTCTTTTCATAATCACTACACCACACTTCTTGATCCCGAATTCCATTCCTATATATTTACTGATCACTTGCACTGTCTTAACCAAACTGTCAATCTCCCTTTCATTTTTCCCAAAGAGTTTCAAATCATCCATAAACAGTAGATGGTTCACCTTCAAATTTCCCTCTGATAACATAACCTGCCCTTATCTTTCGCAGAACTTTAGTTAATGGTATCATGCAAATTACAAATAGCAATGGTGAAAGGCTATCACCTTGAAAGATTCCCCTTCTGATATCAACTTTTCCCAGATTCTCCCCACATGATGTTAGCTCTGTTGCCAAATTCTTCATGGTATTTTCTATAAATTTCTTGATGTTCTCAGAAATTTGGCTCAGCTCTAAGCATTCCAAAATCCACGAGTGCGGAACTAGGTCATATGCCTTGCGATAGTCTATCCATGCCATGGCTAAATTTTTATGTCCTTTTTTGCAGTCCTGCAAGATCACTTTGTCTATGAGGAGTTGATCTTTCGTTCCTCTGCTTTTCCTTCTACATCCTTTCTGTTCTTCCGGCAGTATGTTGTTTCTTTCTAAGTACTCATACATACTCTCAGCTATTACTCCAGTCAACAGTTTCCACATCAATGGCAAACAAGATATAGGTCTGTAATTGTCAACTGCGTTACCCTTTGAATGATCTTTCTGGCACAAAACAGTTCTTCCTTGAGTCATCCAGCTTGGTACAGGTATTCTGTTATTAATCATATCATCCATTTGACACGCAATTCTACCATGTAATGATGTCAGTTTCTTTATCCAATAACCCTGAACGCCGTCAGGGCCTGGGGCCATCCAGTTTGGTATCTTTTTGCACTGTTGTCTTATCAAATTTTCTGTGATTTCTATATTTTCCTGCTGTTCACCTTGTTGTTCTACTTTCAGGTCATTTAACCATTCTGCATTTTGATTATGATGTTTTTCATTGCCTCAAATATCTTTCGAAAATGCTGTACTTTGCTGGGCATCGGGTTTCACTTCTTGTTTTCGATTCTCTCCATTAAGATCTTGGTAAACCTTTTTCTGGTCGTAGCGAAACATTCTATTTTGCTTATATTGTTCTATTCGTTGTTCATACCTCCTGATCTTAGCAGCCTTTGCACTAAGCCTTTGCTTGAGTTCCTCTATTACAGTATTTAATCCTTTTTTCTTGATGTGATACTTATGTTCCAGGTTGTTATATTTCTCCTTATTTCTTATTTCGTTTCTTTTGTATCTCTCCAAGATGTTGATATGTTTTCTTATTTCATTTATTTTCTTTCTTATTATTCTTTTCCAGAATGGTTCCTTGTTTCTCTCTGGTCTGTTCTCTTTGACCTTAAGTCCCACTTTCTGTCCCACATATGTAGCCACTGCAGCAATCAACCTATTTGTGCCCGAAATCGCTGAAGTTTGGATGAAGTCAATCGCCTGGTTCACCCTTTTTATTTCTTGATCTAATTTACTTCTTTCGATTTTCTTAAACCCCTTAAGAGCTTCCAAGTTGTCTTCTTTCATCATGTTGACGATGCTATCTACAATCTCTGTTTGCTCTTCATTCATGTCCACTTCTCCCCCTGCTATCTCAATCTCAACCTCTTCCGGTTCTACTTCCTCTACATTGTCTGCATCATTAACATTTCTCTCTTCACTTAAATCAACCTCCTGTTCTTCCTCTTGTAGCACTCTCCTCTTAATCTCCTCAAGTTCAACCAACGTCAGCCATTCATTCTTTCTGATTGCTCTTGCCTGATCACACAAACGTTGTTCACTACATTTAAAAATTTCCCTTTCATTCCATATCCGATGCATCCTTTGCCTATATCCTTTTACTGGTTTATTATTTTCATCCATTGGGTTACTGAGATAATAACACTCCATGACAGCAATATTAATCGCCTTATTCCATTTCATTCTGGCAGTCACAGGATTACGACCGGGCCCACGCTGCTCATCCATGAGACACCTGCCGGGCGAGGAACCTTCATCATTTCTGGATCCAGTCCCATTTACGCCGTTGTTTGATAAATCTATTGTAGACATTACACTCATAATGATAATGAGGACTGTGGTGATAAGGTGCCACAACCACCAGTATTTTTATCGTGACACCATCACTAAGGGGGTTGCCAACCAAGGCTGAAGGGTCCCCCCTACCCATGAGACAGACTAGCCCCCGCCGGACGCCAACCCGGTATTTCAAGGCCTCGGGGAGAGCTGACAGGTACTACACCTTGCTCAAGGGTGACCTGGAGGTAGTTGCAGCAAAGGGTAACCTCATTCGCCCACGTCGAAACTTCACAACCGGATGCAGTTTCAAGTCATACCCAGGACAAATTATTATTATTATTATTATTATTATTATCATTATTATTATTATTATATTACATATATTTATTATTATATCATATACGGAATCCAAGTGCTTATCCGAAAAAAGGTTCCAGGAGTGCTCGTTTTTCAAGTACATATTTTCAATATGTAGTAGCGGAATGGCACCTCCTTAATAGTGACATGAGAAATTCAGATCCTGCCGCGGCATTCAAAAGGAAATTAATTTCAACTGTACGACCGTTAAAAAACTCCATATATTGTGTTTATGATATCGTTGGCATTAGACGAATGACAAAACTTCGAATAGAATTTAGTCCTTTAAGTGAACACAGATTTCGGCATAATTTTGACTGTCTCAGCCCAATTTGTGCATGTGGATGTGCCATTGAAGATAACCAACACTTCCTCCTGCACGGCCACCTGTTTAGTCCAATGCGTATAGATCTCCTTGGTCAGCTCACTGATATTCCAGGCCTAGATATCACGAATTTGGATTCAAGCGCCTTATGCAATCTGTTATTATTTGGAGGTTCTCAACTGAACATTGTGGCGAATCGAATTATTCTTGAAGCTACAATAGCCTTTAATGATAAAACGAATCGTTTTGATTGAATTGCACCGGGTGAGTCCAAAATGCCGGCCGATGTTTGTGAAGCAATTTGATATTATCTTCCAAGCGTTCCCACTTGCTTTGGCTCGTCCTGTGGCGGGGGTGTTGGCTTGGTTGTGGGGTCTCTGTCTAACCGTATACGGTGGGTTTGGTCCTTGCATCTTGGTGGGCATTCTTTCTGTGGGGTGAGTGCATAGCGCGTGGAAATGGCTTGATTACTCCAAGATTTTTATGTGCCGCACGTCGGCGGGCATTTTTGACTCGTTTCGGTGCATCATGTCGCAACGCAAAGCAGCAACCCCTTCCTTCCCTTTATCTGTTTATTTTTTGCTTGCTTTTGTTTTCTTATTGTAGCTAGTATAGTTGAATTGTAAGTGCCAGCCGCAGTGGAGACCAGATGACCAAGTGTCTTTCTCCGCTGTGGTTGGCACATAGAAATGCATTTATTTTATATTTCTAATTTTTTTTAAATCTATAAAAAAAATGGGGTTAGCTCGAAAAATTTTCTAGCAACTAAAAAACATCAGTTCAGATTCACTGCAACCCAAAAGCAGCTGCTAATATTAAACTTAGAGCACCTGAGCACCTGTAAACGAACGCTAAAATCTGAGCGCAATGCAAAATGAGGCAAGAATTGCCTTTACAGAACCTAGAAATATCAGTTTGACCATGCTTGTGCTTGAAAAGTATCTTTTCCATAGTTAAATTGGTTTGGACCAATATCACTATCACTATCACAATATCACTTTTGGCAATATTCAGGCCCAGAAATATCGGACTTACCTCTCTCTATATGCACGTGTTGAGTTCTCCCCCCCCCCTTCCCACTACCTTGGAGTGAGATTTTCGAGTTTGGTTGAAAATTTATTTGTTATTGGATTACCAACTGAATGTAACTGCCAAAACAAGTTGGACAGGCTTTGAAAACATTTATTGAAGCATTTACGAGGGCACAGGTAAACAAGGAGACTGTTATTGAATCTTGAAGAAACTTGAAAGACACTGTTGTGTGGACGAGATCTGCTAACTTTGAACCTTTTACTACCGGGGAGAGGCGTTAAAAGTGTCTGGGACAACGTAACTAGAAGTAACTATAAGTTATCAACTGCTTGCACCCTTTAATATTTGTGAACTCAAATAAAGCCACACTAAATTAGTAAATGAAAGTTTTGCTATCTCCTTGAGGTGGATATGTTCGTTCCATTATTCCGTATTCCATGTTTTATGAACGTAAAGGAGGGTATTGAACGCAGGTTCAACAGATTATTGTGCTGTGTTGAAAATGTGATTGCTTGTAAACACTGAATGACGTCGATATCAGTATTGTGCAGCATTTGTAAGTTTTCGATACCACACGCCGCTATGGGCTCATACCAAGCCAAGCTTCGTTCGGTGAAGTTTCGGTGAAGTTGAATCATTGAACAAATCCGTCTCACAGTTATTTACGCCATGTTTGGTATCTTTGTCTTTTTATGGCCAAAAGAAGAAGCGAAATGTGTCGATGGAAGATTTGAAAGTAGTGTGAAGGTGCACAAACTTCTTATTGTCTGTGTCTCATGACACGTAAGGGAAGTTCAATTGAGTTGCCCCTTCTCTGGCTTAGGCCCGTCCGCCATCACGGTATCTTTGCAGACAATAGAATATCATGGCTATTGATGATTGTTCATGAAGACAAACACATACACAATCAAACTGTAGTAACAAAGGAAATGTGGCCAGCGAATAATTCAATTTAAACTAACCAGCGGTAATAGATAATCAAAAGTAACAAAGCAATACAATAAATATATGCGTGGACATCACAGATACTTGCCTGGATCACTTTAGTAATCTCGCTCCTTCGTCGCTCGCAAAAATGCTGCAGCTCTAAAACCATAACACATATTAAGTTCAGATCTCCCACATTTCCCAGATATCATTGGAGCTTATAATTTCCTTTCTCGATATGGCATTCTTGATGGTCTCGTGACACATCCTTAGTCGCCAATTGTCCCTGCCTGAAACTATCTTCAGGCAGTAAATCTAAACAGTTGTAGCATCTAAACTACAATAGTTATACGAGCACAAGAGGCACCAATAGATTCGTTTTGAATAGAGCCTTTGAATGATAAAGATATTTCAATTTTGCTGAAGGAAGCAATATTTTATAGCTATGACGTCATCAAGATATATGACGTCATTGCTGAAAAATAGAAGTCAAAGTTCTTATTCTTGAATTTTTTAACTAGCTCATCGATAGGTGCGTTATAAAAAGGTTTGCTTCGATGAAAAATCTTTGTCCACTAAGAAGTTAGGGAATTTGGCTTTGAATTGTTATGTTCTGGTCCAAATAGTATCCCAGTCAAATTATTAAAGATACTTGAGTCACTCATTTCTGTTCATCTTTCATGCTTGATCAATGAGTCTTTTGTAACAGATATTTTCCCAGGCAAATTGAAAATTTCTAAGGTGATGCCAGTCTTTAAGAAAGGTCTTACTACCAACAAATCAAACTATAGGCCAATTTATCTGCCTTCCATTTTCAGCAAAATGTTTGAAAAAATAATGTACTAACGTCTTTAAAAATTTCTTGATATATAAGAGTTGTTGTTTAACATGCAGTTTGGGCTTCGCAGTGGTCACCCAACTGATCATGCGTTAGTCAGTTTAACAGAGAGTATAAGATCATCACTAGACAATAACAGAGTTGCATTAGGGATATTTATTGACCTGCAAAAGGCCTTTGACACTGTTACTCATGATATTCTTTTGAAAAATGGAACACTATGGTATCAGAGGAACTGCCTTAAGTTGGTTTACGTCTTACCTGAGTGATCGTAAACAGTTTGTTTCAGTTGATGGTATCTCATCATTGACAAGTCAAGTGACATAAGAGACAAGTGACATGTTCCACAGAGGTCAGTACAAGATCTCTTGATACTCCTGATCTGCATAAATGACTAGGAAGTAAAAGCGCTCGCTTCGCTCGCGCTTTATTATTCCTAGCTCTTGCAGAGGACGTTTTATGGTTACTGTACACTGGAAACTTGCATTCCATTGCTTTCACATACTATATTGTGTAGCTTCGGATTAAAACCATTTGTCTTTGATGTTCTCTTGCAAAGAAAAGTGTTCTAGATTGTGATCGTGCTACAACATTGTAGGCTTAGAAAACAAACCAGTTTAGAAATGTAGTTCAGTTTGAAGAGCATTGAATGAAAATTGACGAAAATCTAAAAAGAAGCCGAAAATGAGCCAAAGCTAAACTTATTTTTTTTTAATCAACAATAAGAGAAAAGATTAAGATTTGGCCTAAAAAAGTTCCCAACCCTGCATGAAATCAGAGCTGTTATGATCATTCATTGGAATTAAAATAACTAAGAATGGTATGCTATACGCCAAAAATGAGAACATCAAATATGCCGATTTTCAAACATCCCTGTACCCTCAAATAAGTCTCACATAAACATAAACAAAATTGTCATGTTTTTAATACATTAATTCAGTAGCAGATGCTTCAGAGTTCCCTCACGTGTCTTAGCTTCAGAATGATCAATGAGACAATTTTGTTTTTATCCCTGGCCTGTTTTTGAAATTCATTTAAATGTTAACCCTATTAATACCGGGCTTTTTGGACCCTTGTAGTACAGGGGGGGGCACAAAGTGCCCCCCCCCCTCCGTAAAGTAGCCAATATTGCAGATATGAGAACGAAACTTAGAACAATGGTGTACAGTAACAAAATCTACACAATAGGCTACTTTTTTATTTTTCATTACATCTATGACGTCACAATGACGTCATAATTGAGGAAAATTCAAGTATTTGCTTGCTGTTAGCAAAATTGACAATATTTAAGTTTTTATTTGACTATTCCCTTTTTAAATTTACTAAAATGTATCACAAAGCATTAATAAGTAAAAATCCATATTATAATATCTATTTAAGTTCATTATATACATTATATATTCATTATTTATATACACCTGTTTTTCATTGTTTAATTTAAGCCCCTAATTGTTAATGTAAATACTTTGAAATGCTTCAAAAAGATGTAAAATGATTAAAAGACTCCATTTTGGTCATGAAAATTTTTCTAATACATTTGTTGGTATTTATGTGACGTCATAAACATTGATGACGTCATTAAGTTTAAAGTTGCTGACGTCATCGAAAATGAATAAAACTATATATCATCTGAAAGCTCTCATCAAGATTTATTGAATGGTAGTGTTTTCAATGATCTGTGATTATTCTGGAAAAAATTGGAGTCCCTTCTTTTCTTTTACTGCTGACCACGTGTTGAAAAGATACTGGTCACGTGATCAATGTCTACCATTTTGAAATTTTTTTTAGATTTTTAATTAGTATATTAAATTTGAGGAAAAGTCACCAAGTTTCAGCTCTGTATCTCTCGAACTGACAACACTGCATCAAATAATCTGCGCCGCGGGCACTTTGTGCCCCCCCGGTAGTAATAGGGTTAAAGTTGGTCCCTGCAATTTTTCTCAAAACTGATGTATCCTTTGATTGCTCTATGCTATCATGAGCTCCTAAGGAGCTATTGTCACTAAGAGTCCTTTGTGTACAGGCTGCATTTTCCGATAGTCTGAAAATCAAATTTTGCCCAGTACAAAAAATATGAGTCTCCACTGTAGTAGTGGAACTGATGTTAAAAATTTGAATTTTGATGACTTTTCCATCAGTCCATCTACTATCAAGCAAACTGGATACATATTTCCTCTTAGTTAGGCAAATTTTGATCTTCAAGTAGCCTGACTTTGCAGCATGCCTCCAAAGAACAAGAGTTACACTGACAATAGACGATTGCACCAAAGATGGTGGACAGGAAGTTTTTACCATGAAGCTTTGTGTTACCCTGAATTTCGATTGATTTGATTGGCTGATTAGCTAAAACCGCAAAGAATCTTGGTTAATAATTCCTCGACGCCATCTTTAGCGCAATTGTCAATTGCCCATTAAAAGCTGACTATTGATGCTCAAAATCTATCAATCGATACATCTATCTCGGAACCAGCGACTAACCAGAAATTCGAAATGGGGTCCTATGGTCGCTTCCTTTCATAAAATTTAGGTCGAACATGGAGCCCGTTGCATACATAGATGTGCCGCACAGCCATACACAGATTCTTTTCAAATATCTAAAAAAAGATGGCTCCCATTGTACTTCTTTGTCTGGTCAGATTTTGACCCAGGGGGTACTTGAAAACTTCCAAAACGGGGAGGTCCATGCCAATATTTGGGTCTGAAATCTTAAGTAAATCAATATTTGGGGTCTGTGAACTACAACATGGACAAAAATTCAATATTTAGGGTCCACAAATCTGAAAAAAGGAAGAATCATGGAATTTGGTGCGGGCTCTCCAAAATATTTGACTCAATATTTGGGGTTCCCCAAAGCGTTAGGCTCAATATTTGGGGGTCAGTAAGGAAATAGTGGCATGGACCCCTCCCCCCGTATTGAAAGTTTAGGAGTACCCCCTGGGGACTTTGGGCAGAAAACCTCTCCCTTCCACGCTCCATGGGAATATTGCTAACTTAAACGACCATTTTCTTCTCAAATTTGAAAGAAATGCGACTGATGAACACATTACGTGATATGACAGATTTTCAGCATTGCGAGTTGGAAAGCTAGCGCCTGCACGCATGATCCAAGAAAAATACCTTAGAAATGATCTTACAACAGAACAGCTGTCCATTGTTCCATTACTGGACCTTTTTGTGCTGAATTCTCTTTCAGACTTAGTAAACAACGTAATACAAAAGATGATACTGCTAGAAAGAAAATAGTCACAGAATCATTTACTACCTCGTTGAAAAATAGACCTAGGACTGATAACCAATAATTTCAGACCTTGTAACATGATATGGTCATCGACGTTAAAGCAGATTCTCTTTCATCGTTATTTACGGACATCCACATAATTTTGAAATAATGAAAAGGCGATGAATCACGGGAGTAGCAAAGGCAGTTACTGGACTACACTAAAAGTAAGCATTGCTTAATTCATTTCCAAATTTGCGTTATTTTCATTCACAACAGAGCCCAAGAAACAGTATTTTGTCATCAAATGCAAGAACTGTTTTGCCAGACTCGGACTCTGCACCCCCTCTGCACACATCAGTTATGTTTTTTAGGTTGGCTCCAGCGATGAGTATATCGTTGAACTGTTATTGGGGTTATTTCCACGTCACCCCTTTTGTAATGGCAGAGGACTCTCCCTTGCTGTGATAAATTCATATTTGGAATTCTGGAAAACATTGCATAAAATACTTTGATCATACTCTACTTTGGTAACATAGCTTGGTTAACGAACATTCAAGCTTTAAACTTGCAACCAAAGATTCTCTATTTGGGCAAACAGGATATTTTGGTTTTGGCCTTGGGCCAGTTACCCCGTTAGCATTTGGAAATGACGACCCTTTGTTCCTAGGGTCGCAGGTCTGATTTGTGCTGTATGCCATTTTGGCCGAAGCAGGGAAACTCGGGCTATGCGTATCGCCTTTAACCCTATTTTGGTTGGGGGGGGGGCAAATTTCCCCCTAGTAGATTTTTTTAATAACTCTGTTAGGAAGATATTTATAGCCACGAAACTTCTTGACTTTTTGCAACTTCTTATTGTGCAACTTCTCAAAAAGTTTCATCAAAATATTTTAATAAATGAGGGGGCAGGAGACAACTTTCTGGGACTGACCCGATAAGAATCGCAAATCCTCAAATCTCAATTATCGCGAAAAAAGGAACATAAGTTGAATATTTTGCAAAATTCTTTTGTAGTCTAGTGTTATTTGATGCATTCTATCACAATTATTATGTTTGGGTGGAAAATGTGCTCCAAATTTAATATTATCGCGATTTTCCTGATTTTAGTCAATTTTGCCGCTTTTCTTGACCACACAAAGGAAAATACTGACGTGAGCAAAAATGAGGGAAAATCTTAGGTTAATTTTTATATTTTCAGAAAGTAAATCTCTGAGGCTATTAGCACACAAAATTTGGTCACTCTACCTGTTACCAACCCCCCCCCCCCCAACCAAAATAGGACTATCAAATAGCCCAACCACTATAGTGTTAAAATCGTCAAAAATCAGTTTCAAGAGTAATCACTTCGTAACTTGAACTAAATCTTCACTAATAATTGAGTAAAGAATCTTTATGTTGTAATCAGTAAATTCATTAGCAGAAGACTTTATAAACTACGAGAGCAAATTCTGAATTTGTAGCACTGCGACAAAACCAAGAGGAGAGCCTCGGCAAAATAGGGCAATAACTTCTCTATATCCAACCTGAGCATCAAAATACTTTGCCACGAGACAGATAGATATTGCAGCTAAGATAGTATCAACTATCTGCAAGCTTTTACTTCCTCGGTGTTGGGAAGAAGCAACTGCAAAACTTGGTTTTAGCTAAGATTGAACGCTGCTATCACATTTCTACGGCTGCCGTCAGCAAACACAAATAAAGGTCGAGGGTTAAGGCCTATTGTTGAATTGAACTGCTAAAATTTGCGTACAAAACCCCTTCTAACATTACCCCAAGATACTGTACGAAGAAAAGTATTAGACCACAGGCAAGCCTTTATCGTCAGCTAGTTTTCATCGTTTTTTTGAAATTTTTGGAGATAAGCTGTAGGCGTGAGGAGCTGCGCGCAGGAAAGTGTCACAAACAGGAACGTGCGTAACAAAACTCTTCATCGCTTATGTATATAGATTTACCAAATTCATCTAAAATATTGACTTTCTTTTTATTTGCTGATGCTATTAATATCTATTTTGAATCTGATTACCTGACAAGACTAACCAAAAAAAGTTAAGAAGTAACTTAACAAAGTAAAATCCAGGCTTGATTGTAACAAACTTGCTCTTAACCCTATTACTACCGGAGGGGGGGGCACAAAGTGCCTGCAGAACAGAATATTTGACTCAGTGTGGTTAGTTCGAAAGATTTAGAGCTGAAACTTGGTAAATTTTCCTGAAATTCAATATACTATTCACAAATCAAAAAAAATTTGCAAAATGATAGCCACTGATCACGTGACAAACATCTTTTCAGCACATGGTCAGCAGTAAAAATGTAATGACTCAGCAGTAATTATGATCTCATAGGTATCGTAGAAACGCACCTGAACAGTACTGTTGATGAAAATAAGATAGGCCTTAATGGCTATTCATTCCATAAAAGCAACCATCCGCAAGATCTGAAGCGTGGAGGTGTTGGGCTGTACGTGAAAGAATCGCTCCCTGCCAGAAGGAGACCTGACCTCGAGACTCAACCCGAATGCGTAGTATGTGAGATCAAACTAAGCAGAAAAAAATACCTTTTTGCCGTCTTCTATAGGAGTCCAAGCCAAACCCAAGTAGAATATGAGGAATTTAGAAAAAATGTTGAACTAATGCTGTCCAAGATATCTGCCGAGAATCCTTTCAGCGTAATAATCACTGGAGACTTTATTTGTCGATCCACGCAATGGTGGGATGGTGAATTTGAAAACGAAGAGGGTAAAATATTTGAACCATTGAGAGAGTCAAAGTCATGCATTGACCTGGTGCTGACAGACCAACCCAATCTGTTTCTTCAAAGTGGTGTCCTCCCTTCTTTAGATGAATTGTGCCATCATCATATCATCTACGGCAAGATAATTGTAATAAATGTAGCTCCACCACCTTATCGTCGCAGAATATGGTTTTACGATCAAGCAAATATCCTTGCAATCAGGAGAAGTATTAATATGTTCAATTGGCATGACACCCTAGGCCAAATAAGTTGCCCTGATCAGCAAGTCAAGTGTCTAAACGAAATTCTACTTAATATTTTTAGTAACTTCATACCTAATAGTCACATAACAGTCAAGCCTCGGCAGGTACCTTGGATTACACAGTCAATAAAAAAACTTTCTACGAAAGAAGAATCGCGCATATAGATCCTTTGTTCGGAGTGGCCAGCCAGGAGAAAGATTAGAAGGTACCTTGGGTATGATATCACAGGGAGCTAAAATGATAGAGGATGCGAAGCAGAAATACCTAATGAAAATTGGTCAAACACTTTCAAATCCGAACACAGGTCAAAAAATGTATTCGTCATTAATAAATAAAATTCTCAACAAAGTTAAACTTCCTGTTATTCCACCTTTATTGGAAGATGACATCTTTTTCTTAGATTTTACAACTAAGGCAGAAATATTTAATGACTACTTCATATTACAATGTACCGTTATCGATACGGGCAGTGCAGTTCCCAATGATGTTCCTTTCCATGTTCCTCTATTGTCGAACTTCCATATTTCCGATGAGAAAATACTAAGGATCATTCGATCGTTGAATACCAATAAAGCTTATGGTTGGGATAACATTTCTGTGCGAATGATAAACATTTGCGATGAGGCCCTAGTTGTTCCACTTAGACTTATTTTTGACAACTGCAAGAATAAAGGCATTTTTCCACAAATTTGGAAACAGGCTAATGTCGTACCAGTTCACAAGAAAAGCAGCAAACAACTGAAGCAAAATTATCGTCCGATATCCCTACTCCCAATTTTTTGATAAATTCTAGAAAAGTTAAAGTTTGATAGTCTCTAAGAGCACTTAAATGTGAACAACTTATTAAATCCAAACCAATCGGGCTTCCGTCCCACTAATTCTACCATAAACCAGTTACTGTCAGGAGTCAACACGATATTCACTGCTTTTGACTGTAATCCTACTCTAGATGCTCGATCAGTTTTTCTTGATATATCTAAAGCATTTGACAGAGTGTGGCACGATGGTCTTATCTATAAGCTGCAGTGTTGTGGTATTCGTGATGATCTACTCAAAATTATTCGAAGCTTCCTTGTAAACCGAAAGCAACGTACAGTTTTGAACGGTAAAACGTCAAATTGGGGTACAGTCACAGCTGGTTTTATCCATGGCTCAATCCTAGGTACACTGTTCTTTCATGTGTATATCAACGACTTGACCGAGGATCTTAGATGCAATGCTAAACTCTTTGCTGATGATACGCCCCTTTTCATTATTGTCCATGATCCAAACGCTGCTGCTTCCGACATAAATCATGACCTAGACATCTTAAAAGCTTGGGCGACTAAATGGAGAATGTCATTCAATCCTGATCCAAACAAACAGGCTGTAGAATTGACTTTTTCCATGAAAAGAGTCAAAACAGATCAACCTGATATTCTATTTGGAGGTGTTCCAGTAGTGAAAGTTGAGGAGCACAAGCACCTCGGTGTTATACTAGATTCTAAGTTATCTTTTGCTAGTCATATAAAAACAGCCATTACTAAATCTAGACAGGGAATAGGTATGATCAAATACCTATCCAAGAATTTACCACGCCACACGTTAAATGAGCTGTACAAACTCTATGTGAGACCGCATCTAGATTATGGTGATGTTATCTACCATACCCCAGCAAAAATTTGTGAATTCAGTCATGATACTATGTTGAACAGCCACATGGAGAAACTAGAATCTGTTCAGTACTCTGCTGCGTTGGCAGTAACTGGTGCTTGGAAAGGGACATCCCGCGAGAAACTGTACAATGAGCTCGGTTGGGTATCTTTGAATCTGCGACGATGGAGTAGACGCCTTGTTATGTTAGATTGTGAATAATATCACGCCAGAGTATACAAGGTATCCTATACCGCAACTTCAACAGTGTACGTACTCTCTTCGTGAGCAACACGTCATCGGGCAAATAAGGGCGAGAACAGAGAGATTTAAAAATAGCTTTTACCCAAATTGTTTGAACGAGTGGGACAAGCTTCTTCCTGAAGTTAGACAGGCACCTTCGCTAAGTATTTTTAAATAAAAATATTAGCTCTAATTCGGCCTCCTTCAAAACCAGTATATGGGATTCATGACCCCAAAGGTTTGGCTATTCTTACAAAATTAAGAGTCGGTCTCAGTAAACTGAATTTTCACAAATTTAGGCATAATTTTAGTGATACAATAGACCCAGTGTGTCCTGCAAACGATGGTGTCGTGGACACGGAGCATTACCTGCTGTTTTGCCAATCTTATGAAGAACATAGACGCGAGCTTCTTGATGGCTTCAACGAAATTTCGCCTCTTAGTGTCATCCCTGACCTCTCAAATGAATTGTTAGTTGAATTCATTCTGCATGGCAATGAAAGGTTACCACCTGACGTTAATAAACGACTCATAGAGGCTACCCTGAAATTCATTCATGCAACCAAGCGCTTTTAAATTCCTGTTGCAACCCCCCCTCAATACATGGACACATCTCTTCTTTGTAAATGTAGCTTTAGATTTATATTAATTTTGTTTAGATTTATATTTATATGTTAAATGGCCACGGGGTTGTTACGTATTTCCGTTCTCCTTGTGGCATTGTTTTTTGTAATCTTTTGTAGTAGTTGTGTAATTATGTAGCTTCGTAGTTGTAGTTGTGTAGCTGTTGTATTTCTATAAGATTATAAAAAAACAGTAAATTAAGAAGGGACTCTTATTTTTTCTAGAATGATCACAAATCATTGAGAACGCTACCATTTGATGGATCGTGATGAGAGCGTTCAGATGATATATAGTTTTACTCATTTTTGATGACGTCAACATATTTAGACTTAGTGAAGTCATCAATCATTATCACGTCAAATAAATAATAACAAATGTCTTAGAAAAATTCTAATTTCCAATTTTGGTTCTCTTAATTACTATACGTCATTTTAAGGTATTCTAGAGTATTTACATTGGGAATTAGGGGTTTAAATTAATCAATGACAAACTGGTGCATATAAATAATGAATATATTCAATATGGAATGAGCACATATAGATATTATGCTGGGTATTTTTACTTATTGATGCATTGTGATACATTATAGTCCATTTAACCCTGCAGTGGCTGGGCAATTTGATAGTCCTATTTTTGTTTGGGGGCAAAAAGCCCAATAATATTCATTCCTATCTAACTCTTGACTGGTAATAGGTAGAGCAACCAAATTTTGTGTGCTAATAGCCTCAGGCATGTACTTTCTGTAAATTTAAAAATCAACCTAAGATTGGGCGTCATTTTTGCCCACGTCAGCATTTTCCGTTGTGTGGTCAAGAAAAGCGGCATAATCGGCCAAAATCAGGAAAATCCCGATAAAATTAAATTTGGATTACATTTTCCATCCAAACATGATAATTGTGATGGAATGCATCAAATACCACACCTCATTTCAAAAGGAATTTGTCAAAATATTCATTTTATGCTCCTTTTTTATCGATAATTGAGATTTGAGAATTTGCGATTTTTCTAGGGTCAGTCCAAAAACTTGTCTCCTGCCCCCTCACTTTTCAAGATATCTCAATGACACGTTTTGAGAAGTCGAAAAATAGGTAGTTGCAAAAATTCAAGAAGTTTCTTGGCTATAAATATCTTCCTGGCAGAGTTATTAAAACAATCTTCTAGGGGGGGGCAAATTCCCTCCCACCAAAATAGGGTTAAAAAGGATAAGTCCAATGAAAAGTTAAATACTGCCAATTTTGCCAACCGCAAGCAAATACTGCAATTTTCCTCAATTATGACGCCATTATGACGTCATGGATGTAATGAAAAATAAAGAAGTAGCCTATTGTGTAGATTTCGTTACTGTACACCATTGTACCAAGTTTTGTTCTTTATCTGCAATATTGGTAACTTTATGGAGGGGGCACTTTGTGCCCCCGGTACTACAAGGGTCCAAAATGCCCGGTATTAATAGGGTCAATATTGAAAAAAGAAACTTTGTCCGTTTTCATTTCCCCAGGAAGCAATACCAGGCTTGAGAAACCTTAAATTTGGCAAAAGAGCATCAAAAGGGTTAAGTATGTTAAGTTTTTAGGTGTTCTGGTTGATGAGCATATATCTTAGAAATACAACTTCAATGAACTGTGTAAAAAAACTTTCTAGGACTACTGGAATCTTCTATAAAGTCAGGAACTGTGTTCCTCTACAGACACAGCAAAGCTGAGCTGAACGTCTTCCCTTGTTGTTTTGTAGGTTTTCTCCTCATAAATTTACCGATTGCAACATGTAAATTCTTTGCTCAATTTAACTAAAGTTACAAAGTGATTACTCTTGGAAATGATTTTTGATTCTTTTTAAAACTCACTCTCATAGCTAGCCTGAGTTTCTCTGCCTCGGCTAAAATGGCATCCAATAAATGTCAGACCTTTGACCCTAGGAACACAGCGTCGTAATTTCCAAATGCTTACTTTGCAAAGTGTCACAAGCGTTGACGCTGATCATATGATTTCAGCAGCAAAAAGGCTGATTGGCTCAAGGCTGTAATGGATTCTCGTGCGGCCCATAAACACGACAAAACAAATATGCCATTTTCTTAAAATGCAATGCAAATCATTTTCAATATAAAAGCATACGATCAAAAGATCAATACAACGAAATTTAAGTCAATCAATGTTGTTGAAAGTTTCTCTTTGATGCCTCAGCTCTGACTCCCCGACAAATAATAAGAAATAATACGCTCACCAACATGCCGTCATCGGTTGGGCTAGGGTCGACGTTTGACTTGCGGCCTGGCCTATCTTGACGTCACTTGAACGCGTTCGGTTTTATCTTGCGTCTTGTACTCTCCTCAAAACATAACTGCACAACTGACCCCTCTTCAACTCTGTCTTGCAATAATATTCTTGAGCTCTTCAGGGAACCGAGAGAGGCACACACCACCAAACACAGGGGAGAAAACATTTACGACTGGAAAGGCTAATCAACTCTCTCAAGGGACATAACGCACTGGGGGTCTCCTGAGTCTCATTGGCCTCGTTTCAGGTTTGTCAACATTCTCCCCGCCTTGACGTACTACGTCAAATGACTTGGTAGATTTGGGCTTGGTGACTGCTCCATGAATACATGTCTTTTCTTTCAATATTTCATCATTTATATATTCTTTGTGACCTTCAAGTAGGTGTAACTTTAGGATAGATCTATTTAATTTTCCTTTCTGGGTTTTGAGTGTCACTGTCCGAATTAAACCATCTGCTCCTTCATGAACTTCTGTCACCATTCCCATTGGCCAATTATTCCTTTTGACATTGTCTTCTGATATTAATACAACATCACCTTTCTGTAACGGAAGAGCTTCATTTGTCCATTTTTGTCTCACGGTTAACTTAGGTAAGTATTCTGCTTGCCATCTTTTCCAGAAGTGACCAGTCAATCGTTGACGATAAAGATACCTTTCACTGATTGGAGCTTCACATTGCTTCCCATGCGGTATGTCTGGAATAGTCTTTAATGCTCTTCCGAGTGCGAGATGTGCTGGTGTGATAACTTGTCCATCTTTTATACTTTCTCCAACAAAGGTCAGAGGCCTTGAATTAACCGTTGCCTCAATTTCTGTCAAAATGGTGTACATTTCTGTATATGTAAGAAAGGCTCTACCGAGAATCTTTCGCAATGGTTCCTTTAGCGAACGACAAATTCTTTCCCACCAACCTCCTCGATGTGGGCTTCGCTCCGTAATGAACTTCCACTTGATGCCTCTATTTGCTAGATCTGTTTCTACTCTCTGAGTATCAATCTTCTTCCAAATTTTCTCTGCCTTTGTCTTTGAAGCCTCCACTATCCATTTCAGATCTTTATTAGCTCTTTTGAAAGTAGATTGATTATCTGACCACATGGTGCTGCAGAGACCCCTCCTGTTATGCATCCTCTTGAAGGCTTGCAAGAACTCTTCAGTTGTCATATCCTGTGTTAATTCGAAATGAACCATTCGTGTTGATGGACAAGTAAATATGCATACATACGCCTTCTGAGGTACTGAACTTCCTTTCAACTTTAGGAACAAGTGTCCGGTGAAGTCTAATCCCACATGCGTAAATGGAGGTGAAGGACTGGCTCTCTCTACTGGTAAAGGAGCCATTTTCTGCATCAGTGGCTTTGTAACCATAGGCTTTGGGACTAGCATCTCCAAATCCGTGGAGCTCGACGCTGTTGACATTAGTAAGATCACTTATAAAACATCTAGGAATGCGCAGATTTGATAGTTCTTTCAAATCTTCTTTCCACGTATTCCATAAAAACATAAGATCTGCATCTAACTTTTGATCCCAGTCTAACCCCCGTGTCCACAGTTCTTGGTATAGGATCTTTGCTCTAACAGAGAATGGACCTAACCATCCCATTGGGTCGAAAAGCTTTGACGATATACTGATAAGACTCCTCTTGGTTCCTTGATCTTGAATATTTGTTAGGTTCTCTCCTTGATTGAACAAAAATTCATCTGTTTCTGTATCCCACGAAATGCCCAATGCTTTCAGTGGGTCACCTTCACTTTCTATCTCTATCACATTCTTTGTTGCTCTTTGATCTTGTGGTATACGGACAAGAACATCTTTAGAATTACTTGCCCACTTCACTAATTCGAAGCCTCCAGATTTCATCATTCCCGTAGCTTCTTGATACAACCGAAACGCACTTTCATTGTCTTCAGCTCCCGTTAAACAGTCATCAACATACATGTTCCCTTTGATGGTTTCTGAAGCTTTTGGAAAGGACTCCTTGTTTACTTCAGTATGATGTTGCGCAGTTGCTATTGCTTCAAAAGGACTTGAAACATCTCCAAATGTTAGGCGTGTCATGCAGTATGTCTTTGGCTCTATCTTTGTATGAAAATCACGCCACAAAAATCTATGGACGTTCTGATCTTGCTTTGCAAGTTTTATTTGCAAGAACATCTTCCTGATATCAGCCATCAAGGCGACACGATGAAGGCGAAACCTAATGATGATTGAAACTAAATTAGGTTGTAACACAGGTCCTGGTAGAAGACAGTCATTGAGAGAAACTCCATTCTTGTTCTTCGAAGATGCATCAAATACCACTCTACACTTCGTTGTCACTTTATCTGAGCGAAAAACTGGATGATGAGGCAGATAGTTAATCTTTGTCTCTGAATTTGAATCCGTTTTGTCTGTTTCTCTTGCGTGCCCATCTTTCAAGTACTGATTTATTGCATCTTGATACATGCTTGCCTTTTCTTTGTCATACTGAAAACGTTTCTCTACTTTCACAAGTCTGCTAACAGCTTGCTGCCTATTGTCTTCCAAACCTGTACAACCTTCTCTCCATGGCAATGCAACTTCGTAACGTTCTCCATCATAGACAAATCATAGACAAGGCTATCTTTGAATTGTTGCATCGCACTTTCCTCGTCTTTTGTCAACCTTTTTTCACTTTCATCGATTCCCAAAGATTCTAACTGCCAAAATCGTTTGAGATCGAGGTTGAGCTCTTCCTCTATTGTCTTCACTGTAGCAAAATTTGTCATCGCTCTGTTGCTTGGATGATATTCTGGTCCTACATCTAAGTTTCCTGAGATCATCCATCCAAATATTGAATTAGTTGCTATCGGACTGCTAGCATCTCTCTTCTTTAGTCCGCTTCTTAAGATCTGACCCCACTGGTCTGAACCTAATAGAATATCAATGTTTGCTGTTTGTCTTGGGTAGCTATCAGCTAACTTTAATCCCTTTAAATATCGATATTTTGAAATATCGACTGGAACTGCTTCTAGCGGTGCACACACCTTATCCACCGCCCATGCACTTACATCAGCAGACTTACTGCCATCCAATGCTGTCAAAGTAAATTTGAACTTTCTCACTTTAATTGTTCTTGATTGACCACCATGCATTAGTATTGTCATCAGTTTTGATGGTCCCTCAGATTGCATTCCTAATGACTCTGCAATATCTTGCTTTATGTATGAGTGATCACTTCCACTATCTATCAGAATCCTGACATCTGTTTCAGTGCCATTCTAAAGTAATTTTGCCTTTGCTTTGGGTAGCAGCCTCATCTTGTTGTCTGAATCTGTTTTCACAATACCGTTTAAAACTCCAACATGGCTTGCTACTATAGCTTCTACTCTCTCGGAAGAATTGACCTTCTCATCTTTAGTTACTTCTGTCTTGGGATTCGAACTTGTTCTGTGTAGTAATGTATGATGTTTTCTTTGACATCCCTCGACCATACATCCTTGGCTCATACAACATGAACTGTAATGCGTGGAACTTATAGGCTTTAAACAATTGAAACACAATCCTTTGTCTTTAACTGTCTGTATCCTTTCATCAACTGATTTCTTCTTGAACCCAAAACACTTCTTTGATTCGTGATTTTTCTCACAAAAACCACATTTATTTTGATTATTTCGGTCTTGATTGACAGTTTCTTGACTAGTTTGAGCTGCTAATGCTGTTGCTGATGAAAACCTACCGTCCCCTTGATCCTTGTTTTGTATACGTGGCCTATTTGATATTCTGGGATGAGCTGAACGGTTTGGAGTCGACTTCTCTATGGCCTCTTCAGACATTACATGTGATCGAAGAAAATCAAAGAAAAACTCTGCCGTAACTCTCTTATCTTCTTCTTCATTCTCTAGCTTGGAAAGTTCATACTCCCACTTTCTCCTTATGTCATTTGGCAGCTTACTTTGGAAAATTGGTACAAGAATTCTGTGACACACTTCAAGGTTTGGCTCATACTGCTCCAGAGTGTGATATCTATTAACCAAAGTGTCATACAAGTACCTCAGTGACTGTGCAGTCACCCTTTCTCTCTTCTCTATGTTTAGTATCGATTCGACCAAATGTTCAACGACTAAACGTTGTCTACCATAACGCTTCTTCAATGCATCTATGGCCTTTGAGTAATTTGAACTCGTAACTTCAATGTATTCAATGGCTTTTCTTGCAGATCCTTTTACGTATACTCTCAGATAATTGAATTTCTCTCTCTCACTTAAAGTATTGTTCTCGTGAATACAAGATTTGAATTGATCCCACCATGAAACCCATTCTATCATATTGCCATGAAACTCTGGTAATGTAAACTTGGGTAATTTCAAATTACTACTTGAATTTGATTCTCTGTATTCCTTCAGTGGTGTTCTTTCCTCCACTGATCTCAACTCTGCTTCCTCATCCATTGTTAATTGTGAAATAAATCGTTCTGCTCCTTTTGATGCACGCAGGATTCGTTGTTGAAATTCGGTCCAAATTCTTATCTCTCTATCTACAATACTTTCATCTATCTGTAATGTAATGATTTCTTGGACTATAGATCCACACTGTTGTTCCTTTTCATTCAGTCGACATAATGAATTTTCCATCTCAGCTTTTGATACTTCACCCTGATCAAACTCAGAAATCTCTAACAGTATCATCTCTATCGCTGAACCATAAAATTTATATTTTCTGTAAAGTTGCTCCATCTCATTTGGATTTCTTATATCATCACTTCTCGTGTCTGCATTAACATTGGCTTTGTGCTGCACTGCCTCTAATATTTTCTTAGTCCAACTATCTATCTTTAAATCCATTTCTTTCTCAATTTGATGAACAAAATTCGACTGTTTTTCCATTAAAACTTTCATTTCACTAATCTCTTGAAAAATATTCTCATGATCTTTGCTTTCTCCATGTCCGTTATCTCCATTATGTCCGGAAAATTCATATTTCAATCATGGCCGCCTGGCAGACGGACGTGTTTCACTCTGTCTGAAGTTAAGAGCACACTTGTGGTGATGAATTTCATAAGTACGTCGATGGTTTAGCAAGAAATTAATGAGTAGCAACTGGCTTAAGGGGTCAGCACTGTTTTCGAAGTTAACTGAGTGCTTTTTCAATACTTTTTCGTTACAAAAATTGCTGCCACGCCTTCGGAGATTGCCGCCATGACAGGAAAAACACGTAAAGCCGAGAGCTATCAAATTTACTTCGATGAAAAATTTGACGAACTGAAAAAAGAAATGGCAACAAAAGAATGTATAGAAACATTAAAATCGACAATTGAGAAGCAGAACAATCGAATTGATGCCCTTGAATCGAGGATTGTAGTGATGGAGAATCTAATTGCCAAACTGCAAGATCACAACGATGATAATGAACAGTACAGCCGCCGTTTATGCCTCCGCATAAATGGGATACCTCCACCACCTAAAGGGGAGAAGGAGACAGGTGAGGATTGTCTCGAAAAGGTCAAAAAGGTGTTCAATGAGCTTCAAGTTGATATCCCAGATTCCGTATTAGATCGAGCCCACAGGATTGGAAGATCTCAGACAGTGCGTGGAAGAACAATTCATCAAGTAATCGTGCGTTTTACGACCTGGCGTCACAAGACCAAGGTTTATCGCGCAAGGAAAAAATGCCCAAAATATCGCATAAAGCTCGACCTCACAAAGAAAAGAGTCAAGTTGCTAGAAAAAGTCAACGTTTTTTTGGAAGAAAAGGAGCTTGGTTTTGCTTTCGCCGATGTGAATTGCCGACTCTGTGCAAAGATCGGTGATCAGTTCCATTATTTCGAATCAGAAGAAGACTTACTTGATGTCATAAGGTCACTTGATGAGCTTGAAAGTGAAGACAGCCACCATGAAATGAGCCAAGGTGAAGAGGCTGACGATCCCACTGATGGAGCTCAAGGTAGTTCTGATCATTCTGATCCATGAACATGAAAATTGATGTTAGATTGGTTGAACCCTGTATGGGCCTAGTCTTAGTTGCAGTTTTGTTTTCCTCTAGTTCTCAGGTTGCGGCTATCTCTGGAACGCGGAGTGTGGAGTGGTGGAGTGGGGTGGTGGGGTGATGTGGTGGGGTGGTGGAGTGCCTGTTGGATAATTGGAATTGGTCTCTTGGGCATCGGTGGGATGCTAACTTTGGCGTCCCACTGGCGTTTGGCAGTTTGGTTCGGGGTGTTTGCTGGTGTTCCGCCGTTCCGTCGTTCCGCTCCGTCTCCCTGTCGTCTCGGTCCGTCGTTCCGCGTCTGTGTTTTAGGGATAGCCCTCAAGTTGTTTACATCTTGTATCTTGTCCACGGAAAATTTTTAACTCGGTTTTCAAATGCCCTTGGCATATTCGATACAATGATATAAATATATTTTCCATCGTGTTGAGACAAAAGATTTCAAATAAGTCACCACTCGTGTGATTTAAACCCCCATGAGCAATCAAAACCCAATAGGGAAGGCCATGGTTGCGTGCATTCTATTACTAGATGTAGTGTGTACTAACTGTATTTTTTTGTATGTTGGAACTCTCGTAAGTTGTTTCTTAAGTTATTTCTTGTTTTTCCTATTACGGCTTATCAATGGAGATTGTATCGGCTACTGCACGGCAACTTTGTTTCGCATAAAATTAAAACCAGCGAGGGGAATCCCATACCGTGATGCCGGTTGAAATAAGTCAGTGGCGAGCAGCAATAGGTTGCTTCCGGGTATCCTTCAAAACATCGTACCGCACAAACAAAACAATCAAGCCACTCTCCGTGCTTTTTCAGTTTCTCAAATTATGCTGGTTTAGCTGTATCTTTATTGCAATTTCAATCCTGGTCTTACCACTAACGTTAATGATACAGTTTCTTGCAGTGCACTCTTTTAAACCACACACTAGTTTCTTGCCTTTGTTCTGTCGCATTTATTACCTTGCTAAGGTAATCCTCTACACAATTATTGAACTGTTTAAACGAATCCCTTTAGGAGTAATTTTTCTTTTGCGTTATAAACACCATGGTCTTCGGAAACTCCTTTTCGTTTATGCATACTTTTATATCTTATGTATGATATGCTACACGCTCCACACACAATGGACTATTTTTAGATCTATCCAGCTAAGTGGTGATATAGAGACAAACCCTGGTCCAGGTACCCTTGATTTTTGCTGCTGGAATCTGAATAGCATTGCCGCGCATGATTATCTACGAGTTTCTCTTATAGAAGCATACAACTCTGTTTATAACTATGATTTGATTGGCATTGCTGAGACCCACCTTGACAGTACCGTTGATAAAGATAGACTAGCACTAGATGGCTACACATTCATTCAAAATAACCATCCGCAAAATGTTAAAAGGGGTGGTGTTGGGCTCTATGTCAAAGACACCCTTCCCTCTAATGAGCGTTTTGACTTGGTAACTCTCCCTGAATGCATTGTATGTGAGATCCAACTGAATAGGAAAAAGTATTTCTTTGTCGTCATTTACAGAAGCCCAAGTCAGAACCAAACTGAATTCGATGATTTCACCCTAAATTTTGAGTCGATGTTATCCAAAATGGCTGCCGAGAATCCCCTTTGTGTTGTCATCACTGGTGATTTTAATTGCCGCTCTTCCCAATGGTGGGAAAATGAAATAGAAAATAATGAGGGAAAGCTATTTGAGCCGTTGACGTCAGACCTGGGTCTGTATCAGTTGATCTCAGAACCAACACATTTCATTGGAGATTCAAAATCTTGTATCGATTTGGTCTTTACCGATCAGCCTAACCTCTTTATCGAATCCGGTGTTCATTCTTCTCTGCATTGTCAATGTCATCATCAAATAGTATATGGAAAATTATCCGTCTCTAACCTGGCACCGCCCCCCTACAAGCGTAGGGTTTGGTACTATGATAAGGCCAATGTCAAGGCGATTCAGAGCAGCATTAACTTGTTTGATTGGCACGAGCATCTTGAAAATATTATATGTCCTAACGAACAAGTCAAATCGCTCAATGAAGTCCTCATGAACATTTTCTCTAACTTTATACCGAACAAATTTAAAACTATGAGGCCTCGCGAGGCACCCTGGATAACCCAAACTGTGAAGAACTTTCTAAGGAAAAAAAACCATGCGTATAAAAACTTCGTCAAGAATGGCCAGCCAAACAATAAACTGGAAGGAATAAAGAACATGATATCAGAAGGTTCTAGACTAATTGAGAACGCTAAGAAAAACTTTTTTCTAAAGGCCGGAAAGTCATTGGCCGATCCTAGCACAGGCAGCAAAACTTATTGGTCTCTAATTAACGCTGTACTGAACAAAGCTAAGATCCCTGTAATACCGCCACTTCTAGATAACGATATATTTGTAACAAACTTCTCTGAAAAGGCGCAAATATTTAATGACTATTTCTTGCTCCAATGTACGACAATTGATACAGGCAGTGAAATCCCACAGGATGAACCAGTAACGGTCACCCTACTGAATGATTTTTGCATTTCTGAGGAAAAGATACTGAAAATTATCAGATCACTCAACCCTAATAAAGCGCATGGCTGGGATGAGATTTCTGTGAGGATGATTAAACTCTGTGATATGGCCCTGGTTATACCACTGAAGATAATATTCATAAACTGCTTGAGAAGAGGCATATTTCCCGATATATGGAAACATGCAAATGTAGTTCCTGTCCATAAGAAGAATGAGAAAAATGTCAAGGGGAACTATCGTCCTATTTCTCTTTTACCAATCTTTGGGAAAATCCTGGAAAAACTCATATTTGACTCTCTGTACTCTCATCTTGTCTCCTCGAAACTGCTAAACCCGAATCAATCTGGTTTTCGTCCAGGTGACTCAACAATCAACCAATTGATCTCTATAACGCATACAATATTTACAGCCTTCGATTGTAATCCACCCCTAGATGTTCGATCTGTGTATCTCGATATTTCAAAGGCATTTGATAGAGTATGGCATGATGGCCTCATTTATAAACTAAAACGATGTGGCGTCTCTGGACAACTTCTATCTCTCATTCAGAATTTTCTCAAAAATCGAAAGCAGCGAACAGTTCTAAACGGGCAGGCTTCTAACTGGGGGGATATCTTAGCTGGTGTACCCCAAGGATCTATACTGGGACCCCTATTCTTTCTGGTATACATAAATGACTTGACTGAGAACTTAAAGTGCAATGTCAAGCTTTTTGCAGATGATACGTCCCTATTCACTGTAGTTCAAGACTCAAACACAGCTGCCAGTGACATGAACCACGATCTTGAGTTGGTGAGGAAGTGGGCTAATGATTGGAGGATGTCCTTCAATCCTGACCCAACGAAGCAAGCAGTTGAATTAATGTTTTCAAAGAAAAAATCGGTGATTGATCATCCAGTAATACTATTTAATGATATGCCCGTCATGAAAGTTGATGAACATAAACATCTTGGAATCACCTTGGACAGGACTTTATCTTTCTCCGCTCATATAAAGGCTGCTATCTCAAAAACAAGGAAAGGTATTGGTATGTTGAGATTCCTTTCCAGATATCTGCCTAGGCATACCTTAAATGAATTATACAAGCTCTATGTTCGACCCCACTTAGATTACGGAGATGTTATTTACCACAATCCACCAAAAGTATGTGACTTCACAGGCAGTACCACCTTATCAAGTTTAATGGAGAAGCTAGAATCTGTTCAATACTCCGCTGCCTTAGCTATAACGGGAGCGTGGAGGGGGACGTCTCGAGATAAGCTTTACCTTGACCTTGGGTGGGAATCTCTAAGCCTCCGAAGATGGAGTAGACGTCTTACGTTGTTTTATAAAGTCATAAACAATTTAACTCCTGACTACACAAGGGACCCATTGCCACCACTTCACCAAGTCCAATATTCTTTTCGTGAACGTGACACGATCGGGCAAATACGAGCAAGGACAGAAAAATATAAATCTAGTTTTTATCCTCACTGTTTGTCCGAGTGGAATAAACTTGATCCTGAAATTAGATTGTCATCTTCTGTTGCTGTTTTCAAGACAAAGATACTATCTAAAATCCGCCCCCCTACAAAATCTGTGTTTGGCATTCATGACCCGAAGGGCCTGTCTCATCTTACTCAACTCAGGGTTGGTCTCAGCAAATTAAATTTTCACAAATTTCAACACAACTTTAGAGACACAATAAACCCAATGTGCCCAAGTAACGATGGAATCGAGGATACGGAGCACTTCTTGTTGCTCTGCCCCTCTTTTGGTGTTCAAAGGACTGATCTCCTCGCTGGAATATACTCTCTTGTACGACCATATGGATATGTAAATCTTGCAAATGATATTCTGTTGCAAATCTTATTGTACGGCGATAAGAATTTTCCAAACAATCTCAATAGAAGCATCCTTGAGTTAACAATACGTTTTATACATAGTACAGGTCGATTTGAATAAAGTACGTCGCCCCAATCCCCCTTAGTAAGCCAACAATAATTTAGTTAATTATCATATGTAGAGCCTGTCTCAAATTATATATGAGGTGAGATCTGTGGGAATGCAAAATTACTCATACTATTACCCATAACGCAGCGAACATCTTGTCTGCTATTATTTCGCGGACATTTTTCACCTGATATCTAGTTTGAGACAGAGCGTAGTGTTCTTTGCTTCTTTTTCATGTCTTGAATTTTTTTTTCTGTAATTCATATGTAAATCGTCTTAGTTTTTTGTGATGCCACGGAGTAGTCATAGCATTTTGCACCCAGTGGCATCGTCCTTGTAGTGTAGTTAAGTATTCTGTAAGTAGTGTAACTAGTAAATCCGTATTGTAAATTTTTATTGGCATGTAAAAAAAAAAAAAAAAAAAAAAAAAAATTCATATTCTCTGTGATCTGTTTCATACTTTGGTTCATCTGAACTAACTTGAAAACGAGGCTGTCCGGTATTTGAAAGCTGTCCGGTTTGTGTGGTCTGCCCGTTGTGTTCCCAACTTTGCTGTCCATTATCATGCAATTGTTCATGTATAATCTTGCCTTCACCTCTTCTATCATCACTGCCTTTCGAATGTCCGAACAGATCAATGTCCCGATCTTCGAACTGTACTCCAAACAAATCCTGCTCCAATATTCTATTTCTATCACGAATTGATGACGTCCTGTCCAAACGTGAACGTGCAGACTTGCTTATCTCTTCAACATTCGGCAACAAACGCGGTATCCTCGAAGGAGTTTTCAAGATCGACTCTGTTTTATCTTGAGACTTTTCACTCTGAACGGAATCCTCAGGAGAACCTCCTTGACTCGTGATTAATTCCCTTTTGGCGAACTTATACAGCCTCTGTATCAGCTCTGCTTTTTTCCCCGTGGCTGGCAATGCGTTTTTCTCCAGTTCCCTTCGGAGCTCCGCGACATTCAACTTCAAAATATTTTTATACAATTGATCCTCCGACGACATTGTCCCATGAGGAATACAGATAGCAAGTTCACGAGAGACTGATCCAGTAAACAATTAAATAACAAATTTTTCCACGAGCGATTCGACTTTCAAACAAAGTGATCCAAATCTTTAAACTTTAGCCAGTAAACAAGTCCAATAACAAAATATGCAGCAACATGAACTGTCCAGTAAATACCAATATCAATAGAACTAGCTAAGAAACTATTCAATTCAACTCAGCATAATGTGTTACAAATTCATTTAAATTTTGTGTAATAATTGCTATGAATTACACAACTTTCTCAGAAAAACAAGAAAGCAGCTCTTAGCTTTCTTATCGTACGCACAAATCGCTACGCGCAAAACATGCACTAGGACGCAAGCATAATTTCAATTAGCACACAAATAGCACATCGAAGTAGCACACAAGGTCCCTACCCACATATGCACAGAACGAGGTACAACTCATCGTGTCGATATGATGCAAGTACCTGCGTAATGAGCTATGTTAAAAGGAAAAACCTTGAGAACTACATCATTCAGTAAACTGATATAGAGCAATATCGCCCCTGTCAGACCACCATCGATTCCGTGTCGTGCGACGGCCTTGAATAAAATGTTAAAATCAAAGGAAGCTTGGGCCTAGCTTTTCCAAAAAGCGCGCGAAAGTTGTTTGCTGATGTCATCTCTTTGATATTTCTTCGCTTTCGCTGTTTCGTTTTGCGGAGAAGACTTACCATAAAGTTTTGAGTTGACCTACCTACAACGAAGGTGTAAGTACAATTCTCATTTCCTTTGGTGTTTCCACACACCATGTCTATTTTGTGTCGTATCTCGATATCTCTTTCAAGTAAAATAGAATAGTCTTCATGAATGTGGCCTCCAACTCTTCTCATTTCATATGCAAAGAAATTTGAGAATCGCACACAAATTGCGAGACCTAAGGCTCCTTTTTGAAGAGCACTGTAACTGAAATTATGCCGCCCAGGTGCGTCCACCGCGTGAAACCCTTTGCTTTGTAGACTATTGACGCATCGTGTGGTTATAGTTGACTAAGGTCAAGGATAAGGGAGTTAAAAGTGGGAGTGAAATTATTAATATTTTGAAATTGTTTTCAATCAAATTAGAATTGGTGATGTAACTTTCTGGCTTTCTGAGAAAGTAAAAAATACTTTGTTGAACTGTCAACGGCCTTGAAAAGTTTTTGATGTGCTAAATTCATCGTTCTTCTGCAGTGGTCTGACAAGGGCGACACGGCCTAATGTAGGCGTTTTAGACCGGTCCGTATTTGTGTGGTTCCAACATTAAAATGAGGAAACGGATGGTACAGATCTCACTTTGAAGTTTGTAGCAAGAGTTGAGAAGCTTATTCAAGGTGAGTTCCCTTCCAGAACTTCTTTGACCTCTCCGAAAATCTTAGTGTTTTAAAAAGTGGTCTGATAAGGGCGATAGTACTCTATCATGCAAATGCAACAAACAGGAAAAAGATAGAACTGAGGCTGTACGCAAAGTTCAGCACGCACATATAGCCCATAACAAGGTACAACTCATCATGTCGAAATGATGTTAGTACCAGCGTAATAAGCTAAATTAATGGGAAGAACTTCACGCAGTACCTCAAAATATGTGATAGTTTAACAATTCAACTACCCTCTGCTACCATGTAATGGATTCTCGTGCGGCCCATAAACACGACAAAACAAATATGCCATTTTCTTAAAATGCAATGCAAATCATTTTCAATATCAAAGCATACGATCAAAAGATCAACACAACGAAATTTAAGTCAATCAATGTTGTTAAAAGTTTCTCTTTGATGCCTCAGCTCTGACTCCCCGACAAATAATAAGAAATAATACGCTCACCAACATGCCGTCATCGGTTGGGCTAGGGTCGACGTTTGACTTGCGGCCTGGCCTATCTTGACGTCACTTGAACGCGTTCGGTTTTATCTTGCGTCTTGTACTCTCCTCAAAACATAACTGCACAACTGACCCCTCTTCAACTCTGTCTTGCAATAATATTCTTGAGCTCTTCAGGGAACCGAGAGAGACACACACCACCAAACACAGGGGAGAAAACATTTACGACTGGAAAGGCTAATCAACTCTCTCAAGGGACATAACGCACTGGGGGTCTCCTGAGTCTCATTGGCCTCGTTTCAGGTTTGTCAACAAAGGCCACAATCATAAAGTCCTGTTTGCCCTTATAAATAATGTTAAACTGCAAGTATAAAGTTATGAAATGGGTAATGTTAATTGCTAGAAAACAGTTAACCTGGCACTGATAAATCAACATTCACAATGTCAAAGGATGCAGTTTGAGCCATTCTTTCTGAAACAAAAGGTTGAAAAAAGATTTTGGCAAAATTTATCAAGACTTTTTACCTACTCACTTAACCCCAAACATACCTTTTTACCCCAGTAGACCCTACCAAAATTGGAAAACTTTCTGCAAGGATGAACAGTCTATGTCTTTCTTCATGCATTGGTTTATGTGTGACAGGACACATCAAAACTAGGATAATCAACTGAGCTGCACCATATTCTTTCTCAAACAGTAACTCCTGTCAGGGATGTAGGAAGCATATCAAATTTGCGGGTACAACACTTGGAGTTTCAGTTTCAGTTTCATTTCATTTGACAATCATCCTAAATACAATACAACAACTA